>CAWUFW010004604.1:0-1200000 GCA_963921515.1 Calotriton arnoldi | reverse complement strand
ATTAGATAGGTTAGCAGCTGACATTAGAACCTTATGCATGCTTCCACTTTCTCTCATTTGGAGACCAACCATCTTTAAACTATTATCTCTCCCCGCTTCCTATACCAGCTTCAGAACTACCCCATGCACTACCTAAACCGTCCTTCAAAAAGTTCACTATACACTCTGGAGATTCTTATGGAACCAGGGTGTACACCACATAGCTATTGCAAATGGTTTAATTCCAGTTATGATGGGGGCATAGCAGCAGCTGACATTGAAACATACAATTGGACTTCTCGACTGATGGGCATTAACAAGTGGTAGTACGATACACAGTGTAACCTAACTTATGCCTCTGAGAAATGGGCCCTCCAAGGCACATCTGTACAGCACTTACTGTATGGAGGGAAAATCCCACCAGCACTCGCCCAGCTATGATGGTACGTCTACAAAGGTGAAGAGCTGACTTAAAAGCCATAGGCTGGGCAAGAGACTCACAGGTCAGATAGCTTGATGAGAGGGAACTATACTTCACCAAGTAGCGGCTCTAGAAGACTTTCATAAATGGGACATCATTGGGATCTCCACCCTACGGGACTTGATGGATGGCACAACACTTAAAACGTATTAAACTTTACAAGACAAATAAGCCCTACATCGTGATCAATTCTACCGCTACTTGCAATTACGACAGGCCCTGACACCCTACATTTCAGCCCTGGACAATCTCCCTGAATTCAAGCACCTAGAGGCCAAGCTGCTCCTGGGGGGACTAGATGATCATAAGATATCTCAGGTCTATCGCTACCTGGTACATAATATACTGGACACTTTTATAGATCACTGAGCTGCATGGGAACAAGACCTAGGCACCTGGACCAATGACGACTGGACTGAGTCTAAGGCGTCCCCGAGATGTGCAACTTTAGTCACATGATTTCACCTTATCCAATTCAATTATGTGCACAGGACTTATTTCACACGACATAGACTTAGGCAGATGGGAGGTGGCAGGAGTACAGCACTTATATTGTGTTGTTAACGTGTTGTATCTTTTATATATCACTCAAAACACAATAAAATGTGTTATCCCCAAAAACCTTTGTATGTACTACTGTAAAACTTCAAAACGTAATTCAAAGTGCTGTTTGTGTATAAGATCCATAGTGTATAGTGCTACAACAGGCAGTGAGATAGGTCTGGCAGTAGAGCGTAGGAGCACATCATGCAATCATCTACGTCTTGATATTTGTCTTGTAATGAGAGCCTTTTAGTGCTCTCCTGGATTATATTTCCATGTGTTCTGCTCATCCCCTACTTAATGAAAAAGAATGTATATTACTATTTAACATAAAAATATTTTTTATATTTATTTTCAAGTTAAATACATTCTTAACATTTTGCCTATCCTTGACCATAGTAATTCTCCGCAGTCGGAGTGGAGGTCTCCGCATGTTTAAGTATAGGGTAAAATAAAAAAGTTTATTTAACTCAAAAATAAGTACTACACTTATTTTTATGTTACATATTAATGAAAATTGATTCCATACATTTAATTAAATGTAGAATAAAATGAAAAAAATGCTACAGCCCTATTAACTCAATTGTGAATTAAAACTTTAATGGAAATATATTAAATTCAATTACATTTTTTTTTTTTTTTTTTAAACAGATTTTATTTGTCAAGTTGCGCATGTATCGCAGAACTCTGCATACCAGAGACATCTGCATAATCAAGCCATACAAACATAAAAGCAGTCGACCTTTTCGAGTGAAATCAAAATAAAAACATACAAACAATAAAAGACAATATAGAAAACCCCCAACTCCCTCCCACCCCCACCCCTCCCCCCTTGGTTGCACAAGGTCCGCATAGTCCTGTCCACAGCCTATATATATAAAAGAAAGAATATACCCCCCGGCCCCCCCGCATAGCATCTCCACAGACCAAGTATGTACAAGCAAATTACCCCAATGAATGTACCTCTGCTACAGCTGGCGGATCCAACCACAGGCCCCGATAATCCGCCCACCATTTCCAAATTTTGCAGTGCTTGCGTGGGCACTCCCTGGCAACAAAGATAGGTTGTTCCAGCCCCATGCAGAAGTCTAATCCATTCTTCCATGCGGCCACCGATGGGGCCCGCGGCGCCTTCTACGCCTTGGCGATGTCCCTTTTCGCCAGTGTGAGACCCAATTGCATGAGGTGTCGTTTGTAAACATTACTCCCTATCCCCTCCATAACATGAAGCAGGGCCAGCTGCGGTGTACGGGGGAGCTCCCACCCCAGGACCTCCGAGAGACAGGCAAATACCCCCCTCCAAAAGCGGTCTAGGGAAGGGCATTGCCAGACTGTATGAATGAATGTGCCCTCTTCTCGACCGCAGCGAAGACACTCCGGGGAAGCGATCAGCCCCGCCCGCCACAGGCGCACCCGAGTAAAGTAGACCCTGTGTAGGTACTTGAACTGGACGAGGCGGAGTCGCATCGCTATGGCTGCCCCCCGCGGAGCCGCCAATGCCTCGTTCCAGTCCTCCTCCTCCAGCGTGCCCACATCCCCTTCCCAGTCCTCCCAAAGCT
Organism: Calotriton arnoldi; assembly: GCA_963921515.1. NCBI lineage: Eukaryota > Metazoa > Chordata > Amphibia > Caudata > Salamandridae > Calotriton > Calotriton arnoldi. The sequence goes on along the minus strand of CAWUFW010004604.1, from coordinate 1,197,438 downwards.
TCTGAAGTGTGGGGGAGCAATGGGTAACCAGGGACTGATAAATCCGGGAAATTTTCCTGTCCTTCAGATCCCCCATAAAGACTTTTGCCTCCAATGGACTAAATTCAGGGAGAGACTGCAGACCCTCTAAGCTAGGGGACAAGGCATGACGGAATTGAAGATAACGGTAAAACTGGGACTGTGGCATGAGGAATTCCTTCTGGAGGTCTTGGAAAGATTTGAGCGTGTGGCCCTTCATAACATCCCCCAGGACTGAAATACCGATAGCATCCCATCCCCGGAAACCCTGCAGGGCCGCCAACTGGGGTAGGCGCCCATTATTCCAGAGGGGAGTTTCCCGAGTCAGGGTATTCCACCATCCCATTCGTCGCAATGTCTGCCTCCAAATCAGGAACACCACCCGCGTGGCCGACGGCAGCGCGCCCCGCAGCGGCGCCGAATAAAGAATAGCATGCAGCGAGTGGTGCCCCCTAAGCTGCCACTCGAGCGCATAAGCCGGGTCTCCCCTATCGCCGTACCACCACTCATTGAGGACCAGCAGTTGCGAGGCCTGGTAGTACGAGAGAATGTCCGAGGACGCAAGCCCCCCACAGTAGGTGGACCGGAAGCATGTTCGCAGAGCCACACGCACTTTTCCCCCCTCCCACAAAAACTGCCCAAGCGCAGCATTCACCAGTCGGAACCATCGGGGCGGGATCGGGTATGGGTGATTCTGTAACTGATAGAGGAGCCGAGGAAGCGCCACCATCTTAAATATTGCCGATCTGCCATATAATGTCAGGGGCATACGGGACCAGGACTTGAGGTCCGCACGGATCCGCTCCCACACTGGGGCCAGGTTACGCTCCCAGGAGACTGCGGGCACGTCCGAAAGAAACACGCCCAGGTATTTCAGTCCCCCCACCGCCAACTGAACCGAGGCAATCCACGTGCCCATCCTCGTCCGATCCCCCAGAGCCCATAATGTGGATTTGCGGGGGTTCATATAAAGCCCCGATGCCTCACCAAAGATCTGCATGATGCGCAGAATCCGCGGCCCCCTCCTGTCAACCGCTGTAAGGAAAAAGAGAACATCATCCGCATATAATGCGATCCTGTCGGACAGGCCCAGAGCCCACTCAAAACCCCGAACCTGCGCATCAATGCGCACCCACGCAGCCAAAGGCTCCATGGCTAGGGCGAATAAATACGGAGACAGGGAACATCCCTGCCGCGTGCCCCGCCCGATAGGAAAGGTGGATGAGGTCGCACCAGCTACCCGCACCGACGCCGTCAGATCCGTATATAGGAGTGTTAGATAGGAGAGAAAGCGTGGGCCAAGGTTGAGTCTTTGCAGCAATGCAAATAAGTACACCCAGCTCAGGGAGTCAAACGCCCTATCCATGTCAGTTAAGAGAAGCGCCGCTGGTTCCCCCAACTGCCGAATAGCCGCCACCGCCACGTGTGCTCGCCTAATGTTGTGTCTGGTCGCCCTTTGGGGCATGAACCCAGCCTGATCAGGATGTACCAGGGCGGAGATGTGGGGTAGTAGGCGATTGGCCAGTGCTTTGGCCAATATTTTCGCTTCCACATTTAAAAGGGAGATGGGGCGATACGAGGCGTGTTGCTCCGGGGGCCGGCCGGGCTTATGGAACACCACCACCTCTGCATGCCTCCAGTCTGGGGGAAGCGAGCCCCTCTCCCGAGCCTCCTCCACTACTGCCCGATAGTGAGGGGCCAACTGCACAGAGTAGCGCCGGAAGAATTCACTTGGGAACCCATTGGGTCCCGGCGCCTTCCCGGGATTGAGCTCCCCCAGGGCCGTACCCAGCTCCTCATCTGTCAGAGGCAGCTCCAACTGATCCCTCACCTCATCCGATACAGTTTTAGGTGGTAAATCAGCTATGAATTTATCTATGGTGGCAGCTGGCAGGCATTCCTTAGGTGTGTATAGATCCGCATAGTAAACGGCGAAGCTCTCCGCTATGGCCGGGGGATCTGTAATCGGCTCTCCCGCCTGGCCCAGGATTCCCGGTAGGGCCTGGGAGTGGAAGGTGCCTTGACAAAGTCGGTGCAGCATCTTGCTGGTTTGTCCCCCCATTGGTAGACCCTGCTACGCGTCGCCAGCCAGGCTTGGCGGGCTTCGTCCATCAGAAGGGCAGCATAATTCTGTTGAGTCTGTAGCAATTGCCTCCTAAGCTGGCCCCCCCGCCTCCCGACACCGACGTTTGAGTACTTCTACATCCGCCTCAGCTCGGGTCAGTTCCTCTCTGCGCTTCCTACGCGCTGCCGCGCACCAGGAGATATCTACACCCCTCAGTGTGGGTTTCAGTGCCTCCCACAAGATCTCGGCACTAGAAACGGACCCCAGATTAGACGCCAAGTAGTGATCAATAGCTTCGCTGATGTGTGTCCCATAGTCATCATTCTGTAAATGCCATACAGACAGGCGCCACCGGAACGGTTGCTTCCGCCTACCTATATGGAATTCAAGAGACACCGGGGAATGATCCGAAAGGCCTCGAGGCAAGATGTCCGCCGACACCACCCTACCAACTGCAGTCCGGGGAACAAAGAGGTAGTCAATTCTGGAAAAGGACTCATGGACCGCCGAGAGGTAGGTAAATTCCCGGCTATCACCGTGAAGGCGCCGCCATACATCAACCCAGTCAAGTCCCATCACTAAGGAATGCAGTTTCGTGGGACGGTTACTCTCAGAGCTACCCCCAGCCCTCCATCTATCCCTGGCCAGATCCATAACATCGTTCCAGTCCCCCCCCACCACGGACGGCACATCTGGCATATCAGCCCATAGGGTGAGGAGTCTCTCTACCAGATTCCATTGTAAGGGGGGAGGAGCATAGATACTACCCAACACCAGGGGGTCTTCCCCAATCTTGCCCCGGATAAACAAATAGCGCCCTTGTGTGTCCGTCCACTGTTGTACATGAGTATATGGGACCCTGCGGTGCACCAGTATCGCCACCCCCCCGTGAACCCCTCGTAAAGCCGGAGTGAAATACCTGTTGGTACCCATACCGCTGTAAACAGAGGGCATTCGTACCCATAAGATGTGTTTCCTGTAGCAAAAGGATGTCGGCCCCAGCCCGTTTGGCCTGATGAAGTATGGCCCCCCTTTTGATTTTGTCCAAGGCACCGCGCACATTCCAACTAAGAATGCGGAGGGTACCTGGGGTCACCTGTCCCCCACTAGACGCACTAGCCATTTGGGAGTGTATCCACTACTATAACAGGCATTAGGATGTGTCGGTGTATGCGTGGAGAACAGCGGACCCTCAGCGGAAGTGCGACCTGTGAACATAAACAACCCCCACCCAACAAACCCCCCACCCCATACCTCAAAAACACTGAAGCTCTGTCGCAGCGGGGCTGGTCCTCGATCCCCAACAGGGGGACGGGGGCCGCCCCGACCAATGGATCCCCAACTTACAGCCCATGTCCTCTGGGCATGTCCCCCGCCAGCACGAGCCTGACAGAGAAACCAGCCCACACCAGGGCTCCTCCGATGACCATTCATCAGTCTAGGACTCTGCAGCACTTTGCGGACCCATTAATTAGTTTTCCAAAGTCTGTCGCCCAGAAGAGGGGCCCCCCCGGGAGGAGGCGCCACAGGACAGGGAGCGCCGCCGGGACCGTGACCGTCTGTTGCCCTTCTGCTGCTGCCCCCTGGGGCCTCTCCGGTACATCTCGCTCGATGAGGAGTCCGACTCTCTCCCAGGCGGTGTGTGTGCCCTCACCCGCACCGTTTCATCTGTCCATTTGAAGACCTCTTCCGGGGTGTCAAAGAAGTGAGTGCGGGAGCGATACACCACCCGCAGCCGGGCAGGGAACAGGAGGGCATAGGGACGCTTGAGGTCCCTCAGGCGGGCCTTCGCTGCCATGAACGATTGTCGCTGTTGCTGCACCTGCCGCGTGTAATCAGGGAAAATAAGAATGCGCACATTGTCATAGAGCAGGGGTTCCTTGGCCCGGGCCTGCTTCAGTATTGCGTCGCGATCAACATAATTCAAGAGCTTCGCTATAACTGGCCGGGGGAAGGCCACAGTGGGGGTTTCTGCATGAGCGACCTATGGGCCCGCTCCACAACAAAGCAACAGGACATGGCCTCCGGGGGAAGCCAGCTCTCCAGCCACTGCGTAAGAAAGCGTTCCATGTTGCCCTCCTCACAACCCTCTGGAAACCCAACAAAACGGAGTTTATTGCGTCGGGCCCGTCCCTCCGCATCCTCCACTCGCAGCGCAAGCCCCTTTTGAGCAGATTCCATAGCAGCCACCTTCTGCTTAAGTGAAATAACATCGTCCTCCACTCCAGAGATACGGGTCTCAGCTTCGGTTATGCGTGACACCGCATTGCGCAAATCTTGCCGCAACAGCATGACGTCTGACCCAACTGCCCCAATTTTGGCGTCCAACATGTCCCTGGATTGGGTGATAGCAGCCATGAGTGCTGCATTATCCGGCAGAGCCCCCGATTGACCTCCGGAAGCCCCAGCCGCCGCTCCCGGACCAGTGAATTTATCCATGGGGCCCTGCTTGGCCTGGCCATTGCCACCCTTGTCCCTCGTCATGGCTGCCCTCCGGACTCCCCAGCAGGCCTGGAAGGAACCGGGGAGGGTGCGAGAGCGGAAATCACCCAACAGAGAGCTCCCGCGGTCCGACCCGACAGCCGAATAGGAGCCCGTGAGGAGCTGCCCCGGGACTAGGGCCAACGAGCCGCCCCAGGGGACACTGTGCTAGACCCCGGCAGAGGCCCCCAGCAGCGCTCGCGCGGTCCGACCGGCTGCCGACTCGGCGGTGCCCTGGGTCAGTATGAGGGCCCCCACACGCCCGTAGTCCCCCAGGTCCGCAACCTCCGCCGGGCACTCTCTCCCACGCTGCACACCCCCCTTGGCGTGCACCGGAAGCCACCAGTCTCAGGGACCCAAATGGCGCCCACACGGTCCGACCGGCCAATATAAGCACTCCCCAAGGCCCGGGAGAATTTAAAGGGGAGAGAGAAGGCTCGCTTCAACTGGGGCCCCCCGGCGGGTCCGGAGGCCCCTCAACAGTCACTCTGGCTCCTCACTGCCCGCTCAGCCACCCCTCCCGCGGCCCGATAGTGCAGCCGATTTCCCACTGCAGTACAGACCGTGGGGGAGGGGAACATCAAGGAGATCAGGCCAGGCCGCACAAATCCACGGGCCGCCAACGCTGCCGGCCCCCACCGCTGCCGAGGCTATCACCGCCGGAGCAGTATGGAGGGGGCGCACCCCAAGGGCCAGGAGACCTGCTCACGGACCGCAGCTCCCGCTCCCAGCGCCACACCTCACCTTCGCGGCCCGATCCAGCCGCCGAGCCTCCCAGCCAGACTCTGCCTCAGACCGCGACGCGGAGCGATGATCGACCCTCCGCCAGCTGTCTCTGCCCGTCCGACAATTCTGCTCCCACGCCGGTACGCGGCACTGAGGCCGCCCCCTTCACTCCGGCGACCTCCGGCAGTCTCGAATGCGACGTCCCGGCTCCACTGCCGGCAGCTAGGCCGCACCCCCTCACGGCCCCGCACCGGCCGAGGTTCAATTGCTCCTCCACAAATCCCCGTTGGCGCCCCAAAACTACACAGGGTGACACTGCGGATATCCCGAAGCTGCAGAGTCGTCGTAGTGGTCACTCGAGCATCGGGGAGTCAGGATAATTGAAGGATGTATGGCGGGCTGGACGGAGCTCGCTCAGCACACGTCCGCCATGCTGGCTTGCCAAGCCACGCCACCCCAATTAAATATTTTTTATAAAGTTTAAATTAAAAAACAAATTCTCCTCTTAAGACTTTTTATGTGCATTAATAATAATTGAAAGTCGTGTATTGAAATAATTAAAATTAATGTAATTATTTCAATACAATTTATGGTTACATTTTTTTCAATTCAAAATAGATAATTAAAATATTTTATAATTGAAAAATAAATATGTACTATTTTATCTTTCTGATTCAAGCCCTCCATTTAGAGTTCCAATAGAAGTCAGCCCTTAATTGGAAGTAGACCTACCAGGGCCAGACATACCGATTGCAGTCAATATCAACACCCCAAGTACCAGCCATCATGAGTTTCAGGGCCCGGACATTGAGAAAACATTGTGGGCTCAGACTTACTGGACCCAATTTTGCATGTTTCCCTAACATTCAAGCCCGATTCTTTTCACATTTTGATCCTGCTTCAAGCAGGGGCATAAATCAGCAGAAACTCATTAGGTTATACCAGTAAAATTTGTAATTGGGTCGAACGGTTTCTCTCCGTGTGGCTTGTAATGGTGCCTCTAGTCCACACTTGCATCTTTGCTGCCACTTTGTTTCTTACCATGCATTTTACTTAGACCCTTCTCATTTTTATTTTAACTTTCGCCCCTTTGCTACTTCCTGGGGGTGACACCATACATTGTCCAACTCTTCTGTGAAGACGAAATTCCTTTTCTTAATACCAATCACATATTCACAGGAAAGGATCTTGCAGCACTGAATGAAAAGCAGAAAGAAGTCTTGCATGGGTCAGCGAGGACTCAGAATGCAAAGCCTGGTACAGCGGTACATGGTATCAACATACCATAAATATTAGCTATACTTCATGAAGCTGGATCACTCCAAACCTGTAAGAAGCCCAATCAAGTACTAGTTATTTTGCATAATCTGTTGAACTATTGCAGACTTTTCTAATGAAACGCGGGACAGAAAGTGCTGGATATGCAAAACTGTAGAGTTCTGCCCTATTTCCAATGTCCCTTGAGCTTTAGGAGAGATTTCCTCACTTCCTTTATTACATAGCACAGCCGAAAAGGAGGTTAAGAAGCGTTGTGGCTATGCTAGTACTAGGACCAAACAGAGCTGAAGCCGAGGAGAGGCAGGTCAAGGAGGTACCGCTGCAAGAGACTCTTGAATTTAGTGCCACAAGGGAGCAGGGTGACCCCACCTGTCTCCTGCTACTCTTATCTCTCGGCTGGTTTGATCATGATATCCTGATTGAACATTTAAGTACAGTAGGGCAGGGCAAACCTGCACTCAACTCATTTAGGTCTTTCCAAATCTCCAGAAAGAGATAGTGGCACTTTCCCCATACCCTTCTGCTGAGCAGCCTACCTGTTGTGGCGTTTCACGTCGGTCGTCATTTTTGCCTTACTATCTGGGTTCATCTTCTGGGGTGCTTAGATGGTCTTTAGGCTTTAACTCTCTGTGCTGATGACACTCAACTTTTGTTGAGGTTTGAACATCGGGACTCCTATGGTACTGGACACTTAGGAGGGTGGCTCACACCTGTCTGTAACTGAATGGCTAGCAATTATCTGAAGCTGAGTGGTGATAGGCCTGAGATTTTAATCACTGAGAGAATGCCTTTTGTTTCATTTGGGAGGCTGCGACCTGGTGGTTTGTGCAATTTTCCAGCTCTAATCCTCAAAGCCAAAAACCTGGGTGGTTTATGCTCCTTTGCATGTTGATGCAAACGTTTCTTCCATTTATATTCCAAGAGGCAATACTGCAGCCATAATTTTTGTTGTATTTTGAATACGGCAATGATATTTACCTTGGGATCCCTGAAGCTTTGAAAGGGAAGTGAGCATGATGGCAGAATATGGCTGTTTGCCTTGTAGTCTTCAGCAAGTGTGACAGAGTCTGGAGTCCATTGCTCCCTCCTTTGGGTGCTGATGAAATTGCATATTCAATGTATATGTTTTGTGCAGCAGGCCTATTGCAGAATTCGCCATCTTATCTCTGATCTCAAAACCCCTAAGCACTCATGAGAGTACATGCAGGCACATGCATCAAGCTAGGATTTTGCGAGTCCCTAACAGCGAATATTAAGGATTCGCAATTAAGGACTCCAAAATCCTATGCATGTAGGAATCGCTATAATAATAGCGATTCCTTCACATTCCTTATTTGCGACTCGCAAATTGCGAGTCGCAAATAAGGAATGGCTTCCCATTCATTCCTATGGGCCTACAGGCCCATAGGAATGAATGGGAAATTGCGAGCGCTATTTGCGAGTACCAATTGGTACTCGCAAATTGCGCATGCAATTTCAAGGGTGCAGGGGTGTCAAAAGGACACCCTGTTGCACCCCTGAAATTGTTCCGTGCACATATAGTTGCGCACACACATGTCCCAAGGACATGTGTGTGTGCAACCTACAACTTTGAAAAATGCACTTTAGTGCATTTCTCAAAGTTTTGTAAATTACCATGAAGTTCAACTTCATGGTAAATTGCGCCCCTAGTAGCGAAATCGCATTTTTTTTTACTTTGTTGCATTGCATTTAAGGAATCTCAATTGGCGATTCCTTAAATGCAATTGCAATTTAAGTAATCGCAATTTAGAGATTACTTAAATTGCGATTTTTGCATTTGGGGTGATGCATCCCAAATGCAAAAATACCGGTGGCAAAGGGGCAGATTCTGAGAATCTGCCCGTTTGCGACCGGTTTTTCTTTTGATGCATGTGGCAGATGGTTCTTGGTGCGTGCTGAATCCACCTCTTTCCACAACAGCAGATTACTTAGGTCGGCTTTTAGGGTCTTGATCATAAGGGTGGAATTCTTTCCAATTCAGAATCTGGCATATTTCAGGCTCCTTTCTATTCCTTCTTGTGTGTTTATTGTCGTCTTAGAGCTATGAAACCTTTTTGATGATAGTTTGTGCTTTAATATTAAATAAGAATACAGGGACATGAAGGAAGTAAACTTGGGAAGGTGAATCTCCCCCCTCAGAGGCCAGGTTACATTCTGGCAGACTCTCCCCCTCTTGGGGATGGGGTACGTTGCCATCGCTTAGATGGTGATGCTCCCCAGACTCTTTTACTATTTTGTTAATCTCCCTAGCTTCCTAACCAACGCCTTTTTCTGGAACTAGACGCACTCCTGGGGGAACTGATATGGACCAACCGCCTTCGCCGAGTCGCTCTCGCCACCTTACAACTCCCTGTCGACTAGAGGGCCATAGGAGCTCCGAACTTTGAGGCCTACTGCCTGGCAGGCCAAATGCAGTGGCTGGCCACGTGGCTGTCAAGTGAGGCACTCGACGAGAGCGGCGTAGAACACAAACCACTTTGTATCATAGGCTTATTATGATTAAGGCTCCCGGTTTTCCATTTCAACAGATTTTTACACATAAATACAGCTGGGAAAATATTTTTCTTCCTTCTATTTATAAATAGAAATGGAAAAATACGACCAAACCGGAATCAGAGAATTGTTGGGCATCCGTGCTCCAGCCAAGTGGTTGCCTCGCCACGCCCCTCTTCCTGATTTCAGTGTGTGCCTGCCCACATTAACACCTGTAGGGCCATTAATCTTTGGACAGGCGTGGGAAATTCCTTCCTATGAGGGTCTTGTAATGACCTCTGACTTGCCCTCCATAGTCCTGCTGTTTCACTGTTCATTTAAGGAAGCGGGCAACGCTGTAAGTAGCTAATGCAAGACCGGTAGTAATGAGTTAATTGCGGGATAGATTGTGAGGATTAGCAGGGTGACAAAGCATTCAAAATCTCTTTCAACCCTTTCCTACCTGTGGCTTCAGTTATTTTCTGTTTTTTTAAAACTGCTTATTCGAAGCGTGTGACAATAATAAGTAATTAACCGGATGGTCACTAAATCACTTTGTGAAACAAAACAAAAAATCTTTTGAATGTGACCCAAAAGGGCTTAAAGACCGGCAGCATAAACACAGTAGGGAAATTAGGTTGGATTAACATTCAGATCCTTGCAGGCTATAAACCTAAACTTTCCACCCTGACTTTGCATGGCATGAATAAACACAGCAAGAAAACAACAGCAGAATGTAAACATTCCTGAGAGGTGCATCTTGCCAGAGACAGCCAGGGCATATCTGTAAACTCTTTTCAAAGTTAAATTGTGTTTTTCCCACCTTGGCCGCTTTTAAACTGTGTGGTATTACGCACTAATGCACCGAAAACGTCTTCAACAAACAGAACTTTGTCATCTAAATTCAGTAAAAGGTTCAATGCTACTAGGCAGTAGAAAGTAAAACAAGGCAAATGATACATGTCTAAAGCCCAGAGTGTTCAATGCAGATACTGTGCGGACGCATGCTATCGGACTCGATTCGGTCGGACTCCCATTGAAGTCAATGGGAGCCGGTCGTACGACGCGTACACGGGCTCCCATTGCCTAATGGGTGCGTCGCGAACAAGGGCGCCCCCTACAGCGGGTACGCGTCGGTGCGACTCGCGTCGTACATGCATGTGTAGGGGGAACCCTTGGGTCCCCCCTGTGTGCGACTCGCGCGGCTACGCGTTCAGGGGGGTCCGACACGGACCCCCGAAGTCCGGCTCCGACTGCTCTTTCGAGCCGGACGGCGCGAGTCGGTCGGACTGATCGAGGCGCCCATCGTACTTGCCCGGTCGGGGAACGTCTCCATTGCGTGGTGCGAGTCGAGTCCGGACGAGTCGGTCGGAGCGATTCGGAGCCGGGAACGAGTCGGTCGGGGATTTCGCGTACGCTCGCATCGTACTTGCTCGCGCGGATGGGTGTCCGAATCGGTCGGAAACAGGGCGTCCGAATCGGATCCGGTTAAGCCGAATCCGATTCGGTGCCCTACCGGCCGAGATCGGAATCGGCCCCTGTGTCTCCCATCTGGAAAATGTATTTTGCATTAGGGAAGGAATTAGTTGAAAAAATGTGATTCAAAAACTGCCAGCTCATGTGGGTGTTGTTCATTATTTCAGGCTTCAGAAGCGTGAGGACAAAAGAGCCCGGCAGGACTAATGCAGGGCCTTTAATTTCTGAGGAGTGCAACTTTATTCGCACACCAGGCAGATGATTTATTCTCAAGGCTGCCCTATCCACATGGGAGATCGTGTGGAAAGGTGGAGATGGGACAAAGGTGTTGGCATGACTCTTTAAAGATCCTTGGTGGTCAGAAATAAGAGCGCGCTGCCTCAGTGGAGGTCGTTTGCTCTCTCAGCTGTGGACAGCAAGGTGCACCACAGAGCATGCTGCAGAGAGGAGCATGGAACTGGCAATAAGGGCAATGTGGCACCCAATATATCTAAATTATCATGAATGCTGTCAGCTCTTTCATGCCCTCTTTGGCCAGGTCACTGACAGTGCACAGGTGCACTGGTCTAAATTCTAAATGTGTTTACATCTAATGATCATGGCTAGTGACATAGTGTTTTCAATATTGTAACACAGCAGCAGCTCACAAATGTATTGTGTTTACTTAATTTGGCGTATATATAAATATAGCTAAACCTATAACAACCGTCTCCACTGTCTATTTAAATAAACGTGGAAAAATACTAGCTTCAGAGTCTTATCTTGCTTACGACAAAAATAAATGCGGATATATACAGATAGAATGGCAAAAACAAATATCGATAAATACAGACGGAAATGTTAAAAAATAAATACCATAAAACCGGGAGCCCTAATTATGATTGGTCCTCCCCAACCCCAGAAACAGACACATCCTCAAAATTACTTCAAGTGGCATCACAATGCCTGACCAGGCTCCATAGAATTACTAAAACCCCACCCCCATATTCTCCCACCACCCTGATCTTAGGCCTCTCAGTAGGCCACGTCACCCTTGACCAGATGCAGCTCACTCACTGAAAGGCAGGGATCTTGACACATTGGGAGATTTATCCCAAAATGGCTCCCTTCTTTTCTTCCTACAAGACCAATTTGCCTTACATAACGGACAATACCTAACTTACAGTCTCATAGTGAGTGTTCTATGTACTAGATTGGACACAACAAAGGCCGAACCATCGGTACAACAGCCTACCCAACACTATACCAGTGGTCCTCAAAATGTGGCCCTCTTGACCTTTACATGCTGCCCCCTGGTCAACAACAGAATGGGCTAGTGGGAAAGTGATAGTTTTCAAACATGAATTTAGAAACATTCATGCTTCGCCCCCACCCTGACAATAGTCTCAATAGTGAACTAAGAGGCAAGTCAGTAGTTATGTGCACTCTTTGGGTGGCTGGGTTTCTATTTTATGCATGAACAACATTATAGTTTATTAAGTCAAACACAGGAGCAGGTTTTGCACAGCGCACATCCTGATGTCATGTATTTTAAGGCCCTCTTATATGTGATAATTAAGAAAAAGGAGGGAAAGTGAAATTAAACAATTGCCTAGGATCACACAATTTGGTTAAGTGGGGAAGCCGAGATTAATCGCAGGTTCTATGGTTTCACATTTTACAGTTCAGCCACTGGATGTGTATGCTTTGCTTCCCCTAAACCCACCTTACCTCAAATCCCTGCCCCCCCCCCTCCCCCAGGTACCGACCGCCATCCTGCAGGCATTAATGTATCCCTCGATCACATCACAGGCCAAACTTCTTGGCCCCTGGGAAAATGTTAGAAAGTACCAATGCACTATACACCGTCAGTTCTGCCAAGCATACCATCACTGGGCTATACAAGTCACAAACGCATCAGCATCCTGGGAGACAGAATTTGGGGGTGTTTTACACAACGAAGAATAAACCAGAGCATTGGCATCCCACCATAAGGTCTCCCGCAATGCAAGATTCAAACAAATTAAATTCTTTATCCTACATCAAGCATACATTTCCCCTCGCCAGACTCCATACAATATTCCCAGTTATGAGCCCCGCTGTACCTCTGAAAATATGGACGTACATTTTATGTTTTGTGCCTGCCCATTTCTCTCCACACACGTGGCCCAATCTTTCAAATACTTTCCACGTACAATGGTGTGTCCCTCCAATTGACATTGGAGATGGGAGCCTTGGGCCTCTTCCCCCACCCATCCGCCGAAGGGCAACATTTTCGTTTCTTAGACCTTGGCCTTCTACTGGCAAGACGTATGATCACAAGAAAATGAAAGTCCCTACACACCCTCGTAATAACTGATTGGCAAACAACGCTGTCAAGGTAGGCCCAAGTGGAAAGCAAAGCCCTGCTCTGACAGGAGAGTAAAGGCCTTTGAACGCGCCCAATAGTAGAATCCTGGGATCAGGGCCGGACTGGCAGTATCAGGCATCGGCTGTTTCCCTGGGAGGCGGGAATGGTGGGGGGCCGGTTTTGCAGTGGTGGGAGCCGTGTTTAGGTCGAGGCTGAGCCAACGCGCAATCACTGCTCTGGTGATCTGTTGTAGGTAGATTACGGAGGAGAAGCCCCGCCCATTTCTTTCATTGGCTTGTGTCTTTGTCCTTCATAAATGCTGGCGTTTAATTCCTTAATAAGCTTGCTAGTCCCTCCTTAGTATGGCCATGTTGTCATTTGTATTCTCCCATGGCTACTGGCCCCTTTACTTGGTTATTACACTGTACGTGTACTTTTTCTTTACTGAGCCGGGACAATGGTGGCCGCTTGTTTGCAATGCCATTGGTCTCGCATTTAAATGCGAGACCTATGGCATTGCAAATATTTTTTATTTCCTGTTGCTTTGCTCCCGCCCCCCTCCCGTTGTCTGTGTTCACCATGCTCCCGCCCCTCCCGTTGTCTGCATTCCCTTTGTTCCCGCCCCCCTCCCCACTTGCGGCGACCCGTTAAGTAACCACCCTCCCCCTCCCGTTGTCCATGTTCACCAGGCTCCCACCCCCCTCCCGTTGTCCGCATACCCTTTGCTCCGGCCCCCCTCCCGTTGTCTGTGTTAAACATGCTCCGGCCCCCCTCCTGTTGTCCGTGTTAAACATGCTCCGGCCCCTCTCCCGTTGTCCGTGTTAAACATGCTTCAGCCCCCCTCTCGTTGTCTGCATTTTTTCCATTTCTGCGCCCTCCCCACTTGGGCCGACCCGTGGTGTGCGCCTCCCGCGGCACACCTCTGTTTGTTAAAATGCTGAAGAGTCAGCAAAAAGCATTGGCAAAGCCAAAAGACGGTACCTATTGGCTTTGCCAATGCTTGTCTGCCAAGCCGATACACGAGGGGCATCAGTGTTGGGGTAAGGGATGGGGTGAGGAGCAGGAGGGGGAGGGGAAGGACTGGGATAAGGGGTTTCAGAAATCGCCGACTCTTACTTCTGCATGACCCATCTCTCTCTCTCTTTCTTCCCTTAAGGGAGACCAGGCCTCTTTGTTTCAGCACGAGATTTGTCATTGTTGCTGTAAACGCCTTCCCACGATGTGCCTGGCATGGCGATCTCTCCCCGGCATGGGCACTGGTTGCCAATTTAGCAATTTGCGACATTCATTTAAAAAAATAAAAAACATCGAGTATGAACAAAATCTTTCCAATTCTTGTCTTTCTCATCACAACACCCCCACCCAGTCGCGGTCCGTGTAGGAGTGCCGGCCGGGCGGTGACGTAGGGCGGGGGAGGGGCAGGGTGGGGGGTAGCAAAGTACGGATTACGGACCAATACAGGTAAGTAAACATTTAAATCAATTAAACGAATTTCGTTGCGCGCACTGCATCGCATTTGGCGATGCAGCGCTCACAACGAAATTCGTTTTATTGATTTAAACGTTTACTTACCTGTATTGGTCCGTAATCCGTACTTTGCTACCCCCCCACCCTGCCCCTCCCCCGCCCCACGTCACCGCCCGGCCGGCACTCCTACACGGACCGCGACTGCCCCCACCCCTTACTAAAGCCCAGACTTGAATGTCCAGCGCCCCCCTGCCCTTCACCCCCCAACATTAGGCCATGGCTGGCATTCTGTTAACCCCGGCAACAAGACACACACTGCCTGGGCACCTACATCGCCTTCCCTGTTGGCACCATTTTAAAAATCTTTCTTTCTTTTTGTAACTGCTTTTTTTTGTTTAAAGAGATGTGCTTTTTTTTTAAACTTTATTTATTATTTTGCATCGGTAACATTACAATTAACAGTGCCACAGTGCTTACTGTCACAGTATCCATGATATCATCGAATTAGTCACTCCGGATAATGAAAGAGACGTGCTTAAGGCATCTGGTGCAGAGTTTGCGGGGGAGCTCTCCTTGGGCAGAATGAGGAGCTGGAAACAGACTCTGGCTGGCAGATCAGGTGCCCGCGTGCCCCCTCTTCACTGCCTGCTTGGATGAGCTTGGTTCTGTTTGTGATCGATTTGTGTTGCACCAGCACAACCCCACATACGGTAGCTTCAAAGATTAGGGCAAAAAAAAAAAAATAAGCAAAGCTAACAGACAGAATTAGGCACAACTGGAATTGGAAATAATTTTCACTGGGAGTTTACCGACGAGAGAGAGTTTGCAGTGGAGAGTGGGCAAATCCCAGTGCCAAGTCAGTGCCTGGCAGCTCGTGGTCTGCCAACAGACGAATTACTTTGAACATATGAGTTATTTTTTAAAACTTTGACCTGCAAACTCCTCCTTTATACCGCTCTCATATCAGCTGGGATGGACTCTCTCTGACACACCCTTAATGAAAAACCCAATCTCTAGGAGGGACGTGAATTGCAGCAAAGAAGTGCTGGTGGAACTCCGTTTCTGTGCGTCCTACCCATTTCCAGCCAAGCAGACAGGTCTTCACAAGCTTGTAGACGGTCTGGGATGCGTGCTAGGTCTAATGTTTTCCGGGATAGAGTGCCGGATGCCTGTGTCCAGGGCAGATAGTGTTGGGCATCCATAATTAGGGACAAAAGTTTGAATGTATGATGAGACGCGGTGGCAGTGAGCTTAATGCACGCTTTTTCGGTTGGTAAAACCAGTGCTTCAAATGGGCCAGTTCCTGCCGGTGCTGACCACCTGTAGTTCTAAAAAGCAGGTGCCGAGACGCGTCCCTATCTGCCTCTCCATTTTTGCCCTCATCCTTAGGGTGAAAAAAAATCTTACCTCATCAGCAGTGCCACCCTTTACCGGCGTTTGATGTAAGTTCAAAGAGACTCTTTATTGTTGTTTCACTGTCTCATCATTTTAGAAGTTAAGCATTTTCAATATTATGGACAACAAAGCCATAGTTGTTGCTTCTTTATCTTATGCAACTAACAACCATTGACAAAGCCAATAGTCCTGGCTTGTTTTAGGTGTAATGTCAATTGTTGTATTATATATCTGGATGCAATAACAAAGACGCAGCAAAATACCAGTTGGGCGAGACACTAGTGTAAGCGAACCCCCTCCCCCACCCCAAACCCTATTCTCCTGCATGGCTAAACACTTATAAGGTCCCGTCGGCGAGACCAATTGGCTATGCCAATGCTTGTTTTTACTGAGAGCCGGTTTTGCAGTGTACTGCAATATCAACCCCCCAGTAACAAATGCAGCAAACAAGCTTTTCCAGCCTCCCGGGGCCAGGCAGTGCTTCCCCAGGGGCTGGTCTGAGAAAATTGCCAGGGCTGCTTTGGGTTCCCAGTTCGACCCTGCCTGGGATTGTCTATGGGCCGCATTGGAAGAGAGACCCAGGGACGATACCCTTCGTTCCCTACCCTACTCTTAACACCGCCAGCGGCCATCACCTACTCCCACCCTTCACAGTGTACGGCCATCCTAGGGTACACCACACTCTCCCCTTCATGGACACACCACCCCTCCAGCCACCACAGACCCCCCTCCAGCCACCACAGACCCCCCTCCACCCCTCTCATATTTTGCCACTGGGAGACATCCCCTAGTTCCCTCTGCCCAAGTTACAATCAGTTATTTGGCTTTTTTTTATCAGTTCCCTTTCTTGGTTCCCTCCAAAACTGAACATCATTCTTCTTCTGTCACTTTATATCTATACTGTTTTCCGCACCCTTAGCACCTCCCAAGCCCAGTCTCTTAGACCCCTTGAGGGATTAGCAGCTATCCCAAATCCCTCATCCTTCGCTACTCTAAGACCTGTGTCCCAATCCATTTGAATAGTACTCATGGTCACCACTCGGAACCAGGTCATTAATCACAAGAACAACGCATGTGGGCGCTATCCTATGACCCTCGACTTTCTCTCCCTCTGCTCTTATTTGTACCATTGTGTAACGTGTCGCATCGAACACAATTCAATAAAGATAAGTTTAAAAAAAGAATTGAATAAATATAATTACACTCACTTCCATTAATACGAACAAATGAACCTTCTACTATTTTCAATGCAACATTTTTAAAAACAGGTTTTAAATATTTTTATTAGATAAGCATCAAACATACAGATCCATGAAAAGGTTTGATATTAAAATCCATTATAAACATTCATTACAGGAAGATTTCTGTATCATACCTAGTAAAAAATCATAAACATCATTAACACAAATTCAATGAAGACAATAAAACTTTATCACATCATTTCAGGAGTGTAACCAGGAGGAAGTGTGTCGATCCACTCCATTACAGGGTTCCAGATGTATTTGAGCTTACGCCTGTGTGGATCATTTAGAATAATTGAAATTTCTAAGCCTCTGAGCCATACGAAGTCCCTCCACCAGGCTTTAAAATGCAGGAGTGCATATTGTAACCAGGCGCGTGCAGTCCATAAACTTGTAACAGTAATAGCAAAAAAGAAGATCCCTGATTTAGGAGGGGAAATCCTGGCAGAGTGGCAACCTTGGTTCCCAGCAAATGGCAGTCTTAAATAATTAAGTTGGGAAAGCACTTGCATCTAATAAAGTAATATAATAGTGCAAAAAGCTTGTATGTGGGTCGCATCTGCTTCTGAACAGTGACAACAGAATCCCTTGGAATTTTCTCTAAGGCCCCATGTATGCAGTCTGTATGGCATATAATAGATATTGTATAATATTTTAAAGTGGTGGACTCTAAGACGAGAAACATAAGAAATAGATTGGGCCATCTATCACTTAAACTGATGTCTCTGGCTAAAACCTCGGTGCCCATTTTCTGGTCAATTGGCAGGCTAGATATATAAAATGCATAACTATCCCCTTCTGGGTCCCTTAGTAAAATGTTCCAAGATTCATCTCGTGCAACGTCAACATCGTTTGGCGAAAGATGTTGAAAAAAGTCCCTCAGCTGCAGATATGTGAAGAAGCTCTGCTGAGTATTGCAAATTACATTTGGATCTCCTCAAAAACACAAGTAGCCCAACTTTGACTAATTGGCCAAAGCTTTAAGATAAGAATCTCACCAACAGCTTGTGTGGCTATTGTGTGCAAATGGCAACATATTGGGGTTATAGCAAAGCAAAGTATATTTGTTAAAACTTGAAATGTGGTACATAGTCCTGATAGTCTGCCATGTTTTATGAATCAATCAGCTCTTTCATAGGCACAACCTCATGGTCTAAGACTTGATAATTAGAGAAACAATCCCAAGAAGCCATTCCCGAACATCTGTAACCGCTGATAGTCTGAAGATAAAGGCGGAGATGTAATACAACAAGAGTGAAGGGAGCGACATTCCACCCTTATTTTAGGGTAGTTGTAAACAATGAATTGCACATTGAATTTCTATAAATTGCCAAGGGAATCGTTGCCAGCTCAATGCAACCTTTTTGAGATATGTTTTAGAGAGGTAGAATGGAATGGATCTGAAAAGAAAGCGATACCAGTGAAGAATGATAATCTTTATGAAGTTATATGTACCAATTAAGCCACGCCATAATCAATCCCATTTCTTGAATGTCACAAGAGGTTTTTAAAAAATGCATCATAATTAAAAATGATCATATCCTCCATACTTATAGAAATTTGAACACCCAACTACGTGGCTGAGCAAACCAAGAGGGTATATGGTATTTCTAGAGGTAAATTAGTTACTATCTAAGTCAATATTTAACGTGTAACCAGACACTTGACTGTATTGTATAGCTGTTGTTCCGATTGCTAACAGAGCGCTGGAAGCAGGCAAGGATAAAATTGCAATGTTATCAGCGTATGCTAATAGTTTGACTCCTAGTTTCTCTAGAGGTAATTAAGGGATAACGGATAATGTTTCTAAAACTTGCATATAAGGCTCCAAGTATAAAGGGAGAGCTTTGTAGACAAGGGGCAACCTTGTCTAGTTCTAAGTTCAGAGATAGTGTCTAACACACTACCCATAAAAACAATGCGGGCAGACAACTAGGTGGAAAGTGATTTAGTGTCATACAAAAAATTACAACCAAGACCCATGAAGGTCCTAACAGACCATTAGAATCACCAGGGACCTTGTTAAATGCCTTTTCTTCATCCAACAGGATCATCCCGGCAGGTTTAAGGTTAACGTGGGATGTTGTAACCCTTAGTGAAATAAAACCATGCTGCAGAGACCCACCATAGTAGTAATAACAGCTGCCAAGCAATTAAATAAGATTTTCGTGTAGATTTTTGAATCGGAATTAATCATTGATATCTGTTGATAGGAACCATAGTCGAAGGGGTCCTTGCTTTGCTGTAAGAACACTCGTATGTATGTTTCTCCCTATGATTGTGGTGCAGATTTCAGAAATTCGCTTGAATTAAACAATTCAGTGCAACATATCTGCAGTTCAATCTAATGATTTACTCAATTCAAACTCATATACTGTTAGTGATTTTGCAGAGAGAATGCCAAAATTATAGTCTAAACAAACCGGAGCAACCCTAATGTCCACGTGAATATGGGTATCAAGTGTAAAACGTGGAACAGGTGTTCTCAAGGAACTTATTTTTGGCAAAACAATGTAATAAGACTGAAAATTATGTGTAGACTTAAATCTGAGTTATACAAATTACGATGGAATTGAAAGATTCTGTCTAGAATTAATCTACGAAAGGAAAACAACCGTATTTCAGTGTCATTTTCGATTTAGCCAAATCGAATTTTTTTTTTTAGACAGCGGAATATAACGACCAAACAATCGCAATCAGGTGAGCAGTGGCAAGATTTTTGCAAGCACCCCAAGTGGAAGAAACCAAAACCACATAAGAAAAAAAATGAAAAAATGAGTGAGAATAAAGGGTGTATTGGTTACTGTTTTAAAAGACAGCCGGTTATCTTACATGCAATTAACCACAAGGGGCAATGTCCTCAGTGTGTTACAAATGAAAGGGTCTGTCTTTTGTTGGTGTCAACTGCGTTTCCACCCTTTACAAGATACTAGGCCCTCATCATGACTGTAATGAACCTGGTGGATGGCTGTATTGCCATTGGGTCAAATTGCATGGGCAGGTTGCAGGTGGGGTCTGCAGGGTGACCAGAATTGAATCAGGCTGGTAGATGCACCATATGCAGGAAGGTGATGTGTATTTTAAACACCGGTGGATGCCCTGCGCTGAGGTGTATTTAAAACACTTGGAGATGCCCCGTTTCTTAGATACAATTGCAGCCGGAGGCTCCCGATGCGTGCTGGCTTATAAATGCATCCATATTAGGCGTTCTCTCCATCAGAGATTCGCTGGAATGAGAAATCTCCATCGACACCAACAAAAATACAGACCCTTTCATTTATAAACTACACACTGGGGACACTACTCCTTTTGGTAAATTGTATGTAACATAACTGGCTGTCTTTTTTAAAACAGTAACCAATATACCATTTATGCTCACTAATTTTGGCATTTTTTTCTATATGGTTTTGGTTTCTTTCACTTGAGGTGCTTGCGAAAATCTTTCCACTGCTCATCTGATTGCGATTGTTTGGTCGATATATACCGCTGTAGGAAAAATAATTTCCATTTGGCAGAATCGGATTTGACTATAAAATACTCGTTGTTTTCTCTTAGCTTCTTGTAGATTAATTCTAGACAGAATCTTTCTGTTCCATTGTAATTTGTATAACTCAGATTAAGTCTACTCAGGATTTCCTGTGTTATTACATTGTTTTGCTAAAAAAGAGTTCCATGTGAATGCCTGTTCCAAGTTCTGCCAAAATTACAGCTTGCGGCGCAATTAGTCTCCCCACCCAGATGGTGCTGACCCAGAGGGCTGCCTCCTTAGGACGCACCCTGGGGTCATTGAGTTTACAGTAGGTGTTGGCACAGCTCTGTAAAACCGGTATTGAGCATGTGCTCCCTCAGAATCAGAATGAACAGCCAAGAATAGTCATTGACTTTACTGCCCCTCACCAAGCCATTCAGTGTCTTGCTTAAATAGTCCAAGACGTCTACCCAAGACTGGTTTGGGAGTTTGTGACTGTCCCTGAACATAGACGTTACTTCTCAAGGGTCAGCCCAAATTTAGAGACAAGGATGGCCTTCGTAGGGCCATACTTCATTTGGTCCTCTACCTCTAGTGTAAGAAGGGTGTCCTTCCCCACAAGCTAGTCCCGCAATACTCATCTGGAACCCTGTGCACCCTCAGAGTTACCTCACAGACAGAAGACCACTTGTCTGTGTCATCTCACACGACATCGCTGGGCACCAAGTCTTGTGGTATGCTGAACCCCGACATCTCTAGCTGATGCCCTAAATACAGTGTGATGGAGGCCACCTATCATCATGAGGTTTGAGAATGCCCCAAAAATTTTAATGGGAGGAAGTGGTAGCACGCTACTCGGAGCATATGTAATAACCTTATCGATAACCCCGTCGACATGCTTACAGGGTACTGATGCCATAAAAACCAAATATAATATCAAGAGATTGTTTCTGCACTTCCCAATATTGCTGGCAAAGCGGAGAATGGCGATTCACTGGCTGCAGGCGGATCCTCCAGAGACCCAAACCTTAATACATGATGTAGCAGAATGGACAACGGATGACATTGGTTCAAACTTATAAAAAGCTGCCAGACGACTTGGAACTTTGGAAAACCTTGTCACATGCACTGATTTACCCACCGGGCTATTGCCCTCACTTAAAACATTGTACACCTCGTGTACAATGTGTCCAGTAATGACCAGTAGCGGCTCGTGGAGGGAGTGCCGCGGGGCGGCGGGGCGGGGGAGGAGCAGGGTGGCGGGTAGTAAACCACGGCATACGGCCGAACAGAGGTAAGTAAACAAATAAATAAATAAAACTAATTTCGTTGCGCGCGCTGCATCGCATTTGGCAATGCAGCACGCGCAACTAAATTCGTTTTATTTATTTATTTGTTTACTTACCTCTGTTCGGCCGTATGCAGTAGTTTACTACCCCCCACCCTGCTCCTCCCCCGCCCCGCCCCACCGCCCCGCGGCACTCCCTCCACGAACCGCTACTGGTAATGACGTAGATTATCCTCGGCTGCCTAGAGTGGTGATTTGTGTCCTCAGCTGCCTAGAGTGGTGATTTGTGTTGTGTCCACATTATTTACCCAAATGCTATACCAATGTCTGCATAAAATGTGCTTAGTTGTTGCATGTGTTTACTGCCATCAAACTGTGTGTACATCAAGTTATAAAACTCATTAAAGAAAGTTTGGGAAAAAGAAAGTTACCACTTATTAAATGTAATAAGGGAAACCAATGTTTTCCTATGGGAGAGGTAGGTCTCACAGTAGTAAAAAAGGAATTTGTGAGCTTTTCACTACCAGTACATGTAAAACATTAATATACATGTCCAACCTATTATTTTCAATGCACTCTCTGTATGGGCAAGGGTGACTGATATGTAATAAAAAGGGAATTGAAGGTTTGGCAAGGTTTTTTTTTGCCAAGTTGAATTGGCAGTTTAAAACTGCCAAAAAGCTGCAATGGCAGGCCCGCGGCATGTTTACAAGGGTTACTGAAGTGGGTGGCATAATAAGTGCTGCAGGCCCGCTTGTAGTAGTTAATTTACTAGCCTTGGCTATATGGTGTACCACTTTAGTGGGGACTTAAAAGTAAATTAAATATGCCAATAGGGTGCAAGCCAATTTTACCATGTTCATGGTTTAGGGAATGAGCCCAAGCATTTTAGCACTGATCAGTAAAGTGCACAGAGTCCGAAGGCCAACAAAAACGAAGTCAGAAAAATAGGAGGGGTGAGGCAAGAGGTTTGAGGGAAGACCACCATAAGGCTGACAGGTAAATACAAGCACTCTCAGTCAACCCACCATACACTGCCTTCTTCCTGAACAAACTGGTCCTTAGAACCGATTCCTCTTTCCTGCCCTAGGTTGTGACCCCTTTTCAAATCGGACACAACATCGTGCTGCTGACTTTCTCTGCTCTACCTCACCCTTCCAAAGAAGAGGAGAGACTCCACCATCTGGATCCAAATAGAGCGTTATCGTTCTACATTGATTGTACTAAAGACATCCAGGGGGACGATCAACTCTTCGTAGGATTTGTTGGAGCGAAGAAAGGCAAAGCAGTGCAAAAGAGAACCATCTCCAGGTGGATTGTCCTCTACATTAAAATCTGCTATACACTGGCTAAAAAGCAGTTCCGTGAGGGTTTGCGGGCTCATTTCACCAGAGCCAAGGTTGTGACCACTGCGTTAGCTCACCGAGTCGCAGTCCTGGACATCTGTCAGGCAGCTACGTGGGAATCGCTGCACACATTTTCCAAACACTACTGTCTAGACAGTATGTTCCGGCATTATGGGCATTTTGCCTGTTCAGTCCTCCAGGACTTTTTAGTTTAAACAGTCCGCAAACCTACTTCCGAGGAGGAATTGCTTTTTTTATCATTTCTAAGGTAAGGAATCTGTGGCTAGAAGTCTCTTATCAGAAGAACGAGTTACTTACCTTCGGTAACGCCCTACCTGGTTAAGACTTTATCTAGCTGCAAATTCCTAACTGACCCTCCCATCCTCCCCGTTCTAGGAACTGTGATTTCCACCTTAAGTGGTCCTTGAGAGTCTCACTCTGGCACACTGGTTGAATACCTTAGTATGGCTCCATGCTTCTGGCGCGAAACAATAGTCAAGAAACTGAGGTCAGCGCACTGGAGTGGAGCTTTTATAGGCAACACACTCATCACTTCTGGCGCAGACAACACCACGTGGAGCCGAACAATGCCACCTACCGGCACGCAAAAAACAATTTCCAGATCCAGTCTGACACCTTGGGAATGAATGTGCCCTTCTGTAAAGTAACTGGTGCCCATGTAAAGCGCTCCAGTACCTTCGGGTTGCACTCCTGCTATATAAAACTGCAACAAAAAAAAACGAAACACCAGCCCTCATCTCAGAAATTACTCACAGCACGCAGGTGTATGCCTCCTGGACACAGGTCAGTGTGTAATCCCAGGTAGGTTGACTTGGCTGTTTTTTTTCAGTATTTATCTCCAGCTAGCTGGCCATAACGTCTTTTCCAGCTCGCTGCTCTGCTCTAGGGAACTGCTCAGCCACAAAACATTTAACCTGCCAATTTGGCGGGAAAGAGGGGTGGAGCAGGATGTCTGAAGAGTAAGAACAACGACACTAAACCAGGCCACTATACACAACTCTCTGCACCCCGCCTCTGGGGTGGAGAGGAGCAGGAGTGGGGTGCTGAGTTGTTCTGTTTTCATATGCCTGCGATACAACCTATAGAGGAATCGGTTCAAAATTCCGTTAAAAAGTCAAATGTGAGATCCAGGCATGAGTGGTTTGATTAGTGTAAGAATACCGAATTTCCCCATCTTTAGTTTTGTCCAAACTTTAGATTCAGAAGGTGGGCTTGGAGAAAGAGGATGTCGAATTCTGCCTGTCTTTGTGATTATCTGCTGGTATCGAAAGTCAGAACGGAGCGATTTATGGCTAACTGTAATGGCCTTAATATTGTGATGCACAGGAGCCTTTCTGTTCCCTGAATGAAAGATGAATGGTGACTTTTACATAGCGCGCAGATACGCCAGCATTTCTAGGTGCTATAGTTGCTATAGGCTGCAGCGAAAAAAGAGAAGCAAGGAAGAACGAACGTGTAGGATTGAAAGATGGATTTCATAGAACAGAAGCAGAACGGCAGACAAGGAATGGTGGTAATTGTGAAAACAATACTTTAAATCTTTGCACTATTCTTGGCTGCCGCTCTTTGCTTTTTACAACCGCTTCCACGCACTTCCCTTGTGAGGAACAATGTAGCGCACACCTCTCATGCTGGTCACCCTTTCATCTGTACTAGTCGTTTATAAAGAGAAGAGACACTCAAGAATGAATGAATGTACCTGCAGATTTTCGAAGCAGGCACTGAGATGAAGGAGGGACACATATTTATCACTTCTTTGGCAGAGCAGTAAACTAAATACATGCTCCCACATTAGGGTGACCAACTGGCATGGGTGCAAATTCAGGACGGTGAGTGTAAAAATTCAGGACAAAGGGTCAAAATTCAGGACAAAAATTCAGGACAGGAGCTCAAAATTCAGGACAAAAGGTAGGTTTTACAGACACATCAGAAGAGGTCGTGCAATAGTATATAAGTAAGTAAATAGACAACCACTTAAGTACAAGTGAAAAGAAGTTTATATTAGGTTGAGACAATTGTGCACTTCATGGTTTTTCAGTATGCGCGCAGCTTTGAGCAAATGTGCAGGTCTTTTTGTGGTAACAAAACTGCCCCCCCCACCTTTCCAGCCTCCCAGGGAAACGCCTTATGCCCGGTCCGGCCTTGCTACCACCCTCCAATGGTGACCCTCCTCTTCACTTAGACCCTCTATCATGTTTATTTAACTTCTTTTATAGTGCGACTCATCCCAAGTAAGTAGGACAGGGTGTCGGAGTGCGTTACATCACACACATTATATAGAGACAATGACTCATATAAATGTGAAAGTCAATCTATAGGAAATTTACTTAAGATAATGGGGGTTACAAGGATGTAATCATTCGTTCATTTATCATTGTCTTTCACCATTCATTCTGTCCTTCCATCTGTGTGCCCATCCATATCAATATTCAACCATTTGCAAACCTATCCATCATCTATCCTTCCATCCATCCATCATTCCACTCATCCATCCCTCCATCCACCTTTTCACTCATCCATCCCTCCATTCATCCTTTCACCTTATCCATCTGCACACTCATCCATCCACTCTTCCACTCATCCATCCATTCACTCATCCATCTAGCCATCTACCCTTTCACCCATCCAGCCATCCTTTCACTTACTCATTCATCCACCTAGAAACTCATCCTTCCACCCATTCACCCTTTCAGTCATCCATCCATCCATCCTCCCTTTCTCTCTCCATCCGTCTTTCATTTAGAAATCCATCCTTTCATCCATCTACTCATCCATTCATGAATCCATCCTTTGACCCTATCACTCATCCATCCTTTCACTCATCCATCCATCCTTTCTCTCATCCATCCACCCTTTCACTCCTTCATCCATCCATCCTCTCATCAACCCATCCTTTCACTCCTTCATTCATCCATCCATCCTTTCTCTCATCCATCTACCCTTTCACTCCTTCACTCATCTATCCACCCTCCTGTCCATCCACCCTCCCTTTCACAAACTCATCCAGCCTTACATCCGCCCTTTCACACATCCATCCATTAATTCACCCTTTCACTTATCAATTCATCAATCCATCCATCCATCAGTTCACTCATCCAACCACCCATTCACTCGTCCATCCACCCATACATCCATCTATTTACCTTTTCTCTCATCCATCCTTCCACTCACTCATCCGTCCATCCTTTCTCTCATTATCCATCCGTTCACCCTTTCATTCATCCATTCACCCTTTCACTAATCCATCCAGCCATCCACCCATCTCTTCACTTACACACCTTTTCACATTAATTATGAGCTGAGCTTTTGTCTGCTGAGTTGCACACAGAAGAGGCCCATCAAGGATTTCACCCCTGCTGTAGTTCCTAAAGCAAGGGGTGGGGCGGGGGAGGGCTCACTATGCCCCTGTACATAGGCAATCCGAAAAAGTGGAAGTCATGAGTCATGCATGATTCACAGTGCCACTGTGACATGGTGTTGTTTCCAGGGCTTTAAGTGGGATGAATTAACTGTGGGGTCTCTTCAAAGGGGGTGTTCGATGTATTTAAGGGTGTGGCTTAAAACACCTAAGCTAAAAATCTGTGCTTAGCATAGTGTGCCGCCCGACTGGTACTTTGCTGCTTCTGTCATTGCATCCAGATATATAACACAACAAGTAGTGTTACACCTACAAGCCAGAACTATTGGCTTTGTCAATGGTTGCTAGTTGCATATAATAAAAAAGCAGCAACTATGGCTTTGTTGAATATAACATTGAAAATGCGTCAGTTTTAAAATGATGAGACAGTGAAAGACCCATTACCCTTTTAAGGTCGAGCGTAGAGTAGCGCGCAAGCGCTGCTTCTGGCGAAGACTTTATGTAGGGGGTTTGAAAAAGCTGACCAGACGCTCGTGCGTCATGGCATTTTCCCTGCGGTTACCCGCGGGGGCGCCATGTGGTTTCAATTATCGTGCCCTGACACGGGCGCGATAATTAAAAGCAGATGTCTCGCTGTGGCACGCGCGCGCGCACCACTCGCGTCGCCCCCCCTCCCCGCTCGTGCCTTCAAATGCTTGTTATTACTTTGTTTTCTTCAGGCGCGTTACATGAAACACGTTAAATGCATGAAATGAAGTGTCCAATGTTGAAACTTGCCTAATCCAATATGGCCGCTATAAGGAAGTGATGCGGTACGTCTCAGCGCGTTCTTTGCGGCGCTCATAAATTTTAACAACACAGTCGCGCATGCCCCGCATTCTCTAAATCGGGTGCCAGGTGAAATGGAACTGGTGCGCATGCACGGTGGACCAAGTGCTGAGGCCAACAGATGATAAAATGCCCAAAAAGTATTCAAACTCACCGGGGTGTGGGTGGAGGGGACCTTTAGTTTAAATGTTCGACTACGCCATTTAGCTAAGATGGTCAGAAGTGTCCAGGTTGGGGTGAAGTGTCAGTTCGAAGTCAAAGAATCAGAAAGTGCTGAAAATAGGACGATGGGCTCCTGCTAGAACATCATTCGACACCAAATATGAAGAGAGGACGCATCCACTCAATGTGCCAGACAAAGATCCATTTTACTGTAAGTTTATTAGTATTAAGTGCAGGAGCCCACATCCCGCAGGTCCGTCCTCCAAGACATCCAAACCGCTAGTGAAGAAATGGAGGTTGGATGCCATGGAGAAGAAATGCAGATCGTGAGGTAGAAGAAAACAGTACATTAAAAGTAAATATCATGCAAGGCTCAATGGAGACTCTTGAAAGTATGGACAATAAAGAGGGACAACATAGTATAAGTAAAGTATGGACAATAAAGAAGGACAACATAGTATAAGTAAAACACTAACATTACAGAAATTCAAGCAAGCTTTTAAGTGGCTCCAGACCATCGCAACAAGCCAAAGCAATACTGCTTGAACCCCCGTTAAAAAGGACCACTGATGCACAATCCCTCTTGGGTAGCGCAACAAGAATCTAGAATTCATTACCTCCAAATCTGCGCACAACTATCTCGCTGGAACTTTCAAAACTGACCTGAAAGCCCTTCGCCTCCAAAAGAATACTTTAGCTAAAGACACTGTAACCAAATTCTGGCACAGCCATCTATAGTACCCTAACCTTTTCACGGCTGCGTATTCCTTTTATACATTCTGTTTTATATAATGATCTACCATGTTGTATTTTCAAACTTTGTAATTGTTTCTAGCTGGATGTGTCTACCTTAAGCCATCTGCAACTTCTATGTACCCTCTTGTAAAGCGCTCTAGCACCTTTGGATAATGTTTGCGCTACATACATATGCATGAATACATAAATAAAAATATCCAGCGCAACCACGGACTGAATGTAATCTGCTCTTAGCCTGGTCCCAAAAAGAGTCACCTACGTGATTCGCCAAAATGGTCAAACCTAGGTCCTCTTTTGTATCTCCTAGAAAGCAGGGTGCAGTAGGTAATAGGTCTCGGTATATCCCTCGGAATCCTGGAACTCGCCATTACTCGTATCTGTTTATAAACCCAAAAGACTTTAATCTGTCCAGAGCTCCCGTTACGGTGTCCTGGAAGGTCATATTCTTGGTCGCGTTTCTGTGGGAGCCTTTGGCGCACCGTAGTCGTAATGCATGCTGGGAACGTTCCAAGATGACGCTCTCCGTGCGGCCGCGCTGAGGATCTGCAGCGGGTAGAAACAGGAGACAGGCCAGAGGAAGGGACACTCAGAAAAGAGGGCAAACCGGTGACAGTGTGAATTGTGAGGGAAATACGTGGCCAGAGGGAGAGGGGAAAGACGCTCTGATAGATTGTGCGCTAACAAGAGTCTCTGAGTGCATCTTTCACCCCCTCTGAGAAGTCAAATAACCCCCATCTCCTCCGGGAGGCAGGATGAGATCTCTCTCTGCTGCCTGAGCTACGTCGGGTATGGAGTCACCTGTCACTATGCCGGCACCCACCATGCCGGGCCCAGCAGCTTCACCACCTTTGCCTCCCCCTCCGCCCCCACTCCTCCTGCCTCCAATGCCGTCTGTTCTCCCTGTGGGACCTCTGGACCAGGAAGACGTTTCGGGGCTCCCTGACTGGGCGCTGCCCACATCCTTCATGAAAAAGAGACACAGCGAGAAGATCGAGGGCAGCCGAGGACTCGCTCAGAGCTGGAGGATGAAAGACCGGGTGAGTAATTCCAACCCTTAACGGAAATACACATCCCATTCCTTCTTTAAAATCTAAGGCTGTTGGGGAATTATGGACTTTGTGATTGACATCCACAGAGAACCCTCTTCATGTTACCCTCGCTGACCACCAGCCAATAGCTCCCCCTCCATAGCTGCCAAGGTTTCAGATATGACATTTTCATAATTTCTGTGTAATTATGAGTGACATTTGAACGACTATGAGTGACACTTTCTCACGAGCAAAATCAAGCATTGAATAAGGGGAAACATAAATATCAGAAATTTCATCCATTTGAGCTATAAGAAACTGTAAGAAGATCATAAAACTGCTACAAAGCACCAGAAATGGAAGGGCACTTGGGAAGTAAAGTGATGGCAGAGGTCATGCTGAGTATGAAAGAAGCATTCACCTCCTTGGTGGAAAGACTGAGCAGCATGGACAATGCATATGACCTAGAGTGCCTGCAGACATAAAAGAGAGACCAGAGTCTGGGAGGGGGAGAGCATCATTATAGGAATTATGACAGCGCTGTGATCAGTCTGAGCTAGCAGAACCTGGAGCTCACTGCTGAACATCCATGGCATGGATAGTGAAGTAAAGAGTATGGGTGTGATGGGGAAGCTTGGATTCTTGTAACCCCTGATAGCATGGGGTGGGGGGAAATGAAAACAAGCGTTGGCATAGCCAATAGGTCTCGCCTTTGGGACCTCATAAGTATTTAGTTATGCAGCACAATATAATTGGTACGACAGCATCAACTGTTGCATGGCTAAACACTTATAAGGTCCCAAAGGCGAGACCTATTGGCTATGCCAATGCTTGTTAGGTCGAGCCTCAAGTAGCGCGCAAGCGCTGCTAGGCGAGACTTTTAGTTAGGGGGTTTTGAAAGCTGACCAGACGCTTGTGCGTCATGGCCTTTTCCCTGCGGTTACGCGCGCGGCAGACATCTGTTTTGCATTATCGTGCCCGATAATGCAAAACAGATGTCTCGCTGTGGCGCGCGCGCGCGCACCACTTGTTTTTGTCAGCAAAAGCGTGCCTTTCACTTTCGTAAGCATCACCCCACTCCCAATGAAAGTTGCGGCTCGCCAAACTCTATTTTTATAATATTTTAAGCTTTAAATAAGCAGAGCGGCACAGGCGGCATGCTGCACTGCTTACTAAAAGCCTAAAATATTGAAAAAAAAGAGTTTGGCGAGCCTTTTAATCTGCGCCGCTCGACAAACTCTGTTGGGCGACCTGCAAGCCCCGCCTCCCAACCGCAACATGAAGGTTTCTCCCGATATCAGCGCACACAGGCACTAGAAGCTAAAAACTACCCATGGCTATTTATTTGTACAGGCCCGGCGTCGCACAGGTCAAGCTCCATTGGCAATCCTGACACTCAGAATGTGTCACAAAAACAAATTATGTTCCTTCTGTCAGCCCCACCGGCCTCTCTGAAACACACGTGTGCCATGTGATTGCTGGATCATCCGGCAGGGGCGGGGCTGCTTAACTGTGGACATTGAATGGGGGTGTAGTTCATCTGGTCTTTGGCTGGTGCATGAGGCCGCAGAGCGCGCAAAAGCTGCCAGTGGCTCTCCCTCCACTCAAGGACACAGTCTTGAACTGCTGCTGCAAGATGAGTTTAAGCTCACGAGAAAGCAAGCCTAGCTTGGAAGACACACTCCCCAGGCACTTGTGGACTGTCAGCAGTCAGGTGAGTCACGCACTGTGCTCATCTAATCTTTGCAACACGTGCCTATAACATAATCTTACTAAGCCGCAATGAAGTGTAATGGCCTGGGAGGGTGACACGGACATTCCTTATGATTTACGCTTTAACTTGTTTTTAATTTACTGCCTGCCCGGCCGAGCCCTCAGGAATTGCTGCTGCAGTCTGGCGTCGGAGTGAATGTGTTCCACCTCCTGCCTACACATGCTGCTGTAAAGCCTCTTGTCGTCGCTGTCCCCTGGGGTTGTGTCCGATCATGGGCGTTGTGACTCTGAGAGCAGGTACCACTCATTTCCGAATCAGTTTCATGTATCTATTTATTTAATGCAGTTTTATATAGCGCTGACTTTACCCAAAGGTGTCAGAGCGCTTTACAATAGAACCTAGTAAGTTACGTAAGTAGAGTTACACTCTAACAAGTTACATATACAATCAGGATAATTAAAAAAAATTAAAGGTGGCAAAATTAGGTTAATACAGGTACAGAATACATATTTACAAAGTTGAGCTCATGTGAATGCCAAGCGGCCTTGAGGGTCATGAAATGGGTTTAATTATTCCTGGAAGTATGTAGAAGTCATTAGCCGAGTGTGTGCCTTCATTACAAAGTCAACAGCAATTATTTTCATTATGGTTACTTGTGGTTAAGGCTGACTTTTTTTTACTATCTTTTTGTGCGCATAACTGCAGATGGGAAGTTAAATCTATGTATTTATTCTTTAGAACAGAAAGCATGGAAATTAAGTCTTCGTATGCATGACTCAACGGAGTGCCAGCTGTGATGATTCACTGCATTGCGAGTTTCAAAACGTTGTCCCATAAGTAGCTGCAGGTTAATATGTTTGCCAGTTATAAACATTCTTTATCATATCCATCGTGCTGTGATGTTCATTTGAACTCGGTTGTAAAGCGCATTTTGCTAGGCACACGGGCAAAACTTTGTTGGTTTTAATCTAGTAAGTGTTATAGTCACTGGTATCTTCTTCCTAATTTAATTTACTTTTGTGTGTGCAGCCTCTCACTCTCTCTGCGAGTCAGCTGTCGTGACTGAGTCATTATGATAATTTATTAGCAGGCAACTGGGATCATCTGCGCTGGGGCCTCTCACATCCTATTTGGTACATGTGGGTCCCATAGTGTCCTTCAATTTAGAGTTTCTCGTTGCTCAAATGGGTGACATTTATGATATTTATTTCCCTCTTCTTCACTGCTTGATTTTTCTCACTGGAAGTGTCACTCGTCGTTGAATGTCACTCATAATTAGACTGAAATTATGAAAATGTCACACATAGCAATCTGAAACCTTGGCAGCTATGTATATTCATTTGGAACATGACTGTTCTGTCTATGTTTACTTTAATTATTAGTCATGGGTTATTGAAACAACTTTTAAAAGTGCTTTTGCTTATCTTTGGTGTATAAAGTATCTATAGACAAAGCCTAAAAATACCGGCTTTAGGTTTTTTGCTTATTTTTGTATTTTTGACAAGAGTCGTCAAATTTGCAGAAAGCGGAAACTGTTTCACCTCTTCTTGTAATATTTATAAACCACATCAATTCAGGAAATTTGGAGACTATTATCATGAAACCTCTGAACATTTGGCTTTTCCTTGCCATTAAAAGTGTTAGCGAGTGAATGATTGATTGAATTAAATTTTGTAGTCAAAGCTGAAGGGGTGCCTTTTATATCACCATCGTGCTCTTTCTCACTTTATACAGATGTGGGCTAATGTAGCTCCCAAAAACACTCACCAGCAGGTTTAATAAGCATTGGCATAGCCAATAGGTCTCGCCTTTGGGACCTTATAAGTGTTTAGCCATGGAACAGTTGATGTTGTTGCACCAAGGATATTGTGCTGCATAACTAAATACTTATAAGGTCCCAAAAGCGAGACCTATTGGCTATGCCAATGCTTGTTTTAAACTTGTTTCAACAGCTTTTCATGAACTGGATTCTCACCTAGCAGCATGGGCGTTTTTGTTCATTTCTTCCACCTGACTGATTGCCCTGCCCTAGTCCAAGGTAGGAGGCCCACCACCTGCAGTAAGAGCCCAGACTGGCCCATTGTCATTCTGTATGTGGCAATCAGCCGCAGACAGAATGACAATGGGCGGGGTGGGGCTGCTCTTGTGCTCAGAGGAGTGCGAGGTGGCCCCATCAGGGAGCTGTGGCTTCTGGCAGGGGAACAGTGATGTTCCTCAATGCCCAAAATTACAGACAAAAGGCGTCCGTAAAAGGGATCCTCACGGACAACGGACGTGAGATCCAAATTAAGGACGGTCCGTGAAATTTACAGATGGTTGGTCACCCTATTCCACATAGGTCTTGCGAGGATTGAAAAGACATATGTAAACAAGCATTGACAAAGCCAAAGTCTACTGCCAGCATTTTAGCTTTGCCAATTCCATTTTTGTCAATCTTTTAAAGAACTTTATTGCTCGAGCTGTGGGGTGCGCATGCGCACACACACACACACACACACTTTGTTTGTCTCAAAAAGCACACATTCCCATAATAGTCCCTTTCACTGAAGAGAACAACTTTGTGTGCGAATGTCGTCTTGAGAAAAGAATACCGTCAATCACAGTGAAGTTAGCCATGGCTGACGTGGGCTCATCCACTGCCCCATGCTGTATGCTGTAGTGGGTGGAAAAAAATGTGAATGTCACAGTAACAGACCAATGAATTGAGAGGGCTTAAAGCCCCTCTGTATGTGCATGTTATGTATAATATTAGTACAACCAAATAGTCTTGGCTAACAGCAGCCCTAAAAAAGGATATGTTTCTCCCTTAATTACTATTGCCTCAGTACATACAAGCCTGCCTAAATAAAAGGTGTCACACAAAACTGTTAGTTGTAATTTCATTTCAAATAAGACATTTGATAGAAATTAATGATAATGTTTGACTTGTGGCAGAATGCTTGGTGTTCCCATTAGGTACTGAGCCTAGCCTGGCGGTTCTTGCCCATCATCAATGCTGGGAGATTTTACTGTAGGATGGATCCTGCTTTTTTAGGTTGCACCTACTAGACAGCGCATATGCTGTCTGTTGTGAGAGATATTGTAGCTTACCAAGTATATAGAGGGTCTTGGAGCCCATACATTGCTTATTATTGGTTGACTTTCCTGTCACTCTCATTTGTCTGCTGCGTATTTGTGTCTCAGCTTGTCTTCACAGACGTCACTTTTTGTTTTGTAGTTAATTAAAACCATTACAATTTAACATAGAATAAGCCAAAGGCAACAGATTTCTCGATTAAAAAATTGGGCTGAGTTAACCTCGTGTAACCCATTAATTCCTTGTATTAAAATAATCCACGCATGTGGGACATTATACATACAGCATCTAAAACTTCTAAAAGCAGCAAAG
Organism: Calotriton arnoldi; assembly: GCA_963921515.1. Lineage (NCBI taxonomy): Eukaryota > Metazoa > Chordata > Amphibia > Caudata > Salamandridae > Calotriton > Calotriton arnoldi. Next base: position 1,163,111 of record CAWUFW010004604.1, on the reverse strand, counting down.
TTGATTCTGTGAGCAAAATATGTCGAGTATACTCTGTCATCTTTTCCGATGATTATAAAGTGCACTGTGCTATCTGAAGTTACCACAAAGCTTGGGTTCAATGTGCAAAATTTAAGAATTGAATATTGTAAACATCCCTACTATTAATTTTGAGTATGCTAATGAGACATGATGCTTATTACATCTTAAACCAGCAAAGTCAATTCAATGTGCAAAATCTGCGAAATATACACTGTCCTTTTCCCGAAGACTATAAAAGTGCATTTTGCTATCTAAAGCTGCTCCAAAGCTGAAATTCACTTGAGCAAAATAGTGATTAGATGCTAATTACGTTCCTGAAAATAACATTTTTAATAAGCAAAATAGGCTACGTCATTGCACGCAATTGATGCTAGTTTGCTTGCAAATGCAAGAGAACTTCTTTAGGTTAAGCAAGTCCCATATGCGACCCTTCGATGATCAGCCAAGTTAAAATGAAGATCTGTGCGGACAACTTGCTTAATGATCTTTGGGCCATATGTATCAACCAAATTTGCGTTCGCAAAATCGGCCCGTTTGCGATTTGGTTTATGATTCGGTATTTGGAAGGGACGTGTTTAGGACGTCCCTTCCAAATAGCGAATCTTAATGGATGTATGAATGTTTTGTGACCGTGAATGCGGTCACAAAACATTCGCATTTTACCACCTACTTCAAGTGGGTGGTAACCCATTCGCAAATGGGAAGGGGTCCCCACAGACCCCTTCCCCTTTGGGAATGGTTGTAAAAACGTTTTTTAAGAGCAGGCAGTGGTCCCATGGAAAGAAAAGAAAACTTTTCATTTTTTCTTTTTAAACGCATCCCATTTTTCTTTAAGGAAAACGATCTGCATTAAAAAAAAGATTGCTTTATTTAAAAGCAATTACGGACATGGTGGTCTGCTGTACCCAGCTGGCCACCATCCCCGTGATTTTAGCGATTCCTAGGAGGTCGCAAATTGTGATCTACCTCACTAGGAATCGGTATATGAAACTCCTGGAGTTTCATACATTGGAAATTCCGATTACCTAATTACGATTCTTAGAAAATCGCATTAGGTAATCGCAATTTCCAATTATGATACATGTGGCCCTATATTCCTTCTGATTCACGTGCACCTGTATTATGGAGTTAGCTTGTGCAGGACCCTCTCCTGTGCTGCGTTTGTAATAATTTGCTAACTTGTTGGAGAAACTTTGTTGACCTGCATGAGAGCTGCAGTGACTGGCTATTTTATAGGGCCATTATGGCGGGTCAACAGGATCTTATCCAGAGTGATCGAAGAGCTGGGAGTAGGAGTTGCCGTCTCCATTGACTGGCGGCTGGGCAAATGCACAAAAAATGTTGAAATGTTTCTTCCGCACTCTCACAAAGTCGGCACAAATTGGTCGGCCAGGTTTGTCTCCATGTTGGAACATGATCTTTTGAGGAAAAAGCTCCCATACGAATGAGGAGTAACATGTGCTGTGTTGTTGGAGTTATATATTGTACGAGATAGGGCTGCGGTACCCAGGCTTCATATGAACATAATACCATCCATCCTTGTTTTTTCTTTGCAAGTGCTGCTTTATCCAAAAGCCATTGGTTGGGTTTCCTGTCACTATCATTTGCCTGCTGCATATTTGTGTCTCAGCTTGTCAATCTTGTGGTTGTTTAAATCATAGATCATTGCCTCTTTACTATTATTTGGATTGACTGGCATCTCTGCTTCCTCTACTTCTTTTTCGAGCACTGCTTTTCCTTTTCTGTTGAGCAATCCATTAGAGTGTATGTGTTTTCGTGCCACCTCACATGAGTGCATCTCTCTACTATACTCCGTGTTGTTCTTTGTTGCCCAGCACTTCTCCTTGCCCTCTTCCTTTTTGTGCTCACCCATGCCCTTCTCTCTGCATTAGTCCCCCCAAACCTGCACTCTCTGTGTTGTTTTTGAATCAATCCCACCCTCTCAGTGTTGCTTTGGCTCCCCTGCCCCTTCCCGTAATTCTTTGACCCCCCTGCCCATTAATTATGTCTCTTAAAATATTATTCAACCTTTACAAAATAAATTACCATTTCCTGTTCTTATAACTGAGCACACACAGCCATTGAAACACCAGAAATCAAACCCATAAATGTCAGAGTAAGAGTCTAAGACCTTAACCACTAGGCCACAGTGATTCGTTGCTGGTCTGAATCAAAAATTAGTTATGACGTTCAAATTGAAAACCCACTTCCTCGTAGTGCAGTAGGTGAGTGTACACCTACAGGAACATCGTTTACAGAGTGGAATGGTAGGAGAGAGAGAGAGAGAAATATGTTCCAACCTTTATCTAAGAAATTACCATTCCCTAAACCCATTACCTTCAGAGTAGGACCTTAACCAATAGGCCAGAGACACTCTTTACTGGTCTGAATCAAACGTTTAGTAATGTCATTTGAATAGAAAAGCCACACCAATGAAGTGCTATAGGTTAGTGTACACCTACAGTAGCATCTTTTACAGAGTGGAATGGTAGTACGGAGACAGAGAGAGAGGGTGAGAGAGAGAGAGCGAGATAGCGAGAGACAGAGGTTTTTATTCTCTGGGATAAGACGTACTTAAAAAGAGATATATGAAGACAAAATGAAAAGAAAAAATATTTTCCTACCTTTATCAAAGAAATTTCAAATGTCTATTCTCTTGACTAAGCACTAAGATCCTAATAAATGGCCCACAGTGACTTTTAAATGGACAGAATCAAAACTTAGTTAAGACATTCAAATAAAAAATCCACTTCTATGTAGTGCAGTAGCTTATTTTACACCTACAGTAACATTGTTTATAGAGTGGAATGGTAGGACAGAGAGAGAGAGATGTTTTTATTCTCTGGGGTAAGACATACTTAAAAGGAGATATATTCAGACAAAGTGAAAAGAAAAGTATTCTCCTACCTTTATCAAAGAAATTACCATTCCCTTTCATTTCAACTGAGCCCACACAACCATTGAAACACCAGGAATCAAACCCTTCATCTTCAGAGTCTAAGATCTTAAGCACTGGACCACAGTGACTCTTTAATGGTCTGAATCAAAACTTAGTTCAGAGATTGAATCGAAATCCTACGTCTATGTACTGCAGTAAATTTGTGTACACCTACAGTAATATCATCTATGGAGTGGAATGTTAGGATAGAGAGAGAGAGGATGAGAGATTGAGAGAGAGAGAGAGATAGAGACATTTTTTAGCTCTGGGGTAAGACGTACTTAAAAAGTGATATATTCAGACAAAGTGAAAAGAAAAATATTTTTCAACCTTTATCAATAAAACTACCAATCCCTATCCCAGTAAGAGAGCACACACAACCATTGAAACACAAGGAATCAAAACTATAACCATCAGAGTAAGAGTCTAGGACTTAACCAATAGGCCAAAGTGACTCTTTACAGTTATGAATTAACACTTAGTTATGAGATTCAAATTGAAAACCAATGCCTATCAATTGATCAATCAATCAAGCATTTATAAAGTGCAGCAAATCACCTGTGTGGGTCTTGAGGCGCTGAAGAGTTAGGCTCTTGTGTGGTGGTTTAATCATTTGAACATCCAGGTCTTGAGTTCTTTTCTGAATTGCTGGAGGGACCGTGCGGTCCTGAGATGCCTTGGCTTCTAGGTACGAGAAGGAGCTTCCAGTAGTAGTGTGGTAGGTTAGTGTGCACCTATAGTAACATCATTTACATCATTTACATCGTGCAATGGAAGGACGGTTAGAAAGGGGAGAGAGAGATTTTTCCGTTGCCTAGGGTAAGATGCACTTTAGGAGAGATATATACAGACAAAGTGAAAAGAAAAATATTTTCCGACCTTTATCAAAGAAATTACCATTGCCTATAACTGGGCACACACAAACAGTCAAAACACCAAGAACAAGCCCATAACCTTCAAAGTAAGAGTATACGACCTTAACCACTAGCCCAGAGATACTCCTTACTGATCCAAATCAAAACTTAGTTAAACCATTTGAATCGAAAACCCACGCTTATGTAGTGCAGTAGGATAGTGTGCACCTACAGTAACCTCATTTACGAAGTGGAGTGGAGGGATGGAGAGAGAGAGAGAGAGAGAGAGAGAGAGAGCAACGTTTTTTATTCTGTGGGGTAGGGCGCACTTATAAAGAGATATATCCAGACAAAGTGAAAAGAATTTTTTTTCTAACCTTCATCAAAGAAATTACCATTCCCTCTCATCATAACTGAGCACGTTTGAGCTTACACAGCCATTGAAACACCAGAAATCAAATCCTTAACCTTCAATATAAGAGTCTAAGCCCTTAACAATTAGACCACAGTGACTCTTTAGTGGTTTGTATCAAAACTTAATCAAGTAATTTGAATCGAAAACCAACACCTATGTAGTCTAGTAGGTTAGTGATCACCTACAGTAACATCATTTACAAAGTGGAATGGAAGGACGGAGAGAGAGAGAGAGAGTGACGTATTTTATTCTGTGGGGTAAGGCGTACTTAAAAAAGAGATATATTCAGACAAAGTGAAAAGAAAAACATTTTCTAATCTTTATCAAAGAAATTACCATTCCCCATCGCCGTAACTGAGCACATGTTTGAGCTTACACAACTATTGAAACACCAGAAATCAAATCCTTAACCTTCAATGTAATAGTTCAAGCTCTTAACCACTAGACCACAGTGACTCTTTAGTGGGCTGTATCAAAACTTAATTAAGAGATTTGAATCAAAAACCCATGCCTATGTAGTGCACGTAGGCCTGGGCGAAGCTCGCGGAGTTTCCGGAGATTCCGCAGAGTTCCGCAAGCAGGCAGAGTACTCTACACTTGTAGACTTCACAGCCTGTTATGTACTTTTACACTAATTGCAGTTAGGCAGCCTCATAATATTCTTCAAATGGCCACTTGAGGGCATTATTGCTCCACATTCTTACTTTAAACTCATTTCATTAGAGGTGGACAATGCTTCACTGGACTCGCATTGTGCTGTCACCTGGGAATCACAAGAGGCCAGAAAAGAAAGAGGTTGAACGTTAAGGTTTTCTTTTTCTTTTTTATCAAGAGTCATTTATAAAAAGTAGCGGAGACCTTGTGAGAAACCAAAAGAAGTCATTGTTCACATTCCCGACGTTGTGATACATTAACTGTGTAAGCATCGCCCACGAAAAGGTCAGCTGCTAGCAATATTTTTCAAAGATAATCTCCTTCCAAGTGATGATTCACAGAGAGTGATATTTTTGTAAGTTGACCATAAAACATGGCTGCAACATTACGAATTAGACAAAGACAAAGTAAAATGTCCAGAAATCTCCATACATCGGATCAGAGAGGAGACCTCGTGTGCACCCCAAATTAAGAAGAAATGTTTTTCCAAGAATCTGCGGAGTTGGGATTTTGAGCGGGAGAGAGGGATAGGGAGAGAGAGAGAGGGAGGGGGATAGAGAGCAGGAGAGAGAGTGGGAAAGAGAGAAAGAGAGGGATAGAGACAGAGAGAGGGAGGGAGAGAGAAACATTTTTTATTCTGTGGGGTAAGGCATACCTAAAAAGAGATATATTCAGACAAAGTGAAAAGAAAAACATTTTCTAACCTTTATCAAAGAAATTACCATTCCCAGTCATTGTAACTGAGCACATGTTTGAGCTTACACACATGAATCCACCAGAAATCAAATCCTTAACCTTCGATGTAAGAGTCTACGCCCTTAACCACTAGACCACAGTGACTCTTTAGTGGTCTGTATCAAAATTTAATTAAGACATTCGAATCAAAAACCCATGCCTATGTAGTGCAGTAGGTTAGTGTACACCTGCAGTAACATCGTTCACAGAGTTCAATGTAGAAGAGAGAAAGAGAGAGAAGAGAGAGTTTTTTTGTTCTGTAGGGTAAGACGTACTTAAAGAGAGATAAATTGAGATAAAGTGAAAAGAATAATATTTTCCTACCTTTATCAAAGCGTTTACCATTGACAATAATGGAGCACACACAAACATTAAAACACCAAGAATCAAATTCATAAGTTTCACACTAAGAGTATAAGACCTTAACCACAACCCCACAGATACTCCTTACTGGTCTGAATCAAAACTTTGTTAAGACATTCAAATAAAAAATCAAGGCCTATGTAGTGCAGGTTAGTGTGCATCTAACGTAACATCATTTACAAAGTGGAATGGAATGACAAAGAGATAGAAAGAGCAATCATTTTTATTCTCTGGGGTAAGACATACTTAAAAAGAGATATATTCAGACAAAATGAAAAGAAAAACATTTTTCAACCTTTATCAAATAAATTACCATTCCCTATTGTTGTAACTGGGCACAGAAATCAAATCCTTGACCTTCAAAGAGTCTAAGCCCTTAACCACTAGACCACAGTGACTTTTAGCAAGTAGTAACAAAACTTAGTTAAGACATTCGAATCGAAAACCCACGCCTATGTACTGCAGTAGGTTAGTGTACACCTACAGTAACATCGTTTGCAGAGTTGAATGTAGGACAGTGACAGAGATTGAGAGAGAAAGAGAGGGAGAGAGAGAAAGAGGGGGAGGGCGATAGAGAGAGAAAGAGAAGTTTTTTGTTTTCTGGGATAAGATGCACTTAAAGAGAGATATATTCAGACAAAGTGAAAAGAAAAATATTTTCCAACCTTCATCCAAGAAATTACCATTGCCTATGCATGTAATTGAGCACACACAAACATTAAAACACTGGGAATCAAAGCCATAACCTCCACAGTATGAGTCTAAGCCCTTAACCACTAGGCCACAGATACTCCATACTGGTCAGAATCAAAACTTAGTTAAGCAATTCAAATTGGAAACCCACGCCTATGTAGTGCTGTAGGTTAGTGTGCACCTACAGTAATATCACTGACAAAGTGGAATGGAAAGACGGAGAGTTAGAGAGACGTTTTTAATTCTCTGGGGTAAGACGTACTTAAAAGTGATATATTCAGACAAAGTGAAAAAAAAAACATGTTCCAACCTTTATCAAGAAACTTACCATTGTTGTAACTGAGCACACATTTGAGTTTCCTGAACCATTGAAACACCAGAAATCAAATCCTTAACCTTCAAAGTAAGAGTCTAAGCCCTTAACCACTAGCCCACAGTGACTCTTTAGTGATCTGTATCAAAACGTAACTAAGACATTCGAGTCAAACACCAATGCCTATGTAGCTCAGTAGGTTAGTGTTCATCTACAGTAATATCGTTTACAGAGTAGAATGGTAGGAGAGAGAGAGAGAGAGATTGAGAGGGTTCACTGACATAATATCGATACCACAAATATCGATCTACAAAATTAGCGACACATTAATATCGTTAACAAAAGTATTGAGATCCTATACTTAATTAAGAAAAGTCACTAATATCGGAAAAACAAATATCAACGTTAAAAATATCTAATTTAAGATATATCGAAAACAAAAATATTGGAAACAAAAATATTGTCACTTATAGCTAACAACAGACTATGTCAAAAATATCGAGACCAACAATATCAATGACATATATATCGTTAAATTAAATAACACCTAGCAATAAAAAATACCAAAAACACAAATTTTAAATAAACAAACATAAAAAGTATATCCCACAATAATAGCTAAATTCTCTAAACGCAATATAATATTTTCCTTATAAAAAAATACATTTACCCAATATCAACATAAAACTACTTTAAACTATAAATTACACATATGGACACCCCAATAAAATTTATTATATATTTATATTCACATCTGATATTATTTTTTAACATAAAATAAATGCATATATTATTACATTAAATAAGTTATCTTCAAATGCACTATAAAAAGAACATTAATTGGCGTTTTCCAAATTAGGACATAACAGACAAAATAATTAAAAATGTATAACCTCACAAAAGGGGAAACCTTTACTGTGTTACATGGGATACAGGTGCAGTCAAGAAAACGCTTCTTCTCAGCATATTAATTGGAAATGTACCAAATATTACTCAAATGCTTGTTATGGGATGGCAACTACTAGAGAAACCGTAGTAATCAATGTTAAGGAAAATAACCACCCACCCAATGTAACAGAAGTAGAAGTAATAGAAGTTTTAGAAAGTATAAGAGAAGCAAGCACTAGCTCCCAAGAAGCTACAGCAGAAATCCTTAAAGATATACTACCCTATGTACCAGAACATATCACAGGACAGTTACCTTACATAGCCACCTTAAAATGCCTTATAACCAGAACCAAAAAGGCCACCAGTGAAACCCCACCTGCTCCTAAATCAAATAGAGATATAGAAATACCACCAGAACATGCAGTAACCCACAAAGAGGAGCAATTCCTAACATATGACATAAAAGTCATGAAAATAGTATACTCATATTTGGTACCTCTACAAACTTATTAAAATTAGCCCAATGCCAAACATGGATGATGGATGGCACATTCAAAATGTGCCCCAAACCATTCCATCAACTTACACTGTACATGGGGAATTTCATAAAACTAACATACCATTTGTCTATGCATTACTGCCAAACAAACAAACCCGTACTTACAGGGAACCGCTAAACCAGATTAAGCTGCAAACAAACAAGTACTATCCCCAAAACATTATTATTGAATTTGAGCAAACTATGATCCAAACTATACTAGAAATGTACCCCCACACAGCCAGACAGGGATGTTATTATCAATTTAATCAAAGCATATGGCGTCACCTACAGAAATCTGCACTAAGGGCCTGATTACGAGTACTGCGGCCCCAAGACCGCCAAACCAGCGGTGGCGGTCTGATCGCTGCCTCTTTGGCGGTCTGACCACCTGATTACGAGGTTGGCAGTCGGACTGCCACAAGCTCGACGCAAGGCAGCCACCTCTGCAAGATTCCTGGATCCCAAAGGGCCAGCGGTGGGGAAAGCAGTGATCAATGGCAGCAGTGCCAATGCCGGCACCATCGTGCTGATCACAACCTGCTTTTCCGCCAACCTTTTCATGGCGGGGTCCTTTTCATGGCGGGGACCCTGCCATGAAAATGTCAGCAGAAAGGCGGGGAAGAGGCCCCAAACAGGACGAATTTGCCCATGGGGGGTTGTGCATGGGGCATATGTTGTACCCCCTCTGCTTGCACTGTCGTGCATGCACCGTATGCCATGCACGACATGCTACATGGTACACAGTCCACCAACATGGAAGCGGCACTGCCACGGTGGCAGCATATGCTTCAGGCGCCTTCTGTGAGGCAAAGCTTGCCACCACTGTGGTACCGCCGACACAACGCCAGCCCGGCAGTGTACTCATAATACGGCAGTCAGGATGTCAGAATGTTGCCGGCTGGGCAGCGTTCTCCCAACCGCTAGTGCTGTGGCCTGGCGGTCCGACTGCCAATGTCGTAATCATGGCCTAAGTGTGGAATATGCCACAACAGTCAATTTGACTTTGAAATGAAAAAATATAACTCTAGTCTATGACCCTGTGACTGAAGTAGCCAACCATTACAACATCTTACTAGAAAGTCCCTATTACCGAAATAATGAAAACAAACTAGCTCCCCTAATGGACAACTTCAAGGACACATGGGTAGGGAGACTACAGATGCCAGCCAAAATTCCACATACCATGGTGGAATGTGTATGACAGCACCTTATCACAAGAAATCCAATCCGAGCACACTTAAGTAGTCCAAAGTCAATAATGTTTGTAAGCAGGATACGTTATAAATGTCCACTTTAATCCAAAGTCATTAGTTTGGGTCACATGTAATCCAGAATTGCAGTTTCTCATGTAAAACCGGTAATCTTTGTTGTACAGCCAATATTCAGTTTAATTCATGTAGTCAGCATATATTGGTTCAGAGATTTAATCCAATTCAGCCAACACGTGTTTCGTCGATCGGTAATTAATACCTCGACTTCTTTAGGGCTGTAATTTATCAAATACAATATATCAGGAAATTCATCATAGTTAACTCTGAAGGAACTGTCACCCACCAGTGGTGCCACACAAAAGAAAGGAATAAGAAATTCAAGTCTAGATGGAAAAAAGGTGTGAAATCTAAGTATATGTTAAGAAGGAAATTTAGTGTTTGAAAATCGTAGTACGCCATAGTTAATGGTTAACATGGTCAAAGTGGCTACTACAATCAATCTCATGTATACACAGTAACTAACAAGTTTGAGAGTCTCAAGAGTATACCAGTGTATGAAATCAGTATCAGGTGTCCCAGTAGAGAAAGCATATCATATTTGCAAGAGCCAGGCATAAGAAAACAGAAGTAAAGTTAAAAAATGGGGGAATAGTAGTGTAAAAAATATTAAAGAAGAAGTATAATATTACGGGTAAAGAAAAATTATCTAATCCCGTTCATAAGAACCCGGCACAATACAAGGAAGGGTAAAAAGAGATAAAGCAAGATAAATAATAAAAAGACAGGTAGGGTAATAACCTGTTGAGCATTCCAAAACGGTTAAGAAGTGTAATCCATCTGCATTAACGGCACTGTGTGAACTATACTATAGCCTAGTATCAGTGCGTTATCTAAAATATAATAGAATAAGAAGTATTTCTAAGGCAGAGTGAAACTTGGTGGTATTATATACCAAACAATATACAGGTTATCCAACAAACGCAATCATAGGAGATCTAGTCTCAGTCATGCAATCTTTAAAACGCATAAGTGAAATATGTATCTGCATAGATATTATATGGTAGTAAATTGTAGTATCAAAATGTCAACATATCAAAAAGGTAATATTTAAAGTATATTGAACTGTCAAAATGCGACAAAACCCAAATTAGTCTGTGCTCAGTAAACCACTGAGAACAAATAAGTATAACCACTAATCCAGTATATGTAGTACACGGCCCGACAATTCTAGCGTGATTATTTAGAGTATAACCAGACGTCCCAAATACTTTACCACACAGCCCACAGAGGAGACAAAACATCACTTACTAGAGTCATAGTAGAAAAATAACAGAGAGTACTCCCAATGTGTCTATGGCATGGACCTCCTGCGCCATCTATGAAATCCAGTATATATAATGGAGTCGATCACGTGTTACACCAAAATATCCAAATGCGCGCCATCTTAACAAAGTGTATTAGTTACCGTATTAAAAAACGCGAGGGCAGGAGGGGGTAGTTTGTACAGATAGTGAAGGGAAGATCATCTTAAGACACAAAAACAAGCAAAATGATATAGTAAGTCATTCCTGCATAGGTCACATAACTCAATCACGCTATTGTGATAATACGGTATAGCAAAACAGTGGCGGCCATCTTAGAATTCACACTAGGAAGTCCTCAACCTACCCTACATAAATTACTAGAAGCCTTACAAAAAGAGAAAAGCTACCAAGAACTTACGGGGTAATTACGATGCCGGTTGGACCGGCTTCTGCGGTCGTGTCGGAGGTGGTCAGACCGCCGTGCTATTATCGGAAGTGGGCGCTCTGACCGCTGTATTACGATGCATTCGTATACATAGAATTCTGACTGCTGCGGTCCCTCTGACTCTGCCAGGAAATTTCGACCGCAGTGGTGTCGGAAAGGACCAATGTAGCCAGTCAATGGGCCAGATTCACAAAGGTAAACTGAGACGAAAGTCTAACTTTACGACGTTCGGTATTCACAAAGGGCATTTTCGAGTAGTGCAGTTAGATTTTTGTCTCAGTTTAACTTAAGTTTTCACTCAATTAGACTTAAGACCAAAACTTAAGTTAAACTGAGACAAAAGTCTAACTTTACTACTCGTAAATACCCTTTGTGAATAACGAAAGTTGTAAAGTTAGACTTTCGTCTCAGTTTACCTTTGTGAAGCGGACCGCCTTACGAACCACCTGCCCAATTACGATGTGCCTTTCCGACGAGCCTACTGTGGCGGTCCAACCACCACTTCTGAACTGACGGAAAGGAAGGGATATAAGGCCGAAACTCACCGGTACTCAGCTTCTCACGTCCTGTGCTGACATGGAGCCTATCGCACACGTCCTGCCACTGCTGTACCTGCCTGATAACGCCCCAAATCAATACCGTCGTGGACGCAACCGCCGGTAAGTGTCACACCTACCTATGTACTTGGAGTCCTCAGCAAATCGATGCACTGTCATGGAGAAGCAGGAGCTTAGCATGCTCAGTATGAGTGGGGATGTTTCAGCAACATGTTTCCAAGTCATCATGCTGGGACATCTTGCTAATACATATTTCATGAGAAGCAGGACATGAGGGTGCCTGAAGGGACAGTGGAAAGAGCGAGTAGTGAGAGTTGTTTAGCAGGACTTAAAGTGGTCCGGGGTCTGCTGGAGATTAGCACTGGCAGGTCAAAAAAGCAGATGCAGAGATGGGTCCCATTGGACTCCTCATTTTTGCCCTCACCGTCAAGGTGTGAAATAAAATAAACTCTGCAGCAGTACCACCTTCTACTGCTGCTGATGTAAATGCAGAGACTTATAATACTTCATTCCCAGTGTTGTCAGGTCAGAATTGAAGCATTATCATAATATTATGCAATTAAGTCACATTTGTTGCTCCACTAACTAATGTAAATAACAACCATTGGCAAATCTAATCGTCCTGGCTTCATGTAGGTGCAATGTAACTCGTATAAGATAACTTAATGTTTTGCAATTGCAGAAGTAGGAATATATTGTTTCTGCTGGACAATATAATCACAGATCTACAGCTTACATGCTTGTAAACCATGCCCTCATGTACATCTGCCACGCCCCTGTGAGAGACCCCCCCAGTACAGGCATGCCACTCAAAGTCCTCTTATGGAGAACATGGAAAGCACATTGAAATACAAAATTTACAACTCTGTTCAAGTCCACCACAACACAGAATACAGAGAGCGAGTGTATATGCCCGTGTGGGCTGGTCAAACATCCCTGGTGCAAATCTACAGACACTGCACATCACCTGACTGAAAGCACATAGTCAACTTTGTCCCACGCGATAAATCAGTCATGGGGTTGTGACACTACATACACCCCCTCTGGAGCCACAGCACCATGGGTAAGGCGAGGGGCATTGTATCCCTGGTCCAAACACATTTTGTGGGTCCCTGTACGCAATATCACAGAATGTATGTTCTCATCACATCTGAATGATTCCCTCTATGCCCAGGTCAGTGACAATGTACAGGCACATTCTCACAAACTCTGCATGTGTGGACATCTCAGAAGCTGATGTTCTGATGGGTGCAATAAACAGTGTCACAAAACAGCACCTCCTTATGAATAACATGATTCCCTCACATTGCTCATAAGCTAGGTCCTAGTGTGACATCGAACATACATCAGTATGGATGTTTCAGGAAAATAAAACACACCTCCTGTACTGTAATGGGCCTTCACACATCACCCACATAATAAAGGAAAGTCAGGTAAAAGGGATTCCCACAAACCATGGTCTCATACATTCAAAGGCCACAATATAAAGACTCTCAGCAGAATTGGGTTACTGCACTCCTCGAAGGCAATCGTCCAATGCCACAATCCATATTGCACCTGCTTCAATGTCTCCATGTGCACAGGACCTGTGGCATGAGGTATATCAGGGGCAACTAATATTGTCACAAAGTGGCATGCACATGTGGCTAATGTGTAAGTGCAAGTCCTGAAAAAACACTGCACCAACAGCAGTTGTCAGACATCAATTAAAAGTATGTAGAAAGAACACACATGAAAAAGGGTACATGTGTATCCAAAGTACCAATCAAGTATGACAAAACAACACCCCCCATGTGTGGAGAAACAAATACCTACTTTGCAAACATTAAACACATATCCACCCTACATCTCAGGTAGTGCAGCAAGTCAAAAGGCTTTGACATTAGCAAAGTCAAGCTGCAATACTTAACATAGCAGATCCCACCCAATGCAACGTCATCCCCAATTGGAACTCATACTACATATACAGTCATTGAACATTGACCTTCGTCCTCTGTAATACCATAACTATATTGTTGCAGGGATTCTGCACATACACAGAACTATGCGCAGGAAAATGGGACCTCTGTGTATAGGGGCTAAGCCTTCCCACCACCTTAGTGCCCACGAACCCAGGACCGACTAGCTATAGTGTCTCACTCGCTCTCTTACACACTCATGAAGATGCAAATGATTAGACACCCCAGAACACAACACTCCTGGATCTCTCAGGAATCGCGGTAATAAGACACACCTTTTCGCTCACACTCTCGCACCTGTCCACAATAAGAACTGACCAAAACACAAATATAGTTTAAAATGTTTATTTCAACTATCGTGCTCTAAAATGCAGTATACGAGCCACAACCAACAGCAAAATGCATAATATCAATACAGTTAGCATTGCAGCAAGGCCATATATTATAAAGGGAGATGTCATCATATAAAAACAGTGGATAAAGGACTATAAGGCTTAACCACCCTCCCCTTGGTAAGAAGAAGTATTATTATATAATAGAAGATCTCTGGGCTTTGTCAGCAGACCCCATACCTTAGTGCCTAGATGGTATATCTACATCATAGGAACCGCATGGCTCTTCTCCCTGGAAAGCTCCCTCTCCAAGTGTGTGTTACCCAAACATGCATCCCCATAATATCAAAGCACGAGTTTCCAGCAGCAGCTGTGTTTAGCATGTTTTGTCTAGGTGCTAGGGACTGACCAGAACAGAATAACAAGGGCATTGTTTATCGACCTTGCTCACAGTGTTCAGACTAAACTCCAGGAATAGGAAGAGAACGAACCTAGCAGACGGTTCTCATGTGAAAGGCATAAACAGAGTCTTGCAAAAATAAAGCCATGTAGTAACACGCGCAAAAGCAGCATCATGGAGGCTGGGCTCATGCTAACTTAGCGATGTCGACAATGTCCCTATCGGCCACGTGACACCCTCCCCATGGCCAGATCGTAGCAACTAGAAAAACAGAGTGCAAAGGTAAGCAGAGTAAAATAAAAAAATAAATACAAAATATTGTAAAAGAGACAAATTGAAAAAATTACAAAAATCGAGTTTACATTTTTATCAAGGAGAGTCTGTAAAATCCATCAGATTACGTGAACCGAGGAATGCAATGTTTTCCAAAAGGTCATCCCTGTCGTTCATAGCAAAGAGGGATGCCATCCAGTTGAGCAGATTAAAGGAACACACGTGGTCCTCATAATCCAGGAGCATATCCGAGCAACTTGCGTGATACTCGATGAAACTCAGTTGCAAGAGGCGCTGTGCAGCCGCGCAGGTATTCCAGTCTGCCAACACTCCAATTGCAGACGCATGCATCAAACAGCCATCCCCAGAACAGGCCTGGTCATGGGCCAGTAATGGACCCATTAACAGATCATAATCTGGATCATTTCCGGAAGCATTGGAGAGGCGTAAATCCAAGGCGCAATAGAAAGGGCACAGTCGGCAATAGAAGCAAGTGAAGTAGGCCAAGCAAAAAGTAAGTCTGTAACTCCCTCCAAGCGTCGCCAATGGCAAACATCCAAACAGTTGTTGCATTCGGTCACGGTACAGTTGCACCTGGCCGGGTCTGTGCAGTACCACAAGATGAGCAGCCACTGCGTAACAGGAGCAGAAGTACCAGCACGCCACACGCCAGTAAGAGGATCAATGGGAATCCTCCAAATGCGCTGGAAAAAATAGAATGAATAAATGCCGGTATTACTCCAAAGATCATCTGAAAAGAGGACACAAGGCCGGATCCCACAAGTTAAAAAAAATGAGCAAGGCCTTCAGTATCAGACGCATTGAATATTTGGTGTACTAATTCTCCAAAATGGAGATTGGTGTTTAGCAGTGAGTGTATCTCACTTGCGGTTCTCGCCACCTGCAATTCGAAGGTCCCTCGCACTGATGTGAGAGCCACTTCTTGTTGAAACAATAGCGCTTTGAGTCTGCTTAGTTTATGGAAATCTGTTTTCAAAGTTGGAATGGAAGGCCAAAGCGAACTATCTACAATCCCATGCAGGGGTGGAAAAAGGACATTGCTGCAACAAGTAACACGTTGGGAAACCGTTACTATATACAGGATGCCGGCTCTTAAGCCACAGCAGTCGTGGTTATTCAAAATAAGATAACTGCCATTTGAAAGCAAAGTGAGCGTGGGAATAATTGCTGGGACTGGTGTTCCTTTAAAAAAACAAGCCAGATTAGGCGTGGACACTTTACACGCACCGTGCAATTTAACTTGTTTGCAAACTAAGGAATGTCCTACTGTGGAATCACATTCCTCTCCTATTAAGAAAACCTCCTTATCCGTGCGCTGACATCTGTAGGTGAAGGGTAAGGACCACACTTCATGAATAAAAGCACTGCCCAGGGGTTCAAAGCGGCCAACCGGGAAGTGTTTCATGCAAGAAGTGAACTGAAATAGTGAGAAGGTAGTGAAATAACTCAATGTATTAACCACACAGCTGAATCAGTCTCTGCCACAGAAAAAGGTAACTGTTCCAATTTTTCTATATGTAACAGCGTGTACGTTGTGTCTTTCATAGACATAAACCTCTGCCTATCAGTCAAATTAAATGGTACAAACAGTGCAGAAGCATTCAAATAATCCCACGGAACTTTTCCCATTTTGAGTGTTTGCAACGTCCATGCAAACTGCATTACAGAGCGCAATTGATTTTGCCCATGATATAACACAGAAACATAATTTTGTACAATATCAATAACAGAGGATACAATATTATCTAAGGTGTAAATACGGGAAGATAATGTATTGATACTGTTATCCACAACTGCAAGGACTTTTTCCAAATTAGCTTGGTCAATTTGGCGTAGATGTACCGCAGCTTCCATCTGCGATAATTTCCATAATTCATTATATGCCTCATAAATAAATCTCTTCAATCTAGGTGATTTAGGACCTAAAATAAAATCAGCCAAATTGATGTCACTTGACAAACGTGACAGGTGTTGTTTCACTGACGACAGTGTGGAGTGTCCCAACCACAGCTGACACAATTTCTCCACCGAGTACGTGGTTACTGAACGAGAATGCAGAAAACATGGATCAGGTCTAGATTGTGTGAAACCTGTCGTTGCATTTAGAAAACGCAGTTGGCATGCATCGGAACTTGTTGGCCACAACAACCACCCCAAGGGGTCGATGTCAGAAATATTTATACTGCCATTTTTTAACAGGGCAAGCAGTACATCGACCGTATGATTGGTGTGTTTACGCCACTTGTCGTACTCAGCTAATGAAGGAACGGAAGGAACATTCAAATTTTGGCTACTGTACTGTGTCATTCAAAAACAAAATTTGAGTCAGAATCAGACATGCACGATGCAGAGCTTCAGTACCTTGGACTTGCCACTCTTTAGTGCCCCAAATGGATTTCAAATCAATGGTATCTTTCCAGTGTTCGTAACCACGTATAGCCAAATCAGTCCTAAAGGAATTAGAATAAATTAACTTAGTGCTGTGATACCACATCTCCTAGTGAAACGTGGAACACGTATGGAATGTTCAGGACCTCTGTCGGACAATGAATATCGAATGCAACTTTATCCCAAAACGATGCCATCAGCAACAGGGAAAGCCGAAATGTTCACTAGGGCTTGATCTCGTTTCATGATATGGCACGATGTATGGGGAGCCAGAATACCATCAACCAACTTCACAGCTGAGCGTTCTGGCAAATAATGACCATTGATGAGTTAGAAGAAAACAGTCACAAACCCAATCCACATGAAAAGGAAGATAAGTGTGAGCACTATCCAGATGTAAGTCCAGGGAGGGACTAGGTAAGTCTTTTTGAACCAGGTGATGAAAAGACTTGTTCGCGTTGGTTGACTTGTCACAGATAAGGAAGAAAAAGATGAATTGTATGAAAAACTTGTACGATCCATGTAGTAACTGCTTGCTCCCAAGTGCAACATTGGGGGCTGTGCAGCATCAGATAGACGATGTATAGTACTATCAGGAACATCAACCAGGACCTCAATAGGGGGATAATCATACTCGATGTCTGCATTGGATGAAGATGAAGGGATAACGGGCAAGAAGTCGATAGAAGTTTCCAACTCCCCCTCCACAACATGGGTATTAGTCGAAGACGATGGAGCCATCGGATTCAATGAAACAGCTTGGCTTGGAATACTGGGAGTCACACTATTCAGTATCGGCCATATGGTGTAGCTTGACATTGTCAATGGAAATCAAACTGTTGTCCTTGCAACCAGGCAAAGGAGGCAAAATCACTGTACGGGTACCCTTCAATCCAAGAACTGGGACAGGAGCATGATAAGAGGGACCAAATTCTTTTTTGTTCTCCAGCTTTTCTCGTACCAAATCTCCAACTTTAGGAAGCCAGCCAGTAACCGGAATCAGCATCGCCGCTTCAGTGGACGAGGGTGAATGATCTGTAGCCAGAATGTCAGGGGTCTTTTGTAGTTCCTGCAACATAGTAGAATGATTATCTACATCAAATGTTGCGGCAGCTGCCACAACGTCTAGACAATCAAGGTCTGGCACAAACATTTTAATGCCAAAGAGCATTTCGTATGGAGTCCGCCCACCCAAAGATCTTCTTGGGAGATTATTTAGTGAATATTGAACCCCATACAAATGAGTCAGCCAATTCCTGCCAGTACCTAAGACTCTAGCTGTCAAAGATTGCTTTAAGTCACAGTTCATTCGTTCCACTATAGAATTGCCCTCAGGCCTGTATGGAGACAAAAACTGCACCAGCACCCCCAGAGACCTCATAGCGTCCTAGTAAGCCTCAGAGGCAAACGCTGGACCTTGGTCAGAATGGAAGGTGCCACAGGCAAAAGTCCCGACAAAGACACGCAAATCTCTAATGACATTTTGAGGGTCAGCACTGCGTTGTGGCCAAACACAAAGGAATCTAGTGCATGAATCAACTGCAACCAAAATATGTTTATATGCAGTATCGGAAGTCAAAGGACCGCAATGATCAAGATAAATACAACCACACGGTTAATTTGAAATGTACAGCTGTGTATGTGGTGGACGTGCAACCGTAGATGGTTTAATCTGTTGACAAATGTCACACAACAGCACATAATTACGGGTTTGTTTTGTATAATCCACGCCACCAATAATGTTGTTGTAAAATAGAAACAGTCGCAGAAACTCCGGCATGTGACGAAGAAATGCCCTCATGTGCGGCTATGATCAAAGGAAGTCTGCGGTCCTCTTTGGGAATCAGCCAATCCCAACGGACGGTATCGTAGCAAATGGGACTTGCTCAGGGGACAAATGATACGAATACTTAGAAGGGAAACCTTGTGGGAAATCTGTCCCACCCTTCGTAGCAGCAATCGCCGCAAGAAGATCATTATCAATCTTAGTCATGGACCTAGTAACTGCTGCTACTGAACATGTGGCCACTGCAGACTTGTCTGCCTCATCAGCCAATGAATTACCAACAGCATGTGCTCCCACACACTGATGGCCAAGAGTATGAATAACCTGTGTGAGCGGCAAAGGTTCTTTAAGTTCTGCCACTCGGACCCAAAGCATTTTATGCTTTATTGTGCTACCTTTACAGTCTCTATAATCATTCTGAGACCAAAAGAACAAATTGTCATTGAAAGCTTGCACACACAACAAGAGTGTTCACATCACAATATGCGAATTCTAGAGCTAAAATCAAAGCACGCAGCTCCGCCAGTCAGTCAGTCAAATATCTTTATTCGGCTGGCTTGCAGCCATAAAAGAGTACATCAAAAAAAATTTTTTTTAAACATTTAAAATATAATACAGACAATATATAGTAGACTTCATAACAATAAAAACTCATAATCGGGAATGTGACAGTGATAATTATGTTAGTATTTCAGCAAATAGCAGCATGACATTAAACTTTAAGACAACCCTATGTCCTAAAACCATAAAATCCGGTACAGATTAAAAATCTTTTCCCAACCAGATTCCGTAAGCGGACAGCTGTGGATATATATCTATAGACCATTAAACATGTATATTCATCATTTAAAAGCTGGAGGTGAAATAGGGCCGGCCGACACTTCCTGATATTGAAAATTTTTAATAGGGGGATAATAAAATCCCGCCTTGGTTTGGTATAAAGTTGACAAAAAACAGGAAGTGCAGCGTGTTCTGTGTGAATTTGGAATCACATGGGCATAGATCCAGCTTAGCATCACAGTAAGCTTTTCGAGGATAAGAAACCAAAGAGTGCGAAATGCCAAACCTAAATCTGATAAGATAAAACATTTTGACATGACAAAAATAGAAAGAGAGATAGGGCTCAACACTTGGAGAACGTACTAGAAGCAAATATTCAGAGGTTCTCTTCTTACCTAGCTCCAAACGCTCACTGGACAACTTTAAAAAAGATAAAAGATCCTTTTTCAGCTGGATTTTTGGGGTCTTTACAATGCACTCTGGGTTGTAAAAACAGTCCACCATCCCCACTGTCTCCAGCTGCCTTTCTATATAATTAAACCAAGGTATCTTCTGCATATAATCAAGTTGGAAACAGTCCAATATAATTGCACGATTGAGGGCCGGCTCATCTTTTGCCCAAATTGAATGCCATAGTAAAATTGGTGCAATTTGTATGCAATGGGTTAAAGGGGTCAAGCCAAGTTCATTATGACAAAAAGTAATAGGGAGACTACTTGGGACTGTTAATAAATGTCTCAAAAAATTATTATCAGCTGCCTGGAGGCGAGCCGGATTGCAAGATCCCCACACACCAGCCCCATACAGAATTACAGAACACGAACGGGCCTTATAAATATTAATTATTGTGTCAATAGGTCTTGAGCCCAATTTCTTTATGAACCTAAACAACACCTCCAGGTTTTGATTAAAACTACTGACCCTTGTTTCAACTAAATGGTGCCAATTACTTTTCTGGTCAAAAGGGATTCCCAAGTACGAAAAAGTTGGGACATAGGACAGCCTTTCATTATTGATAAAAAATGATTTTAAAAGGGGGGGAGATTTGCCTGCCACCATAGTGTAAGACTTGGCCGTATTAGTCTTTAGACCCAGTTCAGTCATAAAATCGTTAAATCCAGTGACAAGCTTTTGCAGGCCTACACTGGTTCTGGACATTAGCACACAGTCATCGGCATATAGTAATGCCGGGAGCTCTGCCAATTGAGCCGTACAGTCTCCAAGAGCTTGGGTATGGACTATAGAAGACTTAAACTCACCATTTGCTATTGAGCCAGCCACAATAGCGCAAGCCGCTGAATAAGCATGCTTCGACCCGACGGCTGGTTGAGCAGACCCGTCGGTATAGATGATATATTTGTACTGATCCAAAGGAAGCAACGACAACGGAGGAGGATGAACATGTTCATATTGTAAAAACTCCTGAGTCTGCAATGAGGGATCAAAAATAAATGTGACATCAGCCAATGCCAAAGAACTCGCCCATTGTATCCAAAGGGGATGCGAAGCTTTAGAATTCGGTACACTTGCCTTAGTCACTGCTTCTAAAGTAGGTACTGGCGAAACCATAAGAATGCGTTTTCCTTGCGCCAGAGAGCGTTCCTTCAGAATCGCCATCTGGACCGCAGTCAAAATTTTCTCAATTGTGGAAATCCGCATTTCCAACGATGTGTACAACTGGGATTTATAAGCTATTGGTACTGTGTCACCTTCATTAAATGTCAAATAAGTGAAGCCTACAGCCCCTGGCACAATTCGTATGACCAAGTTCGTAGAATTATCACGTGTTAACAAGAAGTTGGTGGCAAGCAGATCAGACTGCAAAGACCAAAGAATCGTGGTATGTTCCGGAAGCCAGCTGGCAGACGAAAAAGAGGGCTGTATCAACGCATATAGCGGTTTGATACGCTGGCCATAATCAGGATTGTAAGTCCTCCCAAAGTTCCAAAATCCCAGCAAATATTGTCATTTTTACAATGTAGATGGAGGCTGCAATTGTGCACACTTCTCCAGAAAGTGGGTGGCCAACCCCGACCTTCATTATTGAGCTCATAGCCCAAAAGGAGAACCGCCAAACAAGCTATATGTGACTTGGCAAAATTAAATTTGTAGCCCAAGTCTGCAAAAGAGACAATGATGCGATCCACACGCACAAGATGCAGGATCAATTCGTCATCCGTCAAATAAATGTCATCGACATATAAGAACACATCAGGGTCAATGTCGTGTAATAGAGACACATCACGCGCAGCAAAAGCCCTGGGACTGTTCTTATAGCCCATACGCAAACGTGTAAAGCGCTTCTGATTGCCAACCGTGGTAAATGCGGTCAAGTCACGGCTACCAGAAGCCAAATTGTGACTATAAAATCCATTGGATATATCCAGTGTTGTCTTGAATTTTTTGCAAACAATATTATTCACTAACGCAGAGCTGTGTGTGTTTTGTTCTGCAAAGGTACGAACGTGACTGCTTAAATGTCTATAATCCAAAACCATACGATGTGAACCATCCGGTTTCAATATCGGAAAAAGAGGATTATTCATGGATGAAACACAGGGTTCAGTGACACCCCAATATTCCAACTGGGTCATAATTTCATTAACGGACGCTTTCGCTTCACGTCTGATCGGATATTGAGCCTGCGGCTGTGGCAAAGAACGTAAAGGTATTTCATGTGCCGGCGAATCGTTATCCCAGCCCACCTAATTACGATACACAGCCAGTGCTAGGGCCAATGCCCACTCAACAGCATAGGCATGTTTATGCTCGTCAGGGACATAACGGGAAAAACAAGGGAGAATCACGTCCTCCCCTCGAGAAGAAGCCAAAACAAATGGAGGAGGCCAATCTCTCTCTGCTAACAAAACCTCCTATGAGGAGGTAAGGTTGTCCCAAAAGATACCTTTAATTGTACGTTTAATATCACCCTCAATTTGGAGGACTATATCATAATGCCTTACAGCAAACAAATGATGGACGGAATGCTGACAATGCAAACATTCTCCCCCAGTCAAAAGATCTGGGTTAAATCCATTGTTCTTTTGCCCACTACGCCACCCCAGTTTGGACCCAGCCATATGCAAATCAGTCTTGACCCTGTGCCCCATGGGAACAGTCCAGACCGAACTGCCAGGTCCTCCCTGGACTGGAAACAAGCATCCTAGGACCGGTTTCGGGGTTTCACCCCTCTTCAGCCAGGATAGCTTGATTCCACTGGCATGGAGAGCACAGGACCCATGTCTGGGCATACCCGTCCCATGGGGCACAGGGGCAAGACTGATTTGCATATGGCTGGATCCAAACTGGGGTGGCGTAGTGGGCAAAAGAACGATGGATTTAACCCAGATCTTTTGACTGGGGGAGAATGTTTGCATTGTCAGCATTCCGTCCATCATTTGTTTGCTGTAACACTTTTCGCCCTAAGTGGGATGGGTATGCCCAGACGTGGGTCCCTTGCTCACTGTGCCACTGGGTTCAAGCTAGCCTGGCTGAAGAGGGGTGAAACCCCGAAACCGGTCCTAGGATGCTTGTTTCCAGTCCAGGGAGGACCTGGCTTGGCAGTTCGGGCTGGACTGTTCCCATGAGGCACAGGGTCAAGACTGATTTGCATATGGCTGGGTTCAAACTGGAATGGCATGGTGAGCAAAAAAACAATGGATTTATGCCCAGATCTCTGTACTGGGGTGAATGTATGACATTGTTCTGCATTCTGTCCATCAACTGTTGTTTTTGCATTTGTCACCCCGAGTGGGACGGGTATGCCCAGACGTGGGTCCCGTGCTCTCCATGCCACTGGAATCAAGCTATCCTGGCTGAGGAGAGGTGAAACCCCGAAACCGGTCCTAGGATGCTTGTTTCCAGTCCAGGGAGGACCTGGTTTGGCAGTTCGGGCTGGACTGTTCCCATGAGGCACAGGGTCAAGACTGATTTGCATATGGCTGGGTTCAAACTGGAATGGCATGGTGAGCAAAAAAAACATGGATCTAGGCCCAGATCTCTGTACTGGGGTGAATGTATGACATTGTTCTGCATTCTGTCCATCAACTGTTGTTTTTGCATTTGTCACCCCGAGTGGGACGGGTATGCCCAGACGTGGGTCCCGTGCTCTCCATGCCACTGGAATCAAGCTATCCTGGCTGAAGAGGGGTGAAACCCGAAACCGGTCCTAGGATGCTTGTTTCCAGTCCAGGGAGGACCTGGCTTAGCAGTTCGGACTGGACTGTTCCCATGAGGCACAGGGTCAAGACTGATTTGCATATGGCTGGGTTCAAACTGGAATGGCATGGTGAGCAAAAAAAGCGATGGATTTAGGCCCAGATCTCTGTACTGGGGTGAATGTATGACATTGTTCTGCATTCTGTCCATCAACTGTTGTTTTTGCATTTGTCACCCCGAGTGGGACGGGTATGCCCAGACGTGGGTCCCGTGCTCTCCATGCCACTGGAATCAAGCTATCCTGGCTGAAGAGGGTGAAACCCCGAAACGGTCCTAGGATGCTTGTTTCCAGTCCAGGTAGGACCTGGCTTGGCAGTTCGGGCTGGACTGTTCCCATGAGGCACAGGGTCAAGACTGATTTGCATATGGCTGGGTTCAAACTGGAATGGCATGGTGAGCAAAAAAACGATGGATTTAGGCCCAGATCTCTGTACTGGGGTGAATGTATGACATTGTTCTGCATTCTGTCCATCAACTGTTGTTTTTGCATATATCATAAAGCCTATCAGGGGGTGCAACTTGTGTGTCAGCCGTTTCCACTGTGATGAAAGTATCAGTTTCTCTCGCCTCCAGACAAGGATGGAGTGCCTCCCGCACTATGGTAGCTTCCGTCGCGCTGTCGAGGAGTGTCACCGCCCATCTCCAATCAAGGAGCAGGGTTCTCACCGTCTGAGGCATACTTTTCTGTCAAAGCGGCAACTTTCTTCTTCTGAAACGGGGCTCGAAAAGGAGGTAGGCCCTCTTGTTTGACCTTAACGTCAAACTGGCGTGGCGGATCACGTCTTTGCTGAGTGGTCTCGCCTTTTCTGCAATCCTGGCGCTCTCCACCACCAAAATGCAAATCCGATGAGTCCTGCATGGAACGAGGAGCGCGCGGATCAGGAACTTGAACCCTCTCTGGTGTCTTAATTTTAGAGCGGTCACGCAAATCATATCTACGCTCAGAAGCCTCAGATGTCGGCGAACCAGCACGCGACCCTAGCTTCTGTTGTTGCTGCCGCTGATTTTTATTCCAGTTCTTTTTAGGAAAGACTGGCCACCCGTCCTTCTCAGGTTGGGCCTTCTGTTGAGATTGTGTAAATGGCTTAATCCCAGATTATTTCATCCCAAGGACTTATAAACTTTAGCAATAATCTTTGGCAATTCACGTTGTTTATCCATGTCAGCTACTGCCTCTAGTCGCTGACTCACCTGTAAGCTAACTGCTTCCCCTTTACGTTAGCAAGGATCATATCGGAAACAATAGGGAACACCCCCACCAATCTCATCCCCAACTCCAGGGCCGCCTCTGCCCCGTGTTCGTCTTGAACTTTTTAAAGTACGGACGGAAGAACGGTCATGGAGGGGGTGCCAAAGCACAGCGAATATACCGCCGCAAACACTTTTCCCCAGGTGGTACAATCAGCCAAATTGGGAATAATTTCTTCAGGTAAACTCATGGTAAGGATCCTGTGTTTTTCCATAGGCGAAGTATGTGGAAAGACAGCTTCGAGTTGCTCACATTTTTCTGCAAGCCAGTAAGGGAAGTCATCCCTATTGTGGGGACGTTGTTTACCCATCCCTAAGTTAATCATGCTGGGACTAATGACAAGACCACCACCATGCCCAGGTGGGTGAGCAGCAGCTCCAGGTGGAGCCACTTGAATATTACGTGACGCAAACTGTATTACAGCTCTATGTATATGTATTAATGATGTATGCAATTGTCTCAGCTCTATGATAGGCACATGTAGGTAATTTGGATGTGGTGTAAACCCAGCCAAAACTGGCCACGTGGCCCCATCGACTGATAAGGGGCCTAAACCGACCACAGAAACAGGGTGAGGAAGGGCGCCATTAAACCATATGGTGTGCTGCCAAGCCGTCAACGGAACTTCAAGTGATCAATAAGGGCGATAATCCTGCGGGACCACAGAGGCAGTATATTCGTGAAACAAATTATCATTCCCATCCACTGCCGGAAAGGTAACCCAAGAATAGAAAACCTTGAAGCGGTATGCTGCATCCGCTTCTGCAACAAAAATAAAATCAGCCCCTCCATTAGGGACTCCATGCTGTAACAAATATGCCGTGACTGCAGCGCGGTTCAGCGCCATAACAGCGACCGCCATAAGAAGAAAAGTATCAAAGGAACGGTAGCGAGAAAGCGGGTCAAAATAGAAACAAGAACCTTTTCAAATTCAAGCTTGAAAAACCTATAAATATCAAATATAGGAGGCTAAGCCCTCACACCACGGACGTCCCTGGAAACAGGTGAGAGGGTATTGTGGACAAGCACAAGCACTACTCAAGGGTATCGCGAAGAAGTGCCAGACCAAACGTTGGTGTCACCATGTTGCAGGGATTGTGCACATACACAGAACTATGCGCAGGAAAATGGGACCTCGGTGTACAGGGGCTAAGCCTTCCCACCACCTTAGTGCCCACGAACCCAGGACCGACTAGCTATAGCATCTCACTCGCTCTCCTAAACACTCATGAAGATGCAAATGATTAGATACCCCAGAACACAACACTCCCGTAACTCTCAGGAATCGCAGTAACAAGACACACCTTTTCGCTCACACTCTCGTACCTGTCCACAATAAGAACTGACCGAAACACGTATATAGTTTAAAATGTTTATTTCAACTATCGTGCTCTAAAACGCAGTATACGAGCCACAACCAGCGCAGAATGCATAATATCAATTCAGTTAGCATTGCAGCAAGGCCATATATCATAAAGGGAGATGTCATCATATAAAGACAGTAGATAAAGGACTATAAGGCCTAACCACCCTCCCCTTGGTAAGAAGAAGTATTATTATATAATAGAAGATCTCTGGGCTTTGTCAGCAGACCCCATACCTTAGTGCCTAGATGGTATATCTACATCATAGGAACCGCATGGCTCTTCTCCTTGGAAAGCTCCCTCTCCAAGTGTGTGTTACCCAAACATGCATCCCCATAATATCAAAGCACGAGTTTCCAGCAGCAGCTGTATTTAGCATGTTTTGTCTAGGTGCTAGGGACTGACCAGAACAGAATAACAAGGGGCATTGTTTATCGACCTTGCTCACAGTGTTCAGACTAAACTCCAGGAATAGGCAGAGAACGAACCTAGCAGATGGTTCTCATGTGAAAGGCATAAACAGAGTCTTGCAAAAATAAAGCCATGTAGTAAAGCATGTAAAAGCAGCGTCATGGCTGCTGGGCTCATGCTAACTTAGCGATGTCGACAATGTCCCTGTCAGCCACGTGACATCATAGTCAGACACTACTGTAGTCACTCATCCCAAATTAGCCAACAACAACAAGTAGTACCAGTAGCAATGGCTGGACAAAGGTGTTCTAAACAAAGCATGTTGTTTATTATGGAGTACAAATTGGGATCCAAAAACAAAGGCCATTGGCCAATCCAAAATCCAGTTTGTGGTCCAGCACACTGCTGTGCCACCTAACCTGCCTGCCAGGGAAACTTCCCCAGGAAGGGTCATCTAGTGGGCAGTCCATGCACCTGAATGACGTTATTTGGGTGGGCTGCGGTTGGGATTGGGAGGGATGGTTTGGTCATTGGGAGAGTTGGGCTCATGATTGGGAGGGTTGGGTTGGTCTGTGGGAGGGCTGGGCTCGGATTTGGGAGGGCTGGGTTTAACCATAAGGGGTATTCTGTAAGCATGAAGGGTAGTAAAGGGTATAGGGAGCGAGGGAACGAGTTCAGTAGTTTTTTGTTTTCCCTTAGAAGATCTGTGGTGGGGTGGGGAAGAGGTCTTTTTGGTTTCAGGATGGGGTGGGTCGGTTTCTGGACGGGTGGTTTTCCTTTTTTATGGCTTTGTGGGGTAAGGATGGGTTTAGTAGGGGGTTGATGGTGTTTTTGAGGTGGACTTGGAAGTGTAAGGGAAGGGTAGAGGTGGAAAAGAAGATCTTTTGGCTTGGGGGGACAGCCGTGGCAGGGAAGAGGTCAAGGGCAAACGTGCTAAGTTCTTTGGGAGACTGGGGAGGAGGTAAGCCAAGGCATTGGGTGTTGGAGGTAGAGAGATGTGAAGTCTGAGGTGGGGATGTGCGTGCAGTTTGTGCATGTCTCTGTGTGTGTTTGGTTGATGAATGTTTCTGTCCCTTGCCAATGTGTGATGTGTCAGTGGCTGGTGGTGTGGGGGTGGTGCCTGGCTGTATGTATGTAGTGGCTGTGTCTGGTGGTGTGGTGTCTGGCTGTATGTGTGTAGCAGCTGTGTCTGCTGGTGTGGTGTCTGGCTGTATGTGTGTAGTGGCTGTGTCTGCTGGTGTCATGTCTAGATCTATGTGTGTAGTGAATGTATGTGGTGCAGTGGGTGTGGGGTATGGGTGTATGTCACTGGATACAAGTGGTGAGGGGGCCTAGTGCCTGGTGAGTAGTTGTGTGCCTGTCTTTTTTCTTATGTTTCTGTTGTTGTGTGCTACATGTGGATATTGAGGTGGATATGTGCTGATGTGTGCATGTGCTTTGGGCAGGTCTGGGAATAGGGATTATGGATGGGGAGGAGGCAGGAGTTGGGGTGGAAAGCTGGAATTGGTGGAAGGCTGCAGTGAGTATGGAAGCCAGAGCCTGAAAAGATCTCTGTAGGCCAGACATGTCTGCATGAATGCCTTCTAGGTACGCCTTACAGACATGCAGCCGCGGTCCGTGCAGGTAACAGCGGTGGGGCTGTGGGGCCGCATGGGGGGGTTTCGAGGGACGATGCAGAGGGAAAATTAATTATTTATTACATTTTCCCTCTGCATCGTCCCTCGAAATCCCCCCCACCCGGCCCCACCGCCCCCACCGCCCCACCGCTGTTACCTGCACGGACCGTGGCTGCAGACATGTAGAGGCCACACTATCTGACTTACAAAACTCTGTTGTCAATCTGGCCTCTGAGCCACATTGTGACCTATGGGATTGGATAGGATTTTTGTTGCAGCGTACAGACTGTATTAGCAATCATTTCCTTCTCCTCTGGTGAGCCATAGAGCTGGCGATACAGGGGAAGGACCAGATATAGTTACAGGTAGGAAAAATAGTGGCTAAAATGACAAGAAAGAACTACATTTACATTACAGCAAACAGAGAACAAATTCAAAAATATCATATTAAAAGAATAAGAAATTACAACATGCACATAATGTTTAAAAAAGGTTCATTAATACTGAACACAAATGTAAATGTAATTAAAACAACATTACAAACACTGACAAATAAACTAAACATAATTAACAGTACCCATTAATATATTAAAATATACATTGCATTCAAGTATATAATACATTTCTAAATACAATGATGAAACACAATATGGTACTAAATGTTCTTCTAAACATGTATTACAATATTTTAAATATTACACTAAATATGTTAAAGTTTATTATCTGATTATAATGACATATTTACATTTAATTATATATATATATATATATATATATATATATATATATAAACAAAATAAAAATGTTAAAATGCAAAACATTGTTTATTACCACTCCAAAATGATCAACATTAGGAAAAGTGTTAGATTCTGGAGTGCGTCCAATTTACTATTCCCACTCCAAACTTTGCGAAATTGGGCAAAGTGTAAACTACTGAAGGGGTCCGATTTACTTTCCCACCCCAACCTTAGCAAAATTAGGGAAACTGTTGGACTTTGGAGGGGTCATATTTCAACTCCAACATTAATGAAATTATGGAAAGTGTGGCAGTCTGGAAAGGTTCAGATTTACTGTTCTTACTTGAATTTTAACAAAACTGTGGAAAGTGTTGGACTCTGAAGGAGTCAAATTTACTATTACCACTCAAACCTTAATAACATTTGGGAATGTGTTGGACACCGGACGGTTCAGATTTGCTATTTAACTATAATCTTATTGATTTTAAATTGAAAACAATATTAATGAAGAGTACTACACTTCGAGAACAAACAGTACTATAATTAAAGTAAATGGACTTCTATGCTAAACAACCAGGCAAACATAAAAAAACAAATATAAATATTTAAAATATCCATATATAATAATTTCCCTAAACAATTTTAAATATATAATTACATAAAACAATGCCTATAAAAAGTGTGAATAAAAATATCATAGCGTGTTTAAAAGTAATAAACAGATATGTTACAAATAAATTGAAAACAATAACATAATAAAAACATATTTTAATAATATATAAGTATTTAAAATTATTTTGTTTATATTTATTAGAATATAATAATAATTACACATTTAAATATACTTATTTAAACACACAAGGCAATATAAAGGAACAAATTAAAAAATTATATTTATTTAAAACACTTTTCACCTTAATCCCCTGCAAATCCAGTAACTAGCCAAAAATTATAAAACATGTACACAATTAAATCATAATGACTAACTAAAAATGTACAAATAAATTAAAATACTCCTTACAAATGTAATTGTAAATGCACAAACATGAATATTAAATAAACAGAATACACAAATTTAGTAATTATTTTACTAATTGGCATAATTAATAAATTTACCAATTAAAAAGTAGCAAACTATAATAATTTCCAAACATATATTATTGAAAACACGTCCCATCCTACTCCTCCACAAAATAAACAAACCACCACAGACATTCAATAGGTTAGCTAACTAATCCAAGCATTATAATAACATAAAAATTAAAAATCACCCTTAAAAATATACATGTAAATATAGAAGCATTATACTAAATAAATTAAACTCTATGAATTAAATAATGTTGTAACTATGCCATATATTTATTAAATTACTGAATTAGTTAAAAAAATAGCAAATTAAAAAAATATTTATATTTAAAGCCACTTCATACCAGTATCCCCTAGCAACCCGTCAAAGATTTAAGATTATAATACTAAAACTTTAATTGAATTTTATTGAATACCCAAAATATAAATGCGTCAAAAAATTAAAACCTACAAAAATGTGTAAATAAAAAATAATACAAAATATGGTAATAAAAGGAAAACAGATATAATAAATGATATTAAAGAAATAAGTATTTTATACATTAATATTTTCACCAAATTAAACAAAAATTACATTCTTAACTTCGATTTAAGTCTCATGATATTATTGCTTTCATGATATTTCTCCCACAATATTAGTGACCAAATATACTCTTGAGCCATATTAAGATGGAATTCCAATGTGCTACGAGATGGCTGTATTTAAATATTTATATATCCATCATCAAATATCTTTATTCAGTCTAATTAGACCATAAAAGTATAAAACAATCAGTACATATATAAAAACACATCTATGTACAGAAATCCAATAAATATCCATATAGAAAATTCATTAAAAAATCACAAAAAAACGGTGCCCCCCTGCTTGACGGCACGCTCAATATATAGAGCAGCTAAGATACAAGTATTAACAGTAGACAGAGTTTGCAGATAGGTAAAAGCGTTCTATAGTAACCAATTTTTGCCTCCATGAGAATGGGCAATAAGTAACGTTTCCTCAGCAGCGTTTAAAATTTACAGAAAAACATAGAGTGCAGAGTAGTTTGCAGTCAATGGTCATCACAGGGGCACTGGGGTAATTGTGAAAAATAGGAACCTTGTGTCGGAAAAGCAGCCAAAAAGTGCACAGTGCATATTCTAAGTCTTACTAATAAAAATGTATGATGCTTATTGCCCACCCATATTAAGTCTGGCGCAGGACTGACACTCAAACAAATCCCCATAAAAGCCTGGACCGTTGGTTTATCTAGAACCCTCCGCATTCTACTCTCCAGACATCCTTCCAAGAATGCATTCTTCAAAGTCACAATAGATTTGGCTGACATGCTGCTGGGAGAGGTGAACAAGTCCTTGTGTCCCATACTATAGCAGATGTTTTTGATATACTTCATCCAGGGAATACTCAGACAATGGTAGAGTTTTAGGCAGTCCGTAAGCACAGCCCTATTAAAAGAGGTCTGGCTTTTGATTCTAAGCCACAGAAGGAGTGGTTGGATTTTGATGAGATCACTAATATATGTCCAATCCCCGCCTCCGTGTGACAAATAAAATAGCTGGTGCTTAGGGGGACTGATAAAAGCCTCTTGATAAAGCTATTCTCAATTTTTTTCAAGGCTCCCCCTTCTCATCAATGCCCCATACCCCTGCCCCATACGAAGCAATGGCGCAGCACTTGGCTTTGTAAACAGTCAAAAGTTCTTATATGGGCTTCTGGCCACGTCTGCGGCCAAAATTAAGGATAACCTTTACTGTTTATTGCATGCAGCAGCTCTGCTGATCTTCAGGGGTCCCCATGAAAGATGTTCATCAAAGGGGATGCCTAAATAAGAGCAGGTAGGAACAGAGCCACCTTTAATACTATTTACTAAAAAAAAGATACACTATCCTTCTTCCTTTCCCCAAAGATCATTATATGAGTCATGTTTTGGTTGCCATGAGATCTAAACTGGCCATGAATTAAAAAAATCGGTTCAACAGGCATTGCAAGCCATTCGCAGTCCTGACAATTAGGACAGTGTCGTCTGCATAAATAAGAGTGGGGATGCTACGGTCACCTATTCGATGGCAATCTGCTTTTTATATATTGATGTAGATAGTAATTGTTTTGTGTACATGTTATCTTTCTGTTTCTTTTGGGAATATGTAAGTAGCTCAGATTGTATGTCTTTGTTAGTATACAGTTCTCCTGTTTTGTATTTGTGTAGAAAGCATTGCTACCTGTCTTAAGAGCATTTGGCCCAGTGCTGTTCCACAGGAACTTTAGTGAACTGTGCTCTTTTATTTGACATAGCGTACAGTACCTTGGGTGAGTTGGCCAAATGTTGGCTGGGAAATAATATTGGTATGGTCCACTCATAGAAACCAGTGGCATAAAAATATGACACTGACCTACTTGCAAACCCTCTGTCAGACAGCATAGCTGGTATTTTTCATGTTTGCAAAACATTGATAAACATATTGATGATCACGTAATCTTTGAACCGATGATGACATCATAAGACATTTCATCATGTGAGGTTGGGCCAGATGAGATAAAATGACAGTGCGGCATTTGACAAAGATGACACAGTGAAAAATAAATAATAATACATAAATGAGTGACTTTTGCGTTGTATTGTCAATTAAACATATCTTTGCCACAAAAGTGATAATGATGTACTGCATTGTCAGTACTTTAATTAAATGGTTCACTTGAGGGGAGGAATAAAAATATACATACAGAGGTAGATTGCTGGAAAACGAATTTGTCAATCTCAATAAAAACAAATTCTATCAGCGCAGTGCAAAAAATGTACATGTGCGAAAAAGTGTGATGGCGGAGTGCACATTAGTGAACAATAAGGAGGAAAATACTTTAGCAAGAAGAGCATCAAACCAAGCATTAGTCATGGTCATTTGACTTTAAGAAGACCTCCGAACTTCTGCAATTTTAATTACAAAAACGAATGCAGTCCATGTTGCATAAAAGGAAAAAATTGAGGTTTCTACCCCAACGGTTTAATTGACCAGGGCCATCATGAGGACAGTTGTCAAAAGAGACTTAAGGGAAAGCAAACCAGTGTTGTCAGTCAGTAAGTCCAGTAGCTGCTGCGAGTTATGCATTTCAACATACAACAAAGCTTTCAAAGGGATGTTGGTAATTCTCTGCCAGTTCCGTGGTCCATATGATATTCTTTGCTCTCAGGTTTACCTTGACATTGGTTAGGTATGTCAAGGAAGCTTTCACATCATTGAAGCTTTGGTCCCACTTACAAGTCAGCCGGTTTGGTTGTAGGAATGCTGTGGCGAGAATTAACATTTCCAGGCGCTAACCCTGGAACTAAATCCTCCTATTATGAGCCACTCTGCCTGGAATGAGAAACAACACATTGACCCAGTTTTACTGGGTCAAAAACCTTATTTGCACATATCAAAATATTTTTTAAATAGGGTTGTAAAGTTTTTTCAATGATAGTGGATACGAAGATTGAAATAGAAATCATTTGCTATTTCTTTGACAATGAACACACAATGTAGAAGAGTAATTTACTTGTGAAACAGTATGATAAAGATAAACATCTTCTAAAAATTTGCATTCACAAAAAAATATATATATTAATCAGGACCAACAGAAAAAAACAAAAGCAAAAAAAAAAGGAATGCCAAAACCTTAATTGGGCTTCAATGAGTTAAAAACTCGCCACTAGCCTCTGCTGGTGTTTGCAGATCAAGAGCTGGAATCCTGGCAAGGCCAACTCAGCTTTTATCCTTCCAAAAATCAGTAAATTGAGTAACATTAAATTGAGTAATATTAGCAATAGCTTTTATTTACAACTCTTAGGAGCGGCAGAAGCATGGTATGGGGCACAATAGAAAACAAGCCATTATTATTAGTATTGAAGAAGAAACCAAAAACATGCAAATGACCATTAAAATGTACCATGAGTACATGAAGCAAGAGACATGTCATTTACAGAATCGCATAGTTAACGAAAAACAAGAAGTCACACACTGATGATTAGTGCGAGTCGTTCTCTTGGCTGCAGCAGCAAGAAAAAGAGACTGCATTGGAAGGATGAATGTACAATGTTGCAATGGGGTTGGTTGCCCGCTGCATAAGTATGTTTAATTTGTAACTTTTTATCATGGATTTCTGTGCAACACAGTTGTGGCTGTTGCAAGAAAATATACCAGCATAATTGCCATAAAACAGATATTATTTCGCAAAACATTAATGTGTACCTTATTATTAAAGAGTGTAAAAATGTTATGTTTGTCCTTACCTTGTAAATTTCTATGTGTTCATTTATTTTGTTTATCAAAAGACCAACAAAAAGTACGTTTTTAGCTTTATTTTACACAATGATTGTTCTCTTTGAGGATGGAACCTTGAGTTTTAGCTAGGCTGTATGGAATGGATATGTAGGATAGTCTGTTTTTCTTTCTTTTTTCGTGCTATTTCTTTTTCTCGAGCCACGCCCCATGTGTTATAAATATTACATGTATTAGGTGTAATAAGTTAACTTTGCTTATAAATACTTCTTTCTTGGCAACCACTGCTGTGGGTATCTGTCTAGCCCGTTCCATCTCAGAGACAAAGTATATGTGTAACTAAAATAACTTATCATTTGTTCTCTTTTAAATTCCAGCTTGCATGACACAGAGGGTCTCGTTTACAGTTTGGAGAGAACTGAAAATCCTCCAATTTCTGAAAGAAACTAAAAATACCTAGTAGATTTCCTCGGTTGAATTTCCTCAACGCCAGACAAAGAGTTGTGGGGAAGTTGCTGCACGTGGATTCTACTCCGTATCTAGAGTTTACTCCAGAAATTAGAACTTTGCGAGTAAATAAAGCCTAAATAGATGGACACCCTGTTAGGGCAGCTCCTGTCCCAAGTTCCCATTCTAAAAAGTATGATCAAAGAATGACAAATGGAAACTAGAGAAAAAGATGTTTACACTACAGCTGAAAGGCTATTTACTTTCTGCTTTTATCTTGGCAGCTGGAATCTCCTAGTTGCAGCAGGCTTGATCCGAGTTTTTCTTGTCTGGTCTCGTGACTTTATTGTTGCCCAGAGGTGTGTTGTCAGGAGCACAGAAGAAAACACACTAAAAGTGAGTGCACTTGACCTTTTTGTCTCTGTGTCACCGCAGGTAAAGCAGCAAGAACAACTTTAATCTCCAGAGTAATTGGACATCCAACAAATGGAGTGCTCAGCGATTCCACTGAAAGGCCTAATTCAGGGGTGTCTACTGTAGATCCAGGAGGGCCAGAACCGGGACAGATTCTCAGAATATCCACCTAAACAGCACTTATATGGATTAGGTACGATTCACAAAGCCATTTATGGCCTTAACCTACGTTTACATCTGTAAATGGCTCCTTTACGCTTGATAGATATTCACAAGAAGATAAGTGGGTAGATCCAGGCACGGTTCATGAGTTTGAATATAGGTGAATGCTCACAAACTTGTGAGTTTGTGGCTGTTCACATACTCCTATTCAAAGCTCACATACCATGGGGACGGTCAACGTTTTACTTCAGCAGCGTTTTTGTGTAATTTTTTTCAGGGTGGGAAGGGGTTGGAATCTCCCCCCAACTTAGCAGTGGGTGAAGGGGACAGATATTACTTTGGAGAAAAATGTTTCCCTGGTGGAGAAAAGAAAAAAAAGTGCATTTGTACATCAGGTTGCCTTTACTTAGTGCATAATTGTACACTGTGTGCAGTTAGACATTGGGGGAAATATCAGTCTTTTAAAAAAAAAATCACAACTCACTCCGTAGTACAGTTTTGAAAAAGAATGGTATGGGCACCCAACATTTTTTTCAACTTTATTGCAATAAATCAAAAAACAAATCTCTAGAAAATAGTACAAGATGCTTGATCAGATGGTGAAGTTCCTTTGTTCACATTCTTCTGATCACAGTCTTCTAACAGTCACAAATGATGTTCAGCCAACACGTGTTTCATTCTATTAGGTGTGTCCACTCACTTTCTCAAGGCTTATAGTCAAAAGCAGTAGGAAAAATACAGTTGTTTTTATGTGTGACGAGTAAAATTGAATTGCAGTCTGTCAATAGTTGCCTGAAAGCAGCGACTCACATATTGGGGAAAATTATAAATCTGCACCCGCAAGGAACTGTATTTCTAAGAGCAGAGATTTACAATTCCATTTGTGAATGTGGCCCTGTGAAACTATAAGGACCTGATTTACATATTTAGTTGGCATCAGGAAAATGTGTCATGGATGTAGCCCTTCTGGACATATATTAGGCACTGCTGAAATTTGAAACAGATAGACTAAGGGCCTGATTTAGAGTTTGGCGGACCAGGTTACTCCATCACAAATGTGACGTATATCTCCCCACCGTATTATTAGTCCATTATATCATATGCACTTGTAATATGGCGGATGGGATATCCGTCACGTTTGTGATGGAGTAACCCATCCGCCAAACTCTGAGTCAGGCCCTAAATCCCAGATTAACTACTGTTCACGTATCTGAGTGCTGCGTAAAAAAATTGGTGCTCTGAGTTGTGTGAATGACAAAAATATAGTGTTGAATCCACAAATAGACACACACAATATTCCATTTCTTTTCTCATCATTGTTTTTACCTGTCTGATTTGGTATTAGGATTTCATACAGTCAGATCGCGTTCTTTGCTTGAATGTCTTTGCGTCAACTCCTACGGCCATTTGGCTTGCCTGCTCAGTTAACCCTGTGTACACATTATCATAAGGGTACCGTGAGAACACCCTCCGCACAAGACACTGTTGCCTCACCCTTGAGCTGTAGCGCTATTCTTAGAGCCTTATTACGAGTTTGGCCGGCTCCCTGTAGGACTGCCATCGCGGTGGTCCCAGGTAGATCGCCAAGCCTTCAGTCTACCCGCCCACTGGATTATGAGTTGAATCCAGGGTGGGAGGTCAGTGCGGCGGTGGTGGTGTCACGGTGGGGGGTCTAATAGGTGAGCCTAAACAGCATACCACCGCCATGACAGCACCTACAGCACTTTCGTGCATGGCATGGCATGCACCATGTCATGCATGCCACACACTGCATGCACAAAGGTGCAATTTTAGGGGGGCACACCATGTGCCCCCGCACGCACCCCATGGGCAGATTCGCCCGGTACCTGCATTTCTGCCACCCTTTTCATGGCGGGGTCACCGCCATGAAATGGGCGGTGGAAATGCAGTTCGTAATCTGCTTGTTTGTGCTGGCATTGGCACTGCCACCATTTCCTGCCCCTTTTTGCACTGCTGCTGCAGCGGGATCCTGGTTCCCTGCGGAGGCAGCAGTCTTGTGGTGGTCCCACTGCCACCATCATAATATGATGGTCTCAGGACTTCCGAAATCGTAATAAGGCCCTTAGTGTCACGCTAAGCTGGCATTTTTTGTAGGAATGTCAGTGATGACATCATTAACAGACCACTTTTAGTAGACTTGATTCTATGCAATTTTTGTCATATATGAAATTTAGCACTGCTATTTTTTATGGGGTGATCTGTTGCATGAACATTTGTAAATTTGGGCCAGTGTGTTTTTGTGCCTACTGCTGCACCAGCTTTCAACACAAAGTATTTTTATGAATGCAAAAGTTTGCCACTGCTGTTTGCACTGCTTAGCATCATGCACCAAAGTTTAGCGCTGGGCAAGTGTAAGTATGTATGTATGCATGCATGTTTGTGGTATTTCTGTAGTTCGAACTTTGCCAAAGGCAGCGAATTGCTGTACATGGCCAAAATAAGCTTAAAGTCGGCGAGTAATGGGAGGGGACGCTGAGTTGTGGACCGTTAATGCATTGTGATGTAGTGTTCTTTAAAGAGGTGAGTCTTCAACTAATGCTGTCCCAAGTGTCATAGAACTTGCAATGGGAAAGCTTGACTCAAAGAAGCCTATTTCTGTAGGTTTAAGGAAAGACAGATCATACCTGTCATTTCTGAATTCTTTCGGAAGTAATTCTATTACTTAGCAATGCTGCACATAGGCAGGCATGCTTCTTTCTTTCTTTCTTTCTTTCTTTCTTTCTTTCTTTCTTTCTTTCTTTCTTTCTTTCTTTCTCTCTATTACACACAAAGCACTTCATTGCCTAGAAGTTTTCAAGATTGAACCAAGTTACAGGCCAATACAATGGGCCAGAGTCTTTCAAAAATATAAATGTGGAACAATAAGTTTGCTCCATTGCTTTGGTGGAGATTCACTAAGGTTTTAAATTCTCAAAACGTTTCTAACATACTGATGGAAACCTATAACTGTCTCAGGTTTCCTGGAGTTCTTTCTACAAAATTGTGTTCATTCACAATTACATGCATGCGAAGACAGTCCTCATGCACATTTGTACATGGTGTACAATTGTACTTGCAAACTGTCCTCATATTAGAACACTGGCACAATTTTTTAAATGTTTTTCTCCACAAACTTCGGGAGTATTCCCTTCCCATACAGCCTTAGAAACAGATTTACTCCTGGCTTGAAAAAGTGTAACTAAGCGAAAAATCTATGGTCTGGGACTGTGATGTGGTCTAAGTAATTACATGGGGCTGAGATTAATTCAAGCATTCCATCTATCACTTTATTGTATTCTTTACTGTGATGCCATAAGTGCAACCAGCATGCCCAGAGGTGGGTCCCATGCTCATTGTGTTACTAGAGCCAAGCTCAAGCCTAGTGAATATGCTCAAATAGGCTGAAACTGGTATTGGGTTGCTTTTATTTCGGCAAAGAGGACATGGCATGGCCGTTCAGGCTGGACTGTTTCCATTGGAGTAGGGTCAAGACTGATTTGCACATGGGTGGGTCCAAATAGCAGTGACATGATGGGCAAAAAAGGGATGGACTGGGATGTGGCCCCAAAAAATTATCAGCATCTGAGATTCAAGCATTCCATCCATCACTTGTTTGTATTCTCTTTTATTAGTAAAATCAACTGCGTCCAGAGTGGGAATTGTTTTTGAAGAGGTTTATGCAAGCCATTTGTGGATGTTCCCAAATCTTCAGGACGAACCTGCCCTGGAACACCCATTCCTTATCCCGGTATATTCACTCAAGCACGATTACACCAATCCCTTTATAAGTGCAAATTCGAAATCACATTTTCTTAATATAAAAAGTGGAAATACATTTGTAAGTCAATTCATTTGCATGTGTCAATGAGGCGAGGGATCTGCCGAAAAACTGTTGAAATTCGAGGCAAATCATTCAGGGGCATATTATCAAGGGCTTTATCGCCCTATTAGCAAGCTGTCGCTAACAGGCGTTAGCGACAGCTTTCAGGCGTTAGAGGCCGCGTTTACCATTGCCTTGCATGTCAGCGATAATTATCGCTAATGACATGCAAGGAAGGCGTTCCCTACTAGAAGCGACTGGAAACAGTCGCTAACTCCACTACCCCCTATTAGCAAGGCAGGCGAAGCGATAAAATAATTCGCGCTAAGCGCGTTTATCGCTATATTTTATCTCCTGCTAGTGAGGATGACTTACCTGTTTAAAGTATAGGAGGTGGATTCTAATGCTGAATCCATCTTAGCGATAATGCGAGAATATCGCTGCTTTACCAGCGATATTCTCACATTTTGCCGCTATCGCTGGAAATATTATCGCTATGGAGATAAACCTTGTTAATAGGGTGTTATCTCAGCGATATTTTCCAGCGATAGGCGGCGTTAACCAAAGTCGCGCTAAGCGCGGTTAGCGATAAATATCGCTATTCCTTGCTAATATGCCCCTCAGTTTTAAAGGATTTTTAGAATACTTGACGTCAGAGACATTTTATATTGGATTTAGCAGACTTTCCTGAGACAATCCTTCTAAAGAAAAAGTAAGAACGAGGGTATATTTTAAAGCCCTTTTCGATTAGCTGCTTGATCCAACACATTAATTTAAGGGATTAAGTGAGAGAATAGATTAGAAAACATTGGATGTACAGCAAAGATTTTTTTTTAAATTATATATTTTAAAGTCTTTAGAATGAATTGTTAAAGGAACATAGAGTGGGGTAGTATCTCGCGGAGTCCTACAACACTTGTGCAATTTTAGGGCATTGTAACAAAATTAATTAATCTTAACAGGTTAGAGGTAATTTACTAAAATGTACTAAAATATTGTTTAGATTGTAACAGGATTGTAGAATCTTATGTGTTTATTTGCGTGTTTTGTGCCATGCACATATGTCGCCATACCGCTATACACATTTTTGGGAAAGCGATTTAACTTTTGGGACAAAGATGTTTGAAATGTTTCCAACAATTTGTTGGAAAAATTGAAAGGTAATCTCATTTCCACTCCGTAGTCAGTAGTCCATTTAAAAGAGCTGCTCTAAAAGTCTCAAGAACCTACTTCCATAGACAGAATAGTGTACATCATATCCGGGCTCTTTTTTAATTTTGGTTGTCGCTTAAAATTGCAATGCCAGACACAGATTGCTGATTCAATCGCTCTGACAACTTGTTGCACATTAGAATTGCTGAGCCAGTGAGCATGGCTCCTTCCTTGTGCATGTACAGGTATTCCACCAGAGGCTAGCAGCTCTCAAGCCACTTCAGCAGAGGGATTTATAAGTAAATGACATAGTGCCCTATTTGTGATTAAGCCAGTAATATTAACGCTTCTCTTTTGTGCTATCTATTGCTACTGCCTGTCATTAAATATGCACCGATAATCATTACACCTAACTTACTTACTGTCCCTTCTAATCGTTGCCCTGCCGGTTGCTGTTCTTTTAATCATTACTCTGGGTACTATTCTACCAACAAGCTTTACCCCATCTTTTCTTGTGCCTGTAATCATTTCCTCATTAGTTACTGTCGCGTAATACTTATGACTATTCAACTTGTAAATGTTGCCTTAGTTATTGCATTTTTAATCAAATATTGGCCACATCTCTTCTTGTGCCTATAGCCCTACTTCAGTATATTGTTATATTCTCAAAGCTGCTTTGGTTACCTGGCTGTAATTTTTGTCTCCGTAATTTTCACTGTCTGTATCGATTTCCGTACACTATTTATGGGACTGTAATAATTTCCGTTCATTATGATGGCGTTTATAATCGTAGCCATCATCTCCATTGAGTGTAATTTTTGTCCGCCATTGTTTTAATGAAGTATTTTAGATGGTGACAATTGTAGATGCAATCACTGCCATACATGTACCTACTCCCTTCATCAAATGGTGTGCTGCAATATAGAAGTGGGAAATGTTGTACCAAGCAAAATAGCCCCAACACATTTTGTACCAGGAATCCTTCGAATGAGATTAAATTTAAATTTGAATTGCTGAAGTCCTTAATCCCTAGAAGTTGATCCAAGCATTGCATGTTTTCCTTCCATTTTTATTTTTATTTATTTATTTAAAGACTTTTTCAGAATAAAGGTAGCCTCGGGGAATGAACCACTATACAGAAATTCCAGTGAAAAGCCACGAGGGAATAATTTAGCCAAAGAAAAACTTGAAACATTTTACTTGTAGATCCTAGAGGAATTGCAGCAGTGAAGAGGATAACAAATACTGTTGCCAATAAATTCCAAAGTTGAAGAGTAGTTGCAGAAAAAGCCTAGATGCATATTTTCCAACATTAAGGATCTCAAGATGTAGTATTTTCTTTCTGTGGATGGCCAACGTAGCCCCAGGGATGACAAGATGAGTCCCAAGTAAGCAGGTAGTTTTCAGATCACCAATGTATACACTGTATTGGCCATATAAAGGAAATCTGAAAATCAAGTTGCCGCCAATGAAGAAACACAAGGACAGAACTAACGTGGGTAAACCTCCTGTCAGCCATAATCTACTGGACAGCTACATAAAAAATGGCTTTTAACAGAAGGAGTCCCGGTAATACTTATGATGCCACCATCAATATGAGACAATTACATTGCCTGCACTGTGTCTGTATGTGCCATAGGTAATACAGGGTATAATCTTCCACAATAACGAGAGCTGAAAGTTTTCCATAAGGCTGACTTGAATTATGCAGATTGGGGTGTTTCTTGATTTGAGTAACATCAACCTCGACCATGCCTTTGCATCAGAATAAAAGATAATAATCTGTTTCAAATTCAATAAGTCAAATTTATCTAAGTCTGGAACAACATACCGGTCCCCATTAGAGCTGCACCAACTCCCTCCCCCCCGTGGTTCAGCAAGGACCTGAAGACATCTCTTCAAAGGATTCTACATGCCGGTGCCGAAGCCAGTCCCCTCCCTCTCCTAAAAACTCAGTGGCCCTCTCCCATCTAACCCTCTCTGATTGTTCGTTTTGTTTTCCTCAATCACTATACATCCTCTGGCTAGGTTAGGCATTTTATAAATATGATTTTATACATTCATCTAGTTTGGATTTTTTGAGATGAGCAGTAATGTGTATAGTCCTAAATGATGGCGGTAGAACCTCTTGAAAACAGTGAAATATTCAATTTGTTGCAGAGCCTCAAGAGAAAGCAGTTTAAAGACAGACAAAAGGATGTCTTGTAACTGGTTAGATGGATTGACAAAGAGCATCCAGGTTTTGACAGGTCTTTACCTAAACAATAAGATACAAGTAGTGCTGGTCTGATTTCATATGACAGCTTCAAGGTTGGCAATTTAATCACCAAGAAAGCATTTGTGTCAGTGAATGTTGAAATAGAAGACAAACTGTTCCAATACTTAGACTGGATATAAAGGGCCCGATTCACAAAG
Organism: Calotriton arnoldi; assembly: GCA_963921515.1. Lineage (NCBI taxonomy): Eukaryota > Metazoa > Chordata > Amphibia > Caudata > Salamandridae > Calotriton > Calotriton arnoldi. The sequence continues at coordinate 1,119,896 of CAWUFW010004604.1, read as the reverse complement.
GGCCTCTGCACTCATGAAAGAGGCCCCGCAGGCATGGAGTGGGGCCGCACTCGTTGCTGGACCTCCGCACTGCAGTTTGTCATTGCGGAGGTCCCGCTGCAAGTGCTGGCCCCCTGCCACGACTGCGGGGCCTCCACCATGAGTGTGGAGGCCCTTTGTGAATTGGGCCCAAAGATTGCAAATGGATTGGAAAGTTTGGCTTTGTTTATAGAGGGACATTTTAGCTTCAGTTATCACAACTTTCCAAAGCTTGGGGGCATTTGTTAGCAGCTGCAATTGTCTGAGAAAAGGTGCTGCTTATTAGGTGTGGGCTCAGAAGAGTATGTAAATAGTATGTATATATTTCAGGGCCAATAAAATAAAATAATTTAGTCAGGGTGGTGTCACTGTCATCCTCCCAAATGAAAGTGGTTAGAGGTTGACAAGTAACTGTGCTAAAGAGAGTTGAAATACTCTTCAAATTTTATGTGCTTATTTTCCTTTGTTAAATTTGATCAATTATTAAATTGTGTTCAGTGGAAACAAGGTGATCATAAAACAATAAGGCCAATAAGGAGCATTTGTGGTCTCTAAATTATTACTGATACAGAGGCAAATATTATAAACAAGTAAATTGCCATCCTTGTGTGTGGGTAGGGAGAGAAATTGTGTAAGATTAAGGGTCTGATTAGGAGTTTGGTAGACAGGGCACTCTGCCTCAAATGTGTTGGGCAGACCGTCAGGGTTCTTTTTCTGTTCAGGACCACCAGAAAAAATCCCAAACAGAAAAAATAATGCTAATGAATCCACACCTTGGGAGGAAACTCCTTAGGCTGTGGGGGGTCATTTGTATTTTGCTTTTCAAAAACAGACTCCTGATGTGGGAGTTTGTTTAGAAAAACAAAAAAGTTTGGAAGGGGCCGCCAGAAACAAGGCGGTCTCTTACCAAACTTTCTGTCCCTTTACAGAAGCCGAGTGATGTGGCTCCTGTGAAGAAACAGAGATCACTGTAGGACAGTGAGGATCTCAGAAAATGGAGGGTGGTAGCCTGTCTGGGTGGCAGACGTAATGTCCTCTGCCACCCTGACAGACCCCAGTATGCCCATCCAACCCTAAACAATTCCCTAAATATTTCTATCAGGTCTAATAAACTATTTGTAGTAAGGGTATGAGGTAAATTGATATTCATAGGGTAAGGCACTGGAAAATTAAATATTTATCACAGATATAAAGTCGAAAATTAGTCTAGAAACATACTGCTAAATCAAGACTTACAGAAAAGATGAAAAACAGGGTCCTGGGAATTGGTTACCGTTATAGAGATATACTTAAATTCAAAATAATTTAATTTGGCATTTTCAATTGTAGGAGACATTCTTTGTCAACAACTAAACCAGTGAATGTTGGTCTAGCTGCAAGTATTATGTAGTAGGACGATGGGATTTCCTTGTTGGACTCAATGGAGGAAGTGAGTTAAACCAAGACTTAGATAGAAACACCAAGTCAATCCTCTGGCAGATAGGGGCATCAATAGCATTATGGTACCCATTCCTGGCATAATGGTGGTCATGGCTTAATTGTAGCAATCACTCCCATACAGTAGGCATACATGGACTAAAGGACGGCATCACTGCGATTATTGTGGACTCTCTTGCTATAATTTTAGCTGTCACTGGCATATTGTGGCATTCATGGCATAATGTTGACCACCTGAGGCATAATGGTGGTGACTCTTGCATATTGTTGCCACCCCTGCCATTAGGGTGCACGTTCCTGGCTTAATGAGGACCCTTTCTTTTCATGATATATTCTTGGGATATTATTGCCATCCTTCGCATAATGTTCATGGCAGTCCTTGGCATATGATGAGCAACTTTGGCATGTGATGGGGACCCATTTGAGGCTGTTATACATGTATTGTTATGTTTACATGACATTTTATTTTATGTACGTTTGTATATTGCACATTCTGTCACTGGTATCGCGTTATAGCCCTTTCAGCTGCCTCCAGTGGCCTGAGTGCACAATTACATGGTTCCACTGCAGATCTGAGTTTAAGTCATTCAGTGATAATATGTTCTGTGTATTGTATTCTGGGCCATTTGTGGTGGGGTGGCTATGTCATGTTCAATACATTGTTGGTGTCTGATTTTTGTGTCTTCTGGAGGGTATTTACCAGTTGCTTCTGCAACTGTTCGGCAGAGAAATGTAATTTATCTAGTGACTAGCAGTAGCCTAGGCATGGTTTTGTGGCTGTGTTGATGAATGAACATGGTGTGTCTTTGTGGAAAGTGCAAAATGTGAGTACTTGATAAAACCAACATGCTGAAGTTTGGAGTCTAAGGGCCTGGTTTAGAACTCGGCGGACGGGTTACTCGGTCACAACGGTAATGGTTATCCCGTCCGTCGAAATATAAATTCCATTATTTTCTATGGAATTTATATTTTGGTGGACAGAAAATCCATCACCATTGTGACGGAGTAACCCATCCGCCGAGTTCTAAATCTGGCCCTAAGAGCTTGAATTTGAGTTTGGAGGGCAGGGTACTCCGTCGCAACTGCGTTGGAGGACACTGTCTGCCAAACATTTGGTCCGCCTGCCCGTTTTAGAGTCCAGCGGACCAATAGGTTTATGCTGACAGTTACTTTATTTACTCCATTTGCTTAAACCTTCCTCTGACGGGCTGAGGGAGTACGGGCCTTCAGCCGTAAGCCATCTGACTGTCTGCCTTATTTAGAGTGTGCGGTCGGTTGTCTTTTTTTTCTGTCTGTTGCTGCCAGAAATACCCTGTTGGTGAAAGACAGTAAAAATAAAAAAACATACCACTAAGGCTTGGGAGAAAACTTTCATGGTGTCGGGGGACATTAGTTTTCCAAAAACAAACACCCACTTTGGGAGTTTGTTGCTGGAAAAGAAAAAAACTTTAAAATGTTTGGTGTAAGCACACATCAGCAATTATGGATGCACACCAAACTTTTAAATGATTTTGTTATGAACGGCCCTCATGGCGATTCATACAAACCCAGAGAGTTTACGGCCGCCATTAAACTCTCAATTTGGTGAGCGGAGTAAAGGCAGGGTGGTGGACATAAAATCCTGCGCCACCCTGACTGCGTTTACTCTGTCCACCAAAATCTATATCAAGCCCTAAGGGCCTAATTTAGAGTAGGGTGGTTGTGAGACATTTGCCAAAAAGTGGCTATATTTTGAGTGCTTTTGACATCAGTGTTGTACTTTTATCATGGTGAATTACACATCCAACTCTTTTTGGTGGATGTCCTGCATCTTTCCAACTTTAAATAAAGGCTTAAATGTGTATTAACTAATGATGGAAAGCTTGGGACATATGAAAAGCTAATACAGAGCTATTTGCAGAAAATGAAAAGCTTTTGTTTGGATAATTGATTATATTTACCAAAAATAAAAAGTTTGCATTTGACAGCAATAGAAATATATTTTCAGAAACCTACAAGCACACGCTTGAGAGCAAACTGAATGATATTTGAGTGATAGTTCATGCTATATTGAGGATTACATGGCAGAGGTCTCTTGCTGCATTGGCTATTATTTCATTACTCATGTGGAGACGCCATAATCTATATTGATAAACCTTCTTAAGGCCACTTCACTACTGCTGTCTGAGGCCTGAATATGTAAAATTGGTATACGCTAAGCAGTATGCCTGTGGTATTCTCCTGTAAAGTCTCTGTAAACTGAGAGGTAGCTCTGCTGTTAATGGGTTAATACTAATCTGAAGGGCATCTCTGCTCAAAGGACGCAGTAGTTAGAAGGAAAGTAAAATAAAACACAGCACTTTGGGAAGCCCACAAATCTAACATGCTTTTAATTCAAAATAATATTTTGTCTGCATTTCTCAAGCAACAGCACATAGGAGTTGTTTTCATAGACTGAGCAGCAGCTCTATTTAACCCCTTCGCTGCTAGGCCTTTTCCCCCCCTGTGCTAAGCCTTTTTTTGGCTATTTGGGGTAGTGCGCGCTTAGGCCCCTGTAACTTTTTGACCACATAAGGTATCCACGCCAAATTTGCGTCCTTTTTTCTAACATCATGGGGATTGTAAAGGTACCCAGGGTTTGTGGATTCCCCTGGAGGGGACCCAGAAATTAGCCAAAATACAGCAACATTTTGTTTTTTTGGGGAAAAATGCGAAAAAGGGCTACAGATGAAAGCGTCTTGTTTTTTCCCTGCAAATGGCATCAAAAAGGGGTTGTGGTGCTGAAATCACCATCTTCCCAGATTTCAGGGACAAGCAGACTTTTGTCAGAAAACCAACTTTTTTACACAGTTTTGGCATTTTTCTGGGACATAGCCTATTTTTGCTATTTTTGTGCTTTCAACCTCCTTCCAGTTAATGGTAGAAATGGGTATGAAACCAATAATGGATCCTGGAAAGCCATACATTTCTGAAAAGTAGACAAAATTCTGAATTCAGCAAGGGGTCATTTGTGTAGATTCTTAAAGTTTTCTTTATAGAAACTAACAGTTAAATGAAAGAAAAATTGAAAACTAGTTGAAAAAAACAGCCATTTGTGTCAACGTTTTCACCTGTAACCTCTTCTAAATATGACAGCTATTTGAAAGCAATATACCGTTATATCCGCTGGATCTTTCTGGTTGTGGGGATATATAGGACTTGTAGGTTCACCAAGAACCCGACGAACCCAGAGCCAATAACTGAGCAGCATCTTGCAATAGTTTTTTATTATGTACCCGGTATATAGCAATTATTTTGGGAAAATGTATACATGGAAAAATTGTTATGAATGACACCTATGTATTTCTGAAATGGGAACAAAATGTAGATTTTAGAAACAGTAGATATTTGCACATTTCCGAAATTGGGAGTACCCATACTAGCATTAGAATTATAGGTCATTTTTCAAAATGACTTATTTTTTACACATTGTCTTTCATTTGGAAGGCAGAAATGCATCGAAAGTCAATAGGTAATAACAGTTGCTCTACAATTCTGTGTTACCCTAAGTCTCCCGATAAAAATGGTACCTCACTTGTGTTGGTAGGCCTTGTGCCCACAACAGGAAATGGCTCAAAATGCAACGTGGACGTACCACATTTTCACAATGAAAAATTACCCTTTTTTTGCAAAGTGCCTAGCTGTAGTTTTTGAACCCTAGCTCTGCGGGCACTTAGGGAAACCTAGCAAACCTATACATTTTTGAAAACTAGACACTCAGGGGAATTCAGGATGGGGTGACTTGACTGGCTCTCAACAGGTTCTGTTACCCAGAATCCCTTGCAAACCTAAAAAATTGGCAAAAAAACACATTTTCCTCACTTTTCTGTGGTGGAAAGTTCTGGAATCTGCATGGATCCACAAAATTCCATGAACACTGTGTTCCCCAAGGTCTTCCGAAAACAATGGTACCTCACTTGTGTGGGTAGGCCTAGTGCCCGCGACACGAAGCAGCGCAAAACGCAACGTGGACGCACCACATTTTCACAGTGAAAAATGACCCTTTTTTGCAAAGTGCCTAGCTGTAGTTTTTTAACCCTAGCTCTGCCGGCACTTAGGAAACCTAGCAAACCTATACATTTTTGAAAAGTAGACACCCAGGGGAATCCAGGATGGGGTGACTTGACTGGCTCTCACCAGGTTCTGTTACCCAGAATCCCTTGCAAACCTAAAAATTGGCAAAAAAACAAATTTTCCTCAATTTTCTGTGGTGGAAAGTTCTGGAATCTGCGTGGATCCACAAAATTCAACCCACCCCGCGTTCCCCAAGGTCTTCCGAAAAAAATGGTACCTCACTTGTGTGGGTAGGCCTAGTGCCCGCGACAGGAAGCAGCGCAAAACGCAACGTGGACGCACCACATTTTCACAGTGAAAAATGACCCTTTTATTGCAAAGTGCCTAGCTGTAGTTTTTGAACCCTAGCTCTGCCGGCACTTAGGGAAACCTAGCAAACCTATACATTTTTGAAAAGTAGACACCCAAGGGAATCCAGTATGGGGTGACTTGACTGACTCTCACCAGGTTCTGTTACCCAGAATCCCTTGCAAACCTTAAAAATTGGCAAACAAAACACATTTTCCTCACTTTTCTGTGGTGGAAAGTTCTGGAATCTGCGTGGATCCACAAAATTCCACCCACCCCGCGTTCCCCAAGGTCTTCCGAAAAAAATGGGACCTCACTTGTGGGTAGGCATAGTGCCCGCGACAGGAAGCAGCGCAAAACGCGACGTGGACGCACCACATTCTCACAGTGAAAAATGACCCTTTTTTTGCAAAGTGCCTAACTGTAGTTTTTGAACCCTAGCTCTGCCGGCACTTAGGGAAACCCAGCAAACCTATACATTTTTGAAAAGTAGACACCCAGGGGAATCCAGGATGGGGTGACTTGACTGGCTCTCACCAGGTTCTGTTACCCAGAATCCCTTGCAAACCTTAAAAATTGGCAAAAATACCACATTTTCCTCACTTTTCTGTGGTGGAAAGTTCTGGAATTTGCAAGGATCTACAAAATTCCACCCACCCCGCGTTCCCCAAGGTCTTCCCAAAAAAATGGTACCTCACTTGTGTGGGTAGGCCTAGTGCCCGCGACAGGAAGCAGGGCAAAACGCAACGTGGACACACCACATTTTCACAGTGAAAAATGACCCTTTTTTTGCAAAGTGCCTAGCTGTAGTTTTTGAACCCTAGCTCTGCCGGCACTTTGGGAAACCTAGCAACCCTATATATTTTTGAAAAGTAGACACCCAGCGGAATCCAGGATGGGGTGACTTGACTGGCTCTCATCAGGTTCTGTTACCCAGAATCCCTTGCAAACCTACAAAATTGGCAAAAAAAAGACATTTTCCTCACTTTTCTGTGGTAGAACGTACTGGAATCTGCGTGGATCCACAAAATTCCACCCACCCCGCGTTCCCCAACGTGTTCCGAAAAAAATGGTACCTCACTTGTGTGGGTAGGCCTAGTTCCCGCGACAGGAAGCAGCGCAAAACGCAATGTGGACGCACCACTTTTTCACAGTGAAAAATGCCCCTTTTTGGCAAAGTGCCTAGCTGTAGTTTTTGAACCCTAGCTCTGCCGGCACTTGGGAAACCTAGCAAACCTATACATTTTTGAAAAGTAGACACCCAGGGAAAGCCAGGATGGGGTGACTTGACTGGCTCTCACGAGGTTCTGTTACCCAGAATCCCTTGCAAACCTAAAAAATTGGCAAAAAAAAAGACATTTTCCTCACTTTTCTGTGGTAGAAAGTTCTGGAATCTGCGTGGATCCACAAAATTCCATGCACCCCGCGTTCCCCAAGGTGTTCCGAAAACAATGGTACCTCACTTGTGTGGGTAGGCCTAGTGCCCGCGACAGGAAGCAGCGCAAAACGCAACGTGGACGCACCACATTTTCACAGTTAAAAATGACCCTTTTTTTGCAAAGTGCCTAGCTGTAGTTTTTGAACCCTAACTCTGCCGGCACTTAGGGAAACCTAGCAAACCTATACATTTTTGAAAAGTAGACACCCAGGGGAATCCAGGATGGGGTGACTTGACTGGCTCTCACCAGGTTCTGTTACCCAGAATCCCTTGCAAACCTAATAAATTGGCAAACAAAACACATTTTCCTCACTTTTCTGTGGTGGAAAGTTCTGGAATCTGCGTGGATCCACAAAATTCCACCCACTCCGCGTTCCCCAAGGTCTTCTGAAAAAAATGGTACCTCACTTGTGTGGATAGGCCTAGTGCCCGCGACAGGAAGCAGCGCAAAACGCAACGCAGACGCACCACATTTTCACAGTGAAAATTGACCCTTTTTTTGCAAAGTGCCTAGCTGTAGTTTTTGAACCCTAGCTCTGCCGGCACTTAGGGAAACCTAGCAAACCTAAACATTTTTGAAAAGTAGACACCCAGGGGAATCCAGGGTGGGGTGACTTGACTGGCTCTCACCAGGTTCTGTTACCCAGAATCCCTTGCAAACCTTAAAAATTGGCAAAAAAACCACATTTTCCTCACTTTTCTGTGGTGCAAAGTTCTGGAATCTGCGTGGATCCACAAAATTCCATGAACCCCGCGTTCCCAAAGGTCTTCCAAAAACAATGGTACCTCACTTGTGTGGGTAGGCCTAGTGCCCGCGACAGGAAGCAACGTAAAACGCAACGTGGACGCACCACATTTTCCAGTGAAAAATGACCCTTTTTTTGCAAAGTGCCTAGCTGTAGTTTTTGAACCCTAGCTCTGCCAGCACTTAGGGAAACCTAGCAAACCTATACATTTTTGAAAAGTAGACACCGGGGGGAATCCAGGATGGGGTGACTTAACTGGCTCTCACCAGGTTCTGTTACCCAGAATCCCTTGCAAACCTAAAAAATTGGCAAAAAAAACAAATTTTCCTCACTTTTCTGTGGTTGAAAGTTCTGGAATCTGCATGGATCCACAAAATTCCACCCACCCCGCGTTCCCCAAGGTCTTCCGAAAAAAATGGTACCTCACTTGTGTGGGTAGGCCTAGTGCCCGCGACAGGAAGCAGCGCAAAACGCAACGCGGACGTACCACATTTTCACAGTGAAAAATGACCCTTTTTTTGCAAAGTGCCTAGCTGTAGTTTTTGAACCCTAGCTCTGCCGGCACTTAGGGAAACCTAGCAAACCTATACATTTCTGAAAAGTAGACACCCGGGGTAATCCAGGGAGGTATGGCTTGCGTGGATCCCCCAACGTTTTCTTACCCAGAATCCCCTGCAAACCTGACATTTTGCTGAAAAAAATCCCTTTTTTCACACATTTTTGTGTGGTAAAGTTGTGGCATCACCGGGCTGACACAAATTTCCTACCACCCAGCGTTCCCCCAGGTCTCCCGATAAAAATGGAGCCTCACTCTGGTGAGAGGCCCAAGTACCCGCGACAGGCAAGGGCCCACAACGTATTGAGGCGACCTCAAAATGGCCTATCAGAAAACGACCTGGTTTTGCAAGGGGAGTCCCATGACGTTTTGGCCCGGGGCTCGGCGGCCACCTAGGGAAACCTACCAAACCTACACATTTCTGAAAAGTAGACACCCGGGGGATTCCAGGGAGGTATGGCTTGCGTGGATCCCCCAACGTTTTTTTACCCAGAATCCCCTGCAAACCTGACATTTTGCTGAAAAAATCCCTTTTTTCAGACATTTTTGTGTGGTAAAGTTGTGGCATCACCGGGCTGACACAAATTTCCTACCACCCAGCGTTTCCCCAGGTCTCCCGATAAAAATGGTGCCTCACTCGGGTGGGAGGCCCAAGTACCCGCGACAGGCAAGGGCCCACAACATATTGAGGCGACCTCAAAATGGGCTATCACAAAACAACCTGGTTTTGCAAGGGGGGTCCCATGAAGTTTTGGCCCGGGGCTCAGCGGCCACCTAGGGAAACCTACCAAACCCACACATTTCTGAAAAGTAGACACCCGGGGGATTCCAGGGAGGTATGGCTTGCGTGGATCCCCCAACGTTTTCTTACCCAGAATCCCCTGCAAACCTGACATTTTGCTAAAAAATCCCTTTTTCACACATATTTGTGTGATAAAGTTGTGGCATCACCGGGCTGACACAAATTTCCTACCACCCAGCGTTCCCCCAGGTCTCCCGATAAAAATGGTGCCTCACTCGGGTGGGAGGCCCAAGTACCCGCGACAGGCAAGGGCCCACAACGTATTGAGGCGACCTCAAAATGGCCTATCACAAAACGACCTGGTTTTGCAAGGGGGGTCCCAGGACGTTTTGGCCCAGGGCTCGGCGGCCACCTAGGGAAACCAACCAAACCCACACATTTCTGAAAAGTAGACACCCGGGGGATTCCAGGGAGGTATGGCTTGCGTGGATCCCCCAACATTTTCTTACCCAGAATCCCCTGCAAACCTGACATTTTGCTGAAAAAATCCCTTTTTTCAGACATTTTTGTGTGGTAAAGTTGTGGCATCACCGGGCTGACACAAATTTCCTACCACCCAGCGTTTCCCCAGGTCTCCCGATAAAAATGGTGCCTCACTCGGGTGGGAGGCCCAAGTACCCGCGACAGGCAAGGGCCCACAACATATTGAGGCGACTCTCAAAATGGGCTATCACAAAACAACCTGGTTTTGCAAGGGGGTCCCATGAAGTTTTGGCCCGGGCTCAGCGGCCACCTAGGGAAACCTACCAAACCCACACATTTCTGAAAAGTAGACACCGGAGATTCCAGGGAGGTATGGCTTGCGTGGATCCTCAACGTTTTCTTACCCAGAATCTCTGCAAACCTGACATTTTGCTAAAAATCCCTTTTCACACATATTTGTGTGATAAAGTTGTAGCATCACCGGGCTGACACAAATTTCCTACCACCCAGCGTTCTCCCAGGTCTCCTGATAAAAATGGTGCTCACTCGGGTGGAGGCTCATGCCGCGATAGGCAGGGCCACAACGTATGAGGCGACCTCAAAATGGCCTATCACAAAGCGACCTGGTTTTGCAAGAGGTCCCAGGACGCTTTTGGCTCAGGGCTCGGCGGCCACCTAGGGAATCCAACCAAACCCACACACTTCTGAAAAGTAGACACCTGGGATTCCAGGGAGTATGGCTTGCGTGGATCCCCAACATTTTCACCCAGAATCCCCTGCAAACCTGACATTTTGCTGAAAAAATCCCTTTTTCACACATTTTGTGTGGTAGCTGTAGATCACCGAGCTGACACAAATTTTCTACCACCCAGCGTTTCAGGTCTCCCGATAGAAATGGTAGCTCACTCGAGTGGGAGGCCCAAGTACCGCGACAGGCAAGGGCTCACAACGCATTGAGGCGACCTCAAAATGGCCTATCACAAAATCCACCTGGTTTTGCAAGGGGTCCCATGACGCTTTGGCTCGGGGCTCGGCGGCCACCTAGGAAACCTACTAAACCCACACATTTCTGAAAAGTAGACACCTGGGGATTCCAGGAGGTATGGCTTGCGTGGATCCCCCAACGTTCTTTACCCAGAATCCCCTGCAAACCTGACATTTTGCTGAAAAATCCCTTTTTCACACATTTGTGTGTGGTAGTTGTAGACACTGGGCTGACACAATTTCCTACCACCCACGCTCCCAGGTCTCCTGATAAAATGGTGCCTCACTCGGGTGGGAGGCCCAAGTACTCACGACAGGCAAGGGCCCACAACATTTTGTGATACGCAATTTTAATGTCGCCTCAATACGTTGTGGGCCCTTGCCTGTTGCGGGTACTTGGGCCTCCCACCTGAGTGAGGCACCATTTTTATCGGGAGACCTGGGGGACACTGGGTGGTAGGAAATTTGTGTCAGCCCGGTGATGCCACAACTTTACCACACAAAAATGTGTGAAAAAGGGATTTTTTCAGCAAAATGTCAGGTTTGCAGGGGATTCTGGGTAAGAAAACATTGGGGGATCCACGCAAGCCATATCTCCCTGGAATCCCCCAGGTGTCTACTTTTCAGAAATGTGTGGGTTTGGTAGGTTTCCCTAGGTGGCCGCCGAGCACCAGGCCAAAACGTCATGGGACCCCCCTTGCAAAACCAGGTCGTTTTGTGAAAGGCCATTTTGAGGTCGCCTCAATACGTTGTGGGCCCTTGCCTGTCGCGGATACTTGGGCCTCCCACCCGAGTGAGGCACCATTTTCATCGGGAGACCTGGGGGTACGCTGGGTGGTAGGAAATTTGTGTCAGCCCCATGATGCCACAACTTTACCACACAAAAATGTGTGAAAAAAGTGATTTTTTCAGCAAAATGTCAGGTTTGCAGGGGATTCTGGGTAAGAAAACGTTAGGGGATCCACGCAAGCCATACCTCCCTGGAATCCCCCGGGTGTCTAATTTTCAGAAAGGTGTGGGTTTGGTAGGTTTCCTAGGTGGCCGCTGAGCCCCAGGCCAAAACGTCATGGGACCCCCTTGCAAAACCAGGTCGTTTTGTGAAAGGCCATTTTGAGGTCGCCTCAATACGTTGTGGGCCCTTGCCTGTCGCGGGTACTTGGGCCTCCCACCCGAGTGAAGCACCATTTTTATCGGGAGACCTGGGGGGACGCTGGGTGGTAGGAAATTTGTGTCAGCCCCGCAATGCCACAACTTTACCACACAAAAATGTGTGAAAAAAGTGATTTGTTCAGCAAAATGTCAGGTTTGCAGGGGATTCTGGGTAAGAAAACGTTGGGGGATCCATGCAAGCCATACCTCCCTGGAATCCCCCGGGTGTCTACTTTTCAGAAATGTGTGGGTTTGGTAGGTTTCCCTAGTTGGCCGCCGAGCCCCGGGTCAAAAACCCAGGTGACCCCCCTTGCAAAACCAGGTCGTTTTGAGATAATGTGTTGTTTATTTCTGCAGCGTGAACATTTTGGCACAATATTGCAAGGAAAATGTGACAGACATTTTGAGGTTTGCAGGACATTGTGGGTAACATAACTTGTTGGGATCCACAAGAGAGATATCACCATGTACTCCCATGGGTGTTTCGTTTACGACAATATCTACAGTTGGTAGGTTATTCTTAGACGGAATGTACACCTTGGCAGACAGACTAAAAAGACAAAGATTACTGCACAGCCATCTATTCCTCAAGCACAAACACATACTGGTTGGATTTGGCACGAGGGCAAGTGATGGTTCAGTATATACAATTTTATTAACAAGAGATTTCACAAAAATGAAATGCACTGTCAATAATTGAAAGGACAAAATACTGAACCAGTGACTCGCAGCTCGTGAGCTGTAAAGCCACGTCAAGGCCCCAACCGCTTTACAGGCCATTGACACACCTTTCATACGTGATACACACAAGACCATTCACACCACCAGGCATGAAACAAACACATTACAACATTCACAAAAAGGGACAAGGTACACCCTGCTTGAGAAAGACAAAAAAAATATTACTGCACAGCCATCTAATCCTCAAGCACACACACATACTGGTTGGATTTGGCACGAGGGTGAGTGATGGTTCAGAATATATAATTGTATTAACAAGTGATTTCACAAAAATGAAATGCACTGTTAATAATTGAAAGGACGAGAAACTGAACCATTGACTCACAGCTCGTGAGCTGTAAAGCCACGACAAGGCACCAACCTCTTTACAGGCCATTCATACACCTTTCATACGTGTGACACATACAAAACCATTCACACCACCAGCCGCGGGCCCATCACATTACAACACTCACACCAGCAGACAGCGCCATTCAAGGGCCCATCACTTTCACACGCCCACATTCCTAACACAGCAACCACACAAGCTGATGGATTGCGTGGAGTGTCGCCGGCTAGCAGTGTGTGTAGTGACCAGCAGCAAGTCACTACTCACACACCGCCAGCCGAGCGCCAGTCCACGCACACCGCCAGCCAAGCGCCACTCCACGCACACCGCCAGCCAAGCGCCACTCCACGCACACCGCCAGCCAAGCGCCACTCCACGCACACCGCCAGCCAAGCGCCACTCCATGCACACCGCCAGCCAAGCGCCACTCCACGTACACCGCCAGCCAAGTGCCACTCCACGCACACTGCCAGCCAAGAGCCACTCCACGCACCCCGCCAGCCAAGAGCCACTCCACGCACACCGCCAGCCAAGCGCCACTCCATGCACACCGCCAGCCAAGCACCAGCCTACACACACCACCATCACATTTAGGATTTTTTTATACAAAAAAGAAAACACAAACAAATTGCAAATAGATACAAATCTACTAACACAAAATCAGAAACTAAATACATTGCACTAATGCCAACCTTGAAACAGAACAACAATTCTTAAACATTACAGACCAGGCAGTTCACTTTACCACTCATGGTTGCTCCCAATAATTCTTTTGCTTGTGGTACGCTCTATAACAAGCAGGCACACACAGCCCAGGGTTAGAAGTACACTCAGGGCAGTACATACGAGTCTCCTTCCGCGTACCTCTTCGCCAACAGACTCTACATCTCCTAGTGGGAAAGTCTTTTGAGGGTGTAGGAGGAATGTGATCAGGAAAGTGGCGATCTTTCAATCGAGCCACATCCTCCACCACTCCAACTCTAGGAACACTTGCCTGTTCCACAACAACAAGGCTGCCTATGACAGACTGCTGAAACTGAACAAAAGTCAACTTTGACGCAGGAGAACACTCCTTGAACACAACAAAAGCATTGAAAGTTGCTATATTGAAGAGATGGATGGCCAACTTCTTATACCAAATGTAAGCCTTACGAATAGCAGTGTAAGGTTCCAACCTCTGATCTACTCTATCAACACCACCCATGTGCTTATTGTAGTCTAAAATGCACACAGGTTTGCGCACTTCAGCAATCTGACCCCAAACAGCCACAGGTGAAGTACTCTCATCATGGATGGTAGTCAGCATGTACACATCCCTCCTGTCCACAAATTTCACAGCTAGTAGTTCATCACTACGCAAGGAACTGCACTGTCCCCTCTGAAGTTTTTTGCAAACAAGCTCTTTTGGATAACCTTTACGGTTAGAGCGGATTGTGCCACAAGCAAAAGTGTCCACTTTGAACAATTCCTTAAACAATTGCACAGGAGTGTAGAAGTTATCAAGGTACAAATGGTGGCCTCTGTTAAACAGTCCTCTAGCAAGATCCCACACAATTTTCTCTGAAACTCCAAAAATGGACGGACAACCAGGGGGGTCAATAGTGGAATCCTACCAGTGTACACACGCAAATTAAAAACATATCCTGTCCTACTCTCAGACAACATATACAGCTTAATTCCATAGCGTGCCCTCTTGCTAGGAATGTACTGCCTAAAAACCAAACGGCCCTTGAACAGGACCAAAGACTCATCAATAGATATTTCTTTCCCTGGAGTATAGATCTCTGAAAAAATCGATCTACAAAGTGATCAAGAACAGGCCGAATCTTAAAAAGACGGTCACATTCAGGGTGATCTCGTGGCAACGCCAAACCATTATCAACAAAATGCAGCATCCGAAGCAAAAGTAAATACCGATCACGAGTCATAACTGCAGGAAATATGGCCGTTGCCATCAAGGGACTGGTAGACCAATATGAACCCATGGACGGCTTCCTTATCAAACCCATCAAAAAGTCAAACCCAAAAACTTCTTCATCTCTTCCAGATTTGTGGGACTCCACCGGGTAGCTCTAGAATGGGGCCTAAGTCTGGCACTGTTGTCCCTCAAAACTGTTCAGCATACAAATTAGTCTGCTCAACAATCTCACCCAAAAATACATCATCCATAAACAACTGAAAATACTGTATAGGCAAATAATGTTCACAATCCACTCTACACCCTGCATAACAACTAAAGGGAGGCAACACCGGCTGCACCATGTTTGGATCAACCCAGAGTCCAGCACTTCCAGTAGGAAGCCTAGCAGCCCCAGGCTGCAATCCAGATGCCTGTTGCACCATCGGCACAGTAGTATCCTCCTCTAAAACAGGCACTTCATCCGCACTGAGAGTAGATTCATCCACACCGAGAGTAGCTTCATCTGCACTGAGAGTACCTTCATCATCCGATGATTCCATGTGGAGAGAAAACTCACTGCCTGAATCTTCCCCTCCCTCCTCTCCCTCAGACGCATTGTCAGTCTCATAATCCTGCTCAGAGGAAGATTCAAGAAGCAAACCAACCACCTGCTGAGCAGTCATTCTACGGCTAGCCATAATGCTTACTAATAAAGGTTACTTGTCAAACAAGTCAACAACAACAAACGCTTTGTAAAAAAAGAAATAAACAAAATGTAGCTTTATCACAAAGACCTATATACTCCAACACTATACCACTCACGTGACAGAAGCAGCTAGACTCACCACCACCTACTCTGCACAGACA
The DNA here is from genome assembly GCA_963921515.1 of Calotriton arnoldi. Classification (NCBI taxonomy): domain Eukaryota; kingdom Metazoa; phylum Chordata; class Amphibia; order Caudata; family Salamandridae; genus Calotriton; species Calotriton arnoldi. The sequence continues at coordinate 1,104,127 of CAWUFW010004604.1, read as the reverse complement.
CAGTGAAGATCAACAATATCCCACTAAAAAAGAAGAAAAAAAAATTACACATAAGACAATGCAAAACATCGCAAAGAATTTCATGCTCTGAACACTAACAAATATGCTGCCATTATGACACCACTTACAAAAAAATTCATTCATGCATGACAATAATACTCATTTGGAGTATACACAACACAAATATTTTTCTTACCAAATAAATGCAATTACGCAAAACTGAAGAACAACCACTGCCGAAACCGCAAACAGGAATCAAAAGCTTTACACTAGAATAAAAAGGAGAAAAAAAACATTACAATCACATATGCAAATAATGCACCAGTCCACACACAATCCACCAGCCAAGCTAAGGGGTAGGTGGGCCAAAGAGTATAAATAAAATATTCACCCCCGTAAAAGGGAAGCAACCCTTGCCCTTTTGGCCACTCCCCAACACAAAAATTTAAAAAACCCTGGTGTCTAGTGGCTTCTGCCCTCCTTGGGGGCAGATGGGCCTAAAAACATACTGCTATTCTGCCACCCAAAGAGGGCAGAAATGGCCAGAATCATCCTCCCATAAAGGGGAGCGACCTCCCCAACATAAAAAAAACCCTGGTGGCTTAGTGGACCTACAAAAAAACAAATCAGCCGATCTGCCCCTCAGGATGGCAGAAACGGCCAAATTAATGCTCCCCAAAGGGGAGCAACCCTTGCCCAAGGGGCCACTCCCCAAAAACAAATCCCTGGTGGTCTAGTGGGCCAAATATAAAAAATGGCGACATCTGCCCCCCCATGGGGGCAGACAGCCACAAACAATGCCCCCAAGGGGAGCGACCTTGCCCAAGGGGCCACTCCCCACAAAAAATCCCTGGTGGCCTAGTGGCCATACAAAAAAAATCAGCCGATCTGCCCACCCAGGGGGGCAGAAACGGCCAAATTAATGCTCCCCATAGGGGAGCGACCCTTGCCCAAGGGGCCACTCCCCTCAAACAAATCCCTGGTGGTCTAGTGGGCCCAATTGAAGAAAAAAAAACATGGCGATCTGCCCTCCTGGGGGGCAGACACAGCCACAAATATTGCCCCCAAAGGAGAGTGACCCTTGCCCAAAGGGTCACTCTCCACAAATAAATGCCTGGTGGACTAGTGGGAAGATACCTTAAGGTATCTTCCGCACACGATCTCTCACTACTCAACTCTACTCTCAACTCTATTCACAACTGGATGTTAGCTCACCAACTCATTCTGAATCCCGCCAACACTGAATTCCTCCTCCTCTCTACCTCTCTCTCACCTCCTCCTGTTCAATCTTGGATGGATCAGCTGAACCTACTCAACAACAAACCCATCATTGTCGACAGCGCTAAATCCCTAGGTGTCATTCTTGACAAAAGACTCAACCTAATCTCCCACATCAACTCTATTGCTAAGAACGCACGTTACCAGTTGCGCCTTCTATGGGGGATCCGTCTGTTCTTCCCGGAGAAAGACTTAAAAACCTTGGTACAATCTCTGGTTCTCTCAAGACTGGATTATTGCAATTCTCTTCTGAGGGGCCTACCCAAATCCCACCTCTCCCCTCTCAAATCCACCCTCCATTCAGCAGCTCGCTTCATTTCAGGGTCTAAACGAAGCGAGCACGTCACTCCTATCCTGTCCTCTCTTCGATGGCTGCCGATCGAGGCAAGATCTATTTACAAAACTGCCTGCATCACACACAAAGCCTTAAACACGTCCTCCCCTCGTTACCTGGCGAATAAATTGAAATTGTCCGGTGGCTCTCGCCCTTCTCGCAATGCGGAAAAGCTTCTGCTTGAGCCCCCCCGTCTTCAAAAGGGAAAGATCGATGGCGCAATCCTTCTCAGGCAATGCGGTGAGAATCTGGAACTCGCTTCCCCCATTGCTCCGTGCCACCTCCTCTACCCGGATCTTCAAAGCTGACCTCAAATCTCTTCTCGTCCAAAGACACTTTCAGAACTAATACTTTCACTCTCAGCCCCCTCTAGGAAGTTCGCTCTTCATTCTAAATTTGTACTTTTTCCTGTACATTCCTCACCCTTGCGTGCTGTTGGATTTTATGTTTGTGTACCCTTCATTTTAAGTCTCCTGTTTAATTCACACCCTCTCTACTCCCTCAAGGAAGTTCTTCCACTATAGGAAATTCTGTACTCCATGCCTATAGAAGTGCCTTCCCAGTGTGTTCTGAGTGACTGCCACTTATTGCAGTATTATACCTCTATTTGTATTTTGTATCTCATGTATCATGCACACCTGTCACTTTTTCCTCTTGTAACGCATACCTCTTTTTGTATCTTGTTTGTTTTGTTATTTGCACAATTGTCACTTTTTCCTCATGTAATGTAACGCTTGCTTTTGTATTATGCTCACTTGTAACCTTCTCCTCATGTAATGTTACTTCCTATTGTGAAGCGCTCTGACACCTTCGGGTAAAGTCAGCGCTATATAAAAACGCATTACATAAATAAAATAAATAAAATAGTGGGCACTATCATTGCCGATCTGCCAAAAACAATGCCCACAAAGGGGAGTGACCCTTGCCCAAGGGGCCACTCCCCACAGTTTCTCCCTGGTGGTCTAGTGGGCTACAATACGAAAAACTGCCCCCCTCCCCCCCAGGGGGGCAGAGCACCAAAACATATGGCCCCCAAAAGGGGAGCGACCCTTGCCCAAGGGGCCGCTCCCCCAAACAGTATTTTCATTTAAAATGTTAAAAAAAAAAAAAATCCCTGGTGTCTAGTGGGCATTCCTGCTGCACGATCGCATGATCGTGCTTCAGGAATGCACAAAAGAGGCATCGGGGGAAAGGAAAACCCTTTCCTTTCCCTCGATGCCTCTTTTGTTTCAAACCCCCCCTCCCCGGAGCCAAAACTCACCTTAATTCCCCGACGCGCTGGAAGCAACTGGCTTCCCGCGCGTCGGGGAAGAAAGGGAAACCCCCAATGACGTCAGCGCGCCTCGCGCGCTGATGTCGGGGGGGTGGGCGGGGGGAGGCAGGGGAAGCCCTTCCCCTTCCTTCCCGAAAAAAAACAACGATTGGATTCCCACGGGGAGCGCCAGCGCTTCCCCGTGGGTGGAGTCTTATGACGAGCTGGACTCGTCATGAGCACACGACCACTGTGTGCCATGACGAGTCCAGCTCGTCATAAGCATGGAAGGGGTTAAGGATTGTCTCAGTACAATTAGGCTTTTTGATAACTCCCCCTTCTACAGCAATGGTGTATCCCACTTACAACCATATGCTCAGGGCAGCGGCAAAGTTATCTGGCCAACCCACATAGGGATCTAGTATATGGGAGAATGCTGCCTACCTCAGACAGAAGTGGTAAACATGAGGAGTGATGGGAAAATTGTTGAATGGTTGTGGAGGGGTAGGCTAAGGAGGTGGGCATGGATGGTTTTGCCCACTAACAGGAGGCAAATTGACAACTGAAACTGCCCTGACAGGAGGTGCAGCCTGTGGCTGGATGCAGATCTGGAAGCTAGGTAGGTGTATTGCCGTCTGTAGGCAGCATCACATTTACACTACCATGAGTGATCCACATTTCAAGATCATGACATCTTACATCTGTGTTGGTGATGAGCAGAACCTAGTAAGGTCCATGCAGGTGAGGTTGCAGAGCGGCCCCCCTCTGGTGCACTTGGACATACATTCCAATCACAAGGATGGAGGGAGTGGTAGGCCTGGGTCTGACACTCAAGGACTAGACACAATGAATAAGCTTTCTGCAATACTGTACAATTGCATCATCATTCAGTTGTAAGTCTAACTTTGCTGCCAAGACAGCAGGATTTGAAAGCAACATTATGGGTTATGGGTCACCATGACAATGACATAGGGACTCTGTTTAGTTTTCTGGGTGGGCACTGCTGTAAGAGACCATAGTGCTAATGGCGGGGCATCAGACCACTTCAGTTGTGTCTCCGTACATATTTCTGCTATCTTATACTTGAGTGTACCATTATTCCTTTCTACCTTGCCTGCTGATTCTGAGCCATAAGCACAGTGGAAATGATGCTAAATCCCTAAAGCAAGCTTTGCAAATTTCCTACACTAGAGTTGAAATGAAGTGTGTTCCTTGATTACTAATTCAGTATTACGAAATGAGGAATGAAATCTCTAAGTAACCGCTTAGCTACTGTAATGGCATCTGCTCTGGTGCATGGATACGCCTCCCCCCAACTTGAAAACATACAATCACTAAGACATAAGAATAAGAAGCACACTTCATCATCTCAATGAAATCCATCTGGAGGTGTATGAAGGGGTCCAAAGTGGGAGGGTGAGCAGCGAGCGTGGTCTTAATTCAGTTTTCGCATTATGGGAATGACAGGTTGCACAGGAGTGGCAATTATTTTTGGGCTATATAAAAAAAAGGCACAAACCAATGGATTTCTGCCACACAGACCATTCCACCCCTACCGACATGGGCTGCTCCATGGTTAAGCCTTGCAAGGTTGGGCAGAAGACATTTTGGTGTGATTGCTCATCCAATTCTGTCTGTTCACTAGCTTCAGGGTCCATTTCATCGGGGGCAGCTCCTCAGTTATGGCGGAGGAGCATCACCCCACTGCTGGAACCAGCGTGAAAACATGTAAAATAAAATGATAATAAAGCAGTTAATATTACTGCTTTATTGTCATTTTATTTTACATGTAGGAGGGAGTCGCAGCCGAGTCATGAGGGTGGAGCCATCAGCAGCAGGAGGAGTGGTGGGCACAGGACACCAAGTGTGCATGTCGGTTTGGCCGACCATCTTAGGATGGCCAAGACGACATGCACACTTGAATATCTTCAGGCTGTTGCTTAGAGATATCAGACGGGCTCAGGAGCACAGGCTCCCAGTCCTTGCTGGAATGCAAAACCAGCCCGTTCCGCCCAATCCTGGTGCTTCTCTCATGCTGGATATACCAGCATGAAAGCAGTGTCTGGATTGGCGCAGGGGAGTCTGTGTGTAGCTCCAGTGCATTGGGAGCTGAAGAGCATGGCCAGGCACCAGGAGGTAAGTTTTATTTATTTATCACTTGTCCCCCGGTGCTGCTCACCACTTTTCCATGCTAGCGGCCGCCACTGCATTTCATATTTTTATTTGATCCAATATTGTTTCTCGCATTCCGATACTGGATCCTGTACCAGAAACATATCTTCCAGAGATGGTATCAGAAACAAATCAGTTCTCACAACAATCAATGCAACATCAGACTGTTCAGACAAGGCAGCATTTTTAGCAGCTTACCCAGTCAAGCTGTCCCCTTTAGAAACCTTGTCATGTGGGTGTAGGTGTGAGCTGCTCTTAATCATCACCACCTTTGGTAATTGCAGTGCACTGAGAAGATTTTTAACATACTGCCCTTTATTAATGTGGTTTCCAGCATTGGTGATGGACCTCCTTAACATCCAAAGCAGCCCAAAGTCATCCATCCCTCTAAATGCGTACTTTGATTCTGTGTATGCAGTCGCAATCTTTTCCTGGGATAAAATGCAGGCTCTTGTAAGAGCAACAAGCTCAGCCACCTGGGAAGACATCACTTTTGGCAAGGGAAAACTCTCCAAAGTAAGGTATACCATACACACAGTATACACCCTAACTAGACCACCATCAGTATTTCTGAGACAAGACCCATCTTCAAAGTCAGGTCAATCTGGAGCTTAGAAAAATGAGCAGTGATAAGCAAATAGTCACTGAGTTTTCTACCACTAGTGTAATAATCATGAAAGCAGGTTTTAGGGTTGGACTTCAGGCAAGGGGGATGTGAGAAGCTGACAACAATAGAATCTCGTACCAGGACTACAGGGCTGTGGAGAGGTGTTGGGTCTTTTTGGTGAGCTGGAGAGCAACATCAGCTTGTGGTACAGCAACAGTTAAAGGGGAACTCAGTACAATATTTCAGAAGCTTCAGCAAGATTTGTAGTGGCAGCTACAGAGCACAAACATGGTGGGATCCCAGACGCTACTTAGTTCAAGTTTGAGGAATAATAAGCTACAGACGTTTTCTGATCTCCATGGCTCTGAATTAACACTTCAAGTGCAAAACAATTATGGCCTTGGCAATACAAAGTAAAGCATTTGTTTAGCATAATCAGGAATCCCTAGGGTGGACACCAGGCAGTCCAAGGGCGGGCACAGAAGTCAATACCTTCTTGATTTTAACTAATGCATTATAGGCCTCCTTAATCCACTGCAATTGGTTCCGGGGTATCTTTTCTGATATTGTAAGGGCTTTGCCATTTTGGCACAGCCCAGGATCCACTGTCTTTGATACCCAACCATACCAGAAAAGTATGTACCTGAGAAACAGTGATGGGAAGGGGCAACTTAAGGATGGTATGTTATGTTGTGTTATGCTATATTATGTTATGTTATGTTAATGTTATGTGTATTTGTAAAGTGCACTATCACCCGCAAGAGTATCCTGGTGCTGGATGGCTTCAATTAGATTCGAGTGTAGGTGGCACTTGGCAGCAGAAATTTCATGACCAAGGTTTCATACTCAGGGAAAACAACAGAACTGCAAATTCTGTTTTGAAGCCTTATGGCCTTTCTTAGCCAATTTGGTGAAGACGTTGATGGAGTCGCCCTTGCAGTCATCTAGAGTAACAGATGCCAACAACAAATCATCAGTGTATGGAACCAAAGTGGAACACTCTTGGAAAACCAATGTGTCCAGATCTATTTTTAAAGCTTGGGATAAGAATGATGATATTGTCTTTCCTTGTGAATGGGGACAGAAAAGAAAGCAAAACAAAGGTCCACAACTGTGAACCACTGGGAATTTGCACGGATGCAGGAAAAGGATGGTGGCAGGGTAAGGAACCATGGGGAAACTTGGGATAACTACATTATTAATTGCATGCATATGTTGGACAAACCTGTACAAGTTGACCCTTTCACCCATTTGGGTCAGGGGAACAAATGGTACTACTATTCCCTGCTCAGTCAAATCTGCTATTGCAGGACAGATCCATTCCTCTGCCTCAGGATGCAGTGGGCACTGGGGTATTCTGTGTAGCTTTTTCTGTGAGTGGACCTTGATTTTCATTGGCTCCATCGATAATATGAATCTCACATCATTGGCCCCTGTGGACTAAAATGTGAGTGGTACCTGGAAAAGCAAATTGGTTGAATCTGGTAACAGTCTTATTTTCATTAGGTTGGCAATTAGTATTTTGAAAAGAAGACGAAAGGTAAAGATGATATCTTCTTTATTGCCAACAAGACAGGAGCAGCGATGAGCAACACCATGCCATGTAACTGCCAACCGACCTTCTCTCTACCCTTGTCATTCCAGAACCTCCACAGGTGGAAGTTCTGAGAAGGCACGGGGAACACAGAGAAGATGGTTGGCATGGATACAACCCAACACATCTTCCCCCTATACAAATGAAAATACTGGAGAATTAAAATAATTACGAAGGTTCATAACAAAAGAACAATTTCATGGAACAAATAGCATGCAAGGAAATTAATGTAACGAGCAGTGGAAAAACACTAATACATAACATAGTCTTGAAACTTATTGGGTGGCTTTGTAGATCTGGTGGAAGGTTCACGGATGTAAGGGCCATGACATGTGCTACTTTGGTTAGAACGGATTACATGGGGATGTTTAGAAACGGAGATCTTACTTTTATTCCACCATCTTCCGTCTTCTAATTGTACAGCACTTTTGTTGACTCTTACCACCCGCTTGGAATCAGAGAATTTGGATGAGCCCTTGGACAAAATTCGGGAACATTTGACTCTGACAAAATCACCTACATTTACCTTAAGTTCTCTAGTGCTAGGTTGAATGTATTTCTTTTGAGCTTCAGCTCTTTTCTTGTTTACATCTTGTATTTTGGCTGTTGGTAAATCAAACGCACCCATCCATCCCCTTAACAATTTTGAAGATGGAATACGGCCCCTAAGTAAGATAAATGGGGAAACCTCTGTGTCAGAGTTGGGGGTAGTACGTACAGCCCACAACAGGTTTTTCAGTTCATTTTTGCAGTTTAGGTTACTAGCCTTAGATAATTGTATATTGTCCTTGATCACCCTAGTGTTAGATTTGGGGGTCTCTAGTTGGCAGAGGTAGGTACCTTTGTCCAAATAGGGACCCTTGAGTCTAGTCAGGGAAAGTAGGTACACTCCCGAAATAACCCCTGCTCACCCTCTTGGTAGCTTGGCACGAGCAGACAGGCTTAGTTCAGAGGCAGTGTGTAAAGCATTTGTGAACACATACAGTAATCAAGTGACAACACTACAAATGGACACCACACAGGTTATATATTTATAAAAATAGGTATACTTTATATAGATTTATCACAAGACCATAAACGACAAAAATAATCCACAATACTGTCAAGAATACTTAGTTCTGATCAAAAAGGCTTAATTCAAGGTTCTGTGCGAGTCGGTAGCCTCCTCCGGCTACGGCGATGTCGAGAACAAACAGAGTCTAACAAATCCAGCTGACCGCGTCGAGACGGGCCAACACAGCGTAGACAGACTCGGTCACAGTACCTTTTTCTTGAAGCGGCAGGCACGGGCGTGCGAGCCGGATGGCTGTTCGTCGCGGTCGCGATGCAAAAAAATGGAAGCGTTGCAGGACGCGTTGTCCCTCGATGCGGTGCAGGCAGCGGCTCGTTGACGTCGTCGAGACGGAGTCGGTGAGACCAGGGCCGTGCGTTGCAGGGCGAGACGGTGCTTCGATGCGGTGCTGGCAGGTTGCAGTGCGGCGACGGAGCCGGATTCAGGAGCTGGCATCGATCAGTCCGGACAGCGGTGCGAGTCGGGCGGTGCGTCGCAAAGCGTGCGAGCGGTGCCCAACTCCGGTGCGGTCACAGGACTCGAACTCAGCAGCAGTGACCGTGTCGGTCGGACCAGTTAGATTCGGAGTACCGAAGCGTTGCAGGACGCGTTGTCCCTCGATGCGGTGCAGGCAGCGGCTCGTTGACGGAGTCGGTGAGACCAGGGCCGTGCGTTGCAGGGCGAGACGGTGCTTCAATGCGGTGCTTACAGGACACCGAGTCGGTCGTGAGAGTCGGTCACAGCTCCCTACCTCTGCAGCCACTGAAACAGAGTTTCCAGCAGCAATTCACAAAGGGGGTGAAGTCCAATGGTCCTGGGACTTCGGTCAGGGGGCAAGCTCTCTTCCAAGCCCTTGGAGATCCTTCACAAGTTGATGAAAGTCACAGCAAAGCAAAAAGTTCCTTTCTCCTTTCTTTGGCAGTCAGGCAAACCACTGCAGGCCAATCCCCCAAGCAGCACTTCAGCTTAGGGATAGTATCTCCTCAGTTTCTTCTTGGTTCCGCTCCTCAGCAAAGGTTTCTTCTTGTTCCCAAAAGTGATCTAATTTTCCTGGGGTCTGGGTGCCCCTCTTATACCCTGATTCTCTTTGTTCTCTGGAGGCAGAGAGGCCTCTGCCTAGTCCAAAACCAGTTCTGGTCAGTCCTGAAGCACTTTGTTTTTCTGACTCCTTCTTTCCTTTCAGAATGTGGGGCAGAGTGCTCAGCCGCCCGGCAGGAGGTGGAGCCAGCATTGTGTAAGGCAGGCACAGCCCTATTCAGACCCAGGTGCAACTCCTCCCTCCACTCTGGATGCAGATCTTTCTATTCAGCCCTGCGCTGACTCACCCTGTCTCCTGTAGCCACCCCCAGCCCCTGTCACTCAATCTCCAGACAAGGAATACACAACCTAGCAGAGGCAGGCTTGGATAGTTAGGCAAGAAAATACCCACTTTCTAAAAGTGGTATTTTCGAACACAGAATGTTAAAGCCAACTTCACTAAAAGATGTATTTTATCATCCTGAGTTCAGGCATACTAAATTCGTTTTTCTACCATGTTCCCTGGGTCAGTTCTGACTATAAGGTGTAATAGTCAGTCTGCCCATTCTGGCCTATGGGGAGCAGGTAGCCTTGCAATAGTGAAAAACGAAAATGGCTGTAATTCACTATTAGGACATGCCACACACACCAGGGCATGTCCTACCTTATACTTGCAATGCACCCTGCCCTAGGGCCTACTTTAGGGGTGACCAACATGCAGTAAAGGGAAGGTTTCGGGACTGGTAAGTGGGTGTACTCACCAAGTCGACATGGCAGCCCTAGGCTGCACACAGGCTCTGCGATGGCAGGCCTGAGACATTTTACAAGCCGCTTCTGTGGGTGGCACAACCAGTGCTGCAAGCCCACCAGCGGCATTGGATTTACAAGCCCTGGGCACACTGAGTGCACTGTACTAGGGACTGACAAGTAAACCAATCATCCAATCATGGAGTCACTAATACATATATCATTTAACGATAGGGAGCACTCGCACTTTGGCACTGATTAGCAGCGGCAAAGTGCCCATGAGCATCTAGTCCAGCAAAAACATATCGGCAACAGTGGAGGCATTACGAAAAAATGGAAGGGAGACCCACGCCAAGGATGCCAGGTCTAACACCTAGTATGTCAATATCAAAGGTAAAAGGCTCAGTAAAGGACTTCTTATCTTCATTAGTGAGTCCCACCAACTCGTCTAAATATTTGCATGTGCCTTTACCGCACTGAATGTACATAGTGTTGTTCCTTTCAATGAGAGCTCATTATGCTCAGACTTTTCGGCCCCAATCACTGTTTTCAATTGTTCATTTACACACGGGTGGCATGGGATAGGGTCTGATGGGCTTGTGCCTGAAGCTCATCATGTGGAGTGAAGGTAGAAAGAAATGGAATGCAGGATAGGGCTGCCCTCAGTTATTTCTCTTACTGATCTTGTGGAGGTGGGGGGAAAGGGAAGGTACTGTATACTTGTATGCAAAATTGCCTTGCATTGTCAGCCAGACAAATTTCTCAGGATCAGTTTAGTGCTCAATAAGGTTCACCTCTCGACAGCCTCAATTCTGAATGAGATAAAAGGGCAGAATATTGAGGTGATCAAGTGAGGGAAGGGAATTGGATGGGAACAGCTGGGAAGTAGACCAGAAGAGAAAAAGAGAACATTAGCATTCCTGCTTCTTGCCTCATCACATCTACTCATAACATCGCAATTATGCACACCTCGCCGCCAAGACCTGGAACACCCTTCCACTAAGCCTACGAAAGACCCAAGACCTGCTGACCTTCAGGAGGCTACTCAAGACCTGGCTGTTCGACCAGTAGCAGCATCCCCCCCCCTTCCCTCTCCCCAGCGCCTTGAGACCCTCGCGGGTAAGTAGTGCGCTCTACAAATTCTGTGATTGATTGATTGATTGATATGCACTTTACCTGCAAAGTGAAAGCCCAGACTTTTGGTTATGGAGTAGGGTATATATATAGGTATTTCCTGGTCCAGTAATCTCCTAATGATGCTTTTCTGCAATAATGCAAAATATAAGAAAGCGTTATTCTTCCCTCCTTTCATACACAAACAAGAAATAGTATCTCTACACAGGAGACTTATTTTCTGTGATCGTACACTGTACCCACCATTGGAGATAGTAAGCCTTGCTTCACAGGGGGAGAGCAATTACTCAAGGACTCTTTGAAGAACCCTTGTTAAGGCAGCAAAGGAGATTTCACTCCATCTGACAGCAGCGCCTATTTTCCAGCATAGCACACACAAATACAATTTATTTCACTTCATAAATGTCAGCAGCGCTATTTTTCACCATTTTGCACTGACTGCAATGTCACTCCACTTCCAAATGTCAGCAGCGTTATTTTCCATCATATTTTAAGAGACAAGGCAAACCAATGTGTCTGAGAAGGACCTTGGGTACAAGTAAGTATAAGGAAACAGCGGTCCCTTACAACAATTTATAAACAATTTATTTACAACAATTTATAAATAGAGCAAATCAGCACAGAAATATAATAATGACTGTGTCGAATACTTTAGGTAAATTACAGTTTTTAATTTACATCATCAAAAACATGGACGTAATAAAGAAAGTGGGATAGTGTACATAAAATAGGGGAAAGGGAAGGAACTCAGTCATGAACAATAAAGGTGTGGCTAGAGCATAAACAAATAGTTAGGCCACATAACATAATAGAAGCACCAATGCACCAATATAGAATAATTCAAATACAACAATTTTGTGTCAAGGTGCCTAAAGTCAACGGCGTTTCGATCCCCAAGGAAATAATGGGATCATCATCAGGACTAAAAGAATGTGTAGCCTGAGAAAAACTGAGTTTTTGAGAATTTTTGCCTGCTGTATTGAAAGTAAGGTTGGGGAGAGAAAAGAAATGGAAAATTAAAGACATTAAAATTAGGTCATATTTGTAATGTCGTAATATGTGCTGGGCGCTAGGACCAGCACAGGAGATGGAGAGGTGGGAGGAGAGCCGGGGGGCGGAAGAGGAGGAGCGTAAGGAAGTTCAGTCGGGAGCAGGATCGTAGTGGATGTATGTAATAAAGTTCCCACTACTCATCCCAGTGTCTGCGTGGTTTGTGTTGGCCCTAAGACACTACAACTGGCGACAAGGGTGGCTGGAAAGTCTGCCGGCCTACCTGTCTACTGGCGTGCGCTCCGCTGCCTTGGAGCTGTACTGAGTCACCGACCGGGTGCCCACCCCGGTCGCGTTGTGCCCCGCTGTGTCTGCTGTCCGCCGCCGCGCCCTGGGAGTCCACCCCAGTCGCGTGCTCTGGCCTGCAAGTGCACGTGTTGCCTGTAGAGGAGCGCGGGGCCTGAAGCTGTGCCTCGTGACTGCCGGCGTCATCGCTGAGGTACCGGAGTCTGTCTCTGCTCGTGCTGCTGCTCCCATTGAGTGCATTGCACCTGAAAATCTCGCGAGGAGCGAGATTTCACCGGCGGCCATCTTGAAGTCAGGCGCCTCGACCAATCCCCTGCGAGGAAGGCCCGGCGGCCATTTTGAGGTCAGGCGTCTGCCGAAAATTCCAATAAGCACTGGAAAATGACTGTCAGAGGAGCTGTCAGGTGCCTCCTCATACATTATACAAGCAATATCTTGGGTTTATGGAACTGCAAGCTTGTCCTGCCGCCTGCCCTTAATAGTTCCTGCTGCGAGTGGCAGTCCCTACACTAACGTAATTCCAGATTGGCGCTACCAGTGGCATTTCCAACCGCGTGGCAGGCGCTGCGAGGGTTCCTGAGGGTCGACTATTCACCACATTGTGTTTGCCCCACCGTATTCCTACGCGATGTCTGGATCGCCAACGTCAAGACAGAGTCCTGCTTCTGCTAGCACCAGCACCAGGCGAGAGTCACCTACGTCCACAGCGCAAATGGGTGGACACAGAGTTGGCTTGCTCGGAGTCCCTTTTCTACGCCCGCCGGAACCTTTGGTCCTCATATCAGGGGGAGGTATGGGCCTTCGCTGGCAGGAATGGCTAGAAGACTTTGAAGACTTCATGAAAGGGTCTCAGGTGACCGAGGAGGAACAGCAACGGATTGCATTACGCAATTTAATCGGGAAAGATGTTGGTCAGATCATAAAGGAGCTTCCGGCTGACGCACTTTCGTCCTATGCCAATGTGCGTGAGGCACTAAACAGGAAATTTCTTCACAAACGGAATGTTGATTACGAAAGATATACATTCAACCTGACTTCTCAAGAAAAAGATGAGCCCATGAGTACCTTCATTACGCGACTTCGACGCTTGGCCCGCTACTGCGAATTTGACTCTCTCGACAGAAGACGCCCTTCGCCTGCGAATCATAGAAGGATGCCAGTCTGAGTCGTTGCGCAGACGTCTACTAAAGAAAAGTTACTCTCTGGATGAAATCGAAGAAATGACGCGAGTACACGATCAGGCAGAAGAACAGGCCAAGAGAATGGAAGCGGGAAGAGGTGGAAAATGTGAACAAGCATTTCGGCTCCAATCCCGTAACCCCAACAGGTCTTCCCCTGCAAAGCAACGATCATCCAGATCCAAAGTTCAGTCCCACTATACAACTCGTCGACGTCGCAGTACCAGCCGGACTGACAAACGACAGGAGCGTCAACTTAAATGCTATCGCTGTGGATATGACTTTCCCCACACGGAGACTTGCCCTGCATTAGGACAAAAGTGCAGGAAGTGTGGCCGGGATAATCACTTTGAGAACGTCTGCGGAGCTCCTCGCAAAGACACCCACCGAGACAAGTACAGACAATCCAGACAGTCTAACACTCGCCATCATGCCAAAGCAATGTGGGACCACAGAGATTCCTCCACTGGCTCTTCACAGTCCAGCCGTCAGTCTCATGAGACATATCGATCTCGTTGATCACAATCTCGTGAGTCGAGGTCGTTGTCACCAATATCGCAAGACAGTGATGAGTACGTCTGCATGGTCGCGGATCCGGACCGGTTGAAGAAATACCCGCGACTACATCTGAAAATGGACACACACCTGGCTAAATTTGTTCTGGATAGTGGAGCATCTCTCAACTACATTTCAGTTGCAGAATACAAGAAAATGAGTCCACCACCGCACTTGCATAAAGCCGCCGTGCGGGTGTACACGTGGATGTCAAAGGAACCTCTTCCCTGCTTAGGACAATTCCCAACTAATCTCACGTACAAGGACAGAACTATTCCGGCCCGCATTCACGTCATTGATGGTCCTGAAGCAGATTGTCTTCTCAGTTTGCCCACGGCGGAACGACTTCGACTAGTAGAAATTTTGTACAAAGTTGATGATGAACCGGATATAGTGCACAAGTTTCCGAAGTTATTCACCGGACTTGGAAAGATGGCTCATTGCCAAGTTCGACTACACATAAATGAACGTGTGACACCCATAGCACAACATCACAGGAAAATTCCATTTCACCTTCAACAGGCTGTAGAGGAGGAACTGCAGGATCTTCTCCAGGCCGACATTATTGAGAGAACGTCAGGGCCCACTCCCTGGGTCTCTCCAGTGGTCGTTGTGCCTAAAAAGGGCTCACCTGGCAACGTGCGCCTTTGTGTAGATATGAGGGCACCCAACACCGCCATTGAAAGAGAAAGACACCCGGGGCCTCATATTAGTGACATGGTTGCGTCACTCAACGGGGCGCAAATATTCTCCAAACTAGACCTCAACAAGGGCTATCACCAGCTGGAACTTCATGAAAAATCGAGATATATCACCACTGTTAGACCTGGCATCCTTGGCGTGGGTCTCCCTTCCATTTTTTATGATGCCTCCTATGTTACTGATCTGTTTTTGCTGGTGTTAGATGCTTTGGGCACTGTGCCACTGCTATTCAGTGCCACAGTGCAAGTGCTCCCTATGATAAATTGCGTGATGGATTAGTGACTCCATGATTGGATGATTGGTTTACTTATCAGTCCCTAGTACAGTGCACTGAGTGTGCCCAGGGCTTGTAAATCCAATGCCGCTGGTGGGCTTGCAGCACTGGTTGTGCCACCCACAGAAGCGGCTTGTAAAATGTGCCTCAGGCCTGCCATTGCAGAGCCTGTGTGCAGCCTAGGGCTGCCATGTCGACTTGGTGAGTACACCCACTTACCAGTCCCTAAACCTTCCCTTTACTGCATGTTGGTCACCCCTAAAGTAGGCCCTAGGGCAGGGTGCATTGTAAGTACAAGGTAGGACATGTCCTGGTGTGTGTGGCATGTCCTAATAGTGAATTACAGCCATTTTCGTTTTTCACTATTGCAAGGCTACCTGCTCCCCATAGGCCAGAATGGGCAGACTGACTATTACACCTTATAGTCAGAACTGACCCAGGGAACATGGTAGAAAAACGAATTTAGTATGCCTGAACTCAGAATGATAAAATACATCTTTTAGTGAAGTTGGTTTTAACATTCTGTGTTTGAAAATACCACTTTTAGAAAGTGGGTATTTTCTTGCCTAAACTTCCAAGCCTGCCTCTGCTAGGTTGTGTATTCCTTGTCTGGAGATTGAGTGACATGGGCTGGGGGTGGCTACAGGAGACAGGGTGAGTCAGCGCAGGGCTGAATAGAAAGATCTGCATCCAGAGTGGAGGGAGGAGTTGCACCTGGGTCTGAATAGGGCTGTGCCTGCCTTCCACAATGCTGGCTCCACCTCCTGCCGGGCGGCTGAGCACCCTGCCCCACATTCTGAAAGGAAAGAAGGAGTCAGAAAAACAAAGTGCTCCAGGACTGACCAGAACTGGTTTTGACTAGGCAGAGGCCTCTCTGCCTTCAGAGAACAAAGGAAAACTGTGTATAAAAAGGGGACCCAGACCCCTAGGAAATTAGATCACTTTGGGAAACAAGAAGAAACCTTTGCTGAGGAGCGGAACCAAGAAGGAACTGAGGAGAAGACTATCCCTAAGCTAGAGGGATCTGCCTGCAGTGGTTGCCTGACTGCCAAAGGAAGGAGAAAGGACTTTGTGTGCACTTTTATTCAACTTGTAAAGTATCTCCAAGGGCTTGAGAAAAGAGCTTGCCTCCTGCTGAAGTCTCAGGGACAACAGACTTCAACCACCAGCTCCCCAAGAATCCTTTGGAAGTGCCTGCTGCTGTTTTGGGGCCTTCTGAAGGGACTGCGTGTCGCAAGGAGCTGGAAGCGCGACTCAAGAGGAAGAAGCGTGTCGCCGTCGCTGCTGCTGCCGTCGCAACTCCGAAGGAGGGTGTCGCCGCTGTAGCTGTCGCATTGCACCGCATCAAGAGAAGAGTCTCGCATCGAGGAAGAAGCGTGTCGCCGTCGCAGCCGCTGCCGTCGCAACTCCGAAGGAGGGTGTCGCCACTGTAGCTGTCGCATTGCACCGCATCAAGAGAAGCGCCTCGCATCCACGGAGAAGCGTGCCGCTGTCGGAGCTGCTGCCGTCGCATCACGAAACAAGGGTGTCGCCGCTGCAGTTGTCGCATCGAGCGGAAGCGTCTCGCAACGTTGGAGAAGAGTGTCGCAGCCGAAGCTGTTGCCGTCGCATCGCTGAACAAGGGTGTCGCCGCTGCAGTTGACGCATCGAATCGAGACTTCTCGCAACCTCGGAGAAGCGTGCCGCATCAGGAAGAACTTGACGTCTTTATTTCTTTGCACCAGAACTTTGTCGCATTTCCATCGCTGCAACATTGCTTGTTGTGGAAGCGTCCCGCATCGTAAGGTACATTGACTTAAAGTGTCGCATCTTAAGAACTGAACTGAACTAAGCTAAAACTACCATTTTAAGTACAGTATTGTGGATTTTTGTCGTTTATGGTCTTGTGTTAAAACTATATAAAGAATACTTATTTTTGATATAAACCTTGTGTGGTGTCCATCTGTAGTGTGTCACTAGATTACTGTATGTGTTCACAAATGCTTTACACACTGCCTCTGAGATAAGCCTGTCTGCTCGTGCCAAGCTACCAAGGGGGTGAGCAGGGGTTATTTTAGGAGTGTACCCCTTTACCCTGACTAGAGGCGAGGGTCCCTAGTTGTCACAAGTACCTACCTGTGCCAACTAGAGACCCCCAATTCTAACAACCACATTCTCGACTCATCAAGGTCTGTTTAGATACAAAAGACTCAGCTTTGGGGTCTCTTCTGCCGCTGAGATTTTTCAAGAGGCCATCAGAAAGGTAATTCATCACGTTCCCAACACTCTAAATTACAGTGACGACATCCTGGTCTATGGAGCAACAATGCAAGAACACGACACAGCGCTGGACCGAGTCTGTCATGCTCTGCTGGATGCCAATCTCACTTTAAATAAAGATAAATGCGAATTCCACAAATCTACATTAAAATTCTTCGGACACATCTTCTCAGGCTCTGGAATGAAACCTGATCCAGAAAAGATTGCCGCTCTAAATGACACCCCCAGGCCGCGAGACGCGGGGGATGTACGGTCCTTCTTAGGCATGGCAAGCTACTGTGCACGCTATATCAAGGACTATGCCACTATCAGTTACCCCCTGAGAAAGCTGACCAAACAAGGACACCCATTTCAATGGACCACGAAGTGTGATCAAGCCTTTCATGAAATCAAAGCTGCGGTTGAATCTGCCAAAAATCTGGCATATTTCAATCCTAGAAGAAAAACTGAAATCACCGTGGATGCAAGTCCTGTAGGCCTGGGAGCGATATTGGCTCAATATGACAAAGAGAGTGATCAACGGTATATTGTAGCATATGCCAGTCGGAGTCTCACGGACACAGAGAGAGCATACTCCCAGCCTGAAAAGGAAAGCCTGGCGGTAGTCTGGGCATGCGAACATTTCCACATCTTCATTTACGGAAAACATTTCACACTAATCACAGATCACCAGGCCCTGATAACCATCTTCGGCAACCCCCGAGCCAAAATGCCACCCAGAATAGAGCGGTGGGGCATCCGCCTTCAAGAGTATACTTATACCATCATCCATAAGCTGGGAAAAGCTGCAAATCCAGCCGACTATATGTCCCGACATCCCAAGGCAACGTCCAAATCCAACCCATCATTAGCGGAGGAATACATCCATTTTGTAGTGGCTCAAGCCAAACTGCCCGCAGTCCCTTTGGATGCCATCCTTGATGCCACAAATGAAGATGCCACGCTACAAAATGTAAAACATCGCATTCAGACGAACAGTTGGAGGCATTTGGAGGAATCCGGACAGAGTGAACAGATTGACAGTCAGGAATTGTCCTCTTTCAGACATGTGCAGAATGAACTGTCCATCACCTCAGATGGTCTTGTACTAAGGGACAAACGGATCATCATTCCGAAACAGCTGCGCCAAGGAGTCATCAACCTAGCGCATGAAGGACATAGAGGTATTGTAGCCACGAAAAGATCACTGCGGGAACGGGTCTGGTTCCCTATGCTTGATCAGATGGTGGAAAGTACGCTGAAGGACTGCCCACAGTGTCAGCTAGTAAGTCGAGAGGATCCACCTGCGCCTCTTCAAATGTCTGAACTGCCGGATGGCGTTTGGCACCATGTCGCAGTGGACTTCTTTGGACCAATACAATCTGGCAAGTATATCTTGGTCATAATGGACGAATACTCCCGTTTCCCAATTGCGCACCTCATAACGTCAACCAAAGCAACCACCACTATACCGGTATTCGATGAGGTCTTCGCAGCGTGGGGCATACCGAAGGTAGTGAAAACGGACAATGGCCCACCATTCAAAGGGCAAGACTTCGCTGCATTTGCCAAACACCTCAATTTCAAACACCGGAAGATTACTCCTTTGTGGCCCCAGGCCAATGGAATGGTGGAAAGATTTATGGCCACTCTAAAGAAGACCATTCAGCAGGCAGAACTTTCAAAGTGTGATGTACAAGTGGCCCTAAATGAAGTATTACGTGCGTATCGAACCACACCACATACTACCACAGGCAGATGTCCGGCAACATTAATGTTGGGTCGCACTGTGCGCACCAGAATACCAGTTTGGGAGGATGCAACTAGTGGGTTGTCTCAAGGCTCTGGGCACAAAGAATTAGCAGCCAGAGACAAACTGAAAAAGGAGCAGATGAAGGAAAATGCAGACCGACGGAGAAAAGCCACACAGCCATCCATCCATGAGGGAGACTGGGTATTGGTGCGACAAGAACAACAGAGAAAAGCAGACTGTCGATATCATGCAGGCCCACTGCTGGTGACAAAACAAAAAGGGACCATGATTACAGCTGCGTCGGAAGACAAGAGGATCACCAGGAATGTGACGCATTTTCAGAAATGCACGCCCAATGTCCGAGAAGCGTTGACTGCACCCCACAGTGTGGCAACAGGAGATGCACCTGAGTCAGTAAGTGATCATCGACCCTCCACGTCTCCTGACGAAAGGGAACGGGCGGCTCCAGATGCCTATCTCCGGCCGCAACGAACTCATCGAAGACCAGTTTGCCTGATTGAAGAACTGTAACTATGTTGTTTTCTATCAATACTTAATCTGGCATGCACGAACACTTTTCAGATAGTTAAAATTGTTTAAGAAGGGGGAAGATGTAATGTCGTAATATGTGCTGGGCACTAGGACCAGCACAGGAGATGGAGAGGTGGGAGGAGAGCCGGGGGGCGGAAGAGGAGGAGCGTAAGGAAGTTCAGTCTAGAGCGGGAGCAGGAGCGTAGTGGATGTATGTAATAAAGTTCCCACTACTCATCCCAGTGTCTGCGTGGTTTGTGTTGGCCCAAAGACACTACAATATTTATGAACATTGCAGGTGAGCAAAAAGGGTGTGTGTAAAGAAGCTGGAGAGTGTCTTAGGTGAAGCTATTCAAGTGGGAAAATTCCCAAGTGCTGTAATCAGTGTATCAATTAGTTGTACCAGGTAGTCGGTGAGCATGCGTAGTCAATAGCAATAACAGCGAGGAACTGACCTTACAAGGCGTAATTAGCGACATGTGGGGACTCGAGTGGGTCAGGGGTCATACATAAGGCACTTGGGGCCTGTAGTTGATCGAGTGATGAGGCAAGTTGGCAGCTCTGGCGGTTATGTCACGTCTGAGCCGTTACACTCTTACTTCGAGCCCTGCTTTCTTCAGCTGTGTGACGGAGGGCGCTTTATCACATCGTGCAGAGGTTTAGCAACGATGTATGTCCCTTCTGGGGGAGGTGTCCGTCTCTAACCTTGCGCTGACCTCCAGCATTTGAAATTACAAGGTAAGGCTCCTGATGTGTGCAGGAGTAAACCTTTTAGAGGACTCTTGCTGTATGTTTGCAAGTGCAATAATGAATGAGTGGACTGTAAAATGAACCATCTTGTAATTGCCGTACTTCTGAGTGTTATGCCCACAAAGGTATTGCATTAACTACAGAGCAACTGCATAAAAATCCAATTGGTAAGCTATCATGCCTTCAAATGCTTTGCTTTAGTTTTTGTACATTGTATAGTGTGGGAGTTGTTTGGTAACAATGCGTCCACTGTATTCCCAGCATTCACAGTCCAATACAATCGGATGCAAGTCTGCAGATCTTTACTTAACCTCCCCCACAATAGGAACTGTGGTCTGCGACTGCTGGAGGTGTCTACTGCGAAGCCGCCAACCCGTGGAGCCTCTGCACAATGGACTGGTTTTTGTTGCTCAGCTTATTTTTACTTTGTAATCAATGTCTTTTTGAGACTGCATGTAGTTTTTGAAGCTGTGCTTTTTTGGAACATTATTTCTGTGTAATGGACCCTCAAAGCGCTGCGCTGATTGTTTACATGTCTGTCACCGTCCCTGTAGTGTCCCTGCAACCCTTGTGGAAAAGTCACTTCCTCCTTTTTAGGTCGAGCCTCGAGTAGCGCGCAAGCGCTGTTCTGGCAAGACTTTAAGTTAGGGGTTTCAGAAAGCTGACCAGACGCTCGTGCGTCATGGCCTTTTCCCTGCGGTTACCCGCGCGGCAGACATCTGTTTCCAATTATCGTGCCCAGACGCGGGCGCGATAATTGAAACCACATGTCTCGCTTTGGTGCGCGCGCGCCCACCACTCGCGGGCTTGTTGTCTTTGTTGCCAATCATGCCTGTCCTCGGATTTAGGGATTTTCCAATGAGGCAACAGTCTGAGCCGGCTGTAAGAAACTGAAAACTAAAGTATTCATACAGCAGTTCAGCATCTCCTGGTGCCATGCATGCATGACAAGTTCTGTTCTTCCTTCAGTTGTATAACTCCTGCTTAAAATGACCCGTTTACGGCATTGCCTCATTTTGCTCACAGTAAGTATTCACTTTGACACTTTGTATTTTACAAACGTTTACTCCTATCACCGGTCATACGAAGTGCATGTCGTAAATGCATCCTAATGGTGTGTGTTTATGTTTAAAATTCAAGGATTCCATTGCTCGTTAATTGTTTATAAAGCAGCTGGGCACCCCGGGCTTCATTTTTATTTCCCCCTTTGTCCGTGCCTTCTCCCGCCCTCCCTCCTGTTGGCGCGTGCTAGGCTTGGGTTTGGAGCTGAGGAAGGAGGAGCAGGCTCGGAGCTCTTCTTTCACCCCTGCGAGCACCCTCAAGTACAGGGCCCTCATCCTCTCTCAGCACCAGAGGCCAGCAATGGGAGGGGCCGACGCGATAGAGCGCTGCATCGAGAACAATCTTGAGCTCATAACAAACAGGGGTCTGTGGAGCACAGACACGTATGCTAGCCTGTGTATGGCATCTGCAAAAATGAATCCGGTGGAAGTGTGCAAACGTGAAACTAATACTACTAAATCGCTTCCTTGGCGTGCACAATAGCTTTGGAATTGTGGTTTAATACTTACAGTGCAGCTAGGTGGGCACCTTTTCAGCGCTGGTATCATGATTTTGATAAAGCATTACTTTGATTTGATTTTAAAATCAGGAATGTCAGGTCAGATTTCATATACGCTGGATTTATTTTACCAGCTGCTTTTGCTATTAGGAAGAGTGCAGACACTCTCCTGTTGAGGACTTTATAGAAATTCGCAGATTAACACCACGAGGAGGTGTTCACACTGTTTCACACAAGTGTTGACATTTGCTGTGCAAGGGGGTGGGGGGGTATTTAACATACAGTTCACACGCCTGAAATGCCTTTCTTTGTAAAGATGGGTGTATTGCAGCGGTTTTTAATAGTGTGGGTTATTTTAAAACTGTAAATAGCTGCAATGTTTTTAGTATCACACCATTAAATAAGCGCTCGTTGATTTTCTACAGTATATGGTTATTAAATACCGCGTGAGCGTTGGTATGTAGATTCAAAGCTGCAGAGCTGTTTATAGTTTTGTAATTCCAGGTGGTATCATGATTACATCATCAAGGCCCCCCCATCTCCAGCACCCTCGCCCCACCCCCGCTATTCACAAGCACCATCCACCTGCGAGAGTGAAGATGGTTTTGAAACTGAAGTTTTTTAAAAGGTGATATTTTTTCCAAAAGTGTTTTGGGATTCTCCAGAAAGGCTCAGAGCTGCAGCTTGCCTGTCTCCAGCTGTGCATAGCCAATAGGTCTCGCCTTTGGGACACTATAAGTGTTTAGCCATGCAACACTTGATGTTGTTGCACCAAGGATATTGTGCTGGATAACTTCAGCACAATATCCTTGGTGCAACAACATCAACTGTTGCATGGCTAAACACTTATAAGGTACAAGGCTTAGCCATGCAACAGCTGATGTTGTTGCATCAAGGATATTGTGCTGCAAAACTAAATACTTATAAGGTCCCAAAAGTGAGACCTATTGGCTATGCCAATGCTTGTTTTTTTTAGACAGCACAATGGATTGCTTTATTTGAGCACCAGTTACATTACACAATGACACATTAATTTTTTTGGTAGGCATGGGAAGATTAAGTGTTTTGCCCAGAAGCACAGGATGTTGCGCAGATGCTAAGACTCGAACGAAGTTGGCAACTCTGGCCGTTATGCCACATCCGAGCCATTACACTCTTCCTCCGAAGACTTGCTTTCTTCAGCTGTCTAACAGAGGGCTCTTTAAGCACATCATGCAGAGGTGTAGCAAGGATGCATGTGCCTGCTGGGGGAGGTGTCCATCTCTAAACTTGTGCTGACCCCCAGGACTTGTTACACTTGTTAGCACAGTCTGGGCATAGGTCGCAGCTCATTAGTACTGGTTCAACACCCAAATATAGCAATAAGCAACAGAAAGGTGCCCAGTCAAACTGTGCAAAGGGCATTCCCTTTGCGGCAACACGTCACTGCGTTTTCAGTAACTTTTGAACAGTTTGGGCTAGAAACTTTTTGTTTTTAATCTGCAGATTATGAATCCGATGATAGATTATGTGGCAAATGTGGCAAATCCATAATTGTGTGAAAAAAGCCATTACTGCACATATTGCCTTTCTCAATAAACAAGTCATATTGCACAACTGCTCACGAAGCTAAAATTTACAACTAAAAAAACGTATTAATCACATAGGCGACACCTAATGCATTTACCAATGCTTGTTCCTCATCTGTCACTACAAGGATAAACCTGGTGGTGAGGTACACAAAAAAACTCCCAGAGTGTGAAGGTCATTACCTTTTTGGTTCTCAAACGCAAGCTCGCATTTTGGGAGTATGCTTTTGTAGAGGACAAAAATTACAAGTTTGTCAAAAGCGACAGCGGACCAATAGAAACTTCACAAAAGAACTATGGGCCACTTGTACGACCACTTTATTTTGTGACTCGCAAATTCCGATTTTTTGCGACTTGCAAATAGCGAGTAGCAAAATAAAATATTCAACAGTGCCTCTGGCACTGTTTGTAATTCACTGAATGGGCCGCAAGGGACCTGCCTCCTTAATCCATGAGGCAGGTCACAATTTGCGACCCATTGGGAATGGCCGGCACTCACAGGGATGATGACCTTCTGGGGTCAGCACACCCCTATGTCTCTGACTGCTTTTTCAATAAAGCATTTTTTTTTAAAAAGGAAAACGGGCTGCATTTGAAAAAGAAAAATGAAACGTTTGTTTCATTTTTTAGGAGTAGGTACTGCCTGTTCTTAAAAAACACGTTTTTGCTGCTAATCCCCTAGGGACCACTTCCTGTTTGCGACTGGCTTATCACCTACTTGAAGTAGGCAGTAAACTGCGATTGTTTTGTGACTGCATTCCAGTCATAAAACAATCGTACATCTCCCTGCGACTCGCTATTAGGAAGGGACGACCTTGGCTCGCCCCTTCCTAATAGCAACTCGCAAACCCTATTTTGCGAGTCGGATTCGCAAGATAGGGTTGATACATGCTACAGGCCGTTTTAGCGATCACAAAAGGCCCAATTTGTTATTTGTGACCGCTAAAAAAGGTCGTACATGTGGCCCTAAATCTACAAAAAGCATGTGTTTTCTGCTAAAGAATTTGTGCTACAGGCCTGGACTTCATATATATATGTGAGCACCTCTTGGCTCCCCTTCTCCAGGTGCTGATCTTACACTTCACAGAAAGTGGATGGGTCATGGAGTTCTTTAAACTGTTCGTGCCACATTATTTTTCTTTCAAGGAATGGAAGGCAAAACATAAACAGTGCACTTGACCCTTACAATGTTGTGTCACAGCAGACAAACCAGAGTGAATGGCGGTCAAAGGATTTTCACCTCTGTCCAAATTGTATATGAGGTGAAAACAATGTTGGAAAGTTCAGGGGGTGAAAGTCCTGTCTGTGGCGTCCTGACGACCAGGCAGACCTACAGGCACTGGATGATCTAGAGGGATGTGTAATCCTACATTCCTACTTACCCGCTACTCCTGTGAAATGGTGTCACCACAAAGGCAATGTCCTTGAGGGCCTACATTCCCACCTATTTTCAGAGCCGCTAACCTGCGGTACAGTCGGGGAATGGAGGTAGCTAAATAGTTACGACATGGTTACATTTAACTCCAAAGAAGCAATTTGATGCTAAAATATAATGCAGCCAAAACCTTTTAGCAGTGACCCAATAAGATGTCTGATCCTAGAGCAGCTTTTTAAAATATATTTTAAGGTATTGAGTTTTAAGACATTAATAATTTCCCTTTGCATATATGTTGTTACAGCTGTTGTCCTGCCCACCGTCTTCAAGTCAGGTTGGTGATGACCCCAGCAAGTCCACCATGTAGCACTCCAGGCACCTTTTTACCCACTCCCTTTTTCGAGTTGGAATCTGAGAGACAAAGATGATGGATCAATATTAGAGTCCAGTTTGATGTAAATGCTTTTTATCTCTGACTGCACATGGCTTGTAGCTTAAAATCAAAGAGGCTGAATACACTATTCATAAACTCAGCCTACTTGTTTCCTGACCTATGGGCTAGATGTACGATTGTCAAGGAGTAGTGTAGCCCTATTTTTGCACACTATCTGTGACGCAATCTGGCCAACGTAGAAGATGTTGTTACCACAAAAGAGAGAGGAGGAGGAGAA
The DNA here is from genome assembly GCA_963921515.1 of Calotriton arnoldi. NCBI lineage: Eukaryota > Metazoa > Chordata > Amphibia > Caudata > Salamandridae > Calotriton > Calotriton arnoldi. Next base: position 1,078,489 of record CAWUFW010004604.1, on the reverse strand, counting down.
AGGCACCCCTACATTCCTCCAAAACAAGACTCGCAAACCACAAAAAGGTAGGGTGCAGGTAGGAACAGAAAAGGTACAGAGACCCTGTATAGGATTAATCAGCTCCTAGGAGTTGATCGATCCTATCCAGGGACTCTAGACCTTTTTGTTCCTACCTGCACCCTACCTTTTGTGGTTTGCAACATAGAAGTTGAGACAGAAGTACTAGTGTTGTGCAATGCAATAAATCTTTAAAATATTGATTCATGAATATTCATGATAGGGGTTCCTCGGAAAGGTTACAAATGTATAAATGAACATGTTCAAGTGGCAGCAGACCTCCATCTCTGCATTCATATTCTCACAGTTTTGATATTGCATCTTTTAATCTGACAAGAGCTGTAATAGCTGTAATACCGGTAGCGGCTGGTGTCTTGATAGAGTGGTGGGCGGGAGGGGATGGACAGATGGTGAGACAAAGAAAAATTAAAAAAAACACTTACCTCCCGCATCGCTGCATCATGCTCCTCTCCACTGCAGGCACATGCTCCCAGACTCCATTGCAGCCAATCCTGAAACTGCTTTCACGCATGAGAGCAGCGTCAGGATTGGCCTGTGCGCCCTCGGTTTGCGCTTCCCGTTAGACTGGGAGCCTGTGCCTGCGGTCTCCAATCCGGCACCACAGCTTGGGTTTGAGAGAGCTTCTGTGCGCATGACGATTTGGCCGTCCTGAGACGGCTGGCCAAACTGTCATGTGTACTGAGAGCAGTGCAACCACTCCCACTAGTGCCTGCCATCCCCTGGCCCCGTCCCCAAGTCTCGGCTCCGAGAGCAAAAATAAAACAGTAATAAACAAGGGTTTATTATCGTTTTATTTTTATTTATTTTTTGGCTGCTGGCAGGGGGGGCGACGCTCATCCACCATAGCGGAGGAGCCGATGCTATGTAATACCCAATAACTATGGCACATAGCGAAAGGTACATCAGCGGACTACTCCCTCTAATGCCCACAGCTGCCATTGAAAAAAGCTGCCCTTCAAGAAAATATTGTGCTGTGCGAATGGTTACAGACTGAAAATAGCAGCAATTTTGATTTGTCAATCACAAAATCTTCCAGTTTGTGCAGTGCAGCCATTATAATGACAAAAAGCATTGTACATCTGACTTTACATGTTCACAATTATACCCCTCATGTCCAGGACCATAGCCGCAGGGGATACCTGACAGGACCTGACACTCTCATATTAATGTTTGCCCACCCACCCCCAATGCAAGCAGCAGTAGGCGGGTCTCACAGAAGTTGTTTTCCAAACAAAGCTTATCTGAGGTAACACTTCGCTCTCCTCTGAATATGTTCAGCATGCAAGCTACAATGAAGTACCTGCACTGTATTGTGAAACAAACATCAAGCCATTACTCTAATTTCCAAATGACTAATGAAACTGCTTCTGCATGATCACCTACAAAACATTCCGTGGTGAGGGATAAATATAATGCTGCGGGCATAACGCACTCCATCGCTTCGGAACTCCGCGTAGCACGGTGGAGTTTTTGGGGCACTTCAGGGAGTTAACTCTGCAAACTTCACCCAGGCCTAGTAATGCATGTTTTACATGTTAGTTCTCCCTGACAAAACGTTATTTCACAACTTTTTTTACAAGGTATTCCTTACCAAACACTCATCCCCCTGATTTCTTTTTTAGCTCAGCAGATCTTTTGTCCGTTTTCAGCCTCCATCAGCCACCTAATTCTTCAAAATGGACTTAGGAAATGAAAAGTAGTTCATAAGCAAACAATGACATGGATACAGGGGCACTGGCACATTGGAACCGACACTGAGGGGCATATTAACAACAGCATGCGATAATTATCGCAAATCGCGCTTAGCGCGTTTTCTATTATCGCCGTCTATCGCTGGTTGACATCGCCGTGTTAGCGGCGTATTAGCAACGCTTTGCACAGAGGCGATGTCAAACCAGCGATAGATGGCGATAAGCAGAAATATCGTGTGAAATCCTGCGATGATCATGCATCGCTAATGGAAACCTTGATAATAGGCATGTGTGTACTTAACCATTTAATCCACCTCCCATTCACAGGATGCCTAAGTCAAGTTTCAAACAGGTGTTAGATTCCTGAGATAAACGCGCTTAGCGCGAGTTTTCCTATCGCTTCGCGGGTCCGGGCCGGCATTGTTAATAGGGTGAAGTCGTGTTTGCGACTGTTTCCATGTTGTTTTAGTGAGGAACGCCTACTTTGCATATCATTAGCGATAAATATCGCTGACATGCAAAGCGGCAAAAAAAAACGGCTGCTATCGCATGGAAACAAGCGCTAACGCATGTTAGCGAGTCCTTGTTAATAGGGCGATAAGAATATCGCCGCTTTAGCGGCAAAAAGTGCCGCTAAAACGGCGATACTGCCCTTGATAATATGCCCCTATGACTCTATGCATGGGAACCAACAATTATTCTTGGAAACCGACCCAGTGGGATCAATACTGACAAATTTCTGCCGGGAGACAAATACTGGACGACTGAGGCAGAGAAACAGAAGCACCAATATGGAAACAGTGACACTAGAACACAGCCCCTAATGCTGGGAGACTGGCACGGTTAAGTGCAACTGGGGCACTTGGACTAGGAAACTGACAAAGGAGCACCAATAATGCCAATGGTGCATCGATAAATGAGCACCAACACTGTCACTGGCACACTGCCACAGGAGCCCTAATTCTCACATTGATATGGGTACAGTGACAAAGGGCCACAGATGCTAGAACACTAACAATGGGGAAACTGACATGGGGTACTGGCAAATGGACCATGTCACTAGGACTCAGGCAAACCAACTCTGACACTTCGACACTGACATAGGGCACAGTGAAACATGAGCACCAATAGTGACCCAAGAATAGTGACACTGGAACGCTCACATGGGTGACAAACACTAATGAGCGACACTGCCATGGGGCTATTTAACTAAGACACTAAAACAGGAACTCTAGGACACAAGGATACTGACACTAAGATAGTGACACTAGGACACAACACAAGAACAATGGCAACCCATAGGGACACTGACTGGTGAGGCGCAACACTACTGTATGGCATTTGGTTACCTTAGATTGTACCAGCAACACAATGGCACTGACACTGGGACTCTGCACCCTGGTGCTCTGATACTGGCACACTGACACAGGAGAACACACAGTGGCATGTGGATACTGATTTGGGGACAGTGGCACTGAAATGCTGACAGAGGGCACACACATTGGTGCTGGAGGATGGGCATGGTTCAGTGACACTTGGTGACTGACATATGGACACTAGTATGCTCACTCAGATACTGACACTTGGACCAACACTATGACAGTGACATAACACAAGGACACTATCACAACTGACTAGGGACACTGACTGGGGGAACACAACACTGAGGTACTGACCTGTGGTTACTAACACTGGGGCAATGAGACACAGGACTGACGACACAAGGGCGCAGACATGGAGACACTGAGAGAGATACAGGCATTCATACTGACACTGTGACATTATCATGGAGACTGAGCACTGCAGCTCTGCCTGAGGCTACTTCCAAGCGAACCGTCCTCTGTACAGAGACACAGACATTACACTGCAGCTAACATGGGTACATTACATTTGGGATGCTAAGATGTGCACATGGGCAATGCCGCTAAAGAACTGACATGGGGACATAGGCAGTAGAAATGTGACATGGGGCATGGCTGGGGCATTGCTAGGTGGGGTAATAGGGACCCGGACATTGATATTGGACCAATGACAGAGGGAATCATCCAGAGGGTCATTGACGTGTACTAACAATGACGTGGTCACACTGACCCAGGCACACTTACAAGTCTGCCCACAAACACTAATTCAGAGACACTGAAACAAGGGTGCCAGCATTGGGACACTGCCACAGGGATGCTAATACACATAAGCACTGACTGTAACACAAGGAAGTGACTCAAGGGCACCAGCATGGAAGCACTGAACCAGCTGTTTGGATCGAGACAACCACAATTGACACAAGTGAAGCAGGGCACTAACACTTGCCCATGAATACAGACAGTGGGCAATGAACATATGTGCTGGCACTGGGACACAGACATAAGAGGACTGACATTGACAAAGTTAAACAGGGATATGGATACTGACACAGGAACACTAAAACAGACATTGGGAAGTCCATCTCTGCCACTGGGACCTAGAGACAATGAAACACTGAAACTGTGACAGTTAATCTTATGTTGGAAAACTAACATTGGAACAGTAACACAGGGACAGTGACACAGAACTTGAGATGGGGATATTGGCACCAGGACACTGACATAGGGATACTGAATCTGGCAAATTGACTCATGTGGACACCAATAATTATATGGGCACTCTGACATGTGAGCACTGTTTTGAAACAGTGACAGATGGATTCTGAGCCTGACAGTGACATTGGTAGACTGTCACTTGCAACACTGACAATGGGACAGTATAATTGACACAGGAGCTGAAACTTGTCCAGGATTATTAACACTAGGACAAGAAGTCTCAGGAACACTATTATATAGACACAAAGACGAGGCTAGGAAGATAGGCGGGGAGACCCAAGACACGGAAACCATGGACATGAGACTAAGCAGAGTTATAGCCCCAACTAAACAACAACGTTATTTTACAGCCCTCAGCACCAAAAGGGCATAGCTTTGGCAAATGTGGCTCACAGTGAATGCTCGGCTCTGCTCACAATCAGCCCAACCCACTCCTCATCCAATATAAGTTGCCAAAAAACACGTATTGGCTTTCAGGACGGGGAGAAGGTCATATTCTTTTTGCTGTCAAAGGGCAGAAAATAAGTTCTTTAATCAGGTTAGGCTTTCTGCATGTGGATGGGAAGAGGGGCTCTTCTATCTCTCGTTGATTGAACCTTTTTGATTCACATTTTGCTGCCTGTCACCTAGCCAGTGAATGTGATAGCACTGTGTGAGGCAGCCAGAGAGAGAGAAAGAGTCCTGCAGAGAGTGAGTGTCTGGACTCAAAAATATCAGCCCAGTCACTGTTAATAGCCTGTCCTGAACACAGTGCTTATTTTGTAAAAGAATAAATAAGGGAAGAGGCCCAGAGTTTTTCTTATCAACCTACCACTAGTACTACCAAGTGCGGGGTTGTCGAATATCAAGGCTGCCTAGTTTTGATTCCTCCTCAGGACTCTTTCTTCCACCATTCAACACTTCCTGCCAGTTTTTCTTACTCTTGCAGGATATTTATCATCCCTGCTTTCATGCTTTCTTGGCTTTTCCCTAGTTTTTTGCTCTGTATTTTTCCTGTTTCTGCCTTTCTGTTTTTTTAGTTTGGGGAAAAGACTGATGATGAAAAATAAGTCTGCATCCTCAAAAATGAGTGCTGGTGCCCACCACCTGCTGAAACTAATCAAAGGGCCCAAGTCTGTGGAAGGATAGCTGCCCAGCTGGAGGGTAGTTTTTGCACCTCTGATTGGTGAAAGTGAGCCCATCACCACCCTTACTCTGTGCCCATGCTCACATAACATCCTATATCTTGCTTGCCTACTTGCCCTAATGACTGTTGTCCTACATAAACCAGGTAAGTCCATGCAGTGCTGACTGACAGTGGGACTGATGGCCTGATTTAGGGGTATACTCACAAGAACGTGCGCTAAACATCCCCAAAAAATGTTAACGCAACTTTACACATCGCAGTCCATCGCGGGGAAATAACCCCGTTTTAACGTGGAATTCACAACACGGCGGTACCATGCGATAGCCTCCCGAAACCGCGGCCAAAGTCCGCGATAAAACCATCGCGATGGCGATAAAAACACAAACCCCAACGCGTAAAAAGACGCGAAGTGCCCAAACGCGATAATAAAACAGTGATAACCAGCGAGAGGCCAGCAATACCCACGCGTAATGCGGGAAAAAGCACAAGAACAGCATACGGAAAATGCCACTAAAAAGGAAATCAACTGTGGAGTACCACGGATGCACCCGACCGACTGCAGAGGACAACATGAACCCCACAATCCCCACGGAGGAACACCCAGGAATCCAGGGCTCGTGGAAGGGCAATGAGAAGAGGAAGAGGAAGACGGGGTACAGTCCCCAGGAAAACCCGATTATCGCCATGGATGAGATAGAACACCACCACCAACTGTACGTCACCTCCAACGTGTCATTGGCAACAAAGAGGCAAAGATGGCACACCTGCACAATCAAGCAGAGCACACTGCACACCCACAATGACTCAGGACCATGTCCCTGATCCCACGGGAACACCTCAGCACACACACAAACACCAAGTAGTCCCACGTACACCATGTGCCCAAAGGGTCACCCACCCAACACATCAACAATAACACAACCAACACATCCACACGTGCGAAACACAGCAAACATGCACATACGTCAGCCACACTGACAATGCAAGAGACACCACATGACGAGTAGCTTGGCTGCAGGCCAATCATCATGACAATGCACACGGCACGACACTGAGGTGGCTGAGTGCGGACCACAACCGAAAAGGAGCAGGTCACACTCGGACACAACCACCTGCACAAACAACCCCTGACGTCAACGACACATCTGCGGACAAACCATGCCCAAAAGCCGCAACTCGACAAAGAGCACAAGTTACCCAAGTCTGCAACATCTTAGCACTGTGGAAGCACAGAACTGAAAGGCACACCGCGTGAAATGGATATGTGGCAGCCAAATCAGAGCCGCAGGAGTGACTCACCCAATGTGCAGCATACGCACATAATGATAAGTGCACCTCGACATTGACAACATCCTGGTACAAACAGCAACATCTCCACAGCAGAACACAGGACACAACTGGTGCCGCATATGTGCACAAGATGGCCAATCACATCTGGCACAGCAGGAAACTGTGACATGCCAATTTACAAGTACAACCTGAAACCTGCAAATAATTTTTATTCAGACATGCTGTGCTTGTGGACATTTTGTACTGTCCCATGATTGCCAGGGAAGGCCACAATGTGACGTGCTCATGAGAAGAAATTGGCAATGATGGTGTTCCTACGGGCCATTCCTGCCGCAGCTGCAGTGGGATGTGGGCCACCTGCCCCATCGTCCGGTACTTCTGGAACTTGGATCCATGGGGCATTGGTGCGTACACAGATGTTGTGCAACACACAACATGCAACGATCATCTTGCACACGATGTCTGGGCTGTACAGGAGCTTTCCACCTGTGCCGTCCAGGCACCTGAAACGTGACTTCAACACGCCAAATGTGCGTTCAACGATGCCCCTGGTGCGAATGTGGGCCGCATTGTACTGCCTCTGGGAGGGTGTGTTCGGGTCTCGGAGGGGTGTCATCATCCAAGGGCAGAGTGCATATCCTTGATCACCTGTGACAGTGCAGAGAGAAAAGAGTCAATACTTGGTTCGGCATGATGTGATGGCAGGCCCACTGGTCCAGTGACGCATGTGCTGGCTGTGTGTGGGATGAGTGTAAGCCAGCCCTCAGGGAGTAGCTGGTGCTGGCAACAACTCCAACAGTCATCAGGCACTCAGAAATGCAATGTCCGAACAACAAGGGAGCATGACTTGAGTCGCAAAGAGTTAGTGGCCCCGGATGCGCAGCGGCCGACACGGGCCTACCGCCACGGGACGCTGACTTGCGGGAGACTGGGGTAGGGTCATGAGGGCAGAGCAGGGTCACGTATGTATCAGAGGTGGTTTCCGCGGAGTGTCTCGGGGGAGAATGGGAGGTGTACCCCCAGGGCACGATGCAGAGGGCCCATGCCAGCTGTGTCCGGCAACATGGTGGATATGAATGCCACAGACTCATGCCAAACACCAAGTCCGTACATGCCCATTGCTGATGACAACCCCCAGGCCACAGGCTCAGACACCAACAATGTTCGGCCGGAGGCTGACGGTCACTCACGGTGCACAGGGTTAGTGGCACAAAGGTCAGTCCTTGCTACTGGTTGACCTCCTCCGTAACGGTGATCCGTGTTTCCACCGGACTGAGACGCATCTTCCTCTCACTCCTCACCCTGCGTACACTGGCATGGACTCTGCCATTGATTAATGATGACTCAGTTCAAGATCTGGGACATACTGGACTGCAGTGTAGCCCGGCTGCAGCGGTGGAGTATGTCAACGAATGAGGACTCCTGGGGGCCTGTGTCACGGAGGACAGCGATGGCCTGAGGAGGCTGCCAAGGTCGTGGGCATGGGTCTTGGAGCTAGCACCGGCACGTGGTGGGCCCTCTTTGTAACACAACGGTGTCGGCAGGTGAGCAGTGCGGCCTTGGAGCGCTGGTGTGGGCAGGCCTGGTCTGGGTATCAGCGTCCTGGGGTGCAGCAGGCGCACAGGCTCGCAGGCCCCACTGCTCACGGCGTCGGCCTCGTGGCGGTCTGAGAGGCGCCGCCCTGGCAGTGACGTTGTCCTTTCCGGGAGAGCACCACGCTATGCGCCACAGGGTTTTTGTCCAAACCCCTGCGCAGGCCTGGCGTAATCCGGGCCAACCCACTACGCTCACGCACACAGGGGGGGACGCAGCGAGCGACATTTCCGCGATCTGACTCACGGCCTGGGGTGACTTGGTTGCGTCCACTGTTCACTACTCTCCAGACACCAGCAGTTGATGTCTGCATGGACATATCTGTGGTTTGCATACCCGGGTCTGTCCAGCACATTCACGCCTCACTTGTCGTTGTGTACATTCCCATTCATGGGTCACTTGCATCCTTCGCTCATGCCTGCTTTCCGCATCTCCACACGTTCAGCTGTTGTGTGGCTGTGGTGCCATGATATAGCTGGATTGTGTACATGGGAAGCCCAGGATCCCAATGGAGTTGTGTTGTCGTGTCTGGTAGGTGGGCATGTTGATTGACATGTTGTATGTGGTTTGGTCACGTGTGCATTCCCACAGTTGTGCGTTGTGTGATGGTGGCTTTGAGGTGTGTAGTGTGTAGATTTGGTACTTACCAACGAGCAGTCCAGTTCCATATGTGCCATCCTGGAAGCGCTGGTTGATGATGGACTGTCGGAAGATGTAGGAATCGTGCACACTGCCTGGGTAGTTTGCAACGACATTGGTGAACATTCCCCGGTGGCCCACTATTGCCTGCACATTGATGGAATGCGTGTGCTTTCTGTTGCGGTAGTGGTGTGGGAAGCTAGCAATGGCGTAGAAGCCTTGCTTGGTCTCCAGCTGTTCCTGCGCAGTGTGGGGGAAGTGAAGGTGCTGGGGTATGAAGCTGATGATGGCATCCAGGACAGGTGTGATGAACTTTGATAGGGCTGGCTGTGAGACTCCTCCGACTCTGGCAGTTGTTGGTTGGAAGGTACCAGAGGCCAACAGGTGCAGCACAGCCAGCAGCTTTGTCTGCGGAGGGATGTTGGTGGTCCGCTGTGTTGGGACCGTCAACCTGTGGGCGATGTGGGTCATGATGCAGAGGATGGTTGTCCTTTTGAGCCTGTAGTGGGCAATGACTTCCTCGGGCGTTAGGTCTGTGAGACTGGTGCGTTTTTGGTAGGTCCGCTGTCTTACTCTGCGCTGCCTCTGTGGTGGTCCGGGGGGGGGGGGAGGGGTGCGGGTCTGGATCCTGGGGGTGGTGGCGGTCCTGGGGGTAGTGGCGGTGGGTGTTGTGGCCCTGTTGGGGCTCCGAGCTGCATGATGAGTAGCTCCATGGCGTGGGCTGTTCTTCGGGTGTGGCTGTGTGCGGGGCACCGTTGCCTGCTGCAGGTAGTCGTCCTGCTTTACACCAGCAAGAGGCAGGTGTTAAATAGCTGCTGCTACCGCGGCTTATCGCTTGGTTTTGACTCGCATCGCAGATCTGGCAGTTTGTTGTGAAAGTGGTGTAGTGGTGTTTTCGTGTGTTTTTGCACGGGAACGCCTACTCTGCATCTCATTAGGGTTAGTTGGTGGTGTCACCCGTGGAGATAGATTTGGGGGAAGTTATCACGGGAATACTGACGATGTCTGCAGTTTGCACACGCTTGTGAATGGGGCGTTAAATCTATCTCCACTTTTGTTGCGATAAGATGGCGATAAATTGGCGATGAGTCCTTGTGAATATGCCCCTTAGAGTTTAGTGGATGGGTTACTGCATCACAAACGTGATGGATATCCTGTCCATCTTATTACATATATCCTATGGTACTTGTAGTAAGGTGGACCGGATAGTTACCGTAATTAATTTATGTTCTTCTTGATCCTTTAGATTCCATGATATACCTGTTGCCCGTTCCAAGTGCTGTCTGTAACCCCCATCATAATTTAGCACCTAATGAGCAGTGGTATTTAGTTGGGTAAATGAAGGCGCCACTCGGGAGAGATAACACAAATATTTGATATTTACTTGCTGTATTGATCACGGTGCTGCAAGGTGAAGAGAACCACTGACCTCCTCAAAACACAAAATGGCCTTGGCCAATTGACAGATATACAAAGGAATTCCTCAGCACACGTCTGTTATGTCACAATATACATAAACATGCTTGATGTGAGCATAAGTAAAATACAAGTAGGTAAGTTCTTATTTCTTTTTTCCTTTTTATTTTCCGATGTTCAGACAGCCGACACGTGTTTCGTCGCTTACATGGTAATTAATCCGCGACTTTATCAAGGCTATTGTCTTCCTGTGTATAACCTTTATTAGTGGTGTTAATTCCAACCCACACTGGGATTCAATATCTCGCGACGTCTCACTTCTCAATGTTAAATCCAAGGGATCCCTGTATGTCCCAGAAGTCCAGAATCTTATTTCTTAGTAGTTTGATCCCACACACGGACGTCGCTCCTCGTGTTGCCGAGTACGGTGCACGGTTTTTGGATTTAACATTGAGAAGTGAGACGTTGAATCCCAGTGTGGGTTGGAATTAACACCACTAATAAAGGTTATACACAGGAAGACAATAGCCTTGATAAAGTCGCGGGATTAATTACCATGTAAGCGACGAAACACGTGTCGCCCATCATAATTTAGCCAGGCCATTCCTCCATCCTGGCTAAAATTGTGAATGATGCTCTGATGGTATCTCATACATAGAGAGGCTTTGGGCCATCCCTCTTGATACACTGGTTTATTTCACTGTCATTCACATTTTGCTTCTCCCCGCCACAGCATACTGCATGGGGAAGTCAATCCGCCCACTTCAGCCATTGGCTCTCGCACTGTCAATGATGACACTTTGCCTGATAACATGTGCACATTGACCATAGAAGTACACTTCAGTGCAAAGGCTAGTAGCCCAATATTTTACTTCGCTAAAGCTTTTTTCTTTCCATTTATTAACCTTACTTTATTTTGTAGGCATTCTTGGCTTTTAAACGATGTCTTCAAAGTAGAATAACTCCAAGCCAATAGTACCTTGTCTTTCCACCATTAAGAATCCTACTTTCTTGTGATGTGCATTACAGCTAAAAAGGTTTTCTACATCTGTCATAAGTAAACCTACCTGTTAGGAAGCACCATTATTATTCTATTAAAATACTAGCAATTTTTTTTTTTTAAGATCACAATTTTTAATGCATTCATGTGCCCGCCACATTTGGCAACCTATTTTCTTTTTTCCTCTTCATTAAATTTTGTGGCTTACACTGAAATATGTTTTCAATAAAAATGTGTAAAATAACCATTGCACCATCACGACCAAGGCCCGACATATTGACTTTGTCAACTCTTGTGTTTTAAATATTGATCTTTGAAATTTTGGGGCATAATACTTCCCTGAGTGCAGTGGGCGAGCAAAGCAATTAAGCCAGACCTCTTCTAGGGGTTTCTCCCCTGAAAATAATGGGGGTGAAATAGTGTATTTTAAAGCACAATTTGCACACGAATTTGCTAGAATGTCACAGGTGCTGAAAAGACACACATTACAAATTCAAATTCTTTCATACTGTGCTAAGCAAATGAAATCTTAGGTTATCCAGGAGTTTACCCCATTTTTTTCAAAATGTGCTATGTGTGCCCCCACATGTCAACAATGACCTCCCTTATGTCAGGGCTAGAATATTTTTCATGGGTGCCCTGATAAGCCATGGATGCCGTGTTATATTAAAAAATATATAAAATATGGCAATTACAGAATTTGGCAATTTAAGCTGTTCATATACCATAGGTGACCCTTATGTAAACAAATGACCTCTGTATATCAGGGCCAGCATTATGTCATGGTTGCCAACATCCCACATGCCATGTTGTCCATCTTTATGGCAAAAATGACTCCCAGTGTGCTCGTACCAGCATTTTGCCACTGGTGTCCACATGCCAAGAATTTCCTCAAGTATGCCAATATTTTCCCACTGGTGCCTTATATTACCTATAGCATGCTAGTAACAGTATTTTACCATTGTTGCCCTTTCTACCAAGAATTACCCCCAGTGTGCCAGTGCCAGACATTTTTGTCACAGGTACCTGGCATGCTAAGAATTGCCTCAGGTATGCCACTGCCAGAATTAGCATTTTGCCCTGGGCGTCTCTATAAAACAAGAATTACCTTCAGTGTGCTAAGGCCAATGACAAACTTGCAAGCATCATATCACATTCTACCCACATTCATTCACTCACACTTACTCTAACTCATTCATTCTCACTCACACTCGCACTTCCGTACACTCGAACACTCATTCTTATGCATTCTCACTCACTTTGATTCTCCCTTAATCTCATTCGCTCATTGTCACTCACGTTTACTGACACTCAATCTCACACAAACAAACTCACTACTTATCACTCTCACTCTCCTTTACTCAAACACACATACTTTCATGTACAGACACACATGGTCACACAAGCACTCACCTAAACACACTCAAATACAAGCACGCAGAGAACATACATTTAAAATCATTTTTACTTACCACAGCAGCCACCAAAGTTTCCATTCCAGCTAGGTGCGCTCCATTTATTATTACACTAGTAGAGCATTATTTACTTCTAGTATAATCGGAAACAGGCAGAAAATAAGGAATGCGGAGCCGCCCCTGTGTCCTTGACACTGATTTTGGCACCTCTGAGACAAGAGGCCACTAATACAGTGCCAGGGGTGGCAGGTCACAGGTGGCAGCTGCAACCAGGGCCGTCTTAGAGCATTATAGGTCCCCGGGCAAAGCCCTGCCTACAAACCACTCACAGGAATAAAAATGCTTAACAGAAAATTAGTGGTAAATTCAGGTCTGCATGGGGCCCCTATGCTCGTGGGGCCCCGAAGCAACTGCCCAGCGTGCCCATACGTTAAGACGGTACTGGCTGCGACCCCTGGAAACCCCTAAGTGATGTCCATGGGTCATGAGCATTGCATGTGGTGTGCCAGTGATGGTTTGTATGGCTGTTGTGTGAGTTATGGATTGTGCTCCTAATCAACTTGTGAATTCCAGTGGTTTTTCGTTATTTATTCCTAAACATAGCTGCCTTTTAGCTGTTGTCTTTAGGTGAACCTCTGATGCCTTTAAAAATACCTTGAGGTGTCATAAGCAAAGCCAATCCTACCTTCACTTGAACGTTGTTTTTCTTTGAAGAAATGTATAGAGAGATGGTAATACTTTCATTCTGTGGAACTCTGTGTGCAACTTGAAGGTCATGATTTTAAATTTGGTTGTAGACAACTCGACTTTTCACCCTTCAAAGACTAGTAAGATGAATCCCAACAAATTAGTTAATAATAACCTCTGTTATTAATAAAGTAACTTGACTGTTGTCAATGGAGTTTGGAAACAGTTTTGGGAGTCGGACCCTTGCACTCCACACCCGCTGCTTCCAGCGCTAGCTTCAAGGCACGCGCCAGGGGTGTGCTGGAAAACTTCCTAACCCGGTCTGTGGCATGGCTCCTTGAAGCGGCCAGCATGTTTGTCATTAAACATTGTTATCCCGTAAACATTCCCACTGTGTTTTGAAAGCACTGCATGTACGGTACGGTCCCTCCCATGGTTTAAAACGTGTAGTGGAATCGCACAACCCGAAGGTGAGGCTTGGAATGAAAGATCGAGTAGACGTTTTATGGCGATGATAAGGCAATTTTAGGAGAAAAACATTGGCTGTAAAAAATTTTAATTCAACCAGATTGGCAAACATTCATTTTGTTTTTATGATGTTACTGACTGCACCCAGTGCAACAAGATAAGATTGCTGCAATCTTTACATGGCAACAGCGATGGATCACCAAAACAGGCAACCATGTATTTCCCAGCCACAGTTTTGTCTCGAAGTAGTCCATATACTTTTATCAATCAATATATTGACAGTTTTTTTTAATCTGTATCAATCATGTGCCTGCTTTGTGAGGCCCAGGCGAAATGTTCGTTACATTGGGGTAATCTGGCGTAATTTTACACATTTCGGGGCAGATTTACAAGCCCCTTGCGCCACTTTTGCGTCACTTTTCCCATGTTAAAAGTGACGCAAAAGTGGCGCAAGGGGCTTGTAAATCTGCCCCTACATGTTCATTTTGTTACTTTAAATTTGCTGAAATTCTGCCGTTATCCCACATGGCGTAATTACTCCGTGCTCGCTGCAAACCTTTACCAGGAGGCTGCAACAACATGAATGTCCAGAATGCACGCAAATGTTGTACTTAGTACGTTTTAGCACGAAATATGTCCTCACATCTAAAATTGACATGAGAATGCACTTTATGCTAAAATATAGGGCTTGACACCTGGGGCCGTTTTATGGTAATTGCGCATTTTCATTGTTTGCGCCCGGCGCACGTTTGAAAAGGTTCGCCGGGCGTGAACAATAAAAGTGCACCCTATTGCATAGAATGCGCTGCCTCCAGGGCAGCCGCGAACTCTTGCTGCTCTGGGGGCAGCGCATTCCTGTGAAAAATGGAGCAGCTGCTTTACAGCCGCTCCATGCTTCACAGGTCAGGTGGCAACCCGCCTGCACTTTTGAAGGGGATTAGAGATCCCCTTGAACGAGGGTGCAGTGAGTGGCTACACCCACCTGCAAGGGGATGTCTGGGGGGTCCATGGGACCCCCTTTCCCCCCTCCAAGGGCTGCCATCAAGGGGCTCACTGACAGTGTGCCACCTTTTAGATGGCGCACTCTCAGAGCGCCTCCTGAGCACTTCTTTGCCTCTGCGCCCACCTTGGTAATACGGCGCGGGCGCAGAGGGATTTTCGCATTTGCATGGGGCACGCCCCCATGCAATGAGAGAACACCCCTTGATGATAGCGCTGGTGCTTTATGTGCGCCAGCGCTATTGGTATTTCAGATGGGGCTGCACAAGTGTCTGCAGCCTCTTTAGTAATACTGAAGTGTCCCGGGGGCGCACAAAGCAGGTGCAAACACCCGTTGCGCCCATGGCACTCTATGTAATAAAGCCCCTGTTGTGTATTTCGTGTAATTTCGTATCACTTATGCAGAATGTCGCCATATTACGCTAAAACAAACCACGAGAATTCCGCACACCCCTATATTTCTCCTTCTTTCCTACATTAACGCTATCAGTATTTTCAGTGTGGTCTGGGAAGTAGGTGGAGCTTAAGACCCTGATGTCAGGAAACGAGGGCACTGAGCTTGTCACTCCGCACGTGCTTATGAGCTAGGCTATGATTTGGTGCAGGTTTCTGACTTTTCCAAGCCCCGTATGTAAGCGTGCACAGTAAGAAGGTCAGGTATTTCTGTCTATATGAATAAATACACTAATAACCTTTTTTTTAGTTCTAACTTTATAGTTTTTGTTACAGCCTAAAATAGTTATTTCTAGCAACATTATAATGATGAACAATTGAGAAAAAATTGCAAGGTTCTATCCTTGTGCCTTGCAGTTTGCATTAAGCTCCCTGATGCAGGTTCATAACTCACTGAGCTATAATTCAAAGATTTTAACGTGTGACATTTGATAACAAAGGTAACCACAAAACCAGTCACCCTGTCTGCATACAATACAAATATGTGACCACACATTGTGCTTTGCAAGAAGGACATTAACACTTTCTGCTATTTTATGATGAGTCGAACCAGTGACTAGACTGCACAAAGACTTCTGTAGCAAGTGCATTAAACAACCAGAGTTATCATACTTTTATGAATCCCTGGTAAATTGCAGGGTACACAAAGATCTCTGCAGCAGGTGCCTTAAACTTTAAGATATTTTAAAAACAGTTTGTTTGAATCAAGTTAATTAAACCAGAAAAGATTTGCTATATAGAGCGCTTGTTGCTAATTCCTTTGTGGCAGAGATTTGTTTTTTTAAATGCATGTGGATGTTGACTTTAAGACTTCGCCCCAATTAGCCCCACCCCATTCCTGCTGCCACTCCATGACACCGATTTTATGGGATCACAGAAAAAAATCAATTTCCAACAATTGATTTTATTAGACAAGGATTCCGGATTGTGGGCGGGAAGGGTGAGTGGTCCCACACCTGGCCAACTGTCCTTGTTTGACATAATCCTCCTCGTATCCATCTGTCGGCATCAGGAAGGAGCTGCCTGGTGAGTGGTTGAGTTGCAAAATGTGGGAGGGAAAACGGAGACGTCTCCTTTCTTTATGAAAATTACCGTAAATCAATTGTCGTTTGACCTGCATTTCATATTCATTTTGCAAGGGACAATTTGAAGAGCTACAGCTGCAAAGCAGTACATTTGTGTTGAAAACTGAGCGTAAAATGCTGGCTTTGATCAGTGTTTCCATTCGTTGTTACTAAAAAATAACTAGATTTGAGTGAGCTTGTGAGAAGCAGAACATAAGTGATGAAGGAAAGGTAGTGGCTGAAATAGGCCATCTCAAGGAGAATCAGGCCAGTCTGTGGTTGAGTCACAGTCAGTGATTTGATGGAGTAAAGCAGCATTAATGACACCGAGATTCAAAGGTTTGGGCACACGTCACTCCAAAACAATCCAAACTTCAAAAAAGCAAGCAAAAGTTAAAGAGACCCAAGGAGCCTTGGGTACAAACGGCAAAACATAATTTTGGTGATTGGTTGTCTAGGTGGACAACAACGACTGCTTGTGCACCCTATTGTTGATAGCGTCTCTTGCAGCTGACGCACCACTTGGCCGACTCTCAAATGAGGTTTCCAAGCTGGTGGCTATAATTGCAGATTAATTGTTATCAAAACAAGGCAGGGCAGGATGGGCAGGGTCAATAGCTGACTAAGCTAGTTGTGAAAAAGAACTTCAGCAGAATAAACTGAAGCATTTGCAGAATGGCCATCATCATTCCAGGTCTACCTTCAGGGATGAAAACTTAAGGATAGTAGGTTCTTTAATCAGGGCCAGAAAACCAGTGGTAGATAGAAAGCCCAGACCAGTTGCAGTGATGGTTGCTTTGATTGTGGTGATAATAAGGCTTTCGAAAAACAAGGCTGCCTTGGTAGACTACAATTTAGAGCCAGCAGATTGGCAACCTGTTTTTTTTCTCTAGAATGACAGCATATGAAATTGGATTATTAATTGGGTTGGGTGACTACCTACCTCAAGGAATAATGACAACCCATGTCAGGGTGAACCCCGAAAGTCCCTAAATTAACCTCTGGTAGCTATGGAGTAGAGCAGGCAGGCAATGTGTGAAATATTTATGTAGTACAAAAACAATTATAAAGGCAAAATGAAAAACAATTAAAATCCCAAACTGAATTAAAAAAAATAACAATAAACAAAATTACACCAAAGTGACAAAAATGTAATAAGGGGAAACTGAGATATGATTTTTAAAGTGTTAATTAGATCTAGAGCCAAGAAGCACAAAGTGTCAATGATAGTCAGTGGTTGTGGTGGACAGGGACCCAGGCGCAATTTGAGACTTACCCTGATGGAGCACCATGTCAGATACACCAAGCAAGTTCATCCTTGTCAAATAAATTACCCTCTGATTCAGTCCTTTAAGTCCCAATCAACCACAGGAGTACACTTCTAAAGCCCCATAGGACCTCAGCGGAGGCACTTATAGTCCCTCAGGGTGTCAGGCAGAGGCCAACAGCAGGGTCTAGTGTATGTCCAATTGCTACTGCCCAGCTGGGCAGTTGCAGGAAATTTCTCTTGTCATATCCATATAGCGTGAACAGGAGTCTTATGACCCTTGAAGTCCACTTCTTTGTCCTGAGTACAAAAGGGAGTAGGTCCAGCCCTTCAGTTCTCCTCCCAACTTGCAGACAGTAGATCCAGTCCTCTTCTATTCTTTTGAAGGTCCAGTAGTGTTGTGAAGTGGGTGTTTGGAGATGCCACATTGATGCCTGGCACAAGCTAGTGGGTGGGAATGATTTCTAGGCATTGCCCTAACCAATGGGGTAAAAGTTCCCTGGGCCAACCCTACCCACTTTGGGCATTTTCAAGATGGGGAAAGTCTTCCACAACACTAAACCTGCGCTCTGAGGACTGGGAGGGTTTTGGAGAAGTGTTCAATGCTAATCCTAATGACCTCCCACATCTAACACTAAAATCTAGTTTGAATCAGCCACTGCACCCCCAATAAATCCAGAGACAGAAGTCCGGTAGGACAAAAACGGGGGTTTTACAGCAACCCGATAGCAGATACACTAGAATTGTGTTGGCATCCTGTTTGTTTCCTCTCAAGTGTGCCCCGTGTTACATGTAAGCCCAGAAGACTTGTCAAGCAGAATTGTACACTTCAGCAGGATTTGACACTGTAGTGTCAGAGGATGCCCACAGCCTCACCCTGCATATTCTGTGAGATTCAAAAGAGTCATCTCTGCCCATACAGGTCAGCCTATTGTTTGCTTCTGAGAGACATTTTGCACTTTTTCACAGCTATTCAAATGCTAATTAAAGACTTGAAGAAGTTGGAGAGAAAATGCAAATTAGCCTCCAGGAACTTTAGACAGGTAAAAGGTAATTTTCTAAAAGCTACTTTCCCCTAATATTCATTAAAAACTAACTTCAAAATTGAATTCGATTTTTAATAACTTTTAAAAATAGTTATGTCATTATTTTTCTAGTTAGTCTTATTCCCAAGATACAGTATTAGGATTTTAATAGGTACTCTGATTTTCTACATAAGCCTGGTGCAGTAAAAAATGTGCTAGTCACTGTAAGTATGTGTTAACATTCAGTTTCAACATGTTCTACTTTTAAATACCATGCAGGCTGCCTTGTAGGTTACAAGGCCTATATAGGGGTGACTTATTACAATGTAAAAGGCTGTTTTTGACCTTTAAATGGAGCTATTTTGATAGGTCAAATTATAGTGTTTGAACTACTATAGTAAGGCTACAATGGTAAAACTGTAGCCATGTTTGTAATTCCACTGTATTGGATGGCACAATTCGTTCTACAGACCACTAGTAGCATTTAACTTCCAGGCCCTGGGCACAATGTGTACCATATTCTAGGGAGCTATAGGCAAGTTATATAAGGCAATTAGGAATATGCCAATTCAACCATGTTTAAAGGGGAGCACAAGCTCTTTACCACAGGCTAGCAAGATTAAAGTGTACAGAGTTCCAGGACCAAGCAAAAACATAGGGTCCCGTAAAAGGTGAAAAATCAGGGGTCAGCATGCAGAAAAGGTATATTCCTCCTGACAGGCACACTGTGGAATTAGTCACGGTATCATTGGATGCCTGGTAGGCAGATCACAACGGTTTCTGCTAAAAGCTCCATGTTGCCTATATAGAGGGTAAAAGGGCCACTGATCCCCAGGACTATGGTGGCAGCAAAACCATAATCAACCACAAGTTTATAGACCTCAGGGGTGACATCAATGCGGTCCAAAAATCTGAAATACCCAGAGTGTACATGTATTTCTTTTTCCAACTGCTGAGATTCAACTTCAGGTCACAGAATAGCTTGATTTGATCAAGGTGGGTGGGAGGAAAGACTCTAGTTGGGAATACCTGGTGGGGAATAACCTCATCAAGTTAGGGATGGCGAGTTGAGCTCTGACTCACAGTCAGACACCTGAGATGGTATTCCCATAAAGAGCAATGATAAAGGGTCAGTCCAAGTTAGTCTTTGCTTGCTGTCCCTGCCCACAAGAATCCACAGCCCATTTTCTCTTTGCATGTAAAGCATACACTAAACCAAGGAGCAGATGGCTTTCTCCTGTCTGTAGAGAACTTGGAACCCGAGACTTTAGAGTGGCCCTGAGTATACTGAAATCGGACGGAAGACCACTATTTGTGTGCGCAACTGCGAAATATTTGGGAAATGCATGGGCAATCAGAAGGAGGGCGTTGACTCCCCCCGGCCTAACCCTGTGAGCAGCGTACACAACTAATTCCCCCTAAAGTACATTTGCCTTATAGGTCAGTAATCTTAAAAATGCAAGTAATACTTTTCAGTCCTGTTTACAAGTAAATATAAAATGTTTTTAATGTTTTTTACTATATCGACAGGTGACTGAAACTCTTAGCATTTGCTTCTTAACAACGGTTTCTTTGCCTTATTTTGCACATCCACGTTCTATGTTGGTAAGAACCCGTGATGGAATTAATGACCTGTTTAACTGACGAATGTAATCATTAGTATCTAAGGCATCTGTATTAGAATCGGGTCTTTGCCAAGTATGTACAGATAAGTTTGCTTGCACTTTAGTAACGGGACATTGCTTAATTTGCTTAATTTGCACATCAATCCTCTTCGTTGGATGGAACCTGCGACGAAAACCATGACCCGCTTCACTGGCGAACGTAATTGCTATTATCCAACACATTTCCATTTTAGAAACGGGACCTTGCTCAGCTTGCACATTAATCTTCCCAGTTGGTTTGAACCTGCGACGAAAACTGAGACCCACATAGTATCTGTGGCTTTTAACTTCATGCTTGTTAACGTTTGTTAGTTCAATTTTTAAATGTAACGTTATTTTTAACTTCTACTGTTTTTACTACCGATGTGCACTGACTGATTTATATTGATATGTATGAAATTTACCCCTCAAATCTTTGTTTCTTTTATGGTACTTTTACCAAAATAAAGACTTTGATGATGATGAAGTTAGTCTCAGAAAAGTTCCAGAGAAATGAAATGAAATGAAAAAAACATTTATATAGCGCGATAGCTACCCTGAGGCATCCCAGCACTGAAATCAGACGCGGACAGACAGAGAAGGCCCATAATTAAGTGCAGTTTTTAAAGAGCCAAGTTTTTAGGAGTTTACGGAAGGGCAGCAGGTTAGGCTCCCCCCGTATATGGGGGGGAGAGCGTTCCATAGTCTGGCGGAGTTATAAGAAAAGGATCGCCCGCCACATCTGGCTCTCTTTATTTTCGGGAGTATGGCAAGAGAGAGGGACGCCGAGCGGAGGTTTCTGCTTGGTTAGTATGGAATGATCATAGATCGGCTGATTGCTGGTCCATTCCCCCAAAAGGACTTATGTGCAATACACATAGCTTTAAATTTGATTCTTTCCTGACAGGCAACCAGTGAAGGCTCCTCAGTGCAGGTTTTGCGGATTGCCGGTAAGGGATCTGGAGGAGCAGGTGAGCTGCACAGTTTTGGAGGATCTGGAGCTTGTAGGTAGTGGATTGGGGGGCTCCTAAATAAAGGGCGTTCCCATAGTCTAGGCGAGATAGAATGAGAGCCTGGACCATATTTCTTCTTGCCTGAAATGGGAGGAGAGGGAGTATTTTAGATAACATCCTCAGCAGGCCATAACAAGTGGCCGATAGTTTTGCCGCCTGGTAGTTAAAGCTCAGGGAGCGGTCCAGCCAAATGCCTAGGCTTTTGATCTGGTTTTTTGGTTCTGGGGCAGGGCCTAGACAGTTGGGCCAAAGCAGCTCGGAATTAAAAGATGGCGAGTTACCAAGGAGCATAAGCTCCGTCTTGTCCCCATTGAGTTTTAGGCAAGAGAGTTCCATCCATTTGGCTACCTCCTCTAGGCAGCTTCCTAGGTCACTGGATGACTTCTCGGGATGATTTAATGCCACCACGAGGTGCGTGCCATCAGCGTAGGTAACGATTTTAATGCCAAATGGACGGACAATCTCTGCCAAAGGACTCATATAGGTAATCAACAAGAACTAGCCTGCGAATGAAAGCAGTTTGTGTGTTTGCTCTAGTAGAGGCAGCGTCTGTTTCTTATGAAAGCCCTCACCCACCAACGTAGTTGGTGGCATGCTTCATCATCGGGCCCCACCCGGTGGCACCGAATGTGCCCCGGGTGTGCTACAACGCCTGACTACAGAGGAGCGGGTATTGGTAAGTGAGTGTGCAGTGATGGTGTGTGCGTGTAGGTTAAAAGACTGTCCTTGGGTCCCACTACCCAAAAGGGTTATTTTATTGGAGGGCCTTTGGCAGTATTTAAAAGCAAAACGGCGGATGACTTAGGAGAGTACTGTGGTCTCCCTCATCCACTACGGTCAACATGTTTCAGCCAGGCCGCATATTAATCTGGCTTTCTTCAGGACCTTAAATGGGAGAAAAAGTGTTGGGTGAATAAAACAAGGTCAGATAGTATTTATAAGACCAAGTATGTGTCACACTCACTAAGGTGCGCTATATGTAAGAGGAGGGTTTCCTCTTATGATCGATACCTGAAAGGGAAAGATAACACAGATACAATACAGACAAACACACAAGTAAAAAACACACAAGGAAAAGAGTCAGCATTCCTAAAAAAATGCGGTTTGTAAATCTCGTGGTTTTTGTACCGCGGTGATCGTGCGTTAACCGGAAAATGACGGCGGTGACATACGGTTGGTGGCGGTACTAAGGTGTACAGTTCAGTTCTTTGCCAGAGGAAATGGGCTATTGTGTCAAAAGTTTCAATAGCGGTAAATAAGCATGCATAATGTGACGAGAAATACGGCTAATAACCCGCGATATAAATCTTACTCTGTTTTTGTCAGAATTTGTCCTCATGAGTTTACGGAGACGGGGCCCGGCTTCTGGGTGTGAGAGAAAGACACCCCGCCTTCTAGAGGCTTTGGATCCCACTTACTTCGTCTGAGCTTGCGGCCCGCCTGGATACCTACTCGGCTGTCCTCGAAACTCTGTCGATGTAGGGGTCTTTCGGAGCGGGTTTAAATACCTTGTATTTGTCACAGGTGTACGCACTCACTGTAATTAAGTGAGTAGCGTCTGCCGGGGAGCGGAGACGCTCTGGGAGTAGCGTCTGTTGGGAAAAATGGTCAGTGAAGACAGACTCTGCTGTTTTAGCGGGAGTAATGTGAAAAAAATACTGTATGCCCACAGTTTCGAGATTTACGAGAAATTAAAAATAGTGAAGATAACACTATTCCGCTCTGCTAAGGCGGATAAGTAACTACAAAATTTACAAAAATGAGTAAGAAATCACAGTTTCGAGTAAAGATGGTGTTGAGAGAAAATAAATAAGGGAACATAATGCTTGTGCCTGGTGATATAAGCGGCACTCGCAGTTACAAACACATGTTGTTAGGAAATGAATGTTATTATATCCCAATGGTGGGGTCTCACGGGAAAATTGATTAAATACGAATCCGAGTACAGGGGTCATGTCTCAACGTTGCCCATTTTAAAGTGCAGGGCTAAGGATCAGGTATTCAGACTGTGCCAGGGAATATTATCGTTTAACCCATGTTGGTGGGTTGACAGACGGTATATCCAGCGTTGTTCTCTGGTTAGTAGAAACTTGTCATTGCTATTGTGGTTGCACTCAATGTGTTCAATCACGGTCCATGACAGGTCATTGGGTGTGTGTGTCCTTCTTGTAGATAATGATCTGTCAATTTGCTAATATTCTTTTTGTACCAAATGGTGCTAAGGTGTTCCACAATTCTGGTCCGTACTTTCCGTGTCGTCATCCCTACATAGCGAAGTTTGCAGGGGCACTCGATAAGGTAGATCACGCTGGAGGAGTTACAGTTTGTGTGTTTCCGTTGGTGCCATATCTTACCATGTTCAAGGTCTAAGGTTTTGGTAGGCCGTGTTAGGTGGCATACACTGCAATCACCACATGGGTAATGGGCGACAACCTTTGGTAGTCCCCATGCTTCGGTGATTGTGTTAGTGGTGATATTCTTGGAAGTCTTGGGTCGGGCTGCTACCAGTCTGTCTTTCAGGCTACTCGCCTTTTTGTACGCAAACAGTGGTTGGTCCCAATTTCTTTTGCCTGAGTTTAAGATGTGCCAGTTTTTCTTTATGATTTTTGCCACTACATTTGAGGCTGCATTGTAGGTCGTGACGCATGTGAGTGGAGTGGCAGTTTCTCTGTGTGTGTTGTCATCTAAAAGGGCATCTCTGTTTTGGTTTCGGGCGCGTTTTTGGGTGGTTTTGACAATTTGCCTGGGGTATCCTCGCTCTTGTAGTCTTACCGCTAGATCAGCTGATTGTTTTTGGTAGTCAGAGGTCTGGCTACAGTTCCTTCGTATATGGAGGAACTGTCCGAATGGGAGGTTCTCTCTGAGGGGGCGAGGGTGAAAACTTTCAAATTGTAATAACGAGTTTCTGGCCGTGGGTTTGAAATATGTAGTGGTTTTGAGGGTGTTTGCCTCTGCTGTGATGTTTAGATCCAGGAAAGCCAGGTTGGTAGTGTTGGCTGAGCAGGTGAATCTCAAGTATGGGTCACGTTCATTGAGCCATATTAGGAAGGTTGGTAGGGAGTCAAAGGAGCCAGTCCAAATCACAAAGACGTCGTCGATGTAGCGACGCCAGAGTTTGATGTTATTGGTATATGGATTGGTGGGCGGAAGTATGTGCAATTTTTCAAAGTGGTACACATAAAGTCCGGCCACACTAGGGGCAAAAATGCTGCCCATTGATGTACCATTGGTCTGAAGGTAAAATTCCCCTTCAAAACCAAAATAGTTCTCCTTAAGCCCTAGGGTAGCACATTTAAGGATGAAGTCTCTGGGGGTGGTGTATTCCCAGGGGTTTTCCATGAGTATGTCATGGAGAACTTGTAGTGTCGCATCTTGAGGCAAGCTCGTATACAAGCTCTCTTTTTTTTTTTTAATATCTTTATTCAGTTTTTAAACAGCAAATTTTCGCCCTCCCCCCACCCCCTCCCTCCAGGTCAGACAAGTATACATACATTTATAAAATGAGTTACATTATCAAAAAGACAAAATTGATACATACATTAGTACGCCCAGATCCGGTTGCACCTTAAGTAAAAAAAAACAAAAAAAAAACAAATTCATTCCGTGCGACCTTGCAATTGGCACCATTCTATTAGAGGGGGTCCAAATTTTTAAACCTCTTTTCCGTCGCCTCCTGCCCTTACGTTTATAGATAGCAATTTCAATATTTGAGATGGCGAGAAATCTGGCTAACCATTGTTGGAATGTCGCGGCAGTGGCATCCAACCACGCTGAGGCTATATACAACCTAAAAATGGCCATTGCTATAAAGATAAGTTCATGCCCTATTCTAGCGTTTCCGGGGTCTGTTGCCCCTAGTAGAATAACACCGCTGGATAAAACTATCGTTCTATGCACCACAGTAGATAGAAATTTCCCTATCTCTTGTTTGACAGATGTTAACCCTTCGCAGGTGGAAAAAATGTGTATACAATCAGCATTAAAAAGCATACATCTAGGACAACATGTGCTCTTACCAGTTCCCCACTTGGCTATTTTGTCCGGTGTATAATATAGGAAAAAACAGGTTTTAAAAATTTTGCTTGGAGTTTGGTTGACATTAGAATTGTTTGCGACATTTCATAAGCGTAATTAAACTCATCATTTGGAATTGCTGCTTTCTCTAACCATTTTTGCGCAGTTTTCTCCATATCATCTGGAAACATAGCATTAATGCGTGAATAAATACCCCCAATCGTGTTTTTGGTGCCAGATAAAAGTATTTCTACTATTTCGATTTTTTCCACCCCCCCCTCCCGCCTACCTTCCGTGACAAAAAATCTCTAATTTGCAGGTATTTGAAGAAGTCCCGCCAGTCTAATCCAAAATTGGTTTTTAATTCTTCGAAGGACCGAATCCCAACGGAGGAAAAGAGGCAGCCGATCTGGACAATTCCTACATCATGCCACTTATGTATATAACTATCATTAAAAATTTCGGGCAGTTCTGGGTTATTCTTTAAGGGCATATAGAAAGACAGTGTCCCTATACCAAGCATTTTCCTAATGGTCTTCCACACCTTGAATCCACTAAATAGTGTTTTAAATTTAACCTTTTTGTGGTAACTGTCGTGCAAATGTCTCCACCAGTATCCTCTGCTCTCCCTGCCTAGTAGTAATTGGAAAATAGATGGTGCATAGGCTTCTCCCTCCATACCTTCCCGGTTATTCTGAAGTAACTCATCGCTATACAATAGCACGGTAGCCCAATAATATGCCTTAAAGTTTGGGAGAGCCACTAGGAGTTGGGTGGTGGGGTCAAACCTCAGGTCTTTGATGATATTAAGCAGATGTTTAGTGTCTCTAATGTATGTGGATGACTTCTGTACAAGAGGATTAAGAAAAAAGAGACAGTACCGGGAAAGAGGTTCCAGAAGGGAATTGATTCCAGAAACAATTGGTCGTCCTGGCGGTGGTCTGGCCTCTTTGTGTATTTTCGGTACCGCGTAGAAATAGGGAAATTTGGCGTTGTTGTTACAAAGGAAGTCCGCCTCCTGTTTGGAGATGTGGTGATTTTCTTCCGCATCCATGACCAGAGACTTTATTGTGGCTTGTAGTGTCATGGTGGGGTCTTCTTTAAGGCGTCTATAGTTCCGTGGGTCATTAAGGAGGCGGCGGCGGCATTCAGTAGTGTAATCCTGTTTGCTCTGTATGACAATGCCACCCCCCTTGTCCGCCGGTTTGATGATTATGTCTGGATTCGCCTGTAGTTTGCGGACAGCATCCCTGTCTTCTTTAGAAAAGTTATTGTAGATTTTGGGTTGGTCCATGGTTTCGACCTCGTTGTATACAGCTTGCTCAAAAGTTGTGATTTCAACTGGGATGCTTGCTGGGGGGGGGGGAGGAGGAAAGTGGACTTCAGTTTGAGGCCAGTCTCGTTGACGTTGGTGATCTCTTCTGTTGGTGATGTCTTCTCGAAGAAAGCTTTTAGTTTTAATTTGCGAAAGAACTCCGCTAGTTCTGTATGGAGTTGGAATTTATCCAGCCGTGTCGTGGGTACAAAGGATATCCCTTTGTTGAGTACTTCTTCTTCCTTTTCTGTGAGAGGAGTGGACGAGAGGTTGAAGACCAAGGAGATAGGTTTTGGTTCTTGGGTTGTTATCGGTGTCTGCTTGGTCCCGGTTGGGGTTCTTTTGTTTTGTTCCTGGTGTGGGCACTCACGGGTCCCTCTTCTTCTGCCCAGTGCACTTGTGGTTGGTGCCGTCTCCGTCCTCTGGATCTCCGGCCTTGTCCTAAACGAGCCCCATGGTTGTTGCCAATGGGGTTGTCTTCCTCTACCTTTAGATTTGTTAGAATTTGTGCTCGAGTCACTGGAA
The DNA here is from genome assembly GCA_963921515.1 of Calotriton arnoldi. NCBI lineage: Eukaryota > Metazoa > Chordata > Amphibia > Caudata > Salamandridae > Calotriton > Calotriton arnoldi. The sequence goes on along the minus strand of CAWUFW010004604.1, from coordinate 1,051,210 downwards.
ACTGAGCTGTTGTCCCCGGAGGTGTCAGATAGCTTGTCTTGTTTCTGTGGAGCTATGTAGTTATCTTCCGTGTAGGGGTATGTTTTTACGTACAATTTTTTTTTTAGATCCTTTTGGAACTTAGTAATCTTGGATTGAGTTAAAATACTCTTTAAATTCAGCCATTTCCTTATTTGACTCTTCTAGCTTTTTTTTGAAGGATGTTATAGTGGTCCTGAATTGGCTCTCGGTGTTCTGGATCTCTATAATCATAGCATCTGATAACCGCTTAGCTGTTTTGATTATGAGAACCAGCCAGTCCCTGGTGCAATGCCATGCGATCTGGGCCCAGTCCTTCCTGAAGGAAGCGTCCTCAAGGAAGATCCTGGGGGCATTTGTGACCAACAAGCCTTTGGGTGCCGTGTTTGTGCGGAGGTATTCAGTGAGAATAACACTGTGTAGGATTGTTCTTATTCGGTTCCCTTTTTTCTCTGTCAATGTGTCCCAGTCTGTGGTTTGAGCTATGGTTTGTGAAATGTTGATGTCTGTTAAGAAAAGGGGACCAGCGAGGATTTCGCTGATGTCTTCCTCGGTGAATGTTAAACCTGCGTTTTCTGCCATTTTGCACGAAAGAAGGTTTTGTTATATGTGTACTCTCACAGCTGTGCGCTGCCTGAATTATAAGTATCAAGAGGAGAGTGAGGACCGTGAGCGCTAGTTCACTTCCCCTGGAGAAATATAGGTAATCAACAAGAACTAGCCTGCGAATGAAAGCAGTTTGTGTGTTTGCTCTAGTAGAGGCAATGTCTGTTTCTTATGAAAGCCCTCACTGTAGGAAGGTGGAATCTGACTATATGGTTGCCCCCACTTTTTTTATGGTGTTTTGCTGGTTTATGACTTAGTTGGACTGGGATCCTGCTATTCAGGGCCCCAGTCTATCTGCTTTCTCTGTAAAAAGGTTTCCATGTGCCTTAGGCACATCTCTGATTGGAATCTGGAGTGCCCTTATAAGTCCCTAGTATATGGTATACTATGTACCAAGGGCATAGGTACCTCAGAGGCCTGCCAGGGGCTGCAGCATGTATTATGCCACCCCTGGAAGGCCATCCAAACTGACACCACAGGTCTGCTACTGCAGCCTGGGTAAGGTGGTGCATGCACCCCTTACTGTGATATAGGTTACCTATATCACGAAATACATACACACATATAAACCTATAAGTCACTCCTAAGGCAGGCCTTATCAATCCTAAAGGCAGAGTGCATGGTTCCTATGTGAGAGGGTGCCCCTGCACGAGCAGGGCCCCTCTGCAGCGTTCGGAGACCATCTCTGATGCTGTTTGTAGTGCAGCCTGACCATATACTCTTAAGCGCATTATATCCTCGCGGTAAAATGCTAACTTTGGAATGGCTGCACCTAAACATGTCGTGTTTGGTGTCAAACATCTTGGAATACTACCCCCCGCCAATCCTGGCGGCGGGGGTAGCATTCCACCCTTCTAGAGGGAAAGACATGTTAACTCTGACGAGTCCGGTAACTTCTTTCCAGAGCCCTGGCATCACAAAATGGATGCTGCTGCCACAGACACGAGTCTGGCCTCCTGCTGCTGGACGAAACTCCGGCAGGGGAGGCCTGGACAATAGGTTTCCTGTCCCAGGGAGGTGTGACCACCTCCCCAGACAGGATAATGTGTATTGGGGCTGGGCGGGAGCACTTTCGGGTGCTTTGAAGTCCTGCACTGGGGGCACATTTGGTGTCCTCTGTGCATACCCCAGTTCAAACCGGATCAGGGGCTTGCAGCCCCTGCTTTGGCGCGAACTGGACAAAGGGAAAGGGGTGTAGCCACCCCTCTGCCCTGACCCACCCATAGGTGGGGCCACAGAGTAGTCCAACCCCTATTTTTAGAATAAAGGTAGGAACCCAGTCCTTAGGACTTTAGATTATACCTGGACGAAACTCTGAAACTGAATCCTGGACCTTCGACGCTCTACGACAAGATTAGAGGACTGAAGAATCTCCCTTGGGGTCAAGGAGTGACTCCCCTGCTTGGCAGGCACCAAAGAAGCATCTGTCCGGTTCGCATTTCTGAAGCTCCCGTCGGATGCCGAAGTCATCGCATCACCAGAGGTGGATTCTCAGACTTCCCCGAGGCTACCCTGAGTCCCCAGCAAAGCTGAGGCCCGTGGCTATCGTGGGTGACTTGAGACCGTGACCCCTGGACACCGAGCACATTTGCAAGTGCATCATCTTCTGGGTCTCCCAAGAAGTCGTGCTTTGGGCTCCGAGTAGCCCTAGCCTCCAGCACCACCTGCACCGAAGATCACTGGCCCCCACTCCACGAGTGTCCTGTAAGCCAGCTCTACGTGCGGCGTCACGAGGCTCCTTCGCAGTCGCTAGCCCGTTGGCTAGTAGCCCTTAACGAAGGTCAATCCTTTTCTAACTTGGCATCCTGGTTGCTCCAGGCCTGCCCTCACTTACCTTCGCTGGGTGAGTTCCACAGACCTTGCTGGTCTGCACCATCGACGATCTACATCTTCACCAAGACTTGCCGTTGCCAAGGCTTGTTGGGTCCAATCCGGTCGCCGACACCTCAGCACTCGACAGACATCGTGTACCAGCCCGAATCCTGCTCCTGGTCACCGACCATGCCTCCTGGACCTCGTGGCTGAAGAGTCAAGACGACTGTCAACGCACCTGAAGCACTCGACATCGGTGGGCATCTGTCCATCGCCTTCCTGGTCACTGGCTAGTGACCCAGACTCTGTCCCCTCTGCTTTCAGGTTCTTCAGAACTCCGATCCACTCTTGGATCCACCAGGACACTTTTCTCTTGGCCGCCAGCAGCACTTTGCAGCAGATCGCCATTCGAATATACGACGAAACCCGACCCCGAAAGGCACCTATGCACCCGGCTTCCCTGGGTGAGGTAACACGAGTACTCCGGTGCTCCCGTGGGTAGAGACTCTTCAAAGTCCTAGATCTCAAAGGGTTTTGTCCTAGTCCTCTTTTAAGTGTCCCTTTTCTCTATTTTTCCGATCCCGACTTTCTCCATAGAAGTTAACGGCGTATCGCGGTTGTGTATTTACACTGCACGCGTCTCCCGTGGGTCCCCTGTGTCACTACCTTGGGTGGTTCCTTGTGGTCCAAGCACTTCTAGAGGCTCTAGGCCTAGTGTCTAGTTCAGTCGTGGTTCGCATACCACTTTATTGGTATATGGTTTGGTACGCCCCTAGGGCCCAAACGTGTATTTGTGCTATTACTGTGATTTAATAACTTATAACTTATGTACTTCGAACTCTAGCCTCATAAAGAGACTAGAGGGGTGTGTTTAGCAATAAATACATATATTTTGAATATATACCTGGTGTGGTGCTCTTTCATTTGGTCTCTCAAGAGATTATAGACTGGTAAAACAAGCTGCTTTACATTCCTTCAAGACTTAGCCTGAAGGCTGCTCTCCATAGCTACCACTAGGATAGCTTTCAATAAAGGTTGTCTTTAACCTATCTCCAATAAGGGGTTGTTTGGACTGGTGCAAGGTGCCCACTATAATTAGTGGACAGCATATACCAGGCCAACTTCTCACATTGGTGTGCAGCGGTGGGATTCCAGCTTGCTATTGTTTTACCAGATAATCTCAATTGAATTGATCAACTGAAAACCACTAAAGGTACCTAAGGTACATATAATTTAAGCTTAGAATACAGTAAGTTCTACTGAACTTAGAGTTGTGTGTTAAGGGATAGCACAACCCTTTCTACAACTCAAGAGAGTTTAGTAGGCCACACTAGAGTAGGTAGTGCATACACCACACCACACTAGTAATGTCTTTAAGGGCAGGATCCAAAGAATCCTTGCAGGAAGCCATTGAGCTTCCACCCTCCAAGTATGATACACTCCCATTCTTGGAATTGAGAGCTTTATGTAACTTGAGAAAATAAGGACAGGCCAAAGCCCCACCACCCAACACCTCAAGGAGTTGTTGGTGGCTTATGACCTTAGTAAGCCTGTAGGGACTGAAGGGGTAGGAGCTGAGGGTGGGGCAGGAAAAGAGGAGGACGCTAGGGGTATCAATACCCCCAGCCCCCCCTCTGAAACTGGCCAGGAGGGTGACAATGACCCTGACCTGGAAAATCCAATCCCTCCTGTGGATGATGATGAGGATGATCAAGATGATGCCCTCTTTGTCCCCCCAGGAAGGATTAAGAGTGTACCCAGAAGGTCTAGGTCTCCTTCTCAGGAGTCTAACCACTCTGGCACCTCCATAGGGAGCTCTGTCTCATCTCATAGGAGGGAATCCTCTCATGAGAGAAGAAAGAGGCTGGTCCAGTATGAGGAAACTCAGCTGGAAATCAGAAAAAGCAATTGGCTTTAGATAGGGAATCCCTAGATCTCCTTAGAGAGAGAAGAAAGTTGGGACTAGAGTCCCATGGTGGCAGCAATATCCCTAGAGATAGGGAGAGTTCTTATGACCATAGAAACCTAAACAAGATTGTCCCTCCCTACCAGAGTGGGGATGACATCCACAAATGGATAACTGCACTGGAGAGGGCCTGTAAAGTTCAGAAGGTCCCCCAGAGGCAGTGGGCAGCAATCTTGTGGCTCTCCTTTGCAGACAAAGGTAGAGACAAGCTCCTCACTGTAAGAGAAGAGGATGCTGACAATTACACAGTCTTGAAGAGTGCTCTGATAGATGGGTTTGGCCTAACCACTGAACAGTATAGGTTGAAGTTCAGAGACACCCAAAAAGCTCAGACTCAAGACTGGGTTGATTTTGTAGATTGTGCTACAAAGGCTCTGGAAGGTTGGATACATGGCAACAAAGTGCAGGACTTTTTAGGATTGTACAATTTGATTATGAGGGAGCAGATCCTTAATAATTGTCAAAACCAGCTTTTGCACCAGTATCTGGTGGACTCTGATCTGACCTCTCCCCAAGAATTGGGAAAGAAGGCAGACAAATGGGTCAGAACCAGAGTAAAAACTAGAAATCAGGGTGGTGACCTATGTTCCCTCTTAGGTGCGCGCTTGTGCGCCCGCGCACATGCTGCCTTTCTGCCGCGCACAAAGAGCCTGAAAGCGCGCATTTAAGTCAAACTGAACACAAAGCAGTTATCACTCTCAAATGGGCCATTAATTCCTCTAAACTACGGCGCTCAAACACTGCATTCAATATTACGTGAACAGTTCTCTGCCGATTTATGACCGTCTCCCACCCCTTATCAGGCCTCATCAAAGATAAACAAATGTTTAAATTGCGTGCCTTTGTGATGCAGGTACTGACCTTGCTTTGCAAAATTCAACTTTCCTGTAAGAGCGCCCAAATCACCCTCTGTCTCGGACAGTAAGGTCTGTACAGTTTCAATTACACAAATTGCTCAAAAAGACATTTTGTCTTCAACAAAATAACTTTCAAGGGTCCTGTACCATTTGTTGACTCTCTCAGCTCTCTCTAACATCGGGCTTATGAACAAGGTAAAATCAGGCGCTATTTCTAAATGGGGTAATTTGACATTTTATAGATTTAAAAATGTTATGCCATTTCATTAACAGTCTTAACACAAACCCCTAGCAGAAATAGTGATTGACTCAGAAAACAATAAGAACATTATTTTAAAAAGACAAGAATACCCAAAAGTCTATTGGTTCTGGCCTTGGCGAGCTGCTGCAATAGTCAATTTAAAAATATATGTATATATTACACGCAAATGCAATTGCATGTGCTACAAAAATAAGCAGAAGAAAAGAGACACCACCCAAGCGTGGCAACCATATGATTGCAATGCAATTTTTAAAATTAAAAAAATGATCATTTGCACATAATTTTAACTAAATAGTAGCAGTATTTTCTAGCTTGTGTACATAGTACAGGTTCGGAGACCCTTTTTAGTTATGTACATAATGGGAAAATATGATTCTTATTTGCACAAAGAAAGGGACTATTGGGATTGAATTGCAGCAACCCGAATACCTATTTAAAACACACAAGGATTTAAAAAATCAAGATAATGAATGGAAAATAAAAAGTATTGGTGAAGGAAAATATATTGGTGCACCAGCCCGGTCAATGAAACACCATTCTTTTGAAGTAGATGAGCACATGTGAACAGGCGAAATGATGCCATTGCAAGAGAGCTAGTGGTTGCAATGGGCTGACACATTGCCCTTTGCTGAATGCTGTGATGGGTGAAAATAACATGAATGAGAGCCGAACAGACCAAATGATTAAGAGGTATGACTTAAAGTCAAAGTATGTTATGCTATGTAAAGCTTACTTATACAGCACCAGTACACCAATGTTTCTTGGTACTATAATAACCTAACCGTAGTGACAGTAGCAGAATTAATTTAAGAAATAAGTATGTTTTCAAGTGTAATAAGTGAAGATTTCGAATTAACGGATAACGGTAGAGAAGTATTATTCCTACTGTCTGCAATTGAGAAGGCGCTGTTGCCGAAGGTGACAGTTCTAGGGATTGTGAGGAGAAACTTATCATTCTACCTTCAACTCAGGGGGTGCCTGTCTCAGCAGAATTTAAATGCAATAAAATGTGGGAAGTGTTGGAAAACTGCTCTATGCACTATGAACTTGATAACAATTCTTTAATGGACCAGAAGCCTATGTAATTGTTTTAAGAAAGGTGAAATATTTTGGTGTTTTGGAACCCTGCAAATCAAACGGGCAGCCGCATTGTTTCAGTGATTTGTCACCATCTGATAAGAGTCGCATTGCTATATACGAGGCGAGACTGAACATATGCATTGATCAGAGAAACATGGAATCTATTATGTGTGACTGGCAGAGTACTTCATGTAGTTTTCAAATGGAAAAAGCAGATGCTTGAAATCTTGGAAGCATGAGGGCCAAATATAAGTTAGCATCAGGATAGGTTCCCAAATAATGGATTGTTGTGTAGAAGGAGGACAGGGGTCCATTATTGAAGGCCAGGTCAGACAAATCCAGGGCACCTGTGCACACAGAAATAATTGGCAGCTCAAATGGATTTAATTTCAAGCATTTCTGTGACATCCATGAGCATACCAAAAGACTCTGCGCTAGGAAAGAAGTATTATATTGGTTCATAACAACCCCAAAGATCAATTCTGTGTCTTCTGTGTACATATAAAATTTTGCACCCCCTTTCTTCAACAGTTAGGCCAGAGGGTGCATGTAGATATTGAATAAAAGAGGAGAAAGTATCCAGCCATAAGGGACACCTTAATTGAGAACTTTGGGTTTTTACACATTCACAATTGCCATGATTTGATAACTATTTACTTTTATTTATGATTTTTTTACATAAGGCTTGCGAGGCAGCGAAAGCTGGCCCTGGGCCAGACCTAAAATGTACTTGATGCATGCATTGACATGCATGAACCTTATATTAGCACCTACATGCCTTATTCATTTTTCAACCACTGCTTAGCCTCTTTTGCAGACCAATGTTATAACTGTTTGTGGTGTCTTTGAACATTATATTTCTAGGAGTTGTTGCTAGGTTCTCTAGGTACATGATTTGCCAATGTGAAGGGAGTCTCTTCTGATTTTGAAAGAGAAAGAAAACAAATACAATGACCTGGTGCAAATGCCATGAACTTCCCACTCTCACTTATCAGTAGGGTCAGTTTTACACAGTAATAGGATTAGATTTACACAGTAATAAGCAGGGCTATTGGAATTATGCGATTGTGCAGCTGCTGCGATTTTCGCATAATTATAGATTTGCAGCATTTGCCACATAATCCATCATCTGCCACATAATCTTCAGATTTTAACAAAAGAAATGTTTGGTTCTAGCTCAAATGGCTCAACAGTTACTAAAAATGCAGCGACACGTGTTGCAGCACACTGGAAGGCTCTTTCCAAAGCTGGACCGGTCACCTTTGTGTTGCTTATTGCTATATTTGGATATTAAAATGGACCTAATGAGGTGCAACCAACGCCCAGACAGTGCTACCAAGTTTAAAACTGACAAAATAATGAAGTAATACTATTAAAAAACGTGCCGCATTGTGCCGCATATTTTGCCTTTTCTTGCCGCAAAATGTACTCATCCCGCTGCATAATTTGGCCCTCTACAGTCAGATAATTCCAGTTGCCCTGGTAATAAGTGAAGACTTCTCTTTCAGAACTTACCCTTTCACACACCATGCTATTCCATTTGAGTGTAGCTTTCCAATGATAACTTGCTTGTGACATAGTGCTAGATACCATATTCCAACCAATTTATTAGAGCTGTACATAAAAGATTAGGGGCCTAATTTAGAGTCTGGTGGACAGGTTACTCCATCACAAACGTGATGGATATCCTGCCCGCGATATTACAAGTACCATAGGTAAAGATGCACGTGTAATATGACAGACGGGATATCCGTCATGTTTGTGACGGACTAACCCACCTGCTGAGCTCTAATCGGGCCCTAAATCAGCCTACCTAGGCTCAAGCACTGCTGATCAGCATTTATGTCAGTGGCAACCATTTAACTCACTGAGACATCCTCCCAGTTATTGAAAACTAGTGTGCTTCTGCAGCACCTTTTATCAAAATTGCAAGTAAATGGTGTTACTATTGTTATTTGACAGAGTAAAGTGTTCTTTTGCCTTTTGTGTGTCCTTGTACTGCTGTAACTTCCGTGAGGCATAATAGAACACTGCCTATGATCACTCCACAGTGGTTCATTACATCTGTCAATTGCGCACACAGTCAGGAAATGTGTGCACACAAACATGCTATTACCGCACACAGAGAAAAATAATTAGAGGGAACATTGGTGGTGACCAGAAGAAAGATTCTACTAAGTCCCAAGAGAAAGGTGGGGATAAATCTAAGGATAAGTCCCCTACAGGGCCCCAAAATTCCTCTTCTGGGGGTGGGTCCCAAACGCCTTCCTCTCCTGAAAAGAAACCCTATTGCCATGTCTGTAAAAAGCCTGGGCACTGGAAAACTGATCCCAGTTGCCCCAGGATTGGCAATAAAGAAAATGTTCCTCCCACAACTACTACCACCCCTCCTGGTACTACCAGTAGTAATCCTCCAGTTGGGAGTAGTGCACCCAAAAAGTTAGGTGCTTTTGCAAGAGGAACAGAGGTGGGCCCTAGTTTAGACAGGGACCCCTCAACAGACTCCTCTGACTCTGATGGTGGTATAGGATTTGCCACCTTTACCATGGGTCCCATAGCATTGGGCAGGTACAGACTGGAGCCAATGATTAATGGTCAGAAAGCTGTGGCATTTAGGGACACAGGGGCTAGTGTCACCATGGTGGCAGGGAAACTAGTCCCCCCTCACCAGTTTTTACCTGAGTTTAAGTACCAGGTGACCAACATTGATGGTGTCAGAACAGATCACCCCCTGGCCATAGTCAATCTCAGCTGGGAGGGGGTCACAGGCCCAAAGAGAGTGGCAGTGTCCCCCACCTTACCTGTAGATTGCCTGATGGGCAATGATTTGGAAATTTCAGCCTGGGCTGAAGTTGAACACCAAACCCATCTTAGGATGTTGGGCGTCCCTGTAAAGGTTAGTGGGGCTGTGATGGCCACAGCCCCAGCCCAAGAATTTGGAGAGATGGAGCCTGAAAGAATGGCCCACTCTCCCCCAAAAGAGAGCACAAGGGTTGAAGAAAAGTCTTCTTCCCCCAGACAATAGGTAAGGGTCAGCCTCCTCAGGGAACTGACCCTACCCCTAGTGAAAGAACTGCCACAGAGGTAGTCAGGCCTGGCCTGGCCACACCCCTGATGGCAGAGGACCCTTCCAAGGTGGTACCCAGTCTGGAGCAGGTAACCTGCCCCTCTCTACCCTGCCTCAGTCAGCCCAGGGCTGTAGAGGTCAGGGAGGTCAGTGGACCCCCAGGGCCCCCTGTCCAGAGGAAGCCCCCATCAGCAGATTAGGGGCACCCAGTCTAGTAGCCCTAGCCAGGTGAAAATTCCTCTACACACTGAGGGATCCCCCATACCTTTATGTAGGGACCTCCCCCAGAATGACTCTGGTAGGCAAGGGCAAACCTGGGACCAGAAGGTTCCAAACCTGCCATGTCCCTCCAGTGTTCCATCCAAAGGGACCCAACCCCCAGCTGTAGGCAGCCAAAGGTTGACCCTTAGAGCAAAGTGCAACTCAGTCATGGAAAGACAGGCATACATGGTGACCAGTGATCTGAGGAAGCTGAGGCCAACATTCCTAGGGCCTCACTTCCCTACTCAGACACCTCACCAGCCTTGTACTTTACCTAAGCACACCAGAGGTAGTGATTCCCCATGGTGGAGACCCTCTCATACCCTTAGGGTGAGGGATTGCTTAGTGGACCATAACATAGGGGGCAACCATGCTAGTGCAGGTGCTTCCTTATATGGCCACTTAGTCAATATAGGCTCAACTTGCCAAGGTTAGCCTTATCTCCTTTCGTTTGGGGGGGGTTATGTAGGAAGGTGGAATCTGACTATATGGTTGCCCCCACTTTTTTATGGTGTTTTGCTGGTTTATGACTTAGTTGGACTGGGATCCTGCTATTCAGGGCCCCAGTCTATCTGCTTTCTCTGTAAAAAGGTTTCCATGTGCCTTAGGCACATCTCTGATTGGAATCTGGAGTGCCCTTATAAGTCCCTAGTATATGGTATACTATGTACCAAGGGCATAGGTACCTCAGAGGCCTGCCAGGGGCTGCAGCATGTATTATGCCACCCCTGGAAGGCCATCCAAACTGACACCACAGGTCTGCTACTGCAGCCTGGGTAAGGTGGTGCATGCACCCCTTACTGTGATATAGGTTACCTATATCACGAAATACATACACACATATAAACCTATAAGTCACTCCTAAGGCAGGCCTTATCAATCCTAAAGGCAGAGTGCATGGTTCCTATGTGAGAGGGTGCCCCTGCACGAGCAGGGCCCCTCTGCAGCGTTCGGAGACCATCTCTGATGCTGTTTGTAGTGCAGCCTGACCATATACTCTTAAGCGCATTATATCCTCGCGGTAAAATGCTAACTTTGGAATGGCTGCACCTAAACATGTCGTGTTTGGTGTCAAACATCTTGGAATACTACCCCCCGCCAATCCTGGCGGCGGGGGTAGCATTCCACCCTTCTAGAGGGAAAGACATGTTAACTCTGACGAGTCCGGTAACTTCTTTCCAGAGCCCTGGCATCACAAAATGGATGCTGCTGCCACAGACACGAGTCTGGCCTCCTGCTGCTGGACGAAACTCCGGCAGGGGAGGCCTGGACAATAGGTTTCCTGTCCCAGGGAGGTGTGACCAGCTCCCCAGACAGGATAATGTGTATTGGGGCTGGGCGGGAGCACTTTCGGGTGCTTTGAAGTCCTGCACTGGGGGCACATTTGGTGTCCCTGTGCATACCCCAGTTCAAACCGGATCAGGGGCTTGCAGCCCCTGCTTTGGCGCGAACTGGACAAAGGGAAAGGGGTGTAGCCACCCCTCTGCCCTGACCCACCCATAGGTGGGGCCACAGAGTAGTCCAACCCCTATTTTTAGAATAAAGGTAGGAACCCAGTCCTTAGGACTTTAGATTATACCTGGACGAAACTCTGAAACTGAATCCTGGACCTTCGACGCTCTACGACAAGATTAGAGGACTGAAGAATCTCCCTTGGGGTCAAGGAGTGACTCCCCTGCTTGGCAGGCACCAAAGAAGCATCTGTCCGGTTCGCATTTCTGAAGCTCCCGTCGGACGCCGAAGTCATCGCATCACCAGAGGTGGATTCTCAGACTTCCCCGAGGCTACCCTGAGTCCCCAGCAAAGCTGAGGCCCGTGGCTATCGTGGGTGACTTGAGACCGTGACCCCTGGACACCGAGCACATTTGCAAGTGCATCATCTTCTGGGTCTCCCAAGAAGTCGTGCTTTGGGCTCCGAGTAGCCCTAGCCTCCAGCACCACCTGCACCGAAGATCACTGGCCCCCACTCCACGAGTGTCCTGTAAGCCAGCTCCACGTGCGGCGTCACGAGGCTCCTTCGCGGTCGCTAGCCCGTTGGCTAGTAGCCCTTAACGAAGGCCAATCCTTTTCTAACTTGGCATCCTGGTTGCCCCAGGCCTGCCCTCACTTACCCTCGCTGGGTGAGTTCCACAGACCTTGCTGGTCTGCACCATCGACGATCTACATCTTCACTGAGACTTGCCGTTGCCAAGGCTTGTTGGGTCCAATCCGGGTGCCGACACCTCAGCACTCGACAGACATCGTGTACCAGCCCGAATCCTGCTCCTGGTCACCGACCACGCCTCCTGGACCTCGTGGCTGAAGAGTCAAGACGACCGTCAACGCACCTGAAGCACTCGACATCGGTGGGCATCTGTCCATCGCCTTCCTGGTCACTGGCTAGTGACCCAGACTCTGTCTCCTCTGCTTTCAGGTTCTTCAGAACTCCGATCCACTCTTGGATCCACCCGGACACTTTTCTCTTGGCCGCCAGCAGCACTTTGCAGCAGATCGCCATTCGAATATACGACGAAACCCGACCCCGAAAGGCACCTATGCACCCGGCTTCCTGGGTGAGGTAACACGAGTACTCCGGTGCTCCCGTGGGTAGAGACTCTTCAAAGTCCTAGATCTCAAAGGGTTTTGTCCTAGTCCTCTTTTAAGTGTCCCTTTTCTCTATTTTCCCGATCCCGACTTTCTCCATAGAAGTTAACGGCGTATCGCGGTTGTGTATTTACACTGCACGCGTCTCCCGTGGGTCCCCTGTGTCACTACCTTGGGTGGTTCCTTGTGGTCCAAGCACTTCTAGAGGCTCTAGGCCTAGTGTCTAGTTCAGTCGTGGTTCGCATACCACTTTATTGGTATATGGTTTGGTACGCCCCTAGGGCCCAAACGTGTATTTGTGCTATTACTGTGATTTAATAACTTATAACTTATGTACTTCGAACTCTAGCCTCATAAAGAGACTAGAGGGGTGTGTTTAGCAATAAATACATATATTTTGAATATATACCTGGTGTGGTTCATTTGGTCTCTCAAGAGATTATAGACTGGTAAAACAAGCTGCTTTACATTCCTTCAAGACTTAGCCTGAAGGCTGCTCTCCATAGCTACCACTAGGATAGCTTTCAATAAAGGTTGTCTTTAACCTATCTCCAATAAGGGGTTGTTTGGACTGGTGCAAGGTGCCCACTATAATTAGTGGACAGCATATACCAGGCCAACTTCTCACACTCACCCACCAACCTAGTTGGTGGCATGCTTCATCATCGGGCCCCACCCGGTGGCACCGAAGGTGCCCCGGGTGTGCTACAACGCCTGACTACAGCGGAGCGGGTATTGGTACGTGAGTGTGCAGTGATGGTGTGTGCGTGTAGGTTAAAAGACTGTCCTCGGGTCCCACTACCCAAAAGGGTTATTTTATTGGAGGGCCTTTGGCAGTATTTAAAAGCAAAGCGGCGGATGACTTAGGAGAGTACTGTGGTCTCCCTCATCCACTACGGTCAACATGTTTCAGCCAGGCCGCATATTAATCTGGCTTTCTTCAGGACCTTAAATGTGAGAAAAAGTGTAGGGTGAATAAAACAAGGTCAGATAGTATTTATAAGACCAAGTATGTGTCGCACTCACTAAGGTGCGCTATATGTAAGAGGAGGGTTTCCTCTTATGATCGATACCTGAAAGGGAAAGATAACTCAGATACAATACAGACAAACACACAAGTAAAAAACACACAAGTAAAAGAGTCAGCTTTCATAAAAAAATGCGTTTTGTAAATCTCGTGGTTTTTCTACCGCGGTGATCGTGCGTTAACCGGATAATGACGGCGGTGACATACGGTTGGTGGCGGTACTAAGGTGTACAGTTCAGTTCTTTGCCAGAGGAAATGCGCTATTGTGTCAAAAGTTTCAATAGCGGTAAATAAGCATGCATAATGTGACAAGAAATACGGCTAATAAGCCGCGATAGAAATCTTACTCTGTTTTTGTCAGAATTTATCCTCATGAGTTTCCGGAGACGGGGCCCGGCTTCTGGGTGTGAGAGAAAGACACCAGAATGAGGAGAAAGCCCCGAAGGAACTGTAGCCAGACCTCTGACTACCAAAAACAATCAGCTGATCTAGCGGTAAGACTACAAGAGCGAGGATACCCCAGGCAAATTGTCAAAACCACCCAAAAACTCCCCGGAAACCAAAACAGAGATGCCCTTTTAGATGACAACACACACAGAGAAACTGCCACTCCACTCACATGCGTCACGACCTACAATGCAGCCTCAAATGTAGTGGCAAAAATCATTAAGAAAAACTGGCGCATCTTAAACTCAGGCAAAAGAAATTGGGACCAACCACCGTTTGCGTACAAAAAGGCGAGTAGCCTGAAAGACAGACTGGTGTCAACCCGACCCAAGACGTCCAAGAATATCACCACTAACACAATCACCGAAGCATGGGGCCTACCAAAGGTTGTCGGCCATTACCCATGTGGTGATTGCAGTGTATGACACCTAACACGGCCTACCAAAACCTTAGACCTTGATACTTATAAAGGACTCAAATAGACATTAAACAGTGTGGGGCTCAGGGAAGATCCCTGAGGCACACCACAACTGAGGGACATACGTTTGGATACGACGTCTCCTTCAAAGACCTGGAAGGATCGTTCTCCTAGGAAAGACTGCATCCAAGTGATGACACCACCTGTCACTCCCAGACTCCTAAGTCTGAGGATCAGTGTATCGTGGTTAACGGTGTCGAATGCAGCGCTGAGGTCCAGGAGAATGATCGCTGCTGTACTCCCTTGATCCAGAATACTCCTGGACTCCTCAGTTACTGCTAATAGGGCAGTTTCAGTCCCATGTTGGGGACGCAAGCCAGTCTGCGAGGGGTGAAGTAGATTGTTGGATTCTAAAAACTCTACCAGAACTGAGTTGACGTGCCTCTCTAAGATCTTACTCAGCCTTGGGAGGAGGGAAATGGGGCAATAATTCCCCAAGTTGTCCTGGTCAAGGTTAGGTTTCACCAATGCGCATTTCCATGCAGGGGGGACCACTCCAGAGGAGATGGAAGCATTGACCAGATCAAGGACTACTTGAAGGATGTTTCCGGTGACAGAGGTCAGAGCACGGGGAGGTGCAGGGTCTCTTGGGGAGCCCGATTTTACCCGAGCCATGATGGCGTCTAATGGTACAAGGTCCAATAGGGGAATTTGCTCCAGTACTGTTTGGGTGCCATACACTGGTACAGTGATAGGAGCCAAATTTTGTTGGTTGTGAGTAGAAGGGAAAGTTGAGTATATATTTTGTATTTTCTGGTGGAAGAACTCAGCCAAATTGTTGCAGTGGGCAAGGGCACCATCCATGGTTGGTTGTTTCTGGGGCAGTTTTAAAAGGGTTTTAGCGATCCGGAAGATTTCCTTGGGGGAGTTAGAGGCTAGATTAATTTTTTCCTCGTAGAAGGAAGCTTGTGCAGCTTTAATTCCGACTTTATAGGTTTTTATTGCCTCCCTATATTTTAATTTACTGGATTCTGCATAGTCTTTTCTCCACTTCCTCTCTAACCTTTTACAGATTTGTTTAAGTTCCCGTAACTTCGGGGAGTACCATGGGGAGATCCTCGGCCTAAATTTTTTGTGAGTGGATCTCTTAGAAAGAACGTCATCTAAGGAGCTTTGGATCCAGTTGTAAAATTTATCATTGGCCGAGATAGGATTCGGATCATTAGCTGGCCTAGTGGCTTCCAGAACTGAACTCCATTGTTCTATAGGAAGCTTAGACCAGTTACGTTCCTTGCAACTGACTAAGTTGAAGGAGGAAGTGGGGCCAGTAATCTCCCAAGATAGGGGGATCAGGAAGTGATCTTACCAGGGTAGCGTAGACGGTGCTCCTACTGTAAGTTCATTACAATTGCTGGAGATGGGATCAAGTAGGTGACCTTTAATGTGGGTTGGTTCAAGTACTCTCTGTTTTAACTGAAGCGCGGAAAGATTCAGTCAGCTCTGTCGTGATCGGATCCGAGGGGTTGTCTAAGTGTATACTGAGATCACCTAATACTGTAAAGTTGGACGGGGAGCTGGCTAGGTTAGCAACGGTTTCAGGGAGGGTATTGCGGAATTGTCCGTGGGCCCCAGGTGGGCGATATATTAATAGGCCAGAAAAGGTGGTAGTAGGTGAGAAGTCTATGGAGAAGGCGAGATTCTCGCAGTCCGGTAAAAGGTCTGCGGTGACGCGACAATTGAACAGGTCTTTAAAAATAATTGCTATGCCCCCCCCTCTGCCAATCTTACGATCCACCCATTGTATAAGATAGCCGTGAGGGAGGGTTTGAGTGAGGACTGGATCAGACTCGTTGTTGAGCCTAGTTTCTGTCAGGAAGAGAGCATCTGGGTTTTCCTCCTCCAGTAACATGGCGATTTCAGTGGCATGTTTAGGGAATGATCTGCAATTCAGTAAAAATATCTTTAGTGTAAAATGTTTTCCAGGAGGGGTCCGGACTTCAGTAGATGGACGGAGATTAAAAGCACAATGGGGACAGTTAGAGTAACCTTCTGAGACATTCATGGAGTGTAGACAGTTGCCATTTGCCTTTCCTCTAAGAATGTGGAGAAATTGGGGGCTATAAGATCTAATAGTTGTCGGAGCACGGACAGGGGTTGTGGCCCCCAGCCCCGGCCGGACGCAGACGGGCGCAGACGGGCTTGCCTTTGGCGCGCCTTCGGCGCGCCCACTGCGCACGTCCGCTGCGCGGAGAGTCTTGCATGTGTTTAATTAGGTTAGGCAGCGGAGCTGCTAACCATATGACTCCGCCCCCCCGCCTCCTGCCCGGAAATGGAGAAAGTTGTTGCCGAGTACTCCCTCCACGCAATCGGGAAATCCCGTGGTGGACCGGGGAGCAGAGCAGTTTGCAGCGCGGTCAGAGGAGAGCCCCGGTGAGGGAGCAAAGTGATTAGTGCTGAGCGCTATAGTTTTAAAAAGTATGGTTCCGCAAATTAAAAGTTGTGCCGTGAAGCAAGATTAAAACAGTTAAAACACTTAAAATTGCCTTGTGCTACAGGAAAGGAGTCCGAAAATGTGGTGCTACTCTTGAGGGAACACACATTCCATAAGAAAAGCTGCTTGCCACTTTAAGAAATCAAGGGAAGATTCATTGGCTGTTTAAAGTGAGCACTCTGATCCTGAAAATAGTTCTAGCTGGAGTCAGGCTGTTCCCTAGATGCACCAACATTTCTACTTGCAGTTAGTGAATGAGATCTTGTTAGCAGCTCGAGGTCAGCAAACAGGGGTACTGCTGTATGCCTTGATCTACTGTTCTTGCATGTAAGTAGATGTTAAGAGATGTGTCAATGGTGACATGTTATTAAAGGTTTAATTACCTTGGGATGCAGGTGTATTGGGTAATTAAATTGTAATAACTAAAATATCTGGCAAAGCCTTTGGGTCTCGTCTTTGAGACCTCTTGGCTCTTCCAATGCTTTTTAGCCTTGCTGTACAGCATCCTCATGCTGTAAAGCCTGGCTAAATAAGAAGAAAAACCTACGACAAGGCCAGACACATCATTTTGTAGGTGCATGCACCACACATACACACACCTACAAAAGGATGCATCTTTATTTCTTTATGTTTGCTGATCCAAGTTCGAACAGCAAATAAAGAGAAAAATAGTGGTGTGAAAGATTTTTTTTAAGTACTGGGTCTGGTGTAGCAATGTGGAAGGCAAGGGGGAGAGGAGCAACGCAAGAGGGAAAGGAGGATTAGCAACGTGGGATGACAGGAGAGTGAGTGCAAAATGGAGGAGTGGGAGAAGCACTCAGGTGACAGTGATGAACAAGTAGTGTGCAGGAAGGGCACAGGGAGACAGCTGGAAAATGCATGCAGTCTTGTGGAGTGCTGAATCAAAAAGAAAAAAGTAGTCCTTGCAAATCAAGGAGGGAAAGCATAGATGCCAGCGAATCAAAAGAGATGGTAGAGAGGCTATGCTCCATGGGAGGCACAAACACAAGATTGACAAAATGGAACATGAATAAGAAGCAGGAATGAGAGTGACAGGAACCAAGGGCAAGGAACAAGCTTGCTCCACTTTCCTATATTTTCTTGATAAGACCACAATATGTCTTTCACAACAATCTGAAAGCAATACCATGTGTAGAATCTGTTTGCATTTTGTTTTGTGAGTGCAAGAAAAAAGTTCAAAAAGAACATAGCAAGCCTTAAGAATACAGAGCCGTCTTTGCAGAGGAAGCCCAACCTTGGCAAAGACGTCTTTTAAATGTCTAAAAGGAACATACATAGGAAGAAAAAGTGATTCCCGGATTCTGTAGCCAGACTCTGATGGCATGATTCACAAAAGTGAACCCACACTTTTGTGTAAGTTTGCTCTTTTTTGGTATTCACAAACTACGATTTAATAGTAACTTTCCAACAGCGGAGACTCCGCAGTCGAGGCATAAAACTCCGCACATAAAAAAATAGGGCTGTCTTATCTTTTTATGTGTGGAGTTCTTAGGCCGACTGGGGAGTCAAGAAAGGGTTGGACTTCTGAGGGGTTAAATTTACTATTCCCACTCCAGTCTAAGCATCAGTAGGGAAAGTGTAGAACTTAAAGAGGGATGCAATTACTGTTCTAACTCCACTCTAAACAACTGTAGGGAAAGTGTTGGACCTCAAAGGGGTTAGATTTACTATTACTTCTCCAGTCTAAACAACAGTAAGGAAAATGTTGGACTTTGTAGTGGTTACATTTACTATTCCCACTTCAATCTAAGCAACATTAGGGAAAGTGCTGGACTTTGGATGGATTAGATTTTCTATTTCCACTCCAGTTTAAGCAACAGTAAGGAAAGTGTTTGCCTTCCGAAGCATTGCATATATAAATAGTCCTATTAATGTAGTAAAAAAAGATAAGCATTTAATATAAAACATTATGAATATACATGTACATATACAGTATATATATTCCATACAAGGGCTCACACGTGCTGGATTTCATGGCGCTTACTTCAGCGGTGCGAAACTCCACGGCAGAGCCAGACCTTGGTCACGGTTCAACCGCAAGGGAGACCGAAACACGTTGGTTTTTGCTGTGGAAAATTGCCCGTAACTTATAAATTCGAAATAAATCGCTTTGGAAAGTTTTCTCCGTGAGTGTGCTCCGTTTGTTTTCCCAAGTGGGAAGATTTTGACAATATATATATATATATATATATATATATATATATATATATATATATATATATATATTCACTGAAAAAACCATAGGTTTCAGGCACGTTATAGTTAGAAATTTGCATTTAAAAAACCTTAGAAATTCACTGAAAAAACCATAAGGTTTTAGGGACAGTTATAGTTAGTTGGACATTGCACTCGTACAAAACCCGTGAAATTCCCCCGTTATAGTTAGTTCAGGTAACTATAACTCGCGCCCCGCAATGCACTGCTGATGACGTCACATATTACATCACTCATGACATGGTCAGTGACATCACTGATGACATCACTGATGACATCTCAAATGACATCACTGATGACATCATCCAGTGACTGTGTGTTTGTGTAAAGTTTAAATATGTTTAATATATATAGGGAAAGGCGTATTGAAGAATGAGTGGGTGTATAAGTGTCTGAATGGATGATTTAGTAGGTGCGTGACTGAGTCTATAAGTGAGTGATTAAACGTATCTTACTGGATGCATGTGTGAGTGACTAAACTGTGTGAATGTCTGTATCCGTCTGTCTGTTGTTGTGTAAGCAGCTGCATGGGTTTCTGACTAGCTAAATGAGTGTCTATATGGGTTATGGATTGGTTCTCTGAGTATCTGTATGGGTGCCTCAGTGTTTGTGTGGGTGGGGTGAGTGTGACTCTGTGCATAGATGTGTGAGTGGGTGATTCACTGAGTGCATGGTTTCAAGAGTGCGTCTGTGATGGACTGTATGGGTGGGTGAGTGTGTGTATGGGTGTGTTAGTGATTGAATGTATATCTCAGTGGTACATGTGTGAGTAACTACATATGTGAAAGGCAGTATATATGTGTGTTGGAGTATATAAATGGCTATAAGTGAGAGTGTGTGATTGTGAGAGTGGCTATATGGATGAGTGTGTGCTTGCATCAGTGATTGCATAGGAGCGTAAGAATGTGCTAGTATTTTTATGAGTAAGTGAGCTGGTGTGTATAACTGTATAGGTGAGTAAATTGGAGTGTGATTAATTATTTGCATGACTGACTAGGTGTGTGAGTACCTCTATGGATGAGTTGCGTTGTGTGAGTGTTTATATAGGTGTATGAGTGCATATGATAGTCCTGTACTGAGTGACTGTAAGTATGAGTGACTGTACGGGTGAGTGAGTAGATGTGTGTGTGTAGACCTAAGAATCAGTGAGTGGGTATGTACTTATTGGTATTGGAGTGTGTATGGTTTTGAGAATGGCAGTCTGTAATTTAGAGTGGGTGTTTCAAAACTTATATTAGGGTGTGAGAAGATGCATTAAATTCTCACATGGATGATGTCATCAGTGATGTCATCAGTGATGTCATTTGAGATGTCATCAGTGATGTCATCAGTGATGTCACTGACCATGTCATGAGTGATGTAATATGTGACGTCATCAGCAGTGCATTGCGGGGGCGCGAGTTATAGTTACCTGAACTAACTATAATGGGGGAATTTCACGGGTTTTGTACGAGTGCAATGTCCAACTAACTATAACTGTCCCTAAAACCTTATGGTTTTTTCAGTGAATTTCTAAGGTTTTTTAAATGCAAATTTCTAATTATAACGTGCCTGAAACCTATGGTTTTTTCAGTGAATTTCAAAGGTTTTTTAAATGCTAATTTCTAACTATAACATGTCTGAAACCTATGGTTTTTTCAGTGAATTTCAAAGGTTTTTTAAATGCTAATTCCTAACTATAACATGTCTGAAACCTACGGTTTTTTCAGTGAATTTCAAAGGTTTTGTAAATGACAATTTTTAAATGTATTAATTGCTATATTTATTTTTTTCATACTGATTAACTACATTTTTAGAAACATTTTTTTTTACATATTTTATTTTTTAAATTACATTGTAATTACATTATACATTACAAAAAATACTTTCTCAGAATGAATTACTTTAGTTTAAATACTTTGCACATAGGCAATAGACTTTTAAGTACAGTAGTTACAGTTGTTGCAATGGGCAACACATTTTCAAACACAATGCAACATTCAGCTCAATGTGAATTTCTAGTTAAATGCAATTAATTACTTTATGGATTACTTTTCTAACCACAGGACTGGATCCTAGATTCAGTCCTGGGACATCTCCTGTAAACAGTTGAGTAAAAGCGTTTTGGTTACAGTAGTGATTTTTAAGGAATATTATTGTATTTTAAAAGTTGACACTTAGAAACTTTTTCTCATAGAATCACCAATGTTATCCTATGGAAGGAAATTCACATAGCAGGTAAAAACTGTTATCGTTACTTTTTCTTACTCAGTGTTGGATCCTGGATCCAGCACTGGTGCATCTCCTGTAAACAGTTGAAAGAATGCATTTAAGTCATACAGGCGATTTTTAAGGAATATTTGTAGTTTGTGAAAATCGACACTTAGAAACTTTTCAGCTGAAAACCAGACAATGGATTCCTATGGAAGAAAATATAAGTTACTGGTAAGTACGGTTAAAATTACTTTTCAGGGTCAGTGCTGGGCTAAAAGATGCAGCACTGAGGTCTCTCCTGATAACAGGTGAGTAAATCGGAATTCGTATTTCGGCTGATTTTAGAGGAATATTTTAAAGTTCCAAAACTCCACACTTAGAAGAATTTCCAAGTGAAACCAGTCAATGTTAGCCTATGGAAGGAAATTCAAGTTACTGGTAAGTACGGTTAAAATTACTTTTCAGGACCAGTACTGGGCTGAAAGATACAGCAATGAGGTCTCTCCTGATAACAGGTGAGTAAATCGGAATTCGTATTTCGGCTGATTTTAGAGGAATATTTGTATGTTTCAAAAATCAACACTTAGAAACTTTTTCAGCAAAAAGCAGGCAATGATATCCTATGGAAGGAAATTCAAGTTACTGGTAAGTACGGTTAAAATTACTTTTCAGGGTCAGTGCTGGGCTAAAAGATGCAGCACTGAGGTCTCTCCTGATAACAGGTGAGTAAATCGGAATTCGTATTTCGGCTGATTTTGGAGGAATATTTTAAAGTTCCAAAACTCCACACTTAGAAGAATTTCCAAGTGAAACCAGTCAATGTTAGCCTATGGAAGGAAATTCAAGTTACTGGTAAGTACGGTTAAAATTACTTTTCAGGACCAGTACTGGGCTGAAAGATACAGCACTGAGGTCTCTCCTGATAACAGGTGAGTAAATCGGAATTTGTATTTCGGCTGATTTTAGAGGAATATTTGTATGTTTCAAAAATCAACACTTAGAAACTTTTTCAGCAAAAAGCAGACAATGATATCCTATGGAAGGAAATTCAAGTTACTGGTAAGTACGGTTAAAATGACTTTTGAGGATCAGTACTGGGCTGAAAGATGCAGCACTGAGGTCTCTCCTGATAACAGGTGAGTAAATCGGAATTCGTATTTCGGCTGATTTTAGAGGAATATTTTAAAGTTCCAAAACTCCACACTTAGAAGAATTTCCAAGTGAAACCAGTCAATGTTAGCCTATGGAAGGAAATTCAAGTTACTGGTAAGTACGGTTAAAATTACTTTTCAGGACCAGTACTGGGCTGAAAGATACAGCACTGAGGTCTCTCCTGATAACAGGTGAGTAAATCGGAATTCGTATTTCGGCTGATTTTAGAGGAATATTTGTATGTTTCAAAAATCAACACTTAGAAACTTTTTCAGCAAAAAGCAGGCAATGATATCCTATGGAAGGAAATTCAAGTTACTGGTAAGTACGGTTAAAATTACTTTTCAGGGTCAGTGCTGGGCTAAAAGATGCAGCACTGAGGGCTCTCCTGATAACAGGTGAGTAAATCGGAATTTGTATTTCGGCTGATTTTAGAGGAATATTTGTATGTTTCAAAAATCAACACTTAGAAACTTTTTCAGCAAAAAGCAGACAATGATATCCTATGGAAGGAAATTCAAGTTACTGGTAAGTACGGTTAAAATTACTTTTGAGGATCAGTACTGGGCTGAAAGATGCAGCACTGAGGTCTCTCCTGATAACAGGTGAGTAAATCGGAATTCGTATTTCGGCTGATTTTAAAGGAATATTTTAAAGTTCCAAAACTCCACACTTAGAAGAATTTCCAAGTGAAACCAGTCAATGTTAGCCTATGGAAGGAAATTCAAGTTACTGGTAAGTACGGTTAAAATTACTTTTCAGGACCAGTACTGGGCTGAAAGATACAGCACTGAGGTCTCTCCTGATAACAGGTGAGTAAATCGGAATTCGTATTTCGGCTGATTTTAGAGGAATATTTGTATGTTTCAAAAATCAACACTTAGAAACTTTTTCAGCAAAAAGCAGGCAATGATATCCTATGGAAGGAAATTCAAGTTACTGGTAAGTACGGTTAAAATTACTTTTCAGGGTCAGTGCTGGGCTAAAAGATGCAGCACTGAGGGCTCTCCTGATAACAGGTGAGTAAATCGGAATTCGTATTTCGGCTGATTTTAGAGGAATATTTTAAAGTTCCAAAACTCCACACTTAGAAGAATTTCCAAGTGAAACCAGTCAATGTTAGCCTATGGAAGGAAATTCAAGTTACTGGTAAGTACGGTTAAAATTACTTTCAGGACCAGTACTGGGCTGAAAGATACAGCACTGAGGTCTCTCCTGATAACAGGTGAGTAAATCGGAATTCGTATTTCGGCTGATTTTAGAGGAATATTTGTATGTTTCAAAAATCAACACTTAGAAACTTTTTCAGCAAAAAGCAGGCAATGATATCCTATGGAAGGAAATTCAAGTTACTGGTAAGTACGGTTAAAATTACTTTTCAGGGTCAGTGCTGGGCTAAAAGATGCAGCACTGAGGGCTCTCCTGATAACAGGTGAGTAAATCGGAATTTGTATTTCGGCTGATTTTAGAGGAATATTTGTATGTTTCAAAAATCAACACTTAGAAACTTTTTCAGCAAAAAGCAGACAATGATATCCTATGGAAGGAAATTCAAGTTACTGGTAAGTACGGTTAAAATTACTTTTGAGGATCAGTACTGGGCTGAAAGATGCAGCACTGAGGTCTCTCCTGATAACAGGTGAGTAAATCGGAATTCGTATTTCGGCTGATTTTAAAGGAATATTTTAAAGTTCTAAAACTCCACACTTAGAAGAATTTCCAAGTGAAACCAGTCAATGTTAGCCTATGGAAGGAAATTCAAGTTACTGGTAAGTACGGTTAAAATTACTTTTCAGGACCAGTACTGGGCTGAAAGATACAGCACTGAGGTCTCTCCTGATAACAGGTGAGTAAATCGGAATTCGTATTTCGGCTGATTTTAGAGGAATATTTGTATGTTTCAAAAATCAACACTTAGAAACTTTTTCAGCAAAAAGCAGGCAATGATATCCTATGGAAGGAAATTCAAGTTACTGGTAAGTACGGTTAAAATTACTTTTCAGGACCAGCACTGGGCTGAAAGATACAGCACTGAGGTCTCTCCTGATAACAGGTGAGTAAATCGGAATTCGTATTTCTGCTGATTTTAGAGGAATATTTTAAAGTTCCAAAACTCCACACACAGAAGAATTTCCAAGTGAAACCAGTCAATGTTAGCCTATGGAAGGAAATTCAAGTTACTGGTAAGTACGGTTAAAATTACTTTTCAGGACCAGTACTGGGCTGAAAGATACAGCTATGAGGTCTCTCCTGATAACAGGTGAGTAAATCGGAATTCGTAGTTCGGCAGATTTTAGAGGAATATTTGTATGTTTCAAAAATCAACACTTAGAAACTTTTTCAGCAAAAAGCAGGCAATGATATCCTATGGAAGGAAATTCAAGTTACTGGTAAGTACGGTTAAAATTACTTTTCAGGATTAGTACTGGGCTGAAAGATGCAGCACTGAGGTCTCTCCTGATAACAGGTGAGTAAATCCGAATTCGTAGTTCGGCAGATTTTAGAGGAATATTTGCACAATGGTGAAGGTAGGGGGCGGGGCCTGAGGTGACATCTGTGCAAACGCGCCCCGTGGTGTGTTTTAAGTTGGGGGATTAAGTCCCCTTGAATCATGAGGGTCCCTAGGGGCCAACTAGCCCACCAGGAACCTCCAGTATGCGCCAGGGGGCTGCGTTGCAGAGACGTGTAGAGAGGCCACACCCCTTTTTACACCTCTCTGCAACGCAGCTCTGTGGCGCTTTCTGGATGTACCTGTTGGGCTAGTTGGCCCCCAGGGACCCTCAGGATTGAAGGGGATTTAATTCCCCATCTTAAAACGCGCCACGGGGCCTGTTTGCACACATGTCACCTGAAGCCCCGCCCCCTCCCTTCACCACTGTGCAAACGCGCCCCGTGGCGCGTTTTAAGTTGGGGGATTAAGTCCCCTTGAATCCTGAGGGTTCCTGGGGGCCAACTAGCCCACCATGTACCTCCAAAAGCGCCACAGAGCTGCGTTGCAGAGAGGTCTATAAAGGGGCGTGGCCTCTGTACACCTCTCTGCAACGCAGCCCCTGGCGCATACTGGAGGTTCCTGGTGGGCTAGTTGGCCCCCAGGGACCCCCAGTATTCAAGGGGAATTACTTCCCATCTGCAAACGCGCCAGGGGGCGCGTTTGCAGAGTGGTGAAAGAAGGGGCGGGGCCTGCGGGCCGATCGTTTTTTTTTTTCCCCTGAAGGGGGGCTGTGTGGCCCCCCTTCCTTTTTCTTATTTTTGGGCCCTGGGGACCCCATCCCCCAGGGCCTTACCCCCTTTTTTTTTTTAATTATTTCTGGGGAGGGGGGCCGCGTGGCCCCCCTCCCGGGCCACTACTTGCCCCGGGGACCCCATCCCCCGGGGCCTGGCCTCTGGTTGGGGACTGTGGGGGGTCCCCAAACCCCCCACAGTCCCGCCGGCTCCCCGTGTCCTACGGGAGCCGGCATTGCTTTTACACATGGGGAGCAGCTAACATGCTGCTCCCCGTGTGGAAAAGCAATTGTCTTTGGATATTGGAAGCGAGAGCAGGTTTCCCTGCTCTCTCTTCCAATATCCAAAGCAGTTTGCAATGACAGGACGGGAGCCGCGAGGCTCCCGTCCTGTCATTGCAAACAGAAGTGTCCCGGGGATAGGCACCCCGGGACACTGCAGGAGCCGGCCCTGGGGGGTGGCAGTCCCCAGGGCCACCACAGGCTCCAGGAGGGGGGCCGCGCGGCCCCCCTCCCCACATCTGCAAAGCCCCGGGGAGGTGGTGGTCCCCGGGGCTTCGGGGGTCCAAAACGGACCCCCATTTTAATTTGTTTGTGCCCCGGGGAGGTGGCGGTCCCCAGGGCGTGTGGGGGGCTCGAGCCCCCCCCCCACACTGAAAATAGTAAAAAAAAAAAGAAGCCCCGGGGAGGTGGTGGTTCCCGGGGCTGCGGGAGGGCTCAGAGCCCTCCCGCACCATTTTAAAAAGAAAGCCCCGGGGGGTGGCGGTCCCCGGGGCTTGGGGGGCCCTTTGAGGCCCCCTATACATAAATTTAATCCCCCCACCATGCCCCCGGGACTTGGGCCACCCGGGGAAAAATACAATCGAAGCGCGGGAGACCGCCCTTCGATTTTTTTTTTCGGCAGGATTCGCGCTCCCTGAGCGCATCCTGCCGATTTAAAAAAAAAAAAAAATGCTTTTTTCTGCCCAGGGGGTCCTTGTGGGACCCCCTGAGCAGACCTAGGGGGTCAGGGTGTTTCTACCCTGCCCCCTTTGTGCGTTTTGCGCACTTTTTTTACTGCTTTCTTGTTCCTCGGTTCTACCGAGGAACAAGATGGCTGCCAACACTTCCTGGTTTGGAGTGTTGACAGCCAATTAGCAGACAGCTCGTGATCGGGAGGGTGCGCGAATCCGACGCGGCCATAGATATATATGTACTTTTACTTTTGATTTTCTCAGCAACTACTGAACGGATTTACACCATTTAACAAAAAGGGTTCTTTCTGAACCAAGAACTACCTCTTTGCCAAATTTGGTGTAATTCCGTTCAGCAGTTCGGGCTGTAGCCGTGTCTAAAGTTTCCTATGGGAAAATGAATGGGGAAAACACGTTTTGGGACCCCCTTTTTTCTCGGCCCCCGCTTGACGAATCACCCTGAGACTTTCAGGGTAGGAGCGGACCGGAGCGGGCCATAAAGTTTGAAAATTTCGCGAAGATTCGTCAACCGACGCAAGAGTTATTTCAAATAGAATGTCGCGGATTTTCTATGGAAAATAGGTCCAACTATAACTATCTACTGGCGACCGCCAGTAGATAATATATATATATATATATATATATATATATATATATATATATATATATATATATATATATATATATATTCCAAATGAAAGCACCCGACACTTGGATGCCCACTCACAGCGTGTTGAAATATTTTATTCAGCAAGGCAGCATCAGACAGGAGTACGGTAGGTACAGCATGCTTCAGCCATGTTTCCCGACGCGTTTCAGGCTCATCTTGCCCTTGTTCACAGGGATGGCAGTAGAGAGAGGCAGCTCACAGGTGAGACTTCTAGTTTGCCAATTATTAATCCCGCCCAGTGGGCGTGTGCACTCACTGCACTCTGGTAGTTGGAGTCTTTGAAATTAAAATCCTTTAGTAGGACCAGCCGCCAATCTCCTCAAGAAATTTCATCAGCCACAGTGGGTTGCTGCATCCATACAATACTGCTGCAATGCTGATTTACCTCCTCACTGAACGACACGATGTTCTTTTCTGCATCGTACTCGTGACGGTGCTCGACCTGCTCGTCTGCAGGGAGGGGCTCTCCGTGACCTGGGCAGGCCGCTAATATTCCAAATGAAAGCACCCAACACTTGGAGGCCCACTCACAGCGTGTTGAAATATTTTATTCAGCAAGGCAGCATCAGACAGGAGTACGGTAGGTACAGCATGCTTCAGCCATGTTTCCCGACGCGTTTCAGGCTCATCTTGCCCTTGTTCACAGGGATGGCAGTAGGGAGAGGCAGCTCACAGGTGAGACTTCTAGTTTGCCAATTATTAATCCCGCCCAGTGGGCGTGTGCACTCACTGCACTCTGGTAGTTGGAGTCTTTGAAATTAAAATCCTTTAGTAGGACCAGCCGCCAATCTCCTCAATATATATATATTATCTACTGGCGGTCGCCAGTAGATAGTTATAGTTAGGACCTATTTTCCATAGGAAATCCGCAACATTCTATTTGAAATAACGTTGGCGCCGGTTGACGAATGTTCGCGAAAGTTTCCAACTTGTTGGGGCGCTCCGGTCCGCTCCTATTCTGAAAGTCTCGGGGTGATTCGTCAAGCGGGGGCCGAGAAAAAAGGGGGGTCCCAAAACGTGTTTTCCCCATTCATTTTTCCATAGGAACCTTTAGTCGCAGCTACAGCCCGAACTGCTGAACGGAATTACACCAAATTTGGCAAAGAGGTAGCCCTTGGTTCAGTGTCATGCCTTTTGCTTAAATGGTGTAACTCCGTTCAGTAGTTCCTGAGAAAATCAAAAGTAAAATCACATATATATCTGGGCCGAGCCTAACCACACATGTCATTGTGAGATCTGATTGGCTGTCAGCACTTCATCCTGGAATTGCTGGCAGCCATCTTGAGACCAATATACATGATAGTACCCCATTGAAATGCATTGTAGTGAATCAAAGATTTTGAGGGTTACCAAAAGGAGAACTATAAAGGGTGATAACAGACTTTAGTTACATTAGAATTCATTTGTTGATGGTATCATACTAATTTCAGGAATTGTGGTGTGTTCTAAGGTGATTTTACCCTGTGAAAAACCTTCTGCTGGGATATCATGAATCATGTTTGAGAGAAAACTATTTTCACATGCTTGTCCCATAGAGTTTTGGAAGGTGCTCCAGAAGCTAAAATGAGAGCATATTTTCTGTAAATTCACATTATCTTAATCAGTCATGTGAGAATGAAGTCTGACATTCTCAGTAAAACATGTACATCCAACAAGGGCAGAGACTGTCAGTTGATTCCTTTGTGTTCTACTGCAGCTTCCCAGAGTGTTCTAAAGAACAACTAGAGTGCTAACAGCCTTACTTATGACAAAAGTATGGTACACCTGAAGCCATCTTGATTGGAATAAACTGGTAACACTTAAAACATTTAATTTAAAAAGGAACAAAATGATGGGGTTCATTTTGTCATAGAAATTATGGTTAGTGCTGTAGAAAGAAAAATTAGGACATGTTTCAAGTGTGATCTCAAATATCTTCCTGTTATATTTCAACAGGAGCAGCCTGCCAGTTGATGCCTTTGTGTTCTACTGCAGCTTCCCAGAGTGTTCTAAAGAACAACTAGAGCGCTAACAGCCTTACTTATGACAAAAGTATGGCACACCTGAAGCCATCTTGATTGGAATAAACCTGTAACACTTAAAACATTTAATTTAAAAAGGAACAAAATGAGGGGGTTCTTTTTGAAATAGAAATTATGGTTAGTGCTGCAGAAAGAAAAATTAGGGCATGTTTTAAGTGAGATCTCAAATCCTCTTCTATTTCATTAGAAACTTCTGACATGCAGACTGAAACAATCACTTTCAATACCAGCAGCAGACTTCCAGTTAACTTCCTGGTGAGCAGTAGCTTTACTACAGTGATCTAATGAGCAACTAGAGTGCTAACATTCTGAATTTATGGCAAATGTGAGACACATCTGAATGACTTCTTGATGGAATCAAAGTAAAAAACTGAAAGCATTTCCTACTGAGGAGACTGCAGTAAATGAGGAAATTAGGAAACTTCATAACAAAGAAGTCTTCCAAGATGGCACCAGTGAAAAAAGAGCCCAAATGTAGCACAAATATTACCCAGATGTAGCCCACATATAGCCCAATGACAAAAGTGTGCAAAACACTTTTTATTTTTAGTTTTTTTGCAGTTTTATGTAGTGCAGACTGGTCAGGTATTGGAGCGTTGCATCTTAAAACATGACCCCCTACACTACAAAAACACCACTGCACTACCCTAAACCCTAAAACACTACCCCCAGCACGACCCCCTACACTACACAAGCACCACTGCACTATCCTAAACCCTAAAACACTACCCCCAGCATGACCCCCTACACTACACAAACACCACTGCACTTCCCTAAACCCTAAAACACTACCCCCAGCATGACCCCCTACACTACCCAAACACCACTGCACTACCCTAAATCCTAAAACACTACCCCCAGCACGACCCCCTACACTACCCAAACACCACTGCACTACCCTAAAACATGAACCCCTACACTACACAAACACCACTGCACTACCCTAAACCCTAAAACACTAACCCCAGCATGACCCCCTACACTACACAAGCACCACTGCACTAGCCTAAACCCTAAAACACTACCCCCAGCACGACCCCCTCCACTACACAAACATCACTGCACTACCCTAAACCCTAAAACACTACCCCCAGCACGACCCCCTACACTACCCAAACACCACTGCACTAACCTAAATCCTAAAACACTACCCCCAGCACGACCCCCTACACTACCCAAACACCACTGCACTACCCTAAAACATGACCCCCTACACTACACAAACACAACTGCACTACCCAAAACCCTAAAACACTACTCCCAGCACGACCCCCTACACTACACAAACACCACTGCACTACCCTAAACCCTAAAACACTACCCCCAGCACGACCCCCTACACTGCCCGAACACCACTGCACTGCCCTAAACCCTGAAACACCAGCCCCTGCACGACCCCCTACACTGCCCGAACACCACTGCACTGCCCTAAACCCTGAAACACCACCCCGTGCACGACCCCCTACACTGCCCGAACACCACTGCACTGCCCTAAACCCTGAAACACCACCCCTAGCACGACCCCCTACACTGCCCGAACACCACTGCACTGCCCTAAACCCTGAAACACCACCCCCTTCACGACCCCCTACACTGCCCGAACACCACTGCACTGCCCTAAACCCTGAAACACCACCCCCAGCACGACCCCCTACACTGCCCGAACACCACTGCACTGCCCTTAACCCTGAAACACTACCCCCAGCAAGACCCCCTACACTGCCCGAACACCACTGCACTGCCCTAAACCCTGAAACATCACCCCCAGCAAGACCCCCTACACTGCCCGAACACCACTGCCATAAACCCTGAAACACCACCCCCAGCACGACCCCCTACACTACCCAAACACCACTGCACTAACCTAAATCCTAAAACACTACCCACTGCACTGCCCTAAACCGTGAAACACCAGCCTCAGCACGACCCCTTACACTGCCTGAACACCACTGCACTGCCCTGAACCCTGAAACACCGGCCCCAGCACGACCCCCTACACTGCCTGAACACCACTGCACTGCCCTGAACCCTGAAACACCGGCCCCAGCACGACCCCCTACACTGCCCGAACACCACTGCACTGCCCTAAACCCTGAAACACCACCCCGTGCACGACCCCCTACACTGCCCGAACACCACTGCACTGCCCTAAACCCTGAAACACCACCCCCAGCACGACCCCCTACACTGCCCGAACACCACTGCACTGCCCTAAACCCTGAAACACCACCCCCTGCACGACCCCCTACACTGCCCGAACACTACTGCACTGCCCTAAACCCTGAAACACCATCCCCAGCACGACCCCCTACACTGCACGAACACCACTGCACTGCCCTAAACCCTGAAACACTATCCCCAGCAAGACCCCCTACACTGCCCGAACACCACTGCACTGCCCTAAACCCTGAAACATCACCCCCAGCAAGACCCCCTACACTGCCCGAACACCACTGCCCTAAACCCTGAAACACCACCCCCAGCAAGACCCCCTACACTGCCCGAACACCACTGCACTGCCCTAAACACTGAAACACCAGCCCCAGCACAACCCCCTACACTGCCCGAACACCACTGCACTGCCCTAAACCCTGAAACACCACCCCCTGCACAACCCCCTACACTGCCTAAACACCACTGCACTGCCCTAAACCCTGAAACACCACCCCCAGCACGACCCCCTACACTGCCCGAACACCACTGCACTGCCCTAAACCCTGAAACACAACCCCCTGCACGACCCCCTACACTGCTTGAACACTACTGCACTGCCCTGAACCCTGAAACACCCCCCCCAGCACGACCCCCTACACTGCACGAACACCACTGCACTGCCCTAAACCCTGAAACACTACCCCCAGCAATACCCCCTACACTGCCCGAACACTACTGCACTGCCTTAAACCCTGAAACATCACCCCCAGCAAGACCCCCTACACTGCCCGAACACCACTGCCCTAAACCCTGAAACACCACCCCCAGCAAGACCCCCTACACGGCCCGAACACCACTGCACTGCACTAAACCCTGAAACACCACCCCCAGCATGACCCCCTACACTGCCCGAACACCACGGCACTGCCCTAAACCCTGAAACACCAGCCCCAGCATGACCCCCTACACTGCCCGAACACCACTGCACTGCTCTAAACCCTGAAACACCACCCCCAGCACGACCCCCTGCACTGCCCGAACACCACTGCACTGCCCTACACCCTGAAACACCAGCCCCAGCACAACCCCGTACACTGCCCGAACACCACTGCACTGCCCTAAACCCTGAAACACCAGCCCCAGCACGACCGCCTACACTGCCCGAAAACCACTGCACTGCCCTAAACCCTGAAACACCAGCCCAAGCACGACCCCCTACACTGCCCGAACACCACTGCACTGCCCTAAACCCTGAAACACCAGCCCCAGCAAGACCCCCTACACTGCCCGAACACCACTGCACTGCCCTAAACCCTGAAACACCACCCTCAGCAAGACCACCTACACTGGCCTAACACCACTGCACAGCCCTAAACCCTGAAACACCACCCCTGCACGACCCCCTACACTGCCCAAACACCACTGCACTGCCCTAAACCCTGAAACACCACCCCCGCACGACCCCCTACGCTACACAAGCACCACTGCACTACCCTAAACCCTAAAACACTACCCCCAGCACGACCCCTACACTGCCTGAACACCACTGCACTGCCCTAAACCCTGAAACACCAGCCCCTGCATGACCCCCCACTGCCCGAACACCACTGCACTGCCCTAAACCCTGAAACACCACCCCTAGCACGACCCCCTACACTGCCCGAACACCACTGCACTGCCCTAAACCCTGAAACACCACCCCTTCATGACCCCCTACACTGCCCGAACACCACTGCACTGCCCTAAACCCTGAAACACCACCCCCAGCACGACCCCCTACACTGCCTGAACACCACTGCACTGCCCTAAACCCTGAAACACTACCCCCAGCAAGACCCCCTACACTGCCCGAACACCACTGCACTGCCCTAAACCCTGAAACATCACCCCCAGCAAGACCCCCTACACTGCCCGAACACCACTGCCCTAAACCCTGAAACACCACCCCCAGCACGACCCCCTACACTGCCCGAACACCACTGCACTGCCCTAAACCTTGAAACACCAGCCCCAGCACGACCCCCTACACTGCCCGAACACCACTGCACTACCCTAAACCCTGAAACACCACCCCCAGCACGACCCCCTACACTGCCCGAGCACCACTGCACTGCCCTAAACCCTGAAACACCAGCCCCAGCACGACCCCCTACACTGCCCGAACACCACTGCACTGCCCTAAACCCTGAAACACCAGCCCCAGCACGACCGCCTACACTGCCCGAACACCACTGCACTGCCCTAAACCCTGAAACACCAGCCCCAGTACGACCCCCTACACTGCCCAAAAACCACTGCACTGCCCAAAACCATGAAACACCAGCCTCAGCACGACCCCCTACACTGCCTGAACACAACTGCACTGCCCTGAACCCTGAAACACCGGCCCCAGCACGACCCCCTACACTGCCAGAACACCACTGCACTGCCCTAAACCCTGAAACACCACCCCGTGCACGACCCCCTACACTGCCCGAACACCACTGCACTGGCCTAAACCCTGAAACACCACCCCCTGCACGACCCCCTACACTGCCCGAACACTACTGCACTGCCCTAAACCCTGAAACACCCCCCCAGCACGACCCCCTACACTGCACGAACACCACTGCACTGCCCTAAACCCTGAAACACTACCCCCAGCAAGACCCCCTACACTGCCCGAACACCACTGCACTGCCCTAAACCCTGAAACATCACCCCCAGCAAGACCCCCTACACTGCCCGAACACCACTGCCCTAAACCCTGAAACACCACCCCCAGCAAGACCCCCTACACTGCCCGAACACCACTGCACTGCCCTAAACCCTGAAACACCACCCCCAGCACGACCCCCTATACTGCCCGAACACCACTGCTCTGCCCAAAACCCTGAAACACCAGCCACAGCAGGACCCCCTACACTGCCCGAACACCACTGCACTGCCCTAAACCCTGAAACACCACCCCCTGCACCCTCAGCATGAAACCCTACACTGCCCGAACACCACTGCACTGCCCTAAACCCTGAAACACCACCCCCAGCACGACCCCCTACACTGCCCGAACACCACTGCACTGCCCTAAACCCTGACACACCACCCCCTGCACGACCCCCTACACTGCCAGAACACCACTGCACTGCCCTAAACCCTGAAACACCACCCCCAGCACGACCCCCTACACTGCC
The DNA here is from genome assembly GCA_963921515.1 of Calotriton arnoldi. Lineage (NCBI taxonomy): Eukaryota > Metazoa > Chordata > Amphibia > Caudata > Salamandridae > Calotriton > Calotriton arnoldi. The sequence continues at coordinate 1,016,546 of CAWUFW010004604.1, read as the reverse complement.
CGAACACCACTGCGCTGCCCTAAACCCTGAAACATCACCCCCAGCAAGACCCCCTACACTGCCTGAACACCACTGCCCTAAACCCTGAAACACCACCCCCAGCAAGACCCCCTACACTGCCCGAACACCACTGCACTGCCCTAAACCCTGAAACACCACCTCCAGCACAACACCCTACACTGCCTGAACACCATTGCTCTGCCCTAAACCCTGAAACACTAGCCCCAGCACGACCCCCTACACTGCCTGAACAGCACTGCACTGCCCTAAACCCAGAAACACCACCCCCAGCACGACCCCCTACACTGCCCGAACACCACTGCACTGCCCTAAACCGTGAAACACCAGCCCCAGCATGACCCCCTACACTGCCTGAACACCACTGCACTGCCCTAAACCCTGAAACACCAGCCCCAGCACGACCACCTACACTGCCCGAACACCACTGCACTGCCCTAAACCCTGAAACACCAGCCCCAGCACAACCCCCTACACTGCCCGAACACCACTGTACTGCCCTAAACCATGAAACACCAGCCCCAGCACGACCCCCTACACTGCCCGAACACCACTGCACTGCCCTAAACCCTGAAACACCACCCCCGGCATGACCCCCTACACTGCCCGAACACCACTGCACTGCCCTAAACCCTGAAACACCACCCCCTGCACCGCCCCCTACACTGCCCGAACACCACTGCACTGCCCTAAACCCTGAAACACCACCCCCTGCACCGCCCCTACACTGCCCGAACACCACTGCACTGCCCGAAACCCAGAAACCCCACCCCCAGCACGACCCCCAGTACTGCTCGAACACCACTGCACTGCCCCAAACACTGAAACACCACCCCCAGCACAACCCCCTACACTGCCCGAACACCACTGCCCTAAACCCTGAAACACCACCCCCTGCACGACCCCCTACACTGCCTGAACACCACTGCACTGCCCTAAATCCTGAAACACCACCCCCTGCACGACCCCCTACACTGCCCGAACACCACTGCACTGCCCTAAACCCTGAAACACCACCCCCAGCACGACCCCCTACACTGCCCGAACACCACTGCACTGCCCTAAACCCTAAAACACCACCCCCAGCACGACCCCCTACACTGCCCGAACACCACTACACTGCCCTAAACCCTAGAACACTACCCCCAGCACGACCCCCTACACTACCCAAACACCACTGCACTACCCTAAACCCTAAAATACTCCCCCCAGCACGACCCCCTACACTACCCGAACACGACTGCACTGCCCTAAACCCTCAAACACTCCCCCCAGCACGACCCCCTACACTACCCGAACATGACTGCACTGCCCTAAACCCTCAAACACTCCCCCCAGCACGACCCCCTACACTACCCGAACACCACTGCACTGCCCTAAACCCTAAAACACTCCCCCCAGCACGACCCCGTACACTACCCGAACACCACTGCACTGCCCTAAACCCTAAAACACTCCCCCCAGCACGACCCCCTACACTACCCAAACACCACTCCACTGCCCTAAACCCTAAAACACTACCCCCGCATGACCCCCTACACTACCCAAACACCAATGCACTACCCTAAACCCTGAAAAACCAGCCCCAGCAAGACCCCCTACACTGCCCGAACACCACTGCACTGCCCTAGACTCTGAAACACCAGCCCCAGCAAAACCCCCTACACTGCCCGAACACCACTGCACTGCCCTAGACTCTGAAACACCAGCCCCAGCAGAACCCCCTACACTGCCCGAACACCACTGCACTGCCCTAAACCCTGAAACACCAGCCCCAGCAGGACCCCCTACACTGCCCGAACACCACTGCACTGCCCTAAACCCTGAAACACCAGCCCCAGCACGACCACCTACACTGCCCGAACACCACTGCACTGCCCTAAACCCTGAAACACCAGCCCCAGCACGACCCCCTACACTGCCCGAACACCACTGCACTGCCCTAAACCCTGAAACACCAGCCCCAGCACGACCCCCTACTCTGCCCGAACACCATTGTACTGCCCTAAACCCTGAAACACCAGCCCCAGCATGACCCCCTACACTGCCCGAACACCACTGCACTGCCCTAAACCCTGAAACACCACCCCCTGCACCACCCCCTACACTGCCCGAACACCACTGCACTGCTCTAAACCCTGAAACACCACCCCCTGCACCGCCCCCTACACTGCCCGAACACCACTGCACTGCCCTAAACCCTGAAACACCACCCCCAGCACGACCCCCTTTACTGCTCAAACACCACTGCACTGCCCCAAACCCTGAAACACCACCCCCAGCATGACTCCCTACACTGCCCGAACACCACTGCCCTAAACCCTGAAACACCACCCCCTGCACGACCCCCTACACTGCCCGAACACCACTGCACTGCCCTAAACCCTGAAACACCACCCCCTGCACTACCCCCTACACTGCCCGAACACCACTGCACTGCCCTAAACCCTGAAACACCACCCCCAGCACGACCCCCTACACTGCCCGAACACCACTGCACTGCCCTAAACCCTAAAACACCACCCCCAGCACGACCCCCTACACTGCCCGAACACCACTGCACTGCCCTAAATCCTAGAACACTACCCCCAGCACGACCCCCTACACTACCCGAACACCACTGCACTACCCTAAACCCTAAAATACTCCCCCAGCCCGACCCCCTACACTACCCAAACACGACTGCACTGCCCTAAACCCTCAAACACTCCCACCAGCACGACCCCTACACTACCCGAACACCACTGCACTGCCCTAAACCCTAAAACACTCCCCCAGCACGACCCCTACACTACCCAAACACCACTGCACTGCCCAAAACCCTAAAACACTACCCCCGCATGACCCCCTACACTACCCAATCACCAATGCACTACCCTAATCCCTAAAACACTACCCCCGCATGACCCCCTACACTACCCAAAGACCACTGCACTACCCTAAACCCTAAAACACGACCTCCTACACTACACAAACACCACTGCACTACCCTAAACCCTAAAACACTTCCCCCTACACTACACAAACACCACTGCACTACCCTAAACCCCATAAAACTACCCCCAGCACGAACCCCTACACTACCCAAACACCACTGCACTACCCTAAACCCTAAAACACTACCCCCAGCAGTACCCCCTACACTACCAAAACACCACTGCACTACCCTAAACCCTAAAACACTACCCCCAGCAGTACCCCCTACACTACCCAAACACCATTGCACTACCCTAAACCGTAAAACACTACCCCCAGCAGTACCCCTACACTACCCAAACACCACTGCACTACCCTAAACCACTACCCCCAGCATGACCCCCTACACTACCCAAACACCACTGCACTACCCTAAACCACTACCCCCAGCACGACCCCCTACACTACCCAAACACCACTGCACTACCCTAAACCCTAAAACACTCCCCCCAGCATGACTCCCTACACTACCCAAACACCACTGAACTACCCTAAACCCTAAATCTACGCCCAGCATGACCCTCTACACTACAGAAACACCACTGCACTACCCTAAACCCTAAAACACTACCCCCAGCACGACCCTCTTCACTACCTAAACACAACTGCACAATTTGTTACAGGCGTTGCAACGCAGGCCTGTGGTGCTTTCTTGAAGTACCTGGTGGGCTAGTTGGGCCCCAGGGACCCTCAGGAATCAAGGTGACCTAATCCCCCAACTTAAAATGCGCCACGGGGCGCGTTTGCACAGTGGTGAAGGGAGGGTTCGGGGCCTCAGGTGACATGTGCGCAAACACGCCCTGTGGTGCGTTTTAAGTTGGGGAATTAATTCCCTTTGAATCCTGAGGGACCCTGGGGGCCAACTAGCCCACCAGGTACCTTCAGTAAGCACAACAGAGTTGCGTTGCAGAGAGGTGAAAAAAGGTGCGTGGCCTCGGAACGCCTCTCTGCAACTCAGCTCTGTGGTCCTAACTGTAAGTACCTGGGGGGCTAGTTGGGCCCCAGGGACCCTCAGGATTCAAGGGGACTTAATCCCACAACTTAAAACGCGCCCTGTAGCGCGTTTTAAGAGGTAGTTTTAATCCCCCTGCCCTATTATGTACTAGGGACTTGCAGAGGAGGTCATGCTAATCACAGGGGTACCCCAACGCATAGTGTTCCCTAGTGTATGTAGGTGTTTTCACTGTATTCTAAGTGTCTTTTAGCATAGCACTGGCTCTGGTTAGTCAGAGTCAGTTACCACCAGTACCCGTCTGAAAAAGTTGTGGGCACAGGATGATTTTGCAACAAGGCCTCTTTCTGCTCCTCTGTTGGTTCTTTCTGCACATTTTTTGCTTCTTTCTGTGCGTTTTTTCTTCTTTCTTCACATGTCCTACCTCTGTAGGCATAGTTAGAAATTACCATTTAAAAAACCTTTGAAATTCACTTAAAAAATCATAGGTTTCAGGCACGTTATAGTTAGAAATTAGCATTTAAAAAACCTTTGAAATTCACTGAAAAAAACCATAGGTTTCAGACACGTTATAGTTAGAAATTAGCATTTAAAAAACCTTTGAAGTTCACTGAAAAAAACATAGGTTTTAGGGACAGTTATAGTTAGTTGGACATTTCACTCGTACAAAACCATAGAAATTCCCCTGTTATAGTTAGTTCAGCTAACTATAACTCGCGTCCCCGCAATGCACTGCTGATGACGTCACATATTACATCACTCATGACATGGTCAGTGACATCACTGATGACATCACTGATGACATCTCAAATGACATCACTGATGACATCATCCATGTGATAATTTCATGCATCTTCTCACACCCTAATATAACTTTTGATACACCCACTCTAAATTACAGATTTCCATTCTCAAAACCATAGACACTCCAACACCAAAAACGACATACCCACTCACTGATTCTTAGGTCTACACACACATCCACTCACTCACCCGTACAGTCACTCATACTTACAGTCACTCAGTACAGGACTATCATATGCACTCATACACCTATATAAACACTCACACACCGCCACTCATCCATAGAGGTACTCACACACCTAGTCAGTCATGCAAAAAATTAATCACACACCCATTTACTCACCTATTCAGTTATACACACACCAGCTCACTTACTCATACAAATACTAGCACATTCTTACGCTCTTATACAATAACTGATACAAGCCCACACGCATCCATACAGCCACTCTCACAATCACACACTCTCACTTATAGCCATTTAAATACTCTAACACACATATATACTGCCTTTTACATATGTAGTTACTCGCACATGTACCACTGAGATATACATTCACTCACTAACACACCCATACACACACTCACCCACCCAAGCAGTCCATCACAGATGCACTCTTGAAATCATGCACCCAGTGAATCACCCACTCACACATCTATGTACAGAGTCACACACACCGCACCCACACAAACACTCAGGCAGCCATACAGATACTCAGAGAACCAATCAATAACCCATATAGACACTCATGTAGCTATTCGCAAATCCATGCATCCACTTACACACCAACAAACAGACGGATACAGACATTCACACAGTTTAGTCACTAACCCATGCATTCAGTAAGATACGTTTAATCACTCACTTGTAGAGTCAGTCACTCACGTACTAAATCATCCATTCAGACACTTATACACCCACTCATTCTTCAATACGCCTTTCCCTATATATTAAACATATTTAAACTTTACAGAAACACACAGTCACTGGATGATGTCATCAGTGATGTCATCAGTGATGTCATTTGAGATGTCATCAGTGATGTCATCAGTGATGTCACTGACCATGTCATGAGTGATGTAATATGTGACGTCATCAGCAGTGCATTGCGGAGCGCGAGTTATAGTTAGCTGAACTAACTATAACGGGGGAATTTCTATGGTTTTGTACGAGTGAAATGTCCAACTAACTATAACTGTCCCTAAAACCTATGGTTTTTTCAGTGAATTTCAAAGGATTTTTAAATGCTAATTTCTAACTATAACGTGTCTGAAACCTATGGTTTTTTCAGTGAATATATATTATATATATATATATATATATATATATACACACATATACAGTATATATATATATACATATATATATGTGTGTGTGTATATATATATGTATATATATCATTACATATATGTATATATATATAATACATATATGTATATGTATATATATATATATGCGTGTTTTAAAAAAAACTTGTAATATACAAATTAAAAAAGAAAGAAGGGAAACACTAAAATTACATATATTAATATCAACTTCCCTAACACGGCACACTTTTGGATCCTTCGGTATATCCTCTTGGTTTACTGATCCCAGTCGTATCCCCAAAAATGCGAAGAAGGAGGTGAATATATTATTTAAGGACTTTTATGCAAACATTAGACTGAAAAAACAGTTATCTAAACCCTCGGTGCTGCATTACTGTAGTCTTTTACAAAAAGACGAATCCCCTTTATATTTATCTTTGGACTTGTCAAGATGGGAGCGGTCACTTCTTTTTCGCTCCAGAGCAGGGTCAATTCATTGGTCCTTACTCTTTAAAAATAATTTAGACCGATAGGGAAATATAGTTTGCACTTGTCCTTGTGACAGTAACTCTGCACAATCACTATTGCACTTTATGTTTTTCTGCAATTTGCACAGCCTACCACGAAAGCACTTTTTAACACCTTTGTTACGAAGGCTAGGTTTCCGACGTTGTAGACCAGCTCTCCTTTATTTACAATCTCTGAGTTTACCTGATGTTGTTTTCAGTGTCTGTGCCTTTTTGAAAGCAGCCATTAGGGCTAGAAAAACCATGTTAGGTTAATCCACTAGAATTATGGTTTAATATATGAAATTTGGCTGAGATGTTTTGGCATAATTTTGGGGCTAGTAGGAACGCATAGCAGACTCGATAAGAGGTTTTTCTTCTTTCGCTGTCCCCATCATTCCTTTAAAATTTCAGCCATTCTCTGTATGAGTGTACTGGTGTTTTAAAATTTGATTACGACTTGCAGTTGAGGAATTTTAAAGCAGTTTATGTACATATATCTTTTTTACCTGTTTTTAATGCAATATGATTTTTTAAATTTTATGTGTGTTTATGACTATGTGCAATATTTCTATGTACTTTTATCGTCTATCTTCAATCAGACCGAATAAAGTTATATCGATTGATTGAACTTCCCTAACTGCCAAAAAAATAACAAAATTATGAAATCAACACTGCTTTATTTAATTTCAATTAATACATAAAAACAAATATAATTTAGGTAACAAATGTCATTGAACAAACAAAATCTCACAAACACTTACCATTAAAGAAATTACACATTTTTACAAAATAATAAATATAAAAAGTATACCTAATTAATTACCAATTAAGAGATTACATATAAATTACATATGAATATCAATAATTATAAAATAAAATATATATACATTTTCTTCCTGACCAACTCACCTAAACAAATATCACAGCATTAAAATACATGTATAATAAACAGATAAAAACGAAAATACATATGAAAATTAATGAAACAGTACAATTAGACAATCATTATTAAATTAGGTATTTTCCATTATTAATAATCAAAAAATTATGAATTAACAAAAGTATAAGCATTCAATTAAACTACATTTAGTTTTATTTAGCCTCCCACCCTATCCCCCTACAAACCCACAACTAAAATATCTCTTAAATAAATCAGTATTAAACTATTAATATAATTAGAAATCAATTCGACACATAATTAACAATTAAGAACTACTTAACAATAATTTAAATTATTTATCTTAATTAACTACCCACCCTTTACCCAAACAAATGCACCAACCTGCTACTAAATGACAACTTATTTTACAAACAATTAAACTGAAATAAAAACTAAAATTCCAATTTCAAATTCAAAATATAACACTTAAAAATTGACATTAATAATCAATAAAAAAATTAATTCACAATAGAAAACAAATTAATAATAAAATATAAATATACATATTTTTAATTTAAATAACATCCCACCCTAGCCCCTACAAGCCCTACAACATGCTATGACACTATAAATTACTAATAATTTTTAAAAATTCAAAATCACTTAAAATTGCAAACTATATTTTAAAATAGATAACAATTATACCAACAATACTAACATATAAAATGAATATATTAACTAAAACACATTAAAATAAATAAAAAACGATATTTCTTACAACTATATTATTCAAAACGATATTAAAAACAATATTCTTGAAAACAATAATATTTAGTTTAAAAAAAAGATATTCTTGACTACCATATTCTATACCACAAGATTTTGGACTCACGATATTCGTATTTTCGATATTTCTGTGTTCTGATATTTATGGCTCAATATTTTGTCCAAACACCCCATATTCACTCATCAGATGCCTATGTGATGCTGTGTTGAGCAGTTCAGCTTTTACTGAGTTTTGCTGCCATCTAGCATATTATGTTTATTTTGTTCAATATACATAATTTACAAGTACCAGTCTATTATTGAATGATTAACACTGTTTGAAGCCTGGTAAGAATTTTTCATCAAGTTTAAAAATAGTGTGCTTGCTTCTCCGAATCCCAGCGCTCCCTTTCTCTCAAAAAGAGAACTTTATGTAGACAACATGTATCCATGAAGGGCAACCATGGCCGGTACCCCAAAGAAATTATTTAAACATTATAGACAGAAATAACAGGAGGGTACTTTATTTTCAATTCTAAAATGGGTTGTTCTGAGTTTTTTTTTTAGCAAGGGCAATTGTAATGAGACCCCACAAAGTATGTAGAAGAGCTCCATAAATATGATTGTGCATTGTAAGAGAGTGGTGCAATTAACTACAAGGCTTTACTCAATAACTATGAGGAAACCCTATTCGAATAACCCTCTCCACACACTGCAAGCACATGCTACAGTGTACATCAATGAGCTCAACCTTTGTGGACTAACGGAAGAACGAACTGGGTAGAGATTGAACCCCTGGACCGGTAAGCAAATGGAGTAACAAGATCTATTTTGTGACTGCACACATCACTGATGAAGGTCAATCAGTCTACACCTCCTTGAACCGGGATCTAGTGCTAGCCATCCGCGGCCCATGCAGGTAAGAGCGGTGGGGCGATGGGGCCGGGATGTGGCGGCATTCGACAGATGACCATGGTATTCCCTCGTCGTCGTCTGTTGAAATCACCCCCCCCACCCGGCCCCACGCCCCATCGCTCTTACCTGCATGGGCCGCGGATGGTACTAGCAATTGTTGATTTCGATCACTCCCAGTCTTACTCTACCAATACTTACTAATCTGATTCCATGAACAACATACCCATGTTCTCACCTTGGAAATTTATGTATTGCTTGAAATAAAACATCTTGAGTTAAGTGTCACCTACACACATCCTTCCTCATTTAAGGCTTCTAGACTGCCTCCAGTGGTAGCCAACACATGCAATGTTCACACACTTTCCTGCCAACAACCCAGCAACACCATGCTTATTGAGAGACTAGCACTGAGCATGTTCCCGCATTTGAATACAAAAACAAGCCCTCTCATTGAAATTATCATCATTCCGTGCAGTTGCTATTTAAACAAACTTCTGGTTCCTGCAAAGGAGCCGGGTCAAGACAAGTCACGGAGGGAAAAACAACAACACACCTTTCTCTCTCCGATGAATGTCAACATTTGCCGGCAATTGACGTGTCATAAATCTCTGCTCAGGAGGCTATATAGCTTCAAGGCTTTAAGAGGGCTGGGTCCTGTCAGTGCTTAACACCGGCAGTTCTTGAAACCTGAGACGGGCCCATAAGCGCTTTTCTATTTTTCTTCACACATATGACCTTGGCGAGGTACCATCCTTCCCTGGCCTTTGATGGAACTATGAGGAGGCTGCTTTGTTATGTATGCAGCCACGGTCACACGCTATGATCATTAATTTGCAGGGTGGTGGGTAGAACGTAGGCTCCATGTGTAACACCGAGGCAGTGATTAGCTGCTGAAGGCTGATGACACATATTCAGCCGATCAGACTAAAAGAGCGATGTTAAATGGAGAATAAAACCTTTCTCTTTCCACAGTTAGTGTGATAGAGCATTCATTACAACTTATTCAAAGTTTTCTTTTTTTATTTCAAGTAAATTGCACTCTGTCACTGATAAACTCTTGGCTCTAAGGTCCTGCTTCACTGAAACATAGAACAATGGGCTTTGTCAGTACAAATGCATAAACTTTCCTACCTTCTCACACTCTGCTATCACAAATCCTTTGTCTCTCTGGCTGCCTTGCACCCTGGGGGCTCACTGTCAATAACCCTTAAAAGCAGCGGCTGCTACCAAACGGGGTAGGGAGCGGGGGGCGGAGGGCATTAAAAAAAAAAAAACCACTTACAGGGACACGGCCGGCTGTCGCCTCTCCTCCATCCTCTTCTCTTCTCTAGGACAGCAGGAACCATGAAGCATACAGCCTCCCAGACTTCCCTGACCAATCACAACGCTGCCTTAAAGCAGTGTTGTGATTGGTCTGAGCGCTGTGGTTCAGCGCTCAGACAGGGGCGGGGAGGCTGTGCATGTTCTCTACCCAGGCTATAATGCAGCCTGGGTGGAGAACATGCAAAGTGAGCATGACTGTTTGGCCGGCCCGAGAGGGATGGCTAAAATGTCATGTGCACATAGGAAGCACCTACCACTCCTCCCCCAGCTCTAATCAGCCCAGCCCCACCCCACCCCAACCAACTTAGCCAGTACGGTAAAATAAAATTATAATTACGTTGCATTATTATAATTTTATTTTTCCGTTTTGAATTGCTCAGTGGGGCGACGCTCCTCCGCCTTAGCGGAGGAGCCGCCCTGTCCCTTGGACTTTAGTATGCAGAGTTTGAAAATTGGCAAACGGTAGTAAATAGCTCATAGAGGGTGTGTCAGTTGTATAAAAAAACATTATTTTCCCTAAAAATATCATTTTCAGACTTCCTACTGGCACAGAAAATGTCTTTGCATAAATTTAAATATTTTGTTGCTTATGATTTTGTGAAAGAACTGTTTGTGAATTTGTGCAACACAGAATTTTAGGGCACTCTATTAGGCCACGCCCTTCATTACAGAGGCCACACCCCTTTAGAGGAGCCCTTGTTGTTTCATGGCCATGCACCTTTTGAGATCCCCCACTTTTTCTCTCCCACTTATAGCACTGGATAGCTTCATACTTGGCCAGCCGAATACTTCATGTAATCAAACGTGTTAAGCATGTGTGCATCGTGTGGAATGAGGCCCAGGCATTCCAACTAGGCGCTTCTTGGCTCCAAATCTGGAAGCGAGTTCCACAATCTACATAAGTGGAATGGACCTCCCTGGAGACAAGGAGAAGCACACAGACAAGCCCCAAAAATATAGAGAAAAGAGGGGGCCGAGAAGCACAGAGACGAGAGAGTGGAAATGCATAGAAGCACACAGTGCTTGAAAGCGACACGGAACGCAGGAACAGGGAGCTAGCTGGAAAACGCAAACACTCTCATGGAGTATTTCCCAAAAAATGAGAAAAAAAGAGTTCTGGAAGACCAAGCACTCATGGTAGAACAGAAGGAGCCAATCAGAGAGGTGGTAAAGTGGTGTATGCTCCACGGGAGGAACAAACACTAGATCTCAATCTCTCTCTCAGTCTCTCTCTCTTGATCACACACACTATGGGGCCGATTCCGATCTCGGTTGGAGGCGCACCCAACACCATTCGGTCGGGAAAAAAGCCATGCGAAAGCCTGTTTCCCGACCGATCCGTACAGCACACCGAACGAGTAAGTACGATGCGCACAACAGCAAAGAATCCGGCCGAGCCGTAATCACCCAAACCAGGTCCTGTTCCCCGACCGAGGCGAATCCGGAAACGCTGAATCGAGTCGCACGGAAGGGAAAATGCAGCTCCGTCCGGCCGAACGAGTACGATGCGCTTTCCGTACGCGCCGAACCCGTCGCTACGCACGGCACGTCAAAGCATCCGGGAGAGGCGCACATAAGCTCCGATTCGCGCCACAACACGATCCACGGCTCCGAGACGAACACGGCAGCGACGAGGACGACGCGAAGCGACGAGGACGAGGCGAAGCGACGAGGACGACGCGAAGCAACGAGAAGGACGAACGACACGAACCAACCATGAATCCCTTCGTCCCGATCATACCAATATTCTACATTTACTACCGGAACAGGCACGGACGCGTACGGCGCAGAAGGTAAGCCAGACACCAACCACAAAACACATACAACACGTACACGACACATCACACACACACAGAGGGATGCAGAATATACTTACACCAGCAACAGCAGCACCATAGGGGCGGGATGCCCATCACCAATGCCACATATGCACACAGGGGCCTGAATGCGCACCACCACCCCTACCCAGGGGGCTGGATGCCTACCACTACTACCACCCTCACCCAGGGGGGCTGGATGCCTACCACCACCCTTAGCCAGGGGGGCTGGATGCCTACCACCACTACCACCCTCACCCAGGGGGGCAGGATGCCTACCACTACTACCACCCTTAGCCAGGGGGGCTGGATGCCTACCACTACTACCACCCTTAGCCAGGGGGGCTGGATGCCTACCACTACTACCACCCTGAGCCAGGGGGGCTGGATGCCTACCACTACTACCACCCTCACCCAGGGTGGGCAGGATGCCTACCACTACTACCACCCTTACCCAGGGGGCAGGATGCCTACCACTACCACCCTTACCCAGGGGGGCAGGATGCCTACCACTACTACCACCCTTACCCAGGGGGCAGGATGCCTACCACTACTACCACCCTCACCCAGGGGGGCTGGATGCCTACCACCACCCTTAGCCAGGGGGGCTGGATGCCTACCACTACTACCACCCTTACCCAGGGGGGCAGGATGCCTACCACTACTACCACCCTTACCCAGGGGGGCAGGATGCCTACCACTACTACCACCCTCACCTAGGGGGGCTGGATGCCTACCACCACCCTTAGCCAGGGGGGCTGGATGCCTACCACTACTACCACCCTCACCCAGGGGGGCTGGATGCCTACCACTACTACCACCCTTAGCCAGGGGGCTGGATGCCTACCACTACTACCACCCTCACCCAGGGGGGCTGGATGCCTACCACTACTACCACCCTTAGCCAGGGGGGCAGGATGCCTACCACTACTACTACCACCCTCACCCAGGGTGGGCAGGATGCCTACCACTACTACCACCCTTACCCAGGGGGGGCAGGATGCCTACCACTACTACCACCCTTACCCAGGGGGGGCAGGATGCCTACCACCACTACCACCCTTAGCCAGGGGGGGCAGGATGCCTACCACCACCCTTAGCCAGGGGGGGCTGGATGCCTACCACCACTACCACCCTCACCCAGGGGGGGCAGGATGCCTACCACTACTACCACCCTCACCCAGGGGGGGCTGGAAGCCTACCACCACCCTTAGCCAGGGGGGGCTGGATGCCTACCACTACTACCACCCTTACCCAGGGGGGGCAGGATGCCTACCACTACTACCACCCTTACCCAGGGGGGGCAGGATGCCTACCACTACTACCACCCTCACCCAGGGGGGGCTGGATGCCTACCACCACCCTTAGCCAGGGGGGGCTGGATGCCTACCACTACTACCACCCTCACCCAGGGGGGGCTGGATGCCTACCACTACTACCACCCTTAGCCAGGGGGGGCTGGATGCCTACCACTACTACCACCCCCACTCATAGGATGGACAATGCATGACACAACCAGCACACCACAACCTAGGGAATGCAAGAAGAAGACATCCCCCCAACACCATGACAAGCGTGTGTAGACTGTGTCAAATGCCTACAACACCGAACATGACTTTGAACATACAATGTGACCCCCTAGCACATGTGCCACACATATATGTGTGTGGCACCCACAATGCAAGCAGGCCATGACCATTATGGCAATGGGGTCCAAACCCCCATCATCACAGTGACCAAAATGTAAGTGTGGGGTCCATAGCTGAAGCACACTTTGAACAATGTGGCAATGGGGTCCAAACCCCGATCATCACAGTGACCAAAAGGTAAGTGTGGGGTCCATAGCTGAAGCACATTTTGAACATTGTGGCAATGGGGTCCAAACCCCCATCATCACAGTGACCAAAATGTAAGTGTGGGGTCCATAGCTGAAGCACATTTCGAACATTGTGGCAATGGGGTCCAAACCCCCATCATCACAGTGACCAAAATGTAAGTGTGGGGTCCATAGCTGAAGCACACTTTGAACAATGTGGCAATGGGGTCCAAACCCCCATCATCACAGTGACCAAAAGGTAAGTGTGGGGTCCATAGCTGAAGCACATTTCGAACATTGTGGCAATGGGGTCCAAACCCCCATCATCACAGTGACCAAAATGTAAGTGTGGGGTCCATAGCTGAAGCACACTTTGAACAATGTGGCAATGGGGTCCAAACCCCCATCATCACAGTGACCAAAAGGTAAGTGTGGGGTCCATAGCTGAAGCACATTTTGAACATTGTGGCAATGGGGTCCAAACCCCCATCATCACAGTGACCAAAATGTAAGTGTGGGGTCCATAGCTGAAGCACATTTCGAACATTGTGGCAATGGGGTCCAAACCCCCATCATCACAGTGACCAAAAGGTAAGTGTTAACAAAGAAAGAGGTGCAACTGCCAAACTGCATGGATGATTCCTGGTCACAGAACAACAAACACATCAGTGGCAAAGTAGTGTATGTGTCCCATTGCAACATAAATTGGGGGAGCCAAATCCTGCAGTGCAAATAAGACATACCTTTGGCCATGTGCAGACAAACAACACCCATGGGGGCTGACACCGTCAACAATCATCAATGACACAATGACAGAAGTGACCATCAGAATGCAGACCCACATATTTGCACCAATGGGCACACACATGCAGATACCCTGTGGAGACTGCAGATGTGAGGTGAACAGATACCATACCATGGCAGCAATGGGACACACAAACCATGATCATTGTGCTGACCGATGACCTAGGAGTCCCAGGGACAGCAGGGGAAACCCACCAAACTACATACAGCCAATGGCACACCCAAGATATGCCAATGCAGTGGTGCAGATGCACAAACACAAACAGGCAGACCCACACTGCACATCATACACAACAGGTGAGGGGGGGTGCCAGTGTCCCCAGGCAACCACACAACACATGAGGAGACATGAATACCAATCATACAGATGTGCATACAGTGCCACACAAAGGTAACTCATGGATCCAAATCCCCTATGTGGGCAAGCAGGCATTGTCAGATGAGAGGGAGCACAAATCACACATGTCACACAGGCACGTAGGGACAGCAACTGACACAGCAAGACACAGACACACCACAGCACCACCCCCAGGGCCCCCACAATGTGGTGACCCTGGGCTGCATTACAATCCCACTGTGATGACAAAGCTAAATGTGGTTCACACTGTGAACCACAGTCATGTGTACTGAGCAACTAACTACCATCACACCTACACAAGCACAAATCAAACAGCATGGCCAGTAAGCCAAGGCCAACATGGAGGCAGGGGCCTAGACGGGCAACAACTCTCATCTGCACACACTCAACACCACACCCCTCGACCTCCAACAATGTGCAGCAGTGAAGCACACATGCACTGGTGACATTGCACATGCACCCATGACTATTCCAGGGTGGTGGGTGGGAACCAAGGTGCAGAAACACATCACACATGGACACTCAACAAGACTCCTGAAAGTCTGACACACTGCACACTACGCTGTACATGGACATGACGCCAATACCACACCAACCAATGGGATCCCAGCCACAGTCACACACCAATGAAGAAGCCAAGGTCACCCACAAAGAACACACATAGACAACAACCAACATTGCAGCCCGGACCCTGAGGAGTGCCAGCAGACACACACACAACGTGTCACAATCACTGAAAGATAACACAAACTGGAAATCACATGACAGGGGCAAACAACAAGTGCCAAGGGGAAACCTGACTGTGACCCATCTGCGTCTGCACACAAACTCAGCCCTGACAGCAAACACACCTATGGGTGACACCCTGATGACCAGTAATGTGCCATGCACCCACATCACAGAGAACCCAGGGAGAAGACTTTGGGGGAACATAGCTCAACTCAGCTAGCATCACAAACAGGTACAACACTAGGGATCACAGCATGCACAGCTAAACGGAAGTGAACACACAGACATGCACATACAACACACACCTTGGGCGCAGGGAATGTCACAGGAGTACACACTGCCATGAGGGGACTCCACTCCTGTGTGAGGAAAGCTGTGCCATATGTTGCCTCAGTAGGGCCCCATCATGTCAGCTGAGCACTTGGTCACACAATCAACAATTAGCACCAAATGAGGGCTCCCGTCACATCAGCCTGGTCATGGAAGTGCCAACGGAATCATCAGCACAGATCCAACACACTTGTATAGCAATGTTGCACTGACAACACAGATGAGTCCTTCCCCATTGATGCCCAAACCTGCATGTCCACTGGAGATGGCCACACGGTCAGGGAAGTAGACGAATTGAACAATGGCAGGCACAACAGATGTGCAGGGGTAGAAGCCACAGATGTGAAATAGCCAATCTAAGTAGGAAATCCCATTGCCAAATACTGAACACATGACACCCTCAGATGCTGCTATGGATGACATGGATACACCACAGGATAGGACACATTCCTCCTGGACCACATGGGTTCCTGCACAGTAACACTTCATTATCATGAGACCAAATATCACCATCACTGCAGCAAGGGCATGGTTAGCATCATCAACATCATGTACATCAGAAGCAAAAGCACTAGAGAACAGAAAGTTGCTTTATTCAGCATATGTGGCATTAAAAGTAGAAGTCCGGTAGAACATAAACAAAGGCCAATGGCCAGCCCATCAACAAAGTCACAAGTGGGTGACAGTGGCAGATGCCACCCTACACATGCCTGCACAAAACCAGGGACAATCCACTAGGAGGGGCAACCGGGGGGTAGGCCAGGCACCGCAGGGACAGGATCAGGGCTCACCAGGAGGAAGCAGGGAAGGGGTGGTGGGTGCTGGAGAGCCACTGACAACTGCAGTGGAGGTGTCTGACATGGTGTGTGCCGGCACAACTGGGGGGCATGGCTCAGATGTTGTGGGTGCCGGCACGACTGCAGTGGACCCTGCAGATGGAGTGGACAGGTCCGCCACTGCAGTGCCCAAGTCAGACAGGGTGGTAGTGGACTCCACTGCAGTGCCTACCACCAGGGGAGGAGAATGGGGAACAGGCAAGGTGGGCTGGACAGAGGGGGAGGACACCCTCACCACATCAGTGGCACAGACAAGCGCAGCGGGGGTGTGGTGCCGGGAGAGCAAGTGGCAGGGGGAGAAGGCCGGAGCCTCTTGGGGATGGTATATCTGTGGGTGGGGGAACCTGGGGCAGGGTGTGGTGGGGGCACCTGTGGAGTGGGGGCCTGAGGGATGGAGGAAGGAGACCTGGTGCTTGAGCTGCAGGGCGGCGGCGAGGTCTTGCTCTTACCACTCCGGGGAGACTTGCGGGTGGGGGCCTCAGTCTGTCTGCGCCTGGGGGAGGGTGTCCGGGGGTGAGGGACACTCTGCTCCGTGTGGGGGGCTTCCTCTTCACCCTGGATGCTGGAGCAGCTGGATCGGAGGGGAAGAGGCCGAGGTCACTGAGGAAGAGGCGCTGGGTCTTTGGGGTTGCAGGTGAGGCAAGGGAGGGTGCTTTGGAGGGAGAGGCAACTGAGGACTGCGCAGTGCCCGTGGATGCGTGTGTGTGTACCAGGGCCCCATCCCCTGTGAGTCTGGTTTCAGTCCCCTGACTGTGCGTGCGTGTGCGTTTTGTTTGTGGCGTGTGTGTCTGTGTGCTGGATGTGTGTGTGCTGGTGTGTGCCTGTGCCGGTGTGTGTGTGCTTGGGACGGGTAAGGTGCTGGGGAGTGTGGATGGAGCAGAGGCAGGAGGGGTGAGGGACTGTCTGAGGAGGGACACTGCTGCCGTCAGGGAGGAGTCCATGGACCTATTGCCCCTCTGTAGGTCAGACATGCCCGATGAGATGCCCTCCATGAACGACACCAGCTGAGTCAACAGTGCGGTGTGCGCATGGAGGACACTCAGCATGGCTGTCTGCCCTACATGGAGCTGGCGAAGGAGGTACACAGACTCCTCACTCAGGGCAGCAGGGGACACAGGGGCAGGGGGTGCGGTGCCTGGCCCAAAGGAGACACGCTCCCGAACATGGGAGCCTCCACGGACCTGGGGAATGGGAGCCGATGGGAGGGCGGTGGTGGTGCTGGTGGTGGCGGGGACAGCAACACTAGCTGGGGTGTGGTGGCTGCTGACACCCGCCTCCACAAGGGAGTCATCCTCCGAGTTGCTCTGGTCCTCAGCTGAGGTGGATGGTGCTGAGGACTCCTCGGTGTGGCTCCCCTCGCCCTCCGTGCCACTGGGTCCCTCCGACCACTCCTCGGCTGCTGACCCAGTCTGGCTCTCTGGCTCCTCCTGGTCCGTGGAGCTGTCCCCTTCCGTGGCCGTGGATGTATCTGCAAACAATGGGGAAACAGACAGACATCAGTCACCTGCACCAAACGCACACACCACTGTGAGCATAGCACATTACAGAGCAAGCCCTGGCATCATTAGTTGTACATTGCTAAAAGTGCCCTAACTGAACAGGAGAAGCCAATTGTCAGTCTGATGCCAAGCTTGGCACTCACATCCCACATGGCCTTGCACCCATCTGTCTGGTGTCTGTTGGATTGCAACACCCCAGTGTGGACACATGCACCAAGTACACAGTAGTTGGACAGTGCAGAGGACACGGTGTGGCATGTGGACATGCACACATCACAGCTCTTGCCACTGAGTCAGTACAGGTTTCCGGATGAAAGGGATGCCCAGAGTCAAATAGGAAATGCATGTGATGCATACCAGCGACAGACACCATGATGCACCCATGTCCTGATAGCCATCGCCACAATGGTGTGCATGTAGCACATGTCACTCCCCTGCAGGACCACCAATAAGTTGACACATGCCATGGCAGAGGCATGACTGCTAAGTCATACATCACTGTCTCAGTGATGTATGACTTGGCAGCCAGACAACAACACTATGCACTGTGTCACAATAGTAGGTCATGGGGAATGCAAGTCCTGGAGCTGCACAAGTGCACATGTACATCCCCCACACAACACATCATCTTAACCCTCATCTGTCCAGGTCATACCTATTGGACATATGGGAGACCTGTGACACTACCCTCTGAACCTGAGCCCCTCACAATTTGCTGTGAATGGGGAACAGCTGCCTGAACTTCACATTCGCATACCCCAGTCTGCACGGGCAGCTGATCAAACACCTATGTGACACACAAGTATCGTCTCCTATGGTCACATCTCCAGGGGCATGCTGAGCCCCTACCAAGAAACACCCCAGCAGTCCTGGCAACTAATCCACAGCACACTGACACAGAGGCAGACACCTGAGGGGTCAAATCACTGTGCACAATGTGTCAGCTGATACACGGGAGTGGGAGTACAGAGTGCATTGCATGGCCTGGAGTAGGCATGACTGTCCTGCTCCACATGAATGAGGGATGTGCCCTGGACAGTGGATAGCTGGCTATGTATGTGTGACACACATAATCTGCACACTCCTGGGGCCCAAACATTGTTCCCACCCGCTGCATGGGCGTGTGCCACATACCCCAGGCACATGTGGTGGCTCAGCTCAGCAAGTGGACCGCATATCAAAGCAACACGCAGATCACATGTCCAAACACAGGCGTTGTGTGAACAATGGACCCACCCATGATGCCCACAACAGAGTTAGGAAAACAGATGCTGTCCCCCACCTTTAGTGAAGCAAACTGCAAGGACACAGTCCCAAGTGACACAATTCCCTGAATGTAAGGGCCACACCTGGGTATCAGATGAGCAGTGGGCAGTGCACAATAGAGGGACATGGCTCCTGGACAACATGACTGCTGCACTGTGGCAGTTGAACCAGGCCAGAGGAGGGCACAAAGCATGTAATACAGAGTTCACAGTGCAGTCTTTGACTCACCCCCTCCTTGCTGCTGTCTGGCCTTCAGCTGCCCATCCAGATCTGGAAACACCACCGCCAGGATCTGGAGCATGTGGGGGTCAGGGTCCGTGTTTCGCCCCTCCTGCGAGGAGGCGACAGCTTCAGCTGGACCCGTGCAATCCTCCGGGTCCAGCCCCGAAGGTCCTGCCACCTCTTCTGGCAGTTGCGGATCCGGCGCTTGTAGACCCCCACGGACCGGACGGCCCGGACGATGTCCTTCCAGATCTCCTGCTTCCGATGGGCATTAACCTGTCAGGATGACAAAGTGAAAAGGCCATTACTACACATGCAACATATCCGTGCATGACACAGTTGTATATACATGTCTCAATCACAGGGGCACATGATGTACACAGGCAGTGCAAAGCTGCCCATGGACAGTTTGCCAGACGTCACTACATGGTATCATTGCATGGGAAGTAAAACCTTGTTCAAATGCACTGTCACTGCACCATACCTGTCCAGTGCATGTCACTACACACTATGGGGGTGACAACTACTCAGTGAGCCTGCTAGCCAGTGGCGTGCAGACTTTCAGCCTTGCTAGTCAGACAAAATGCACATTCAGAAAGGCAGTGCACAGAACACTCACCTGCTCCCCTGGTGTCCCATACAGCTTGCTGTACTGTGGAAGTAGGCTGTCCAGCAGGGCCTGGTTCTCTTCAAGGCTGAAGGCTGGGGCTCTCTCCACAGTACGTGCCATTGCAGGGTCCAGAGGGGCAGAGACAGCAGCAGTGCAGTGGCAGATGTCGTCCTGGAGCATGTAGTGCAGGCAAGTGAGCTCTCAGGGGAACAGCCAGCAATATATATGTGCTGGAGAGGCAGATACTGTCCCTTGTGTCCAAAGTGATAGGTCCAAGTCGTTTGCATCTTCTGAATCTGGCCAATCCATGGAATAGCAGCACCAAAACACGCCCACAGCATCCTTCAAATCTTCAACTTCATGACATACATGATTTTGCAACATTGTTGTGGGTGACCAACTGATTTTCCAGCAACCGACTCGTTCGAAATTCGAAAACGCGTCCATTGCCAGGCAAGCCCATTGTCAATGGGTGCGCACCGATCGGTCCATTGCGGTACAACGCGTACAGGGGTACAACGCGTACCCGCACACATTGAATGCAATGGGCCGGCCGGAGGCACCGATCGGTCCATTGCGGTACAACACGTACAGGGGTACAACGCATACCCGCACACATTGAATGCAATGGGCCGGCCGGAGGCACCGATCGGTCCATTGCAGTTCAACGCGTACAGGGGTACAACACGTACAGGGGTACAACGCATACCCGCACACATTGAATGCAATGGGCCGGCCGGAGGCACCGATCGGTCCATTGCAGTTCAACGCGTACAGGGGTACAACGCGTACCCGCACACATTGAATGCAATGGGCCGGCCGGAGGCACCGATCGGTCCATTTTAGTACAACGCGTACAGGGTACAACGCTGTACAGGGGTACAACGCGTACCCGCACACATTGAATGCAATGGGCCGGCCGGAGGCACCGATCGGTCCATTGCAGTTCAACGCGTACAGAGGTACAACGCGTACAGGGGTACAACGCGTACCCGCACACATTGAATGCAATGGGCCGGCCGGAGGCACCGATCGGTCCATTGCAGTTCAACGCGTATAGGGGTACAACGCTGCACCGCGACACATTGAATGCAATGGGCTGGCCGGAGGCACCGATCGGTCCATTGCAGTACAACGCGTACAGGGGTACAACGCGTACAGGGGTACAACGCTGTACCCGCACACATTGAATGCAATGGGCCGGCCGGAGGCACAGATCGGTCCATTGCGGTACAACACGTACAGGGGTACAACGCTGTACTCGCACACATTGAATGCAATGGGCCGGCCGGAGGCACCGATCGGTCCATTGCAGTTCAACGCTGTACAGGGTACAATGCGTACAGGGTACAACGCTGCACCCGCACACATTGAATGCAATGGGCCGGCCGGAGGCACCGATCGGTCCATTGCAGTTCAACGCGTACAGAGGTATAACGCGTACCCGCACACATTGAATGCAATGGGCCGGCCGGAGGCACCGATCGGTCCATTGCAGTACAACGCGTACAGGGGTACAACGCGCATAGGGTATAACGCGTACCCGCACACATTGAATGCAATGGGCCGGCCGGAGGCACCGATCGGTCCATTGCAGTTCAACGCGTACAGGGGTACAACGCATACAGGGTACAACGCGCACCGCACACATTGAATGCAATGGGCCGGCCGGAGGCACCGATCGGTCCATTGCAGTTCAACGCGTACAGGGGTACAATGCGTACAGGGGTACAACGCGTACTCACACACATTGAATGCAATGGGCCGGCCGGAGGCACCGATCGGTCCATTGCAGTACAACACGTACAGGGGTACAACGCGTACAGGGTACAACGCTGCACCGCACACATTGAATGCAATGGGCCGGCCGAGGCACCGATCGGTCCATTGCAGTTCAACGCGTACAGGGGTACAACGCGTACAGGGGTACTAACGCGTACCCGCACACATTGAATGCAATGGGCCGGCCGGAGGCACCGATCGGTCCATTGCAGTACAACGCGTACAGGGGTACAACGCGCATAGGGGTACAACGCGTACAGGGTACAACGCGTACCCGCACACATTGAATGCAATGGGCCGGCCGGGGGCACCGATCGGTCCATTGCAGTTCAACGCGTACAGGGGTACAACGCGTACAGGGTACAACGCGTACCCGCACACATGCAATGGGCCGGCCGGAGGCACCGATCGGTCCATTGCAGTTCAACGCGTACAGGGGTACAACGCGTACAGGGGTACAACGCGTACCCGCACACATTGAATGCAATGGGCCGGCCGGAGGCACCGATCGGTCCATTGCAGTTCAACGCGTACAGGGGTACAACGCGCATAGGGGTACAACGTGTACCCGCACACATTGAATGCAATGGGCTGGCCGGGGGCACCGATCGGTCCATTGCAGTACAACGCATCACTGTACATGTGACTGGCATATGTCAGCATGCCTGTCTCAGATGGACATATGCCAGCCACAGATAGCTCCCAGGGAGTGAGGGGCACACCTACATCACGACAGCCTGTCCAAACTTTATCATAAGGCGTGTAAGGCTGCATTTCCTATTGTGTGTATGTTGGTGTACATGTTGTCCAGTGGGTGTCACCTGTGGGCAGCCACCCCCAGGCTGTGCACGTGTTCATGGGGACAGGATCCTGGGTGTTACGTGTACATGACCACTGTGATGTGCAACTGTTCAGATCTGTGCATGTGCCATGGTCACATTTCACGGTGGTGTATGTGTATGTCATGTCACATACCCCGTGAGTCCCATGTGGGACGGTATGTTTGAGCCAGGGTGTCCCAGTGGCACAATAGTGATGGTCCTCCACAGTCTTTGTGCATGTAGTGTTTACAATGTCTCTGATTTCATGTGCACAATGGGAGACAGTCTCCACATCCAGGTTGTGTGTGCATGGACTTTGATGTTGTGCGTGTGTGTGTCACAGACGTCCATGTCTGTCCTGCCGTGGCAAGTGGGGCCACTACCTGTGGGGGTCATGGTTGTTTTGCTGTGGTGTATACATGATACTCCATGTAATGCCAGTGTCCATGTGGCAATACAGGGTCCCTGGGAATGTACCTGTCGTTGAGCTGTGGTGCCTGGGGCACATCTGTCCTCACATGTCACTGTGGGGGGTTATTGTGACACGGCAGCAGGAGATGGGAACTGTGACACGGCCTCATGATATCCAATGGGCCAACCTGGGACTAATTGATGCCACCTGTTGGACCGTGTTGACAGATGTTGGCCATGTATGTACCATACATGTCCTTCCGGAACTGCACACTTCATGTAGTTGTGCCTCATAATGATGTATGTTGGGATCTTGAGTGTGTTCAATGCCGCATATGTGGGGTGACTGACAATCTTGCTTACTTCTCCTCTGCACTGCAGGGCTCCTGCTGTCCATCGACCATTCCCAGACCTGGCAACGATGGTGGAACGGGACAGCATCCGACGGTACCGCTTCACCAGGCAGCTGATTGAGGATTTGGCAGTGCAGTTGTCCCCACATTTGCAGCCTGGCCGGCCGTATCCTACAGCGCTGACCCCCAAGGTGAAGGTGA
Source organism: Calotriton arnoldi (assembly GCA_963921515.1). NCBI lineage: Eukaryota > Metazoa > Chordata > Amphibia > Caudata > Salamandridae > Calotriton > Calotriton arnoldi. The sequence goes on along the minus strand of CAWUFW010004604.1, from coordinate 992,241 downwards.
TGGCAGCCCTACACTTCTTTGCCACCGGTACCTTCCAACATACTGTGGCGACTGCTGGTGGGATGTCACAGACCATGTTGAGCCATGTGCTCCGCGATGTTTTGGCGGCAATGTTGCTATTCCTGAACCGGTACATCTATTTCCCTAGACTGCGACGACTCACTGACGTGAAGAGTGACTTTTATGCCCTGGGGAGGATGCCGCATGTCATTGGCTCCATTGATGGGACACATGTGGCTTTGGTACCACCACAGGCCCAGGAGCAGGCCTACAGGAACCGCAAGCACTACCACTCGGTCAATGCACTGGTGGTGTGTCTTGCAGACATGACCATCACACACGTGTGTGCCCGTTTCCCTGGTTCTGCACACGATGCCTTTGTGATGAGGAGTAGTCGCATCCCCAGGATGATGGCACAGATGCAGAACCAGCGTGCCTGGCTTGTCGGTGTGTACTGACTTTGTGCCATTGTGTGTGATCTGATCTGTAGTATTCCGCCCACTTTTCCAAGTCAGCTAATGTGCACTTGTCTGTCCGTAGGTGACTCGGGATACCCCAACATGCCGTGGTTGCTGACACCCCTCAGGAACCCTGTGACACCAGCCCAGATGCGCTACAATGAGGCACATGGTCGGACCAGGAGAGTGATTGAGCGGACATTTGGTCTCCTGAAGAGCCGCTTCCGCTGCCTGGACAAGACCGGAGGGTCCCTCCCATATGCCCCTGCGAAAGTGTGCAAGATTATCATCGTCTGCTGCATGCTCCACAACCTGGCAGTGCGGAAGGAGTTGCCTCTCATCCAGGATGACAATGACCAACATCCGCCACCTGTGGAGGATCCTGGCCTGGACCACGATGCCAGTGACGATGATGATGATGATGATGATGATGGTGATGTCCGCACACAGCTCATCACCAACTTCTTTAGCTGAATGTGAGTATCCTGAGGTGTCATGTCAATGATGTGAGTTGGCATGATGTGTGGGTGGTGCTCTGGTGCTGTTGGAGTGTGTCCATGGGCTACTTGACTGGATGTGTGTTGCGATGTGTGCTAACAGGTGGGCTGTACTCCCCAACAGTGTTGACATGCTAACTTGGTTCTGGGTGGGTATCTTGTAACATGTATTGTGCATGAGTTTTGCTGTTCTGTCCTGTACTCCATTGCTTTTGACTGTGTGTCATTTCTGTCCTTCACAGGGTACTTTCAGATTCGTTTGGTCAACTGTGTCCACCGACGACGTGATTGCACTTCCAGGGTGGTAGCTGTTGTGTCCCTACAGGTGATGTGCGCCACACCCATGGACTTCCTTCCGTCTACAGTTGTTGACTGTGTGCCCGCTGCCAGGTGGGATTACCTTGCATCTGTAGTGGTTACGACATGTTGCAACTGTGTAATAAACCTGTGCTTCACTTTGTGATGTGCGTTGTCTGTGGTCACACATTTGAGTGCCATTTGCTTACTGCACCTGTGGGCTACTTGACTACAACTGGGAATGGGTGTGGTGTCTGTGCATTGCACCGTCTTCCCTGGCAACATCAGTGTAGGCAATGAGTCAGATGGCCTAGGTGTGTATGTGTTGTGTAGCCCTGGTGGTGTGTCTCCCTCATATGTGTCACGTTGCCTTTACTCACATGCCTGTGTTGTCCTTGCTGTTGCAGTTCGCATACACAGTGTAATTTTGCAGTTCATCATCCCCATAACAGCACCCACGTTGGAATCACGACAGAGGCAAGTATGGTGTATTAGTGTGTTTATTGTGATACATTTGTGTTAATAGTGCATAGGATGGGTAGTGCTGTACATAAATCTTGCAATCCGAAGTTCCTAGGTGAATTGAAAGTCCTGGTAGACAGGATCCCCAGTATCGGCGCCACAGTTGTCTGACACATTGGTCCAACTTGTACTCCCCATGCAATGTGTGGGAGTAGTGTTGCCGTCAACAGGGTGAACAGTCTGTGCACAAAGGCGAACATCCAGAACAGGTTCAGGCTTCCTGGGAGTTGCGCTTGGCCATCGGCCTCTCACTTTTCCCTCCTCGGACGACCCCTCTTCTTGGGGGGGGCCCCTCAAGTACAGGCTGCTGCGGTGCAGGGGACTCTCCGCCAGAGTCATCCTCCCTCCCTGTGGCAGTTGCAGTTTGTTCGGCACCAGATGTTGTTGGCACACAGGGAGGTGTGGACTGGTTGCTGTTCATCTGGCGGAGGCATTGTAAAATGTCCCTGTGCACCGCCGTCATCTCATGCAGTGCATCCCACTTGGACTCCACGCGGGACATGTGTGAGTCCACGCGGGACATGTGTGACTCCACGTGGGACATGTGGGAGTCCAAGCGGGCATGATGGGCAGCCTGCTGCTGTTTCATGTCTCTGAGGAGCCCCACTACCTGGCTGAGGTCTCCGGTGCTGGACTGGTACGCATCAGCTATGCGTACCAGTTGTGGGTCATCATGCACACCAGCAACGTCTGCAAGCAGCGACCTCTGTCTCCCACCCCTCCCACCACCCCTGCTGACATGTGCAGTGTGTGCAGTGGCACGCACAGATAACCCTGGTCCACCTTGGGGGTTGGTGGTGGTGGTGGTGTCCATGGCCCCAGGTTGGTCCAGGGTCCCTGTGCTGGTGTTGCTCCTTGTTCTGTCCATGTCGGCAGGGATGGTATTTGTGGTGACAGTCGTTGGAGGGGTGGGTGCAGGGGGTGCAGCTGGTGGTCCTGCTGGTGCTGCAGCTGGTGGTCCTGCTGGTGCTGCATGTTGACTTGCACCGGATGTGCCAGGTTGGTCTTCATCGTCCGAGGAGGACAGAGGCTGTACGACGCCAGTGAGCTCCGCATCCTCTTGAGCCTGGGACTGGGACTCCTCAGCGTCTGCTGCTGTGTCCCCATCATCACCTGTTTTTGGGAGACACAAACAATGTATGTTATGTTTCTGCAGGCATCAATGGTTGACACACATGACAGTTGTGACTGTGCCTCTGGGTGCGGGCATGTACATTGCATTGTCCTAAGTCGTCACAGTCAGGGGTTGATATTGGTGTGGCACATTGTCCTGCATTATTTGGGCATTTCTATGTATTTTTTGGGGTGTGAACATGGTCTGCATTGGTTGTGTTTAGTTGACAGCCGGCCCTCCTTCCCACCCACCCAGCCAGTCAGTTATCCCACCATGGAATGTGCTTGCGTTGCAGGGAGTGGAAGTTGTCTCTCAGGATGTCAGTCAGTGGTGTCCTGCTGTTTGTTGGTGCACAGTTGGCAGCAGGGCCTTGTGCTCCCCACAGCAGTAGCCAGTGTCAGCCATCTTGTGAGTCCTTCTCCACTCCCTGTGATGTGAGCATGGTTCAGGGTGGTGTTGATGGGACAGTTGTGGGGGTGAGCTATGTCTGTGACTACGACTCCCATCATGCTATTGCCTCCACCCCACTTCCCAGCATTCCCATACTTACTTGCATTTGTGGGGAGTTCAGTGTGTGTGGGTGTGAGAGCAATGGCAAGATGGCTGACAGTGGTGTCCTGCTGTTGGTTGGTGTGCAGTACCCAGCATGCCCTTGTGCTCCCCACGACACAGCAACAGTGTCAGACATCTTTGATGGGCCTTTCCACTCTCTGTGGGATGTGCATGCGTGAGTGTGAGCTTGCTGGGCCATGTGGTGGGGGATGTAGAGCTGTGACTACGACTCCCATCATGCTATTGCCTCCTCCCCCTTCCCAGCATGCCCATGCTTCCTTCCTTTTGACTCTGCTTCCCTGTGGGGTGGGCTGGCTGTGCTGACAGGATGGCTGGGAGTGTTGTCCTGGCAGTTGTTTGGCTAGAAGTCCCAAGAGTGGCCCTGTGATTCACACAACATAACCCAGGGTGGTGGTTCTTTGTGGGATCTTGTGTTAGGATGGGGGGCATTGCATTCTACCAGGTGGGTTCTGTGGAGTTTGTGTTGGGGTGTGTGTGAGGGGAGGTGCTTGTGACTATGGTCAGTGCTGCAAGTCCTCCTTCCCACCGAGCTAGCCAGATATCCCACCATGGAACGTGCTTGCATTGCAGGGAGTGGAAGTTGTCTCTCAGGATGTCAGTCAGTGGTGTCCTGCTGTTTGTTGGTGCACAGTTGCCAGCAGGGCCTTGTGCTCCCCACAGCAGTAGCCAGTGTCAGCCATCTTGTGAGTCCTTCTCCACTTCCTGTGATGTGAGCATGGTTCAGGGTGGTGTTGATGGGACAGTTGTGGGGGTGAGCTAATATCAGTGACTACGACTCCCATCATGCTATTGCCTCCACCCCCCTTCCCAGCATGCCCATGCTTCCTTCCTTTTGACTCTGCTTCCCTGTGGGGTGGGCTGGCTGTGCTGACAGGATGGCTGGGAGTGTTGTCCTGGCAGTTGTTTGGCTAAAAGTCCCAAGAGTGTCCCTGTGCTTCACACAACATAACCCAGGGTGGTGGTTCTTTGTGGGATCTTGTGTTAGGATGGGGGCATTGCATTCTACCAGGTGGGTTCTGTGGAGTTTGTGTTGGGGTGTGTGTGAGGGGAGGTGCTTGTGACTATGGTCAGTGCTGCAAGTCCTCCTTCCCACCCAGCTAGCCAGATATCCCACCATGGAACGTGCTTGCATTGCAGGGAGTGGAAGTTGTCTCTCAGGATGTCAGTCAGTGGTGTCCTGCTGTTTGTTGGTGCACAGTTGGCAGCAGGGCCTTGTGCTCCCCACAGCAGTAGCCAGTGTCAGCCATCTTGTGAGTCCTTCTCCACTCCCTGTGATGTGAGCATGGTTCAGGGTGGTGTTGATGGGACAGTTGTGGGGGGCAATATGTGTGACTGCGACTCCCATGATGCTATTGGCTACACTGACTTGGCCAGCATACACAGAATTCTTTCCTTTGAGTGGTCTTCACTGTGTGTTGGTGTTGTTGTGGTGGCTACATGTCTGGATGTGTTTGTTAGTTCTATTTGTGCCACTGCCTAGCTGTAGTTGTAGTTGTGTTTGTACATGTGTTGGCACAGTTGGATGTGACTTTTTTGATGGCATGTGTTGTGTTTATCTGACTGACATACACATTTTGGGATGATTCTGTTCTGGTTGCTGTGTAATTGCTATGAGTGCATGGTTTGACTCTCCCCTTGACAGTGATGTGTGTGTTTTGTGGCAGTATATTGTGTACATTTGTTGTGTACTCACCAGGCTCTGGGATGTCCTCTAGTCCATATACGCTCACTGGCGGAAGGATGGCCCGCACCTTCTCCTCCCAGGGCCTGAGGTATATTGGCTTGGCAGGAGGGCCACTGCCGGTGTATTGGCTGTTGATGTAGTCTTTCTTCAGCAGGTCCCGTACCCTCCTGCGCACGTCATACCACCTGTTCTGGATGTCGCTCTTTGTGCGCCGACATGGTGATTGTGCGTTCACCCTGTTGATGATCCTCTCCCACATCTTGGTTTTCTGGGAGATGGGGGTCTGTTGGACCAGTGTGCCAAACAGCTGTGGCTCTACCCTGAGGATCTCGTCTACCATGACTTCCAATTCACAATCTAGGAACTTGGGATTCTTCTTGGGGGGCATGGTGATGGGTGGTGATGGTGAGTGATGTGTGTGTTGGTGTGCAGGTGAGGGTGTGTGAGTGTGTGTTTTGCTGGGTGTATGTGAGGTAGGTATTTGTTGGTGTGCTGATGGTGTGTGGCTTGTTTGAGGGATGAGCTGTGGGTGTGTGGTTGCTTTCTCTTGGGTGCTGGCAGTGGAATGGCATTTGCAAAGGCTCATGGTTGTGATTTGTGTCCTTTATATAGGTGGAGTTGTGGGTGTGTCTTTGTTCTCTGTCCCCACCCCCCCAGTATTTATTGGCTTGGTAATTGCTTGTTTGGCCTTTTTTTGGGTGATTTTTCCTTTGTGCTGTCTGTGTATGTTGGAAACGTTCTTGTGACCGAGTCGGACCCTGCATTTGTCTCGTACGGTCTTCTCCGTTTCGTTCACGCTGTGTTTGTGCAGTTTTCTATGCTGCGTACGCGTCGGTCGCGGTGTTTTGTGTTGCTTCGGCTCGGTTTTGTATGCGTGTCGGTCGTGCGGCTTGGCCTCCGTCCGACTCGCTCGTGGTTTTCGCGCCTTGCATCGTACTTTGCGGTTTGGAGTTCGCGTGTATGTTTCGGTCGGATTTGTTCCGGGTGCGTGTCGGTCGGTTGGAATCGCGTGTTTTTCCGGCCGGATTGCTGTTTTCCTTGCGGCTCGGTCGGTCGACTTGGTTTCGGTACGTGTCGGTCGGATTTTTCACGCCTTGCATCGTACTTGGCGTGTCGGGCGCCACAGGTACGTGTCGGTCGGTATTATTTCCGGATCCGAGTCGGTCGGTGCTTTTTCCGGCCCGAATCGGAATCGACCCCTATATATGTATATGTATATTTGTGAGATTAACAAAATATTAAGAGGACATTAAAACAAAGAAAAAATGGAAATTTACAAGGGGCAAGATTGACTACGCATCAGGTCGCATTCTGACCTTCAGCAGAAAATACGATGTGGCTAGAAAGGAATTCAGGCGCACGTATTCCCTTAGGCAACAGGAGATCGCAACATCTGAATCAATTTCCGACATATCTGATTTGGATGAAAGACAGGTAACGTCTGTGAGTGGCCAATTTCCCTTCACTACCTTAGAGGAGACCCGTTTTTTAAGACAAAATCAGGGACCAAGAAGAAAACCTCCAAAAGGAAGAGAAGGAAACAACGCAGGAGGAAAATCCGAAGAGGGGGGAGAGGAAAAGGAGACAGAGAAGCCGCGTGGGAAAGGAATACGGCAGAGCAAGAGAAACAAATGATGGGTGAGGAATCCTTTTCAGTAATCAATCTATCCCTTCATACCCTTACTCCTGATTAACAATCTTTATTGGAGCTAGGTATGTCCTTTTGTCCCACTGCTAATTTGGATTACTCACATGCTCGCATTGACATGCTTCTTTTTACTAGAAAATTGAAATTGTTGAAAATTCATGCTCTGAAAGGAACAAGAGGTGCAATAGGGGGTATAAGTTCCGAGCCTACCACTACTGACACGATTTCAAATCTATTGTCCATTGGAGACATTGAGGGTCTGTCTTCACTCAGGGAGCTGGAGTTAGGAGAAAGGGATTGGGTTTCTGAACGGGAACTTCTCTGCAATTTGGATTTGGTAATTGTGAGAAGTTGGCCTGGTATATGCTGTCCACTAATGAAAGAGGGCACCTTGTACCAGTCCAAACAACCCTTATGGTGATTAGGTCAAAGATAACCTTTATTGAAAGCTATCCTAGTGGCAGCTATGGAGAGCAGCCTTCAGGCTAAGTCTTGAAGGAATGTTAAGCACCTTGTTTTACCAGAATGCAACCTTATAGTATTGGTTAAATGAAAGGGAATATGATAATAAACAACAAGAGAGTGTGCCTTGTAATAACAAAATAAAGCACAACAAAAGAAACCCAATCGGGGTCCGCGTTTGGAGGGAATGCCTAGGTATACTGCGGGTGCCTAGCAGTGCGGGCGGTGTGCCATTATTGCTACCACCCCCCTTCCCGAGACCCATGGTGTTATTAATGATGACACCCCATAATAAACTCGGTTCCTCTCAACACGAGGAATTTTAGAAGTATATTTTTTACTTTTTCACACTTAAAACCTCAGGTTAGGGTGGGCCGTAGTGCGCTCACACCGCCGGGGTTTCACACGTCTCTTTTGGTCCTGACGAATGCCTGTTAAATAACTACACATAGGCAGAAACATGTTGACCACATCATAGTGGACCGTGCTGAACAATTTATTTGGCTTTGGTGTCCCACTCTTTGTTTTTACTCATGTCTGATTGGCTTCTAATAAAATGTATTGTTTGACACAGTCAGCCATTTTTAAATTATCACTTTCACTTCACACTGGACTTTTAAACCAGCTCCGCAGTAATTCTGGCGTTGCAGCACACCGGGGTGGCATTCGGCCGCTCCTGGTGGGGCCCGATGATGAAGCATGTCACCAACTAGGCTGGTGAGTGAGGGCTTTATTAAGAACCTACTGGGTTTCTTTTGTTGTGCTTTATTTTGTTATTACAAGGCACACTCTCTCGTTGTTTATTATCATATTTACCCCCGGGGGATTGAGAGTGGTTCTTACTTTCGAATTCCCTCCCTCTCTTGTTGTTTTCAGCGTAAATGAAAGGGAAACCACACAGTAGTTATAAAAATATGTATTTATTATATATTTCACTCTCTAGTATCCTCTACACGAGGATAGAACAGAAATCAAATAATACAGTTGCAAAGAATCAAACGTAAGTAGCACAATACACAGTGGGCTCCCGGGGGAGACCAAACCATATACTAAATAAATGATATAAGAAACACGACTCAGGACTAGACCTAGTCTAGAAGGTGTAGAATCGCTGGGACCCCAAGGAACCACCCAAGGTGAGTGAGTAGGGACCCCACGGAGGACGGGTGCAGTGTGAGAACACGACCGCGTGCTCTGTACAATTCAAGGGGAAAGTCGCAGTTGGAAAATCAGAGATTAAGGACCCTTCCCAGTAGATTACGAAGAGAAACCTTGGAACTTAAGAGTTTGGAGGGCCACCCCACCCGTGGATACCTTTGTACCAGAGTTACCTATCCCAGAGGAGCTGGATGCATACGTGCGAAGTGGCGTCGGAAACCCTCGTCGTTCTCTATGGATGTCGACAAAGAAATGCTGCTGCTGGAAGAAAGAAAAGTGTCCGGTGGAATCCAAACGTGGATTCTAGATGAGAAGAACCTGAAAGCAGACGGGACAGAGTCTGGGTCACTTTGGAGTGACCAGGGGCTCGGTAGACGAATGCCCACCGATGTCAGGTGCTTCAGGTGTGTTGACGGTGATCTTGACTCTTCAGCTGTGCAGACCAGGAGACGTCTTGGATGACCAGGAGCTGGATACGAGCTGATCCACAAAGGATGTCGAGTGTTGAGGGGTCGGTGTCTGGCGGGAGCACCAAACAAGCCTTGGCAGCGGCAAACAATGTAGATGATCAAATTCAGTGTCGATCTGGCCCAGCAAGGACCAGGAGACTCACCACAGCAAGGGGAGTCAGGGCAGGCCTGGAGCAACCTGGAGAGCCCAATTAAAGCAAAGTTGACCCTCAAGTGGACCCACAGGCCAAAGGCACAGGAGTCGCGAGGGGACCTCAGGCAGTTTCACAGGATACCAGCTAGCAGGGCACAGAGTATGAGGATGCCAGAGTCCTTTTTAGAAAAGATGCGCTGGGGTCAAGGTTACAAATGGCCCAATGCACGGAATTGTTGCATGACAACAAGCATGTGCAGCTGCAAATGGACGCGGTGCACAGGGGTACGGGTTATACGGTCCCCACAGGGATATCTGCCTCAAACTCGGTAAGAGGGCAGCTCGACCTCGGAGACCTTCAGAAACCCACCTTGTGTGTTGCTGGAGCCTTCAGAGTCCGCAGGAGCTCAGGGTCAGCAAACCGGTCAGATGCGTTACTGTGCCTGTGTTTGCAGGGGAGTAACTCCTTCACTCCAAGGGAGATTCTTCTGTTGTCTTGGAGGTCCACAGGGTCCTGCATGGAGCCTGTATGGATCACGGACAGTGGTGAGACTGGGGACGGCAAGGGAAGACGAAGTCGAGCCCAAGGGAGGTCCAGCAAAGTCCAGCTTGTCCAGACGGTCGAAGTGTAGTGGTATCTTCTTGTAGAATCTTTTGTCCACGTAAAATCTAATGTCCTGTAGCCAGGTAACCCATTTTATACCCACGGGAAAGGGTTGGACAGATTCTAGGGACCCTCCTAGGGGAGGGACAGGACAGAGGGGTGGCTACACCCATGTCCTTTGTCCAGTTTCGCGCCAGAGCAGGAGCAAATGGCTCCTAGAACTGGTTTGAACTGGACTCTGCACAGGGACACCAAGTGTGTCCCTCGTGCAGACTTTCTGGCACTGAGACAGTGCACCCACCCAGCCCCAATACACTAAATCCTGTCTGGAAGGTGGTAACACCTCCCTGTGACAGGATGTCTATTGTGCTGCCTTCCCCTGCTCGAGCTTGGCTCAGCAGCAGGAGGGCAGACTCGTGTCTGTGGCTGGCAGCATCCACTTTGTGCTGTAAGGCTCGAGAAAGTTGGTACTGGTAGACTTCGGTACCCCCAGAACCTCGGTTCTGAGGGGAGGAATCATACTTCCCACACCAGTTACTGGTGTGGAAGGTATGATTCCAAGGTGTGTGACACCAAACACGATATACTTCCTTGCAGTCGTTTTCGAGATAGCATTTACCGCAAGGTTATAATGCACCTCTACCTATATGTCTGGTAGTATCACGTACAGCCCGGGAGAATGGTCTCCGAAGATCGCAGAGGGGCCCTGCTCATGCAGGAGCACCCTCTCACGCAAAACCCAGCACCCTGCCTTCAGGATTGTGAAGGCCTGCTATAGGGGTGACTTACAAAGTTTTAAGTGTAGTGATATTTATAGATATAGTGAACCTATATCTAAAGTAAGTGGTGCAATCACCAACTTACACAGGCTGCAGTAGCAGACCTGAGGTTCCATTTTGCATGGCCTCTCATGGGTGGCATAATACATGCTTCAGCCCATGGGAGGCCTCTGGGGTACCTATGCCCTTGGTACATGGGTACCATATACTAGGGACATATAAAGGTACCCCAGTATCCAATCTGGAATTGTACCAAAGTACATATGTTGCAAATTAAGGGAGAAAGCAGATAGGCTGGGGTCCTGAATAGCAGGATCCCAGCCAGACTAGTCAAAACAGTGGGTGCAAAAAGCAAAAAGTGTGGGTAACCATAAGAAGCAGATCCTACTTTCCTACAGTAATTGATAAAAGAAGTCGGAGTGACTTCAAACCGAAATCCAGATTTAACCCAGTTACCGCACATGAGAACATTGACACCTTCCATGAGGCAGTCGTGCATGACCTCATGAAGTTGGGGGCCAGTAATGCTAATCACTTTGCAGAGAATTTAACGAAAGGCCAACAAGCAGCTTTGGATTCTTTGAAAAAAGCAACTTCCTTTGTCATTAAACCATCTGACAAGAGGGGAAACATGGTTTTGTGGGATGTGAGGAAGTACACAGCGGAAGCTAAAAGACAACTGGACTATTCAGGCAGCTATAGGAAAACTAATGCTTTGAAATATGGGCTCACTGTTGATCGGTTTCATAATATGCTAGCGAACTAGCATCAGAGGGGCATTTTGAGTCAGGATGAATTGTTATTTTTAACAGTAAAAAAACCCATGACCCCTTGCTTTTATATGTTGCCCAAAGTTCACAAACACAGCACTGATCCACCGGGTAGGCCCATCATATCGGCCAATGATACCCTTCTGGAGAATACCTCTATTTATCTTGATCACTTTTTGTTCCCATATGTTTGTAGCCTTCCATCATACTGCAGTGACAGTATGGATTTCATTTCTAAAGTTGCAGATATCCCATGGAAATCCAGCTATATTTTTGCCACAGTGGATGTGGTCTCCCTCTATACCGGAATTAATCATGAACTTGGCTTGAAGGCATGTAGGCATTTTTTCAGGGACAGACCAATAGCATCATATGATCACACCATGGTTCTCCTTGAGATGCTCCAGGTTTGTCTGGAGCATTACTACTTTTTGTTTGGTAACCAATGGTACAAGCAGCTGACCGGGCACCCAGTTATGCCTGCATATTTATGGGCTGGTGGGAATCTGAGTACATCTGGTCGGAGAGATTTGAGGAATACACACAACATCTAGTATTGTGGACGCGCTATATAGATGACATTTTTTTGATTTGGGATGGTCCACAAAGATAGCTGGATAAATTCCTGGGCAAGATGTCCGAGAATTATCCTAATCTCAAGTTCACCAGTAAAACTAATGTGAACAGAATAGATTTCTTAGATATTCTGCTGAAAGTGCAGGATGAGACCACACAGACCAGATTGCATAAGAAGGCAACCGCAGGGAACAGCATCCTGCATGCCCATAGCCATCATCACTCAAAACTCAAATGGAGCATCCCCTATAGGGAACTCCTGAGAGTAAAGAGAAATTGCAGTACACCAGAAGCATACACCTCCGAGGAGAAAAAGATGGTGGAGAGATTCCTATTGAGAGGATACACACACAAGGTAGTTGAAACAGCCAGATTGAAAGTGAGGAAAACAAACAGGGATAGTCTTCTTAAACCCAAATCACAGAGAGGCAAAAAGCAGGCTATTCGTCTGATTACAACATTTAATTCTAGCTCTGCAGCAGTCCAGACCATTGTAAAAAAAACATTGGCACTTAGTGAGATTGGACCCTACGATTGGGAAGTTGGTCAGCCCAAGTCCTCACATAACGTATTGTAGATGCAATTCACTGAAGGACATTCTGGTACACACTTTTGATGACCCAGCGCGCACACAAGGTAGCACATGGCTGAAGGAACTCCCGGCTGTCCACAAGTGTGGAAAATGCAAAGCATGCACACACAGTACTAATTGCAAAAACGATTTTGTAGTGTATGTTTTGGTTTGTGTCTGTGGCTTGCGGTATGTGGGCAGTACCATTTTTCCTGTGAAGAAAAGGGTTTTGGAACATCTCAGGACTATCAGGAACAATGATGTGACGTATCCTTTGGCTAGACATTGTAATACTTTGCATGGTCCTAACACTACTGAAGTTCTCAAGATTTCCTTTTTTGGTATCGACAGGGTTCTGGTAAAAACGAGAGGTGGAGACAGAAAATGAGCCCTAAGAGGACTAGAATCCCAGTTTATCATTCGTCTCAACAGTAAGCATCCCTGGGGCCTCAATCAGGATGAGGATCTCCATGCACATTTGGGCTGAGACGTCAATTGGCTCCTGCAATTGAACCCATCTGTTGTGTTCACACACCCTCTTCCCCTCCCTCCCTCCAGTGTATATAGCAGGGTTTTTATCCCATCCCTCCCGTCTCTTCCAGTCTATTTTTTTCAATCAGACAGAATTCATTTGATTGTCTGCGAGGGAAATGGTATTTGGGTATGATTGTTTTGGTGTTCCCCCTGGAGTACAACCCATTCTGTGTTTAGTACTTCACATCTCAGCAGTTTCCCTGCTTAACAGCCCAGAGTACGCACTTGATGGCATGTCTGGTGCTTTTCCTAAAGTGAGTCCCTGGAGAGCAGTGGACTGTGGGTTGGTTGATTCTTGTTATGTTTTTTCTTGGCATGCTCAAATGCACCCTAGTTTTCGGTCACTTGACCTGGATGAATTCTATCTTAACTTTTATTTTTAAACAAGCATTTGGAGCAGTCAGCTTGGGACTGAACTTTCATTAGTCACTTGACTTGTTAACACTGTATCAGTATGGGCTTTGCGCAGCTTCCACTACAACCTAAATGTATTCATTTCCTGAAGCATTTAATTTCTTCTCTTTTTTCATATGTAGTATGATTTTTATTTTTCACAAAATTGATTTGTTTTGCTATAGTCTGTTCATTTAACTGAAATGCATCCAGACAATGTATAGCAGAAGTCTTTCTATTATGTCTGTGCAAAATGGTTACTGTGTTTTCTAAGGTAAATAGGGCACAATTTAACACTGTCTTTATGCTTTGACAAAGACCAGAGTGGTCGAAACGCGTCAGTTTAAATAAACAACGAAGGATTTACCCTGGAGATTAGGCTTACTTGCGAGCGAGGGGGCACGAGCAAAATGCTTCATATATATATATATGTGTGTACACACACACACATTACCCAGTGGCAGTCGCCATTATAGTTAGAACCACGTTTCCATACTAAATGAATTTTTAGTTTGCTAATAACATTGGTGCCATTTGATGAATCTTCACAAAATGTTCTAATTAAAAGTCTCATCCACCGCAGCTGCTTCCCGGAAAGCGGGGCCTCGAAAAGGGAGGCTCTCAAAACACGTTTCCCCTGTGCAATTTTCTATAGGAAAATTAAACACAGCTGCAGCCAAAACCTCTGAACGGAATTAAACCAATTTTGGCAGAAAGCTAGATCTGGTCCAGAAAGCATGCTTTTTGTGACTTGTAAATCTGTTCAATATTTTTCGAGAAATTAAGATTGAAAATGTATACATTTATCATGCCGCAGAGGATCTGGGGATCTCACTGATCTAAAGAAAAGAACTGATTGAAGAAGATGTGGTGGCAGCCATTTTAGGACTCAGGTATCAGTCCCGTACCCTACAAAAAAAAATATACAGGGGAGGTCGGCAAAACTCCGCAGAGGATCCACGAAGCTGATAAAGAAATGGCAGGCTCCCATCCTTTTGAATATTAAGCCCTCCTTGGTAGGCCAGGGCCTGGGGGGTGGGGGGGTGGTGATGCAAACATTTTTAAAGGGGAGGTAGGCGTGCGTGGAGCCCCCCTGCCCAAGTCTTCTGGAGGCCCTGGGTGCCCCATGTCCTGGGGCTGATGGCACTTTAATTAGGAAGGAGGGCATGCACCCCCACCCAAGCCTTTCGAAGACCCCCACAAATCTGTTTCCCTGTGGACAATCTGATTTTTTGGGGGAGGAGAGTGTGGGAAACCCTCCCCGAGCCTTTCAAAGGCCCGAGGACCACATCTCCTGGGGCAAATTTATTTTTCAGGGGGAAGCGGGTGTGGGGCCGAGCTTACTAAGCGGCACTACGGCTACAGGGAACCTCATCCCCCAGGGCTGACTTCTTTAGTTTGTGGAGGGGAGCATGGGGCACCCCTCTCCGGACCATAGTATGGCCTGAGGACTTCTTCCCTTGGGGGAGTATATCTCCAGTTTCTGGCTGGAGCAGTAATGCTCCTGCAGGACAGGAACTAATATTTCCAAGAATGTTTGCTCCCACTGTCCCATAGTACGGCCCGAGGACCCCTTCCTTAGGGGCTGTATGTCTCCTGCTTCTGGATGGACCAGTAATGCTCCTGACATTTTCCAAGAATGTTTGCTCCCACTGTGGGTGCAGAGTTAAAATCACCTAGCATAGATTTGAGCTATTTGAATATGGTATGTCATGCTGCATTAACTTTAGGGACAGGCTATTTGGATGAATTAACCACTCGAAATAATTGCACTTGAACGTACGTCTTCACAATACTTTGCTTTAATTTCTACTTTTTGTTTTTACACTCTCAAAAAAAGATTTTGTTTAGATAAACAAAATTGCTAGTGCTCTCTGTATGTATAAATGTCACAGTATTTTGTTTATCTTTATTCAGGACAACTGCTGGTCGTATGTGCAATTGTTACAGTAGTTTGTTTATGTCTATTCAGGAAGTAAGTGCATCATTTTTATATATAGAAATGCCAAAATGGCACTCTTACATGTGATCTTACATGTGATCAAGGGCATGTGTATCGGTCGAAACGTGTTATGATGGACATCGCACGAAACGTAACCCCTTCCGTGCTCAGGATGGCTGGGAGCTGTGCGGGCACCAGAGGGATTTCTTTCCCCCCCCCCCCCAACAGCCTTGGGAGCTGGGGAAGCTTCCCTAGCTCCCCAGGCTGTTTGTTTGGTTTCCCTGAAATTACGATCAGCAGGTACGTCGCGCTGACGTCATTTCAGTGAAATCGAAACTGAAATGATTCGAGAGGCTCATTTCAGTTTCGCTTTCTACATGCTCAGGGGGCTATCTCAGCCCCCTGAGCACGTTGAAAGTCAGGAGAGGTATTGTTGGAAAGGGGAGAATCTCCCCTTTCCAATGGTACCCCTCCTTAGTGGATCCCTGCTTGGGGATCACCAGGGAGGGGGAGCGGCCCCTTGGGCAAGGGCCTTTGCTCCCGCCAAATTAAATTGGCTAAATTAAGTCTTTCTGCCCCCCCTGGGGGGGCAGAAAGCCCACTAGATACCAGTGATTACCAATGCCCCCACCCCCCCACAAAATTACAATCTTTCTGCCCCCCTGGGGGGCATAAAGCCCACTAGATGCCAGGGATTTTTTTTCCGTTGAATTTAGGGGTGGTGACTGCCCAAGATGGGAATGCCAATGCCCCCCACCCCCCCAAAATTACAGTCTTTCTCCCCCCCCCGGGGGGCAGACGGGGCAGTAGCTCCCAATCTTCCCCTCCGGGGGGCAGAAAGCCCACTAGATACCATGGATGTTTTTTTTCATTGCAATTAGGGGTGCGGCGGCCCAAAATGGGCATGCCAATGCCCCCACCCCCGCAAAATTACAGTCTTTCTGCCCCCCTGGGGGGCAGTAGCCCCCAATCTGCCCCCCTGGGGGCCAGAAAGCCCACTAGATGCCAGGGATATTTTTCTCATTGGCATGCCCATCTTGGGCAGCCCCCACCCCCACAAAATTCCAGTCTTTCTGCCCCCCCTGGGGGGCAAATGGGGGCAGTAACCCCCAATCTGCCCCCCCCGGGGGAGCAGAAAGCCCACTAGATCCCAGGGTTTCTTTTTTTAATTGTTTTTAAGGGAGGGGACTGCCCAAAATGGGCGTACCAATGCCCCCACCCCCCAAAAAAAAATCCACAGCCTTTCTGTCTCCCCTGGGAGGCAGATGGGGGCAATAGCCCCCAATCTGCCCCCCCTGGGGGGAAGAAAGCACTATAGGCACCAGGGATTCCTTTTTTATGTATCTTGGGGTGGGAGTTACCCAAAAGTGATCCCACAACTTTCCCACACAGAAATTTGAGAAAAATGAGATTTTCTCAGCAAAATTTGAGATTTGCAGGGGATTCTGGGTAGGAAAACGTTAGGAGGCCCATGCAAGCCATACCTCCCTGGACTCCCCTGGGTGTCTAGTTTTCAGAAATGTGGGGGTTTGGTAGTATTCCCTAGATGGCCGCCGAGCCCGGGGCTAAAAACCCAGGAGACTTTCCTTACAAAACCAGGTCGTTTTGTGATAGGTAAGTTTGATGTCTCCTCATTAATACGTTTCGGGCCCCTGCCTGTCGTGGGTGCTTGGCCCACCCATGTGAGTGAGGTACCATTTTTATCGGAAGACCTGGAGGAAAGGTGGGTGGTAGGAAATTCGTGTCAGCCCATTGATCCGAAAACTTTCCCACACAGAAATTTGAGATTTTGTTTTTTTTTCCAGCTAAATTTGAGATTTGCAGGGAATTCTGGGTAGGAAAACGTTGAGGGGGTCCACACAAGCCATACCGCGCTGGACTCCCCCTGGGAAAGTTTGAGGTTTGCAAGGGATTCTGGGTAACAGAACCTGGTGAGAGCCACACAAGTCCCCTCATCCTGGATTCCCCTGGGTGTCTAGTTTTAAAAAATGTATAGTTTTGCTATATTTCCCTAGGTGCCGGCTGAGCTAGGCTTCAAAATCCACAACTCGGCACTTTGCAAAAAAAGGGTCAGTTTTCATAGTAAAAATGTGGTGTGTCCACGTTGCGTTTTGGGCCGTTTCCTGTCTCAGGCACTAGGCCTACCGACACAACTGAGGTACCATTTTTATCGGGAGACTTGGGGAAAATCAGATTTGTAGAGTAACTGTTATTGCCTATTGACTTTCTGTGCATTTCAGCCTTCCAACTGTAAGACAATGTGTAAAAATGAATTCACTTTGAAAAATATCCTATAATTCACATGCCAGTATGGGTACCGACAATTTCGGAGATGTGCAAATAGCTACTGTTTCTAAACTCTATATTTTGTTCCCATTTCGGAAATACATAGGTGTCTTTGATACCTATTTTATACTCTTTATATTTTACCAAATGAATTGCTATATACCCGGTACACAATGAAAAACCATTGCAAGACGCTGCTCAGTTATTGGCACTGGGTTCTTGGTGAACCTACAAGTCCTATATATACCTACAACAAGAAGGGTCAAGCTGATATAATGGTATATTGCTTTAAAAAATCTGTCATACTGAGAAGAAGTTACAGGTGAAAACGTTCGCACAAATGGCTGTTTTTTTCAACTCATTTTCAATTTTTCTTATTTTCAACTGTTAGTTTCTATAAAAAAACTTTGAAGGATCTACACAAATGACCCTTGCTGAATTCAGAATTTTGTCTACTTTTCCGAAATGTATAGCTTTCCAGGATCCATTATTGCTTTACACCCAGTTCTACCACTAACTGGAAGGAGGTTGAAAGCATAAAAAGTAGCAAAAATAGGCTACGGCTCAGTAAAATGCCAAAACTGTGTAAAAAATGTTGGTTTTCTGACAAAAGTCTGCTTTCCCCTGAAAGCTGGGAAGATGATGATTTAAGCACCACAAACCCTTTGTTGATACCATTTGCAGAAAAAAAAGAAATGCTTTCTTATGCAGCACTTTTCCCCCAAAAAACAATCTTTAGCTGTATTTTGGCTAATTTCTGGGTCCCCTCCAGGGGAATCCACAAAACTTGGGTACCTTTAAAATCTCCATGATGTTGGAAGAAAAGGGTGCAAATTTGGCATGGATAGCTTCTGTTGACAAAATGTTACAGGGGCCTAAGCGCGAACTACCCCAAATAGCCAAAAAAGGCTTAGCACAGGGGGGAAAAGGCCTAGCAGCAAAAGGGTTAAGTGCCATACTAATTCGTGAAGCGTCGGTACCGTTTTTTTACTAGGCACGGAAATCTGCTTATTTCGCACAGAACTGGATCTGCTACTTCCAACGCCCCCTTCGATTTGGAGCACTGTAGATATGTGTGTGTGTGTGTGTGTGTGTGCGTGTGTGTGTACGGGTGTGTGTGTGTGTGTGTGGTCACTGTGCTATATTTCTACTTAAAGGGTTGAAGGATCCTCACCTACCGATTGGTAGCATGCTTCATCATAGGGGCCCCTCCTGGCACGTGCTGAAGCATTCATACTTGTGTGGCCTGAGCACTGAGTAACGGAGCTCTTTCTACCCTACTCTTCTTTATTGATTGGGTGGGACCACCTTGCACTCGAAGTTGACATAAATACTTTATTATTGCCACTAGTTTGTAGGGTTAAACGATATAACTGCAGGGGAATAATTTGACCCTGCTAAGAAGTGAACACATTTCACCCCGCAAATAAATTCCCATGTACGAGTGCAGGGGCTTTCATTAAAACCAACCACCTTTTTGCATAAACCAACCTTATATATTACTAAAGATGTTTTCTGTATTTATTTTTAAAAGCGGAAAAATAATTCTGAAAATTGTGCTTCTTGTGAGAGACTCTCCATGCTGTCTTTCATGAACTCCAAGCAAAACCTGAACAGATAGACAGCACAGGGAGTTAAAAAATAGGATGAGATTTCCTTAAATACAGATATATGTTAACATATATTTAAAGTATAATGCTAATATGTACCTGTGGGTGTAGTTTTATGTTAAATGTGGCTTCTTTATTTGCTAAAACGCGACAGGTATCCACGTATAAGGGCATATGTAAGAGTTAAATAAATGTAGAAATATACCATTTTGCGACTCCATCTATTCTCAAAATACAAAATAAATATGGATAGATACCAATAAGATGGCCAAAAAACAAATATGGATAAATACAGACGGAAATGTTAAAAAAATAAATACCATAAAACCGGGAGCCCTAATTATTATCAATATTATTATTATTATCAATATTATTAACACACTAAACACACCAAAACAGTTGCTAAACAAGGTATATCTATTTCAGCCACCAGGCATATGCTAATTAAGCTGCTACCATAATATGTTAGAGATGCAGCAATTAATATCCAGGGGTATCTATATATGCCATGCTAAACTTAATAACGGCCTCAAGTGCCAGACAGAGCCCCAAACACCCAAACACAAATACAATTGAAACAGTCCCTCAGCCACACATCAGTAACAGAATGGTCTGTAGCAGTGTATGCTTCCTTCATAGCCCCAAACAGGGCAAGGCAATGGCAACAGGAGTACACTCATCCCTCATCACCCAAAGCACTGACAAAATTAGTAGCAATCATGGCAGGCACTCCTGCTGGGACCTAGATTATGGCTAGCCTTTTGAGCAGGACTGTCATGACTTCCACTTGCACTAGAAAATATTTCATGCAAAAGCTCCAGCTGTCAATCCAAAGGGCAACAAATAATAGCAGCAGAGTGCCTCACTCTTCTTTAGATAATTTAGTATGTAATTCTCAGATTACAAACAAGTATTGGCAAAGCCAATAGGTTTTGCTATGTGAATTCTATTGACTTTTTCAATGTTTTTTTTACATATTGCAGAGCAGTTAAGCTGCTGTGCAATATAACTTAAAGTTAAAAAAGCGCTATGACACAGACAATGCTTTTTTAAAAGTTTTAAGCCATGCTGCACAGCAGCTGTGGGACATGTAAAAGAAATTGACAAAGCCAATAGATTTTATTTACATAGAAGAAACCTATTGACTTTGCCAATACTTGTTGGACAACCATCAGTATAAAGTTTTGGGTCACGTTTGTTACATATCATTGAGTCTTGAAGTTACAAAAAACATGTAGGTAAATATATGTGCTCCTAGGAATGTTCACAAAGCATACAAACAGACGGAACTGTCTCCATTCCATAAATACAATTTACATCTAAACATGCGGGTAAGTGTGCCTAAAATCTACCATAAGTGAAAACAAGGAAGGCTTGGGTCCTGTACTTCCCAGACTGGACCACCCAAATATTGAAATCACAGAAAGGTGTCAAGGGAGGTTTATTTTAAATATTCGCGATAAACCTGAGACCACTAATTCTGAGGTTTATGAGCATTTATTCTGCTTAGTTTTGATAATTCAAAAAGACATTCATAAATCAATTGGACATGTCTTTTAAAAGGAAACACCACATTAGTAAATCACACAATTGCAACACATTTGTATGCGTGATTTAGAACCATTTCTTTTGTGAGACAATATATACAACACATACATAATACCTTACGTTATTTGTGACATAATTGAGGTACCTATCATACATGTGCTGGCCATCAAGTTCTGGTCATACAAGGGTTCATCAGATTTATAGCAACATATTTTTTCTGTTACTCCCCATTCCATCATAAAAACTGCACACACCTGCTAATTTACAACCCCCTTTCCAGCTTTGCAATTTGCTCCCGAATTTAGGAACTATCCAAAAAGTCTAGCCGGGGTCCCCTGGGTATTGTATGGATATCGTGAGATGACTTTCTGGAAGTTATTGTGTTCTCACATAGCCTGGCTTCGGTAGTCAGCAGTTTGCACAGCAATTCGACACACACTTCATGTACGTCTTCCATCTTTTGGACATATTTTACTGTGAATTTTAAAGAAAGGAATATGCAAACAGGTATTTAATTTTAAAAAAATTTAAGAAAAACTTACCTTTGCCTCCGGTGCCTGACTCCCGCGTCGCGCCTCCTGCTTTCTGCAAACATGAAGCAGAAGCAGGCAGCCTCCCTCTCTTCCCCTAAGCCAATCACAACGCTGCAATGGCAGCGTTGTGATTGGCTAGGACGCCGTCCTTACAGGCATCTTAGGGGAGGCCATTTTTTTCATGCAGGCAGCGCAGCAGCCTACATGAAGAAAACGGAGAGTGCTATGACTGGTTTGGTCGGCCCTGGGGCCGACCAAACAGTCAGGGCCCATAACATTGGGCTAGCCACTCCTCCCCGACCCGCCCACCCGCCCGCCCGCCCGCCCGCCCCAACCAGGCATGCCCTTCTTTTGCTTTCTCGCAGTGCGAGAAGCAGAAACGTAAAATGGTATTTATACCATTTTACGTTTCTGCTTCTCGCACTGCGAGAAAGCAGTGGGGCGACGCTCCAACGCCCACGTGGAGGAGCCGCCGCACACATTGGGAAATGTTTCTGGGTGACAGAATGCCAGCGGGGTCCAGGGCCTGACTTGGAACTCAAACCAGCCCCAGCAATTACATCAGACTGGCCCCCCAAGGGGGGTGGGGTGCTGGTGGAAAACACTGCTGGTACGCTTTTGTTACAAGGTGCCGATTTTGCAGTAAATCTGCAAAATAGGCCCCCAGTAATAAAAACGCCCCCCAAGGTCCAAAACCGGCCCCCACCCTTCCGGTCCACCAAGAAAACGCACAGTGCCCGCTACGGCCAGTCCAGCCCTGGTGGGCTCGCCATCAGTCAATGGAAGAACTAAGTTGCTCAAGAAATTCAACTCAAGATCCCACACCCAGCATTAAATTATGGGAATGCTTACCGCTAATAAATTGCAATCGTCTAAGGTAAATTTTTTTAAAAAAAACAGAAAGAAAAGGATACAGATCTTAATACCCCGAAAGAACAAATAACACACTAATCTACCAACTTGCAACTTAAAGAAATGGCAATCAGACATCACAAAATTAGTTTACCTTAAATGGCGACACATCAAACTAGACAGTTAAGTGGCTGGGATGGAAAATGGCTGCAAGGTGGGTTTCGGTTGTGACTCATCTCAAGAGGACTCACACGTGGTTTAATAGAAGTGCATTGAATCAGAGACATATGTGAGTACACTGCAATACTTTATGCATCGGGTCATTGTAGATCATGAACCGGAAGTAATCCGGTCAGACTGCGGTAGTCAACTCTGTTTTTCCACTGTCAAGACCTGTCATGTTGACCCGATCTATTTGAGTTATACAGCCTATTTGGGAAATTCGAGAAACACATAAATTAGCAGCATAGAATTATATCCAAAGTTTAGGTTTTGGGGGCAGAACAAGAGGTGGACGAGCCAACACATTAACAGGGAGAGCCAGAGAGGAGCCAAAGGCCTGGCTCGGCTCTTACAGCACATGCAGGAGCCGAGCCCTGAAAATATTTGCTATGTAAATCACACAGCAAACATCATACAAAATATGAAAAAGTCTCCTTAGTGAACCAAGAGTCAAGCCAGTTATCATGTAAACCGTGAACATGGCCCAGGATTATTATAGAGCAACATTATAGAATATCAAATTAAACACAATAGGTTTTCATACAACTGATCTGAGCTCCGGTATCTGAAAGTACTGTCAAATGTGACAATGAAGAAAGACGTTTTGGCACAATAAAATGTTTGCCTGAGATCACACAACTTAAGCTGAAAAGCCGCAATTTATCCAGGTATTTTGGTATTTTGGTTTCACTTTGTACAAGTGGGAGTCTATTTGCGCTTTCCTTTTTTTTTTATTAAGGCCTTGCTTGATCTCTTTGTGCATTTTTTTGCCGTTTTTATATAGCGCGAACGTGCACCAAGGGCATTGAAGCGCTTGAGATGAGCACCAACTATATTACACAAGGTCACATTCATTTTTACAGGCAAGGGGAAAATAACTGATTTGCCCAAAATCAGGGGATTGTGATCCAAGGCCGAGACTCTAGCCTGGTTCCCTAGTTACAAAAGTTGGCATGCACTGGCTGTAGCGCCACACCCTGGGTCTAGGGAGGGTGGCAGGCAAAAAAAGACTCTTATGGGCTCGAGGCTCCAACAGGACCTTGAGCTGAGCTTGGTTTCAGGCCTGAGTTTTCCACTGGTGGCCGGCACAGTTAAGAGTGGTGGGCGCGGCAGGGGGGAAGCCGACAAACAACTGAAAGGTATTATTATTTTTTTAATTATACCTATTCTGTCGACTTCCCCCTCGTCCCACCCTGCCTCGCCCCCGCCCAGACGCACCGCGTTTACCTGTGCCGGCCGACGCTGGAGTTTTCATTGGCTCCCCACCTCTAATTTCTGTACACAATCACTGAAAGCTAAAAGAGGCTCCAAAATACTGGTCAGGTGGCAAGGGAAACGGGAACAACAACAATACACCCCTGAACAAATGCTCCCAATTCTGATAGGTGCCAAGATATCTAGATTGAAAAGGTAGTACAGATGTTGCGCAACTAGAGCCAAATTTCGGGGGGGCTACCAAACATTTGGGGGGGGGCTGATTCTTCCAGCAATATGCAGAGTGGAGATGCAGGGGCTCTAAGAAGGGGTGAGAACACAACAAAGCCTCGTTAGCAAGTAAATGGTCTTTTAAAGACCTGGGAAGTACTCGGGTGCGTGCGGCTGTGTGTGTGCCCGGGAAGCTGTCTCAGCCGGGCTGACACACACGAGGGAGGGGGGGGCTGAAGCCCTTTGCCCAATGGGCGTTGCGCGCCTGGATGCCACATAGCACTGGATTCTGATGAGCGAATCACTTCCCAAAGCTCCAGCCACACAAAGCTCTTAAATGTAAAATAACTTGAAGGGATAAATGAAGTGTTCTGGTTTCCAAGAGCATTTTTTTAATATATAGCGGGAACTCGACCCAGAAGTATTGTAGCGCTTTACATGAGCAACAGGAAGTACATTGCACAAGGACAGGGCCGGCTCTAGACCGGTGCCACCGCACCGGGTGCTGACTTCCGGGGGGGGGGGGGGGAGCCGTGTTTGCAAGTTTATTATTATTTTAAAGCACCTGCTGCCGCGTTCGTTTCCTCCAGTAATTTCCAGCCAACAAACAAATGTCAGGATAACTCCTGTGATTAACGTTCTTCCTGAAGAAGATTTGGAGTTTTGTTTAATTGGGGTTTTGACTCACTATAAAGTAGCACAGAGGGTTAATACGCCTGTTGCAGAAAACCAGTACTGAGCAGATTACAAAGTGCATAGAACGTAAATAGGTCAATGGGTTACTGCTTTTAAAAGAGACATCATTTTGTTACTTGTAATTTATAAGTTCGAATCCTATATTAGGATTTTAATTTATAAATTGCAAGTAACAAAATGATGTCTCTTTTAAAAGCAGTAAACCACGGACCTATTTACATTCTAAGCACTTTGTAATTGTACTGAACTATTACCTTTTATCAAAGAACTGCATGCAGGCTGCAAAGTATAGATTTGAGAAAAGATTAATGATGCAAAAAGGATTAATTTGGGCAGAAATCTATTCTCATCATTAAAGTGAACCCCTAATTATGGTGTTTCTTTTTAAATTCTGAGTATGTGCTTCTCTAGACCAAGCACTATTTAACTATCCTGCCTACCAGTGTTGATGACATGTGAATCCTACACCTTGGAGTCCTCTGTCTTATGTAACACTTGCTATACACTGAGTTACACACCTATGATTTATTGTGTCTGTGTAATGTGTGTCTGATGCAAAGTGCTCTGACACCCTACACTGGTGAGTGGCGCTATATATGCATCTGAGCGAGAATACTATATATACATCTGAGAGTGTGTGGTTATGGAGACTTGGACATTGTTAAAGGGTGGTGTTGAAGGAATCCGTGGTGGAGGTGGGCATTGGGGTGCGCCAACAAACATTGTCGCACTGGGCGCCACCAGCTCTAAAGCCGGCCCTGCACAAGGACATATTGCTGCTTTAAATAACAATACTTGTGCTACTTAAAGCGTCCCCGCCCACTCAATGTGCAACACCTACTGAAGTGAGATAAGAGCAGCTCCTTTTATATGGGCTGTTGTGGGGCAAAAAATGAAACGCAAGTACATCTTCCCTTTCACTTACATTTTGCTATGAACTGGCTGGAGGGCTGGGGCAGAGCTCACTCGAGAGCCGGAGCCCCGAGGAAAACAGACGCTGCTGAATGGGAATGGGCTGGGCCAGCTACGAGCAGCTGACTGCTGGGCGCCAGGTCCAAGGACCAAGAGCCAGGCGGGCAACTAGAGCAAAATTTCGGGGGGGGGGGGGCTGAAAAAGATTTCGGGGGGGGCTAATTCTTCCAGCCATAGGCAGAGTGGCTCTAAGAAGGGGTGAAAACACAACAAAAGCCTCATTAACAAGTAAATGGTCTTTTAAAGACCTGTGAAGTACTCGGGTGCGGCTGCAATTAGACGGTCGCCAGCCCGCGAAGCTGTCTCAGCCCGGGCTGACACACACAACGGGGGGGGGGGCTGAAGCCCGGTGAGCCCAATGGGTGTTGCGTGCCTGCCAAGAGCCTAACTGACGTCAGGGAGGCGTCCTTCCTCAATCAGGTGGTCTGGTAAAAAGGAGGAAGCAGGGGATGAGCCTCAAACAATAAAGGGCAAAAAGGTATGGGGCGGGGCCGGAGACGTGTTGACATGCCCACACAGTGACACATGGATCTGACCATAGTTAGGTCAAAAGAACAAAGATGCAGGTCAGCAGGGTTAAGGGGACAGGTCGAAGGTCAATGTAGGACCCTCATTTAAAGGATTTTTCTGCGCATCAGTCAATTTCTGGCCTTGCAGGTGTTACTGCGGGCAGGCACACACCGAAATCAGGAGGAGGGGCATGGTGATCAATCCTGGGTGGGAGCACAGCTGCACCACACAATTCTCTGAATCTGCTGCACACTGGGCGGATTCTAGCCGAAATTGTGGTTACACACCCAACTTGCTTTTTCCTCACACAACTGGGGAAACTATTGCCCAATTGTGCGAGAGCTAGCCTCTGGCAACCCTGAAGACCAAAGGTGGGAAATGTGACTGGAGAGCAGAAAGTGCTCCAATACCTAGGTGTCAAGTTTGCGCTAACTAAAAACTGGGAAAAAAAGAAAAAACAGCAGGAGGAGGGGTGGTAAACAAACAAAAGGGAGTGGGGGAAACATCAGCGGAAGGGAGAGGTTAAAGGGAGCACAAACAATGGACAGTGGAAACACTAACACATTCACTCATATGGAGTGCAGGGATGAAATTAAAAATAAAGTACCTCGTAAGTGTGTGGCCAGTGGAAGAACACTGGCCACCAGCCACCAGCCACTGACCACCAACCAAAAAGGGTACTTAGTCCAAGCTCCAGGGAACAGCCGAGGAAAGAAGAGAGGAAGAGCAACCTGATGACTTGAGAAGCTGCTACTGACCAGTGAGAAGCAAGAAAAGGAGAGTGACCGGCGAAGTCTATGAATGGTAAGTAATGGGTGGACTGTGGGCTGACTGCAAGTCCCTTTTAAGATTCTTTTTCTTTTTTATTACAAAAGATTTCACAAGCACAGCGCAAATGCTGTGCAGGCGAGACCTAAAAAGGATGTCATTTTTTTCATATGTATCCGCTGTAAATCATCATAACTGGAAACTTTGTCTTGCCCGACCTCACGTAGCTACATAATAAATAAAAATAAATAAACCTAGTGCTATGATTAATCTGCATGCAAGGTCCTTTGAAAGGAACTTGGATGGGACGAGCAAATAAATATATCAAACCACGAGCATAAGCAACATTGTTTGTAAAATTGCACTAATGAACCTTGAAGCAGCCAAATTTAAGGAACAGCTTCCAGGAATGCTTAACAGCAAATTATATTTAGAAAGAATCAAACATCAATAAACATTGCTATGTAAATCTAAGGCACCTATCTTTTTGGATAGGTCACATGTTTGCCCGTTTTGAACGTCAGGTTTAACACTTCACTTGCCTCTTTGAAATTAAATTTTATTAATAGGAATGTGAAATCAAGTATAAGAATGTGGTCAAAGCAGTTTGACATCTCTTGAGAACATCCAACCCAATCTTTGCTAAAATGACATCTGTGGGATGGCACATATAAATCAATGTCTCTCTGCTGCTGCAGTGCACCTACCTCCCACTCAGCCAGTCTGGCATTTTGTAACACGACTGATGACTACTGTATTATGAGTAAGGCTCCCTGTTTTTCATTTTTTACGGATTTTTACAGATAAATACAGACAGAAAACAATGGGGCATATTCACAAGCCCCTATCGCCACCACAACGCCACTTTCAGTGACGTTGTGGTGGCGATAGGGGCCTCGCCTTATTCACAAGGCAGCGTTAACGTGGCTTAACGCTGCCTTGTGAATAAGGCCCCCTTCACGCTGTGTTTAGCGTGAAAGGGGCGTGCAGTGGGTGTTGCGGTGGGCGTTCCACCACAACACCCATTGATTTTGACGCTACCCCCTATTCACAAGGGCAGCGTAAATAGGAGGCAGCGCCAAAGTTAAGACCAGGAAAACCCTGGTCTTAAGATGGCGAAACGAGGAGAAATGCTTAATTTCTCCTTGTTTTTGCTTTTTCCATGTGTGCTGACATGAAAAAAGCAAAATGCCATGGTTTGTTAATGTACAGGAAGGTGTCCCTTCCTGTACATAAACAAACCTTTTTTTAAATGCAGTATGGTAACTTACATGTGTGCAGCATGAAGCAGCACACATGTAAGTTACAAACTGGCATTTTAGGTTTGTTTATGTGCAGGAAGGGACACCTTCCTGTACATTAACAAACCTCCCTGCTTGCAGACACCCTTGCACTCTGGTGCAAGGGTGCCTGCGTTGGCGCTAAGTTGTAAAACTTAGCGCCATCGCAGGGGGAAACGCAAGGCTGCACCATATCCTTGTGAATATGGTGCAGCCTTGCTTTTCCGAAGTGGCGGAGAGAGGCGTTAAGCCAAGAAGGCTAACGCCTCTCTCCGCCACTTCCTTGTGAATATCCCCCAATGTGTTTTCTGTCTACATTTTTTTAAAAAGTGGATAAATACAGAAAATTATGTTTCTTTTAAGTGACTCTCCGTGCTGTCTTTCATGAATTATAGGCCAGCAGCTGAGCAGATGGACAGCATGGGAAAATTAAAAACAGGATGAAATTCCTTTAAATAACGGCATATGTCATCATACATTTATGGTATAATGCTAGTATTTACCAGTGGATGTATTGTTATGTAATATTTGCCAGTTTCAATAGCTAAAACACGACAGACATCAAAGTATGAGTGCCCGTCTATCAGTTAAATAAATATGGAAATGTATAGTTTTACAACTTCATTTATACTCAAAACACAAAATAAATATGGATAAATACAGATAAAATGGCCAAAAAATAAATATGGATAAATACAGACGGAAATGGACATAAAATAAATACCATAAAACCGGAAGCCCTAATTATGAGACATGATCGTTTGTTGGATCGTGGAGGTGGAAATGCTATTATCTTTAAATCTGTGTTTTCCTGTCATATGGAACAGCTGGATATTCCACAGTGAGAGGGCATGATTTTCTCTCTTGGACTAGCTAGGAATTTTACGCTCTTCAACGTTTTAATTTATTCTCCCCCCCCCCCCCACCCCCACCCCCCTGGCCCCACAGGCCACTGGAACTCGAGTGTAGTAGAGGCCATTCTCTTTTTGTACTCAAGAGTTCAAATTCTACTATCCTGGGAGATATCAATATTCATTTTGATGAGCCAACTATAGTCTGGTCTCTTTTATCACGTCAATTGTTTGGCTCTAGGCCTTCCACTTTTAGTGCATACTCTCTTACAGAAGGCTGGCCATATCTTGGACCCTGTTTTTTCTAACTTGTCTTCTCTCACGGTGGATGCTCCCATGATCTTATCATTTTGTGGTCCCTATGAAGCTCATATCACAGTGGCAGTACCGCTAGATTTAGGTCATTTTACCGTTTCCAGACCTTGTTCTAAATTCAAGCTTGAAATCTTTTGCTCATATTTACAGGAGAAGGGTCGTGAGCTTCCTGACACTCTGGAGAAGGACACAAGGTGGTGGGCTTATGGATTGGACATTCCCTGGACAGAGCTTTACTACTCACATCCAGGTCAAAAAATTCACTTGCATTCCAACACCATGGTTTAATGATTCAGTGTTAGGTTTAAAGAAGAGCTGCAAGAAATTAGATCGCGCCTGGAGCAAGTCCTATAATCCCGGCGCCATGTACCCCCTTGAAAGGGGGAATATTAAGAATACAAGGTGGTCCCCAACAGGATCATATTGTGGGGCCGGAGGAGAGACAAGCAAAAGAACTTAAGGAAGAAGCAACGAAAACTCAGTTCACAGTTCAGGGCCCGCAAGAAGCTCATTTATTGCTGGGAAAAAACATAACCAGTGATCAGAACCAAAAGGCATGAAGAGATCATTTTGGATCCAGTGAGCTCACCGGATGCCAAAATAATCCTGGCCAAAGGCTATTATGGATCCCTGAGTTCAGGTCGAGAGGTCCGCAGGATATCTTAAATCGCTCAAGTAGCTTAAAGCTGATAAAGGCCCTACCGGGTCTAGAGTACATAAAATCAGAGGACATTCTTGCAATTAAGTTTTTGCCTATGAGAGGGCGACAGCACACAGATCCCACCTTGGTCACCTTTTCTACGCTGGTTCTCCCAGCTCAGGTCCTTGAGAAGAGAAAGCATTTAAGAGCCTGGGGGATCAAAGTAGAATCATATCAGGAGAATCAATAACCCCATTTACTAACAATGGTGCCCAGGAGTTCACAAACGTTATAGTTAAGCTAACCAAAGAAGATGAAATAGGCACGCAGAGAACTGTAACAAACGATGAGCACCAAAATAACTGGGGTTGGTTACATACAGCCGTCTCAAGAGCCGGGAATAGCAATGCCTGAATGGTGGGGCGGCCACCAGCAAGAGAGCAGGGTGGCCTGGCAAACTGCTCTTGGAATGCCAGCGGCCTGCAGACAAAAATTGCTGACCCAGCGGTGGTATAATATCTAGGAACATTTGACATACTAATGTTTCAGGAAACCTGGGCGCAAGATAGTATTCCCTTAAAAAGCTATAAAGAATAAACAAAATTAGCTGAAAAAGTAGCACATATGGAAGGGCAAAAGGTGGCCTGGCAATATATATTAATACTAATTTATTAGCCAAGGCCGTAGAACTGCAGGTGGATGACTTGGGTATGTTGGTATTGAAAATGGATGGCTGGGCTAATCATTCTGAAGAATCCATTATTCTCGTGAATGTATATATTAATCCAAAGAAAAAAGCAGCAACAGCCAGAAGAATGGTAGTACTTCTATGCCAACTAAAAGATACATATTATAAGTCGCACTGGTTAGTTACAGGTGACTTCAATCTCAACCTGTTTCACCAGCCAACTGAAGAACACACGGATGCTGTTGGAATCCTTCCTGTTCAAATGATGGCACCTATTAACCAGAAGGATAAAATAGGGCAGGAATTAATAAAGGCCTGTGAACTAACCGGTCTTCTGGTCCTAAACGGCAGGAAACCAGGTGATACCCCCCATCCTGAACAAGAACTGTGGCAATTCTGTCTCCATTCTGAATTATACCCTCATGTCACTGACCCTAAACAATATTGTATGCGACTTTAGTATAGTGCACCGTGTGGAGAGTGACCACAGTCCTTAGGTGATTACTGTAAATACACATATATGTAAACATAAAGTGACCTCTATACTACAGGGAGATATAGGCTCAGGAAACTTGAAATGCCTTAAGTGGTCCTCAAGTACAATCAAGAGTCTAGCAGAGAAAGCCTTGGCAGGTCTCAAGGACCTGGCCCCATCAGGCCCTAACCCGTTAGCGGTATGGGAGATATTTATCGACAATCTGACCAAAACACATAAAGAAGGTGGTCGGAATAAGGGAGCTCAGCTGGGTCATCATAAACTTATAGTAATCCCACTACATATTCAAAGAATAAAAACTAAAGTAGGCAAGCTTTATCGGCAGTTGCGCCACAACCCAGGAGATACGGAATTATTAAAGCATTTCCGTAATGAGAGACGTCGATTAAAAAGGGAGATCTGGAGGTATAAAAAGCCAAACAGGAAACATTATGGGCTCAGTTGCTGCATGCCACAAAAACAAATGATTCAAAAAGATTTTGGAAACTTATTAATAATATCGAGAAAGGTATTGGAGCAGCAAATAATGCAAATATTAGCGAGTCCGAGTGGGTTCAGCATTTAAAATCACATTTTAAAGAAAGTTCCTTGGATATAATGAACTCGCACCAGCCCTACAAAGACACCATGGCGCCTTGTGCATACACTACAGGGGAGGTAGAAAAAGCTAACAAAAAGTCACAAGCAGATTGTGCCCCGGGCACAAATGGACTACCACAGGCTCTTTTTAAGCATTTTTCACCTAGGTGGGAAGCCTTTTTGGCGTCATTGTATAACAACGTTCTGGCAAATGAGGTTAACCCCGAAAGCTGGAAGGGCTCAATAATCCACCCCATTTTTAAAGGTGGAAAAGCATGTTCCCCCACCAACTACCGTCTAATTGCACTTTTGGATGAGGATCTTAAATTCTTCTCTACTCTACTGCTACACAATCTGAAATCTTGGGCACATGAAAGCGGAAGACTCCCACCAAATCAAACTGGTTTTATAGGGGTCAAGATACTATTACCAACATCATGTCTGTGGGCCTGATATTGAATAGAGCAAAGGCAACTGGTATACCAATTTATATGTGCTTAGTTGATTTCAAGGCAGCCTTTGACTGTGTTCCACGTAATAGTCTATGGGCAAAACTCCTGCGATGGGTAATCCCATCTAACCTCCTGCGAGCAATTAGACTAATATACTCTGATACGTTCGGTTAAGATAAAGATTGGAGATGGTACCCACGTATCAGAGAAAGTTCAAACATCGATGGGCTTAAAGCAAGGCTGTGTGTTAGCACTCCTTTTGTTTTATATATTGCAGATCTCTCAACGGAGTTGGATGAGCTGACAGCGCATGCCCCGAGCTTGGGTGGACAACAATTGTCAAATATTCTTTATGCAGATGATTTCTTACTACTCAGCAACACACAAATAGGCCTTCAAAGGCTTCTTAATTGTCTCGGCGCATACGCAGATAAGAATGGCCTGGAAGTAAATCGCAAAAAAACAAATGTGATCGCCTTTAACCGGCGCATAAAAAAGAAAAACTGCAAATGGTACCTTAGCGAAAATACTATGAGGCATCCACCTACGTATATTTAGGGGTAAAAATAGATGCAAGAGGAACATTTGTACCCCAAAGAAAGGCAATTAAGGGGAAAGCCTAAGCAATCAATTATGCCTTTCCAGCGCTGGCAAGATCCATTCAAGGCCACGACTTGAAACATTTGAGAGCAGTAATTAAGGCCAAACGTATACTTTCCATTGCATATGGATCTGAGATAATGCTAGGCAATGAGGCCAGCCTTCTTGACAAACTAGTGATAAGCTCGTATGAACAAACCTTTCGGCTGCCCAGATCTGCCTCGCCTGCCCACGTTTGGCTGGAGTTTCCAATTACAAAACAGTCTCTTGCCAGACCTGCGGCATTTGTAAAGCTTTGCCACAAACTGCGTGCAACTGCTGACAAGACGCCGGCTAAACGAGTTTGGATTGGGGGATGGAGCCTATAAGGAATATTTGGAGAATAGCATTGTGTTGCTAGAACTGGGAGATCTTTTTTAAGTTTTTAAGAAAATGCTAAATAAGTCGATAAAACTAAAAAAAGCTGGATTGCAGATAGAGAAATGCTGTCAAAGCGCCTCCACGGATGGTTGGTATTAAAATCCTATTCAATCCCAAGAGAATCTTTACTTTTGGAAGCACCTTACCATTGGAAGGTAAAACAGACATTCCTGGCTGTAAGATTAGGTGAAATACCTACAAGGAAGTTAGCTACTGCACCCTCAACCCTTTGATAAACCAACTTTACCTTTACATGCTAAAAAGCATATAACCATAACCAATTCACTAAAGTGAGCTTTGAAAAATATCAGGCAATGAGAGAGGTGATGATTTTGGGGTCCCCCCTAACCTAGGGGGAGGACCAAGCAGATGCCGTGAACACAAAGAGCATATCATGCTGAACGATTCGGTGGTGGTCCCATCCTCCTAGGACCACCCCAAGCAAAGTTATGGGCAAAAATACAATCCCAACCAAAGGCCCAGCAAAGCATTATGGGGCAAGATTCTAGAGTGACCGAATAACTGTTTTACCAGGGCCATTGATATGTATGGGACGGACTGCTAGAGGAAAAAGTCATAAGCTTTCCCTATCCCATCAAACTACACAAACAGTGTAGGTTCTGCTGCCCTGATCTGACTGGACTTAAGCGTGGCTTTCGATACAGTGTCTAACAGATACAGAAATCAGCTGACATTGAAATTCAGGATTCTGCTCTAGTCTGGTTGAGTTCTTCCTCCAACATTGTTTATTCCAGGTGTTCTCTACGTCTCATAGTACTGAAGTATTGCAGCTGCCTTGCGGGGTGCCACTGGGCTCCTCTTCAATATTTACATTCGGTCTCTGGCCAGCATCGTAAAGGTGAATGGCCTGACCTTTTCTTATGCCGATGACACGCAAATCATTCTGTCCTTGCAGGTGCATGATGGATCGAAGCCAACTAATCTCTGCCTTTGTCTTACTTATAAAGCAGGTTGGATGAAGAATCACAACCTCAATTTAAACGGAAACAAGACAGAAGTTCTAGTAGCTGGCCTTATGGGGTCCACAGTGGTGGCCTGCTGACCTAGGACCACTAGCCATACCCAACTCTGTGGTCAGGAATCTGGGATTCTTTTTGTATGCCAGATTCACTATGGATCATCACATTAATAAAACTGCGGTCTCCTTAAATGTTTGAGGAACATTTACTGGCATCTTCCAGTCCTCGCTCAAAGAACCATTGTACATCCTTGATTATCTCTAGGCTCAACTATGGAAATGTTCGGTATCAAGAAGCCAACAGAAAGTCGACGAACAGGCTTCAGCTTGTGCAAAATGTGGCAGCCCATCTACTCTGCCATGCTCCCAAATCTACTTTGTTCACCACTCATTTACGTGCTCTTCACAGGCTGCCAAGAGTATTTATTTTAAACTGCTGTGCTATATGTACAATCTTGGCGTGGCTGCGGCCCCAGCTATCGGAGCTCACTGATGCATCCTTATGTACCCAATTGCACCCTTCGTTCCAGCAGCTCGCATCTTGCCCTGATTCCATATGTGAAACATTTTTGGCTAGGCGGCAGGTCTTTCTCCTTGCTTGGCCCCACTTTATGGACTCTCTACCTTTAATGCTGCTGCAATGCACCTCCTTTTTGGAGTTTCGCAACCTGCTGAAGACCTGGCTGTTCTAACAATGCTTCTGCCAGCCTGTTTCTCACCTTGCGCTGGGAAACCCATTGGGTTAGCCATACACTTTATAAATCCATAGGTAGATAGATAAATGGATTTATGTATACTTGGCACCAAGAAAAATAAGAAAGTGAGTACCAAAGCCTTAATGGATGATTCAAAATTAGGATTTTACAGCGTGACTCAGATCACACAAGGAGAGGCTAACAGGCAGACAAAGACGGGCTCACTGTGGTTGTCATCAATGGCTATGCTACATACCCCCTGCACTGAGTACTTATGCAAGGTTGACAGCTGTTGCACAAGAAATACTTAGCCTCAGTAAACCCTCCCCTCATACCTATTTGAGATTCATACTTGCATTTGCACTCACTGCATGATTTTAATAAAACAAGAGAGCACATAAAAATATTCAGTTGGCCAACAACTACAGCACACATTACATTCATACAGGCCAGTCAGAACCATTTGTGGGGCCAGTAGGAAAGTGCCCTTTTTGTACCGTCACCCCCCACATGCATCTTTGCTCAAATGCTGATGGTTATGACTCTGACAGTGCACTGGAGTCTACTGCCCAGACCCCAGTGCCTTCTCCCTAAAACTGCTGTGTGAATTGGCAATCCCAATTGACAAGGACTTTACCCCCCCTTATAAGTCCCTAGTATATGGTAGCAGTGGTACCCAGGGCACAGGAGGTAAAGGGATCCCAAGGGCTTGCAGTACTGTTTGTGCCACACTGAGTAACCCAAATAAACTAATGACAGGAGGCCTGGAATTGCAGACTGCACGAGCAGTTCAAACTGCTCGAGCTTGACTTGTGTGACAAGATCAATGCACTATCTCTGACATGTGCCAGTCACCCCTAAGGAAGGCCTCCTAAAGCCCAGGAGGCAGGGTGCATTATATCAAATGTGTAGTCATGTAAGTGCAAGCTTATATGATCCTATAGTGCCTTTTACCATTAAAGGACACTATAAATGATAGACAGTCCATAGGATAACATGGGCTGGCACCTGGACAAGCCAGAGGTCGAAATCTCCATTATGGTACCGTCCAAATATGTCATATTTGGTATCAAACAATGTGCCTTCTCAGCCCTGACATGAATCCTGTGTTGTGAGCGATGCTACATGAACCCAGATGGCTACCTTAGAGGTTGCCCACTTGGTTGCCCCAGCTTTTCTGTGCTTTGGCTGGCAAGCCCCTTTTGCCGCATTTGCTGCCACCACACAGGATTCTGACCTCCTGTCAGGCAGTGTGATCACTCCCAGCAGTCAGGAACAAAGGCTGGGCAGGAAGGAGATCACACCTTCCTACTCCTAAGCAGACTAGTGAAGTGACACATCAAGGCGGTGACTTCAAAGGCTGCACTGCCTCTGATATGCATCAGAGCTGACTCCCAGGGGAGAAAACAACCCTCCCCCTGCCCCAGGCACATTTGTACCAGCACAGGTGGGAAATTAGTTAGTCAAGGAGGTGTGCACCCCCAGAAGGCTAGCCACACTTCCAGGGTGGGCAGCCTGGTCTGCACACTAAAATTAGATTTCTGCCATCTTTAGAAGTGGCAGTATAGTAGGTCTACCCCCGGATGTGGTCACCTCAGGGGCAGACTAGCTGCAGGGACTAGGATCTCTTTCGCTACTGGCTCCCACAGCCTAAATCTCCTAAATACAAGATTTAAGGGACACCTCTGACACCAGAACCTCAGTTCTGCACAACCTGCATCAAAGACGAAATAAGAAGAGAACCATGTCAGCGACAACAAGACTTGCACAAAGCAAAGAGGGATGCCCTGCACCTGTGGCAATGCTCTTGGAACTGCTTGATTGAGACTTGTCCTAGGCTATCTCTTGGTTCCCCAGACAGAGGGACCCCTGTGGAAACCTGAAGCAGCCCCAGACTACCCTGGACTAGTGGCACTAGTCCCCTGCAAACTTCAGGTAAAACAATACTCCAGATCTGAAGGATTGCTGGCCATTGGGCCCTCTGAGAGATCGCCCAAACCCAGAGGGTCCAGTGCATTGTGGGAGCTGTAGTACTGCCTTGAACGAAGTTACAGGCAGCTATGTTCCCTGGACATCGAAGTTACTCTCTGATCTCCTTACCGTTGCGAACGCTTGTTTGTCGTCAGTTCGGCAACTGATCCCTTTACTTGATCATTTCCGATGTCAGCAACCACTCGGTTGTTAGATTTTTGCATCTTTTTCCCCCGCAGCACCATTTCAGCAGTAAAAGCAGCTCCCGCGGCTCCCGTTCAGTACCAAGGGCAGCCAGGACAACTCTGCACCCGGGCTCCATGGGCCAGGTAAAATTGAACTGACTGTCATTGCTTCGTCCTGGGACCTGCATCACTTTTACCCTGCAAGGGTGCCAGGCAACTCGACCTGCAAGTGACCGATTGTCACTAGTGGTTTTTCCCATTGACTGCAATGCTACATTTTCACTGTATTATTCTGCACTGATTTTATATTGCTTCAAACTCTAACTCCGGTTATATGTATGCTATTCCATTCATTTCAGTGTCTAAATTAAAATACAAATATAATTTATTTTTATAAACTGGTGTTGGATTTCTCTCGAGTCATGTCAATTACTTATCGTCCATGTTGGTACTCTGAAATGCTTAACACATGTTCCTCTAGTAAAGCCTGACTGCTCTTTGTCACACTACCATGACTGAGCTAAGTATTTATTAGTGTGAATCCAAGGACCATCCTTGGGGTATTGTGATTACATGGTGAGGTCTAACCCACACACCACATAATACTCCACTTTCCTACAGGTTCTGGGTCAAAAACTGCATGTGGCGCCCCATCCTGCTTTTCATTCAAAGAATTAAAGGAAGAAATAGTGAAAATGGTGCATCTCAATGCACATTGGGCCCAGTGCTCAGTTTAAATGAATAAACATTTGAAGACAACTTTAATCCAAAGAAATCCTGAAATAAAATAGTGATAGTTTATATTATATCAGTCTAGTGACGTTTATGGAAAAAAGGGACAGGGCTTGAAAGCAGGTTTACATGGTGTCTGGCTGTTCTTGCCAATTCATTTCTAGTAAAAATTTGTGTCAGATGATACTGAAAATGCAAGTGCTTGTAACACTGCTGAAGAAAGCAAGATTGGATATTAAAATTGCTTTACAAAGGGTTATTGGTTCTCCCTAAGACATTTACGGGGACAATGTAGAAAATTGTACATTTTGAGATATATATGGCCTTGAAAATTAATGAATTCTCTAGAGCATAAAGACAACTTTACAACATGGTTGTGCTTTTTCCCCATGGAGCTTTTGTGAAAATTAGGAACCACGCAGTGGTGAAATGAATAGAATTACAATACAAATGTATTAAATGTCTTTTGTTCTTCCCAAAGGAATCGACCTGGAAATTCAACTGAATAAATTATTTCAACAGTTTTTGTAGTACAGATATCAAACACAGAAATATTGTGGTATCTGAATATCGTGGACAGACTATTGAGGGACAAAATATTGAAAGGTAAGTGCATATAGAGGAAGTATAGATTTACTATTCGTAACTCTACATCTATGCACCTTGAAAATGCATGCACACACAGCACTTTAAAACCACCCTGTTTCTCTACAGTGAGCTTTGCTATTATATGCATGCTGGGTCATCTCTTTTCGAAGGACAACTGCTGCCATTATCATTCCTGTCATGAAGAGGCAATGGTGGTGGGGATGTTAAGGGAAGTTCTTAACCGCATCTTTCTAAAACTGCAGGTTCTTACTGGTCAGCACCATCCTCTTTCTAGAATAGCACTCTGAGGATCTCTTGATCTTTTGAATGCTTTTCTAAGGGCTCTTGAAATTAAACTCCCAATACCAAACTGTCTCTTTGGAACATATCAGTATTCCACTACTAAGATAGCTTCGTTGGTCAATGCACCTGCTGAAGTGATCTGAGTGAAATCTACGGGTCAGAGGTGCAAATATAGGGTTAGTTAACTCATTCTTGTGAGACAGGTGCAATGGGCCTGAATAACAAAGTGATTTGCACCGGTATGTAAAGATCTCACAAAAGATGAATTTTCGTTCATAAATTGATCTATCCTTGTGTTAAAAAGAACATACAATGGTGTAATATTGTGCACTGGGAAATCGTACTTCGAAGGTGGGGAGTGGGCATTTTGTGGCCAAGATGCCCTGGAAAGACTGAGCACACAAACATTTTTGGCGAGCCATACTCATCCTGGAATTGTTAGCCCAGTTACTCCTGATTCAGTGATCTTTAAGAGACACAATAGTAGTGCCCATTCTTGACCTGCCCCTGTGGGAAGTAGGATTCTAAAGTCAGTTTCACATATTTGCCCCGTTGGGGATTAAAGCTCTTCTTCCCTAGGATCACCTGGCACGAGTGGACTCGTTGCTTTCACCCTGTTTTCCAGTCACTCTACTCCCTGACATAGGTGGTACAGACTGCTCATCCTTGGAGGTGGGTGAGGGTGTTCTAGGCCTAATCTGCTTCTGCACGGAGAACTCTAGAAGAGGCAGCTTCTTGCCCAATCTCATTATCATTTCTAGTTACCCTAATTTGTCTGCACTTTCCTTCTTTCTCCATAGGTATAGAACCTGGTTCACAAAGGTAACTTACACTTGAGAGTAATTTACACTTTTGTGTAAGTTTACTACTTTTTGGCTATTCACAAAATGTGAGTGTAAATTTACTCCATAATCCGAGCGTAAATTGCATTTTTGGAGTAAATTTACATTTGGATTTTGTGAACAGCCAATAAGTAGTAAACTTATTAAAATGTATAAATTACTCAAAGGTGTATAGCCCCCAGGTCCTTCAATCTGGTGGAGACATGTGATTAATACTTGTGGAGAAAATTTAAGGTCGGATTTTGTGAATAGCCAAAAAGTAGTAAACTTACTCGAAAGTATCAGTTACCTTTGTGAATCAGGCCCATAAACTTGCCCTCAGTGGCACCCACCCTTTAATATTAGTGCTCCCACAAAATCTTTAAGGAGTTCTTCTGTATTATGGA
The DNA here is from genome assembly GCA_963921515.1 of Calotriton arnoldi. Taxonomy (NCBI): domain Eukaryota; kingdom Metazoa; phylum Chordata; class Amphibia; order Caudata; family Salamandridae; genus Calotriton; species Calotriton arnoldi. Next base: position 952,632 of record CAWUFW010004604.1, on the reverse strand, counting down.
TCCCATTTCAGGATCCTGCTGATGACTCAGCAGCCCCGGTTGGTTGCCTCCCTAATGACGTTAGTCATAGGCTGAAAAGATTGTGCAGTTACCTTTACAACCTCTCTTCCTTGGGTTTAAAGCGTCTTCCATCTTCATAACTCTATATATTCCCAGTCATAGAGTCAGGATGCCTCCTAGCTCATTGGTTCTTTCTGTGCGATGCCGTCAAACCTAGAGTGCGATACTTTAGACTGGAGTCCATTCCTTGTATCTGGCCCTGAAGTTACCATCAAGCAGTGGGCTCCTAGGAAATATTCATTACCCTACATACAGGATCTGCCCCAGCCATGCACCCTTCTCCATGTCTCTCTTTATCATAGCCCCAAATTCAGATCCGGACTCTATGATTTCTGCCACACCGTCTCTTCCCTATTTGTTGGCTTTCGCTCCTAGGTTCATGGGCTCTCTGCTCCTAGGTTCACCAATTCCTCCAATGGTAACTGTGCTTGTGACAATGGCAGTGCACCTCCAGCCATCTTGGATTCTCTCTTAGAGCCTGCGGTATCGACTCTCAGAGTGCAGTGACCACTCTACATGTCTCCTACGACCATGTAACCTACAGTGTGTGCTCGGCCCTCCTGGGCGCCACTGCAGACATCTCCTCCGACATCAACTCCGCTGTTTAGGAAAATGCCACCAATATTGACACACACTTCTTCCGGCTCTCATTCCGGTTATCGCACTGTCATTTGTGTTGAGTAAATTGCCTTTCAACAGTGCAATGAGTTTAAAAAACAGTGCTCAAAACAGGCGACCGCTTGTTTTCCAAAATATTGTGGTGCGCCCGAGGGGCTGTTCTGGTTGCCTCTGAAAGTACATAAGGTCGAGAATACCTTCGGACATTGTCACAGTTTTTTGTTGCTGGCTCCGGAGTCCGAAGCTGGTAAGAAAGAAGAAGAAAGACCAAGGAACCTCGAGCAGGTAGTCGCATTTCATCTGCCTTGTCCAGCTCGAACATGTATTTATAAGCAGGAGCACTAACTCTGCTCTCGCGCAGGGTAGGTGCAAATATTGTTGCCGCCCCAGTTACATTTTGCCGCTCTGCCCTGATAATTAGGCCATATTTGGTATTTGCGTGGCTAATCTCTCAGTCGCCTGGTAGTGGCGCTGTAGGTAACTGCCTAGAAGTGCCTTGTCATGAGGCCACTGGAAGCTGCCGGTTCCAACCTAGCACTTATTCTGCACTCTATGACGAGAAACTCTAATTTTCTGCTAAAGGGGTTCTAGCTTTGCCTTCTAATTTTTATTTCAGAGGAGTCGCTGTAAAATGGAATTATAGAATTGCGTAACTGATTCAAGGCTGGTAACTGTGTAGAATCGAGAGCTATCTCTGCTTTCAAGGAAAGGAGACTTTACTTTTTGTGTGAAGGACATACCTGTGTATAAGAACTGAATCTTTATTGTCTGAGTACTATGGTGGAAAGTGCTGGAAACAGACACATTTACTCTGGGATACCAAAAACGGGGTCTATGGGGTGGCAGCAGAAAGGGGGTATAGGTACAAGGAGCCGGGAAATAAAGAGCGAAGTCTGAAATCAACTTAAAAACAGTTTTGTTTTAACTCTACCCTAAAGAAATTGGCAATAAGGACAAATGTGGTAGTGAATCTTTTGTTATTTAATTGACTACAAACAGACAACATTTTAAATATTTTATGGATTATGTCACCCACTGCAGAGATGTTTGTGTACCCAGCAATTTTCGGGATATAATAAAGATAAGATAACTGAGTGGCTAATGCACTCTCTGGAGAAATCTGTGTGCAATCTAGTCACAGGTTTGTCTCGTTATGAAAAAGCAGAGAGGGTTCATGTCCCTGCTACAAAGCATAATATGTAACATGCAGGTCAGAGATTTGTATTTTTATGCAGACAGCTCCGTGGGTTACAGCTTTTGCTACAGAGATCCTCGTGTTATCTGCAGGTCACACATTAAACTTTTTGCAATATATCTCAATTATGAACCTGCATTGAGGAGTTTCATACAAACTGCAAGGCAAACGTGTTTAACATTACTGTTTTTTCTCAATCTTTCATTATTCTAAGGTTGGTAAAAAAGAATTCTTTGCATAGTAAAAAAGACCATAAAATGTAAACCTTCATGGTTTGGATGCATATCTGGTACATACAGGACTTGGAAAAGTGAGAAACGTGCCTTCTTATCATAGCTTATCTGTTAAGTAATCTGAGTGTTTTTTAGCATGCTTCAGAATTTCCCTAATGGGTACTTTGTCTCAAATGTGACGGATATTCTGTCTACCTTATTGTATTATATTGTAATGCATTTTTAATAAGACAGATGGGATATCAACCACATTTGTGACAGAGTACCCATCTGCCAAACACTAAGAGCCAGATTTACTAACCTTTTACGCAATGCAACACAGCAAGGCAACTAGCTGCGCTGCGCTGTGTTGCGTTGCAAGAAAGGAGAAATGCGCCATATCTACTAAGAATGCAGCACACACAGAAAGTGGAAGTTACGAGGAGAAATGAAGGTATTTCGGTATGCCAGCCTCACTTAGGTGCGCTATAATGGCAATAACACAGGTTTACTACCTTTAAATCTGGGTTTGCATCAAACTCTTTGGGTGGCTGCATGGGAATGCCCTGTTATATTCCATATAGGTACCCTATATAGGCGCAGGTAACACTGCAACCTTTCACCTATATCCTTCCCTACATTACATACATAACGGTTCATAGGGACTGACCTTTTACCTAGATACGACACTGCATTCAGAACCCGGGTTTTTCCCTGGTTCGAAATTCATACATTATGCATGAGGCTTTCTGGAAGTACAGCAGGACGACCATGTCCTGTATAATATCTATGTTAAAGTTCAAGCCCGACGTCATCCTTTAGGCCGACACAGTAACACAGCAAGGTAGGACCCCTGGGGAGACCTGTGGGTACATATACATCATGTCTTGCTTAGACAGACAGAGGAGACCATGACTTCCCGGCTGACACACTGACCAGAGACGTTGAGGTTCCTGCATGCAGACGCTCCAGCTAGCAGTGGTCTAACATCCCTCACGGGGTGTCCAACTCGAGACCAGGACGGGGTACCACATTCTCTAACTCTCAGGTAATGGGGGTTGACTAGATCCTAGAGGGATTCTTGGCATAACACCTACACAGATGCTAGGTACATTTAGGTACATCTAGTTAGGGAGATATCGTAGGAGCACGCACTTTCCTATAATAATAATAATACCGACATTTATAAAGCGCAAAACAGCTACCTCAAACAGAGGTGTCCCGGGGCTCTAGCAGTAGGTAGTAAGCCGACGAAAAGCTCAAAGCAGAGACCCTAAACCACTCCTCTTCCCTAAAGAGCCAGGTCTTAACTGCTTTCCTAAAAAGAGGCTCTGAATCAATGTGACGGAGGTTGCTTGGCAGGGAGTTCCACAATTTGGCAGCCCCGACCGTGAAGGACCTGCCGCCTAGGCGAGCCTTCCTAAAGCGCGGGGTACAGAGCAGCTTTTGTGAATTGGACCTTAATGAGCGAGTCTGCTTATAGCAGCATAACCTTTGTTTTAGGTAGCTGGGGCAGTTACCATGCATAGCTCGAAATGCCAAAGTCAGAGCCTTGAATTCAATTCTTTTTACCACCGGTAGCCAATGGAGCTCTTTTATATGCGGAGAAACATGATGACGGAATGGAACACGTCTGATCAGTCTCGCAGCCGCATTTTGGACCATCTGCAGTCGTCTAATTAGGTACTTTGGCAAGCCCAGATAGAGGCCATTAGCATAGTCCAGCCTAGATGTCAACGTGGCGTGGACTATGATTTTGCGGCAATCTTCTGGTAGCAAATGCAGAAATTTCCTCAAATTTCTCAATTTGCTGAAACAGGTGGCTGTTACCTGCCGTATTTGAGCCGAGAATGAAAGATCAACTTCCCACTTCACGCCTAGATTTTTTATAGTAGCTGCAGGGGCAGGGGGTGGTCCCATTTCCAACGGCCACCAGATATCCGGCACTGGAGGCGGCTCCTTCCCGAAAAACATCACCTCCGTTTTTTCAGCGTTGAGTTTGAGTTTATTATTGTTCATCCACAGCGCAATGTCTCTCAAACAGCCCTTGAAGCTCTTGAAGGAGTCCTCAGTCTGCTCTTTAAATGAAAAAAACAGCTGAGTGTCGTCGGCGTATGAAATCGCCTTCACCCCCAGTTAGCTATCAGAGAGAACAGCGGAGCCAGATAGAGATTGAACAGAAGTGGACTCAACGCTGACCCCTGAGGGACTCAGCACCAAAGATGTTTAGGTTCAGACTAATAGGGTTGGCAAAGCGACCTTCTGTGAACGATTATTGAGGTAAGACTTCAGCCAGGCCAGGGCCATGCCCCCAATGCCCATCTCCTGCAGTCTTAGAGCCAGCAAGGAGTGGTCAACTGTGTCGAACGCAGCAGAGAGATCCAGGAGCACCAGCATCGCCGATGCCCCTGAATCTACTGACAGTCTTACTGACTCAGCCACCTCCAAGAGCGCAGTCTCTGTACTAAAACCAGACCGAAAACCGGATTGGGTGTCATGTAATATGCCCTTGCTCTCAATGAAGTTAGTTAATTGCCACTGCACCAGTTTTTCCAGCATTTTTGCTGGTGCCGGCAACAGAGAGATTGGCCTGTAATTATTCAAATCCCCAGGATCCCCATTCCGTTTTTTTTTAGGGGGAGAAGTGTGTCATGTTTCCATAAGTCTGGAAAAATGCCAGATGCAAGGGATGAATTCCATATGTGAGACAGTACATGGTTAAGCGAGTGAGCCATCACTTTCCATAGTTTAGGGGGGCAGGGGTCGTCCGGTGCCCCTGACTTACATCTCTGGATTTCCGCCAGAGTGTCTTGCTGGGAGATGTGGAGAAATTGCATAAGGGAAGGCTCAGGCACGCAACCCCCGCTCCTATCTGTTTTCTCTGTCTCTAGTACCTCTGAGAAGGAATTGTAAACCTTCTGAATTTTGCTGTCAAAGAAGTCGGAAATATTTTCACACAGAGCGAGGGAGGGTAGCACCATGGTCTCTAATTCTCTAGGTTTGAGAAAGGCGTTGACCACCTTGAATACCTCTTTGGTAGAGTTATCGACCTTATAGATGCAACCAGTTATATGATCCCTCCTGGCTGCTTTTATCAGTTTGTGCAGCTCTTTCAGTGCTTTTTTTATATGTAATTTTAGCCGTCTCACAATAATTTGCCCTCCACTGACCTTCCAGGCGTTTACAACTGCTCTTAACTGTCCTGAGCGACTCCGAAAAACCAAGGGGCCAAGGGAGACAGCCTCATTGATCTAGGGGGTCTGGCCGGGTCGATGGACTCCACAGCTGCAGAGATCCACTGATTTAGAGCAAGGGTATCAGCATTTGGATCGGTAGAGAGTGGTGGTTGGCTGGCCTGTAGAATGGAACCTAGGGCCGCACCAGTTAGTTTTTCCAACTTCTTTTAATGAACGATTGCTTACCCTTGCTCTGACAAGGTTTATCCAGACTAAAGGAAAATGGAATTAGGTAATGATCAGACCAGACCAATTTTCTAGGGGCCTCTGTGCGCAGGGACGCCATGTTGGAGAACACCAGGTCAAGGGTATGACCTGCCTTGTGAGTGGGGAAGGTAACGTGCTGAATTAGATTGGCCCCAGCGAGGGCTGACACAAGCTGAGCTGCCTGCATGCAACTAGGATCATTAATGTGTAAATTAAAATCCCCTAATGCGGTAAAATTCGAGTACAGAAGCGATTTCTGGGCAATGTAATTACAGATATCAGGACTAATACTAGGCGCACAATCCGGCGGTCTATAAATATGAACACCAGAAAAGGAGGATGAAGGATCAATTTGAAAGCAGAAGTTAAGACCTTCTATCCCCTCAATGTTAAGTGGTGCAGAAACCGCTAATTCCCATGAGTCCTTAAATATAATGGCTACCCCCCCACCTCTTTTCCCGCTCTCCCTGTTGGCACAGCACATTTTAAAACCGGGTGGAATGGCCAAGGCAACAGTAGCAACATTATCCATGTTCAGCCAAGTTTCTGTCAGGAACATGACATTCCAAGCATTATCTGCTAAGGCAAGCCATATATCCTCAGCATGCTTGGGCAAAGATCTGCAATTGACTAGGCATGCCTTGATCCTGTCAGTGTGTCTGCTCAGCCCACGAATAGAGCCTACCATTTCACTATTCCCTGAAAACCCTGTGGTCTTCCCGAGCTCCAAGGAACAACCAGTGCAGGTGCAAGGAAGATCTTCAGTAGCCAAGTTTATAGCGTGAGCCCTCGGGCAAACCTTGCCTCTGTAAGACATCAAATCACCCCTAGACCAACGGATCGCCCTGCCGCTGAGCCGTCGGGCAGCATGGCTAGCGCTGGCCTCTGGCCGCAGTCCTTATCATGTGTTTTATGTACTTGTGTATATTCATGATTACTACAAAATGGTAGAACTGTACCATCCCTTTACTTCCTTAGTACTGCTAACCATATATCTATGCTACTGTCTAATGGTTGTTGCAGCTCATATATTCTACACTAGAATAACAACTGTTCAATAAATCCTTATTGAAACGCCCAGACTGTTTATTCTGTGTATCTCTGAGACAAACTAAGTGACTGAACGAAAAGTAGTACATTGTTTCCACGATCCTGGGGGATCAGGGTTGTCATGTTCTGAGGTTGCCAGAAACTATTCTCCCCCCGATAAGAGGAGATTCTAGTGGCACTGTGAGCTAGCTAACGCAAACAGGCTAACGTATCCGGTGGGGGTGCACGGAATCAGTCTGCCACCAAACCCACAGTTTATGTTATCCAAAACGCGCAGATCCTGTATAGGGTATATAGGAACTACACGACATGGCGCCGCCAACGTTGGTTGGGTACTTATTTAACAGTAGAATCTGAGTAGTTCAGTCGTGCTATTCTCAGAGACCCCTACTCACAAAACACCAGAGATGTCTGGAGTGGGTGGGCACAAACTCCGCCACAGCTGAGTAGGCTAAAAAATCCTATTTATTGGCTGTTGGTTAATCAAGCTTGAAGGACACAGTGGGGCAGATGTATCAAGGATTGCATTTGCGATTCCTTAATAGTGAATATTAGCGAATTGCTATTAAGGAATCGCAAAATGCTATGTATGTAGGAATCGCAATAATAATTGCGATTCCTTAATATTCCTTAATTGCGAATTGCAAATTGCGATTCTCAATTAAGGAATACCTTCCCATTCATTCCTATGGGCGTAGAGGCCCATAGGAATGAATGGGAAGACATTCTCAATTTGCGAATCGCAATTAGAGAATCGCAAATTGAGAATGCAATTTCAAGGGTGCCAGGGTGTCCTTTTGACACCCTGTTGCACCCCTGAAATATGTATGTGTGCACATGTGGCGCACATACATGCCCTAAGGGCATGTATGTGCACCACATGCCCTAAGGGCATGTATGTGCACCACATGGCACTTTGAAAAATGCTAAAAAGTGCATTTTTCAAAGAAATCGCATATTACCACCGACTTGAGGTTGGTGGTAATTTGCGATTCCTTTAGGCCAAATTGCACTTTTTTGGTGCTTCTTACATTGGATTTAAGGAATCGCAATTTGCGATTCCTTAAATGCAATCGCAAAATAGGGAATCGCAAATTTTGCGATTCCTTATTTTGCGAGGCAGTTTTGCCTTAATACATACCACTAAGCAAAATTGATGTCATGAACGCCGAAATTCTGTGAATTTCGGCATTTGCGAACGCAATTTTGCTTGATACATCTGGCCCAGTGTTCCTAAAATTGTGCATAAAAACCTTATCTTAGTTCCCTTGAACAAACTTCTCCTTTACAAAAATGACTGAGACAGGAGATAACTTAGTAGTGGATCTGCACATCTCAGCAGGAGAAGAAGATACAGACGCAATACAAATTGCACCAAAATTCAGACATACAATCACCCTGAAACTGTTACAAAATGGTTTATCTGCTAGGGGTGGCTTAGTAGTTTTCGTAATTGAGGCACACGAATCAAACAAAACAGAGGTATTTTATTTGTGGGTTACATTCCCAGCAGCAGATGCAAGAACACAGACATTTCACTCTTACACAGAGGGATATGCACCATTGGAATATGGTCCATTTGAGGACATAGAGATTCCACTCACGTACCAGGAACACTTATACTGGTTTAAAGGCGCCCTACCCCACACAAGAAGAAGAGTAAGATTAGGCCCGCTCGGAGGAGAAGGGGCAACATGGCCGATATTAGCAGTCTACACACCACATCCGGACATTGACACAATGCCACAGGCAGACTTACTCATACAACACAAAGATTTAATTAAAATCTATAGAAACATGACGCAGTTCGTCATGAGGACATTCACTGTCCAACCAGCAACAGTTGCAACAAATGGAACTCAATCTCAGGGTACAGTAACTAAAATCACACCACAAACATTACACGCAGTGATGGGCAAAATGCCCTCTAAACGTGAACAAATGCCGTTCTGGGTAGCTCAGAAAATAACTCAGCTCGAGGCAGTATTCCCGAATACTACCCCGTATGAAAACACAGAATGCTAACAATCTGCTTGCCCATGGGAATAACACCACAAGTAGAGGATTGTACCACTTGGGGTACAGTCTTTGCTGCCATTTATACCAGGACTCATGGTATTCCTTCATTAGCGGTGGTACCAGACGTATTAAGACAAATACAAAACGAGTACGGAGCAGAACCTGCTCTGAACTTAGGAATGAAGTTACTAGGTAACTATGACCAGGTATCAGCCATAATACTAGCCAATATTAAAGGGGACGCAGCTTTAGTGGCAATCCGCAAACGCCTAAGGGAGTTCAGCCCGTTAGATCAACAACACGAACTACCCAAAATAATTGAAACTGCATATGCAGAATTAGGCAGAGACAGTTTGGGTGGGAAAGCTTTAAAACCACAACTGATGGGCAGTCCTGAAAAGGACACTTTGAAGCAGACACCTACTTCCTCTAAAAAGAAGTGGGATAATAAAAAACAACAAAACTTTAAAGGAAACAGATCTCAATCCCGTGGTAGATTTCCGCCACAGGAGCCCTCTGAAAAGAGGTACAACCTTAGGAATAGGGATAATATTAAGAAACCTGACAGGTATCAGGATACTGATACACGTTCCTCTTGTCCCTTTCAGGGTTCATCGAAAAACTCTGAGAGAGAAGGACGGTCAGAAAGACAAGAAGAGCGTACAAAGTCCAGGGACAAGCACCACGCTCAAGATTATAGTTCCAAAAAGAAGAAAAGCCAAAGCAAAAGCCACAGTTCAAAAAGAAGAAATTTGCAGGTCTAAAGATCAGACATGCCCAGAATTCTGAGGACTCAACTACTGAACGGGGAATGGGCTCTGACGATGCTAGACAGTGCGGGAGAAATAACAATAGCTCGCCAGAACGTGATGGAATTTCTGGTGACAGCGGACTTGAATGATTATATCAAGGTGGAAACACCTGATACTAGAGAGAGTGTCCCACATAAAGTATATGAAATAACGCTCCAAATGGAGGGGGACAAAAGTAGGAAAGTGAGGTGTCTCTTTTGGGAGAACCTAACGTTTGGCTATAACATTTTGTTAGCTGAACAAGATTGGCCGCCAGCATTCGTCATGGACTGTCCTAAAGGAGAAACGGTAATTATGCCGGCATTCTCAGACGATATTCCCAGGCATTTGCAACACACATATGCGCAGGAGTGGGCGGTAGCCCAAGCTCCGGCATTATACAAAAACCATGTTGGATGAGATGAGGATTCCACCCACCACATAATTCCTATAAAAAATACTCCAACTGTACGGAGGCAGTATCCAATAAAGCAAGAAGCAAAAAAACAGGTCAGGGAGATCTTAGATCAACTTGAATACCAAGGGGTGTTTGAAACTTGCACCTCTCAAATGAACAATCCTTTGTTTCCTGTCATGAAATCTGACAATACATATCGTCTAGTTTTAGATTACAGGCATTTAAACACTTGCACTAAGACATTTGCAGTTCAAAATGCACACAGTGCCGCATTAATGAATAACATTGTGCAGAAGAAATACAAAACAACACTTGATATCTCAAATGGATTTTTTTGCCAAAATATAGCGCCTAAAAGCAAGTATCTAACAGCCTTCTCAGCTCTAGGGTCCCAGCGTCAATTTCGGCGACTACCCCAAGGGTATAAGAACAGCCCGGGGTTGTTTTCTGCCAGAGTAACCGAGTTACTTCAAAATTTGGATGAAGAGGCATTGTCTTATGTGGATGATATTTATCTAACGGACGATGACCTAGAGGAACACTTGAACAGAGTGAATACCATTATTTTGGGATTTGCATCTGAGGGCTACAAATTCAACTTTAAAAAATCAAAAATTGCCCATCTCAGTGTCCTGTTTTTAAGATATGAGCTTTCAAGTGAAGGAAAAAGCCTGGCAGCCAATTTTTTTAGAAAAATGTGCGCTGCTCCAACCTCCAAAATCATTAAAAAATTTATAATCCATCCTGGGATTCCTAAATTTTGGTCGAACTTAAATTTGGATTACGCAGAAAGAGTAAAACCTTTCTACGATTTAATAAAACCTGATTTTTCAGTAAAACAATGGACACAGGAACATACAGATACACTTCGTTCATTACAAGCTGACATGATAGCTTCAAAACACACAGACCCGCATAAACGTACGCAACCTGGTGATCCGTATAATCACGGGTCAATCTGGGTACACCTATCTTACATATAATGAAGGTGAAACAGTACCAATTGCATACAAATCACATTTATACACAAATGCTGAGATGCGCTTTGCATCTACAGAAAAGATTCTAACAGCAGTACAGACCACTGTTGTGAGAGAAAGAGCACTGGCTCAGGGGAAACGAATAATAGTAGTGACTCTGGTTCCAGCCTTAGAGGCTGGGACAAAGGCAAGCGTTCCTAACGCTAAAGCCTTACATCCAGGATGGATACAATGGGCTAATTCTCTCACTGCAACAGATGTAGAATACAGGTACGACCCAAATTTAAAGACACAAGCATTCCTGCGATATGAACAAGAATATCCTCTGCCAAACGAAATAATGCCGCTAGATCAGTATGAATATATTATTTACACTGACGGATCTGCTCAACCGGCCATAGGAAGTAAGCAACAATATAGCGCAGCATGTGCTATCATTAAAGGTCGCATGCAGGATGGAAAGTTCCATCCGAGTTGCACAAAAACGCAATCTCTAGGAGACTGCAAGGCACAGTTGGCAGAATTAAAAGCACTGATACTGGCACTTGTAAATACGGATCAAAAATTCCCCACACTAATTGTGTGCGATTCCTTTTACTGTGTGCAGTCTTACAATGAATACTTGCAATACTGGGTTCAAAACGGGTTCAAAGATGCAAAAGGTGGCACAATTAAGCATAAAATACTATGGGAACAGGTAGTGGAGTTGAAAACAGAACTACAGAGGGCTCACGTAATACATACACTGAGTCATCAGCGTGATGGCGTTCACGTTGAAGGGAATTCATTGGCTGATGAAGCCGCAAAGGGGGCTGTACGTACGGCTTCCGTAGCTGCAATCATTCATTCTAAAACGAGAATAGACGGTGAGATTATGGTAGCTGTCATTGCTTCACGCAAGAACAGCACAGCATTACCAAAAAGGTTTCCACTCAAGAACTCCTACAAGTTAGATGCCAATAACATTCCATTTGCTCAGATTCTTGGAGTGGGGGATAGAGTAATTCCAAACATGGATCGTAGGTTAGGTTTAATACTAGCAGCACACGAAGGGATAGGTTCTGCTCATACAGGAGTTACGGCGACTGTTTCCTTATTGAAACAACGCTACTGGTGGCCTGGTTTAACAAAGCCGACTAAAGACTATGTCTTGAAATGCGACATCTGCCAGCAGATGAAGGGTTCCACCGTAACACGTCCAGCGCAGACACTGTTGTTAATAGCTGACAAACCACTAGCGTGTGTCTACCTAGACCACTGCGGCCCCTTAAAAAGAGATGGGGCTAAAAGATATGTAATGGTAGCAGTGGACTCCTGCTCGAGAGTCCTATGGGTGTGGCCCCAGCACTCGGCTGACGCTCGAACTGTTATAAAAGATTTGCGAGTCTTCATAGGGACATACTGTCAGGGTTCACAGGAGGTTTCCTCCTCGTGACACTACCATAGCCATCGTTTCTGCTCTTTACACTTTCAGGCAAGGCTCAAGACCTCGCTGTGGCCTCAGCTGGTGGGCTTTTTGGCGACGCTGGATTTCCAACATGGCCGCCAACTCGCCTGCAGTTCAGCGGTCTAGCCTACCTTAGAATTTTCTGGCTTGGTGAAGTGCGCTCCAACATTCTAATGCGCACTTCACCGGAGATTCTCCCAAGGTAGCAGCTTTCCTCAGTGCTCCGCCGCGTCCAGGTAGTCGGGGTAGTCCGTCGAAGTCGGCGTTTAGTTCCGTCGGTTCCGGAGCTTCAAACCTCTTAGGGTGTCAGGTTAGTGGCCCTCTTGCGCATGCCCTGAACTTCGATATAATTCTAGTTCGGCGCATGCTTGTGGAAGTAGTGTTCTTGAATAGGCATTTGAAGAATCTATAATTTATGCGGGCGTGAACTCTTCCTCACGCCACATTTCCAAGTTACCTGTTTCAGTGTTCTGAGGCTGTTTACCTCTACGCATTTAAAAGGGGTCAAGAGAGAATAGCCGTAAATTAATACTTGCAATAAATAGGAATTAAAAGTCTGAAATTTCTAGGACAATTGCGTTTGTATTTTAGAACAGCCTTCAGTGAGTAATTTTAGAAGCTTATCAGTATCCTGAGCGTATAATTAAATCCTAGGAGTTTCTACAACAGTTTCCTGAGCACTTACTGTCAAAACAGATAGCATATTCTAAAATACAGAATTCCTAGATAATGTACTTACTTACCTGAGTTTCTCCACGGTGAAGAGTTGCACGAAGAGGTCCTTTCTTCTCTTCCTGCAAAAGAGAAAAGTCGTAAATATCAAGGCTTTTGTTATAATCATCACTAAAACTGTATTTCAACAAGAGAAGATACAGAAGAGAGGCAAAGGCCAAAGGTTACTCTGGTAAGGCAGTTATTAATATGCTATGTAAAATGTTTATTTTTAAGTAATTAAAGTGTATTGAGAACTGTAAATTGTTTTTAGCCTTTTCACAAGAAGAAGACGCAGCTGAACAGGCAGAATACAGAAAACTTGGCAGTCTCTTCTTACTCCCCATCCCCTTTCCCCCCTTGGTACTTACCTGTGAAGGACTATTTAAAACCTAACAGGAACGTTCTGAAAGGGGCATTGGGAACTAGGCTTCGTTCTGCTCCTGTGCTATCAAGAACTAAAGAGACCTTGGTTCTGATAGAGTGAAGTGCCCACGTTGGTACAAGCACCCGAGCAGAATGGCTGAAGGATTTGATTTAAAAAATTTAGGTGACATTCTGGGAAACATTCAAAGAGACTTAGAAGCAGTCAGAGAGGAAAATAAAATTCTGAGACAAGAAATAATCAGCTCTAGGAGGGAAACTACAGAACTAGCCAGTAGAATGGGAGAGTCAGTTTCAGGGACCAGTCAAAAGGCCTCGACTTTCGAAACCCAAAGACCTAGCGCGAGCCCCTTATCTTTTGCACCCACTCAAGTTATCCACTCTTGGTCTCCTGTGATACCCCTAGCCCACCAGAGCGATTTAATGGTGACCCCCAAAAGCACAAATTCCGAACCGTCCTACAGAGATCTCTGTGTTGGTGGATTTGGTCTTAGAGATTGATTTTCAGCAGAACGAACGGAAAGGTGAACGAAAGAGAGAATTTAGACCGAGTGTTCCTCGCTTTGACCGAATCAAGTCAGACGCTACTTGAGCAACAGAGAATTCCACTGGAGTTGAACCAATGCAAATTGGCGCCATCCGAGGACCTTTATCCAAGGAGGAAAAAGAGAAAAGACGACAAAATAAACTATGTTTATATTGTGGAAGTAGCGGGCATTTTATGAAGGCTTGTTAGAAGAGACCAAAGACTCCAGTAAAGGAAAACTTGCAGCACCATCAGTAAATGGAGTTGGACTGGTGGATGTGAGCGGAGAAACAACTCCAATGAATCATCAATTGGCATATACCCTGCAAGTATCATCTCCCCATTTGATCTTGAACATAACGTTAACATTTCTAACTGTGGTTTTGAAGAACATCGCAGTTATGATTGACTCTGGGGCAACCGGTAACTTCTGCGACCTGAAGTTCGCTACGCACATTGGTTTACAAGCCATCAGAAAAGAAAGAAGCGAGGTCGTTAGAGCTGTAGACGGAACCAACTTAACGTCTGGACCAATAACCAGTCATACAGAATCCGTGCAAATGGTGACTACAGAAGGTCATCGGGAAGTACTACAGTTCAACTTCATTGACGCCCCACAATTCCAACTAATCTTAGGGCTTCCTTGGCTAACGGAGCACAATCCATCCATCGATTGGGGAGCTCGAACTGTCCAGTTAAATTCCGAATATTGCAAGAAACATTGTTTTGAGGAGAGAAACACCCAGTCTGAACCTAGTGTGGCTGCACAGCTTTGCGAGAATGGAGTGTCTGTGTGTGTCATACAAACAACCAAAATTCCGGAAGAATATCAAGATTTTGCTGACGTATTTGACGAAGTTAAGGCCGAGAAGTTAACACCACACAGGTCTTACGACTGCAAAATTGATCTGGAGGCAGGGGCGAACTTGCCATGCAGTCGCATCTACGCCTTGACTGAGAAGGAAAATCTGCATTTAAAGGAGTATTTAAAGAAACACCTTGAGAACGGGTTTATCAGACCATCTCAGTCTCCAGTCTCTTCTCCACTCTTCTTCGTGCCGAAGAAAGGGGGAGATCTCAGGACTTGCATTGACTATAGGGCGATAAATAGGATAACCGTAAAGAATCGTTATCCCTTGCCCCTCATTTCAGTGCTTTTGGATCAAGTGAAGGAGGCGAAAATCTACACCAGATTGGACCTGCGAGGAGCCTACCATTTGATCAGACTTTGGGAAGGTGACGAGTGGAAGACGGCCTTAAGGACCAAATACGGACTCTATGAATACCTTGTGATGCCGTATGGTCTGTGCAATGCTCCAGCAGCGTTTCAATACTTCATCAACGATGTTTTAAGTGATTTTATCGACAAATGTGCAATCGTGTACATTGACGATATCCTGATTTACTCTAACACAGAGGAAGAACATCGAGTACAAGTTCGAGCTGTATTACAATGCTTGAGGGAAAACTCTCTGTACGCTAAGTTGGAGAAGTGTTTATTCAACACCAACACAGTAGAGTTTTTAGGATTCGTATTGTCGCCCTCCGGAATACCAATGGACAAACAGAAAGGGAGAGCAGTAACCGGATGGAAATCCCCCATGACCATCAAGGAAGTTCAAACTTTCCTCGGTTTCGCGAACTTCTATAGAAGATTCATACATGAGTTCTCCCAGAAGATTTTGCCCCTGACTAGGTTGTTCAAGAAAGGAGTGACCTTCAAATGGTCCGAGGAAGCCAAAGAAGCCTTTAATTTGCTAAAGATGAGCTTCACCACAGCGCCAATATTACTTCATGCAGATCCTTCCGAACCCCTTTACCTTGAAACAGATGCTTCAGAACTGGCCATCGGGGGCATACTCTCTCAGAGGCATAAGGAAACGGGGCAGCTGCATCCAGTAGCTTACCGTTCTCGTAAACTCAATCCAGCTGAATGTAACGACACCATCACGGAAAAAGAATTTTTTGCCATCAAAGATGCCTTTAAGGATTGGAGGTACTATTTGATGGGTGCTAAGCACACAGTAACTGTATTCACCGACCATAGAAATCTGAAGTTTTTAAGATCAGCCGGAACCCTCACACCTCTTCAACTTCGATGGTTGCTTTACTTTGCAGATTATGACTTTGTTATAACCTACAGACCAGGTTCTGAGAATGGTAAAGCAGATGCGTTATCTAGGCTAAATACGGAAAACCAAAAGAACCATCGAAAACCAACAGATAATTCCTGAAGACAAAATCATTGGAACCATTTCTCACCATTGGAAGAGCAAATTTGGCGCACACTGAATGAAACAGAAATTGAAGACTGGATAGCTGAAGATCCTCAGAGAATTATCCGAGATGGTTTGCCTTATCAAGGAAAAGTATTGTTTTTGCCCACCAAAGACCTTCAAATCAAGGCTATGTACGAGTGTCACGACAACCCATTGGCAGGCCATAAAGGAGTATGGAAGACTGAAGACCTGGTCAAACGAAAGTTTTGGTGGCCTCACATGAGTCGAGACATACGTCAGTACGTTTTGGGATTTGTGAAATCTGTGCACGGGGAAAATCGGACAGGCAGGCCCCTAAAGGACTGTTGCAACCACTACCCACTCCCCCCGTATCCTTGGCACACAGTCTCTTTAGATCTAATTGTAGACTTACCATCATCCCTTGGTTTTGATACCATCCTAGTTTCGTTGACACCTTCAGTAAAATGACACACTTTGTGCCCTTCAAGGGAGTACCCACAGCAAAACAACTGTCTCACCTCTTAAACCAGAATGTAATTCGGCTCCATGGAGTTCCTAAGGTATTAATTACTGATAGGGGTTCCCAGTTTTTGTCACGGTTTTGGAAGGCCTACACCAAGGGGTTGTTTATAGACCATCGATACTCCACCAGTTTCCACCCAGAAATTGACGGGCAAACTGAGAGAACAAAGCAAGAATTAGTGCAGTATCTCAGGCTCTATTTATTGGATGAAGAAGGTGATTGGCCTGAATACCTGTGGACAGCTGAGTTTGCTCATAATAACACTCAAAATGTGTCCAACGGTTACTCCCCCTTTTTCATGAATTACGGCAGGCATCCTAATTCCCACATAGAATTTGGCAGTGTAGAAGTTCCAGCAGCTCAGGAAATTGCTCAACACGTAACTGAAATTCACCAAGCGGCAACTCAGAATTTGACATTAGCTAAAAACCGCTATAAACACTTTTCTGACCGAAAGAGAAAGAAAGAACCCAATCTCCAAATAGGAGATCAGGTCTGGCTCTGTACTAAAAATCTAAAATTAAAAGGTGACCGTAAGTTTCAACCGCGTTTCGTGGGGCCATACCCCATTGAAAAAATCATCAACCCAGTTACTTACCGTTTAACTCTCCCTGAAACCACAAAGATACATCCGGCCTTTCATATTTCCTTGCTCAAAAAGGTTCAGCCAGTTTTAAGACAAAAGACTCCCCCTGCTCCTCTGGTTATAGATGGCAAGGTTGAATATGAGGTCAAAAGGATCTTAGATTCAAAAAAGGTAAATGATGACCTTTATTACCTTATCGACTGGAAAGGTTACGGACCTGATGATAGATCCTTGGAGAAAAGTACTGATATCCACGCCCCACACTTAGTCAGGGCCTTTCACATGAAATTTCCCACTAAACCACGTCTGGAGGAAACCCCGTTGAGAGGGGGTACGGTCAGGGTTCACAGGAGGTTTCCTCCTCGTGACACTACCATAGCCATCGTTTCTGCTCCTTAAGCTTTCAGGCAAGGCTCAAGACCTCGCTGTGGCCTCAGCTGGCGGGCTTCTTGGCGAAGCTAGATTTCCAACATGGCCACCAACTCGCCCGCAGTTCAGCGGTCTAGCCTACCTTAGAATTTTCTGGCTTGGTGAAGTGCGCTCCAACATTCTAATGCGCACTTCACTGGAGATTCTCCCGAGGTAGCAGCTTTCCTCAGTGCTCCGCCGCGTCCAGTTAGTCAGGGTAGTCCGTCGAAGTTGGCGTTTAGTTCCGTCGGTTCCGGAGCTTCAAACCTCTTAGGGTGTCAGGTTAGTGGCCCTCTTGCGCATGCCCCGAACTCCGATATAACTCTAGTTTGGCGCATGCTTGTGGAAGTAGTGTTCTTGAATAGGCATTCGAAGAATCTATAATTTATGCGGGCGTGAACTCTTCCTCACGCCGCATTTCCAAGTTACCTGTTTCAGTGTTCTGAGGCTGTTTACCTCTACACATTTAAAAGGGGTCAAGAGAGAATAGCCGTAAATTAATACTTGCAATAAATAGGAATTAAAAGTCTGAAATTTCTTGGACAATTGCGTTTGTATTTTAGAACAGCCTTCAGTGAGTAATTTTAGAAGCTTGTTATCAGTATCCTGAGCGTATACTTAAATCCTAGGAGTTTCTACAACAGTTTCCTGAGCACTTACTGTCAAAACAGATAGCATATTCCAAAATACAGAGGGGCATATTTACGTTCCCTGGCGCATCCCTGCATATCAGCAGGGATGCGCCAGGGAAAATGCGTCACGCAAGTTTACCCTTGCGCCACGTCCGATGCGCCGCATTTACAATGCGGCGCATTGTGGCGCAAGGATAAGCAGATGCGTGTCGCATCTGCCGGCGGAAGGTTGGCGCAGTGCTGAAGTTGTGTCGCAAGCGCGACGCAACTCCAGCACTGGTCCAACCTTCCCTATCCCTAACATGGTGTGTCAATCCTTACGCCTGCTTGAAGCAGGCGTAAGGATTTGACGCACCAGCGTCGGAAAAGTGACTGCGTGAAATCTTGTAGATTTCACTACGTCACTTTTCCGAGGCGTTCCTGCGCCGGAACGCCCCCCCCCTGCGCCGGTACGCCCACATGAAACCTGACGCAGGTTTCATGTGGCGCAGGGGTTTACTACGTGACGCATCTCCCTAGATGCGTCACGTTGTAAATATAGCGCAACGCGGCGCATCGTTTGCGTCGCCGCTGCGTCACATGCGTGACGCAACGGTGGCGCAAAAGTGGCGCAAGGGGCTTGTAAATATGCCCCAGAATTCCTAGATAATGTACTTACTTACCTGAGTTTCTCCACGGTGAAGAGTTGCACAAAGAGGTCCTTTCTTCTCTTCCTGCAAAAGAGAAAAGTCGTAAATATCAAGGCTTTTGTTATAACCATCACTATAACTGTATTTCAACAAGAGAAGATACAGAAGAGAGGCAAAGGCCAAAGGTTACTCTGGTAAGGCAGTTATTAATATGCTATGTAAAATGTTTATTTCTAAGTAATTAAAGTGTATTGAGAACTGTAAATTGTTTTGACCTTTTTCACAAGAAAAAGAAGAAGACGCAGCTGAACAGGCAGAATACCAAAAACTTGGCAGTCTCTTCTTACTCCCCATCCCCTTGGTACTTACCTGTGAAGGACTATTTAAAACCTAACAGGAACATTCCGAAAGGGGCATTGGGAACTAGGCTTCATTCTGCTCCTGTGCTATCAAGAACTAAAGAGACCTTGGTTCTGATACATACGCAATTGGCACACTACATTCTGACCAGGGCCCTGCGTTTAGCTCTCGGGCTTACAAGGAGGCAATGGGAAGTTTGGGTGTAGCATTGCGGTACTCATCTCCGTACCATCCAGAGGGAAATTTGGTAGTGGAGAGAAAAAACCGAGACTTAAAGCAATCTTTAACAGCTAGAGTATTAGGCTCTGGTGAGAGTTGGGTAAAACATCTTTATGGGGTCCAGCGGGCCCTTAACTGCTGGGCCTTTTCCCCCCCAGTGCTGAGCCCTTTTTTGGCTATTTGTAGTAGTTTGCGATTAGGCCTCTGTAACTTTTTGACCACATAAGGTATCCATGCCAAATTTGCGTCCTTTTCTTCCAACATCATGGGGATTCTAAAGGTACCCAGGGTTTGTGCATTCCCCTGGAGGGGTCCCAGATTTTAGCCAAAATACAGCTAAATTTTGGTTTTTTGGGGAAAAATGGGAAAAAAGTCCCGCATATGAAAGCGTCTGGGTTTTTCCCTGCAAATGGTATCAAAAAAGGGTTTGTGGGGCTGAAATCTCCATTTTCCCAGCTTTGAGGGAATGACAGACTTTTGTCAGAAAACCCAAAAATTTTACACAGTTTTGGCATTTTTCTGGGACATAGCCTATTTTTGCTATTTTTTGTGCTTTCAACCTCCTTCCAGTTAATGGTAGAAATGGGTATGAAAGCAATAATGGATCCTGGAAATCTATACATTTTAGAAAAGTAGACAAAATGCTGAATTCAGCAAGGGGTCATTTGTGTAAATCCATCAAGGTTTCTTTATAGAAACTAACAGTTAAATATAGGAAAAATGGAAAATTAGTTGAAAAAAACAGCCTTTTTTGTCAACGTTTTCACCTGTAACTTCTTCTAATTATGACTGCTCTTTGAAAGCAATATACCGTTACATCCACTGGATCTTACTGGTTGTGGGGATATATAGGACTTGTAGGTTCACCAAGAACCCGACGAACCCAGAGCCAAAAACTGAGCAGCGTCTTGCAATGGTTTTTTATTATGTACCGGGTATATAGCAATTATTCTGGGAAAATGTATACATGGAATATTCGGTATGAAAGACTCCTATGTATTTCTGAAATGGGAACACAATATAGAGTTTAGAAACAGTAGATATTTGCACATTTCTGAAATTGGTAATACTCATACTAGCATGAGAATTATAGGTCATTTTTCAAAATAACTTCTTTTTACACATTGTCTTTCATTTGGAAGGCAGAAATGCATTGAAAGTCAATAGGTAATAACAGTTGCTTTACAAATCTGAATTACCGTAAGTGTCCCGATAAAAATGGTACCTCACTTGTGTGGGTAGGCCTAGTGCCCACGACAGGAAACGGCTCAAAACGCAACGTGAACACACCACTTTTTCACAATGAAAAATTACCCTTTTTTTGCAAAGTGCCTAGCTGTAGTTTTTGAACTCTTGCTCTGCCGGCACCCAGGGAAACCTAGCAAACCTATACATTTTTGAAAACTAGACACCCAGGGGAATCCAGGATGGGGTGACTTGACTGGCTTTCACCAGGTTCTGTTACCCAGAATCCTTTGTAAACCTAAAAAATTGTCCAAAAAAACAAATTTTCTTCACATTTCTGTGGTGGAAAGTTCTGGAATCTGCATAGATCCACAAATTTCCACCCACCCCGCGTTCCCCAAAGTCTTCCGAGTAAAATGGTACCTCACTTGTGTGGGTAGGCCTAGTGCCCACGACAGGAAACGGCACAAAACGCAACGTGGACACACCCCAATTTCACAGTGAAAAATGACCCTTTTTTGGCAAAGTGCCTAGCTGTAGTTTTTGAACCCTAGCTCTGCCGGCATCTAGGGAAACCTAGCAAACCTATACGTTTTTGAAAACTAGACACCCAGGGGAATCCAGGATGGGGTGACTTGACTGGCTCCCACCAGGTTCTGTTACCCAGAATCCCTTGCAAACCTAAAAAAGTGTGAAAAAAACACATTTTCCTCACATTTCTGTGGTGGAAAGGTCTGTAATCTGCGCGGATCCACAAATTTCTACCCACCCCACGTTCCCCAAAGTCTTCCGAGAAAAATGGTACCTCACTTGTGTGGGTAGGCCTAGTGCCCGCGACAGGAAACGGTGCAAAACGCAACGTGGACACACCACAATTTCACAGTGAAAAACGACCCATTTTTGGCAAAGTGCCTAGCTGTAGTTTTTGAACCCTAGCTCTGCCGGCACCTAGGGAAACCTAGCAAACCTATACATTTTTGAAAATTAGACACCCAGAGGAATCCAGGATGGGGTGACTTGACTGCTTCTCACCAGGTTCTGTTACCCAGAATCCCTTGCAAACCTAAAAAATTGTCCAAAAAAACACATTTTCCCTACATTTCTGTGGTGGAAAGTTCTGGAATCTGCGTGGATACACAAATTTCAATGCACCCTGCGTTCCCCAAAGTCTTCCGAGAAAAATGGTACCTCACTTGTGTGGGTAGGCCTAGAGCCTGCAACAGGAAATGGCGCAAAACGCAACGTGGATACACTCCAATTTCACAGTGAAAAATTACCCTTTTTTGGCAAAGTGCCTAGCTGTAGTTTTTGAATCCTAGCTCTGCCTGCATCTAGGGAAACCTAGGAAACCTATACATTTTTGAAAACTAGACACCCAGGGGAATCCAGGATGGGGTGACTTTACTGCCTCTCACCAGGTTCTGTTTCCCAGAATCCCTTGCAAACCTAAAAAATTGTCAAAAAAACCACATTTTCCTCACATTTCTGTGGTGGAAAGTCCTGGAATCTGCGTGGATCCACAAATTTCTACCCACGCCGCGTTCCCCAAAGTCTTCCAAGAAAAATGGTACCTCACTTGTGTGGGTAGGCCTAGAGCCTGCGACAGGAAATGGCGCAAAACGCAACGTGGACACACCCCAATTTCACTGTGAAAAATGATCCTTTTTTGGCAAAGTGCCTAGCTGTAGTTTTTGAATCCTAGCTCTGCCTGCATCTAGGGAAACCTAGCAAACCTATACATTTTTGAAAACTAGACACCCAGGGGAATCCAGGATGGGGTGACTTTACTGCCTCTCACCAGGTTCTGTTACCCAGAATCCCTTGCAAACCTAATAAATTGTCCAAAAAAAACACATTTTCCTCACATTTCTGTGGTGGAAAGTCCTGGAATCTGCGTGGATCCACAAATTTCTACCCACCCCGCATTCCCCAAAGTCTTCCGAGAAAAATGGTACCTCACTTGTGTGGGTAGGCCTAGAGCCCGCGACAGGAAATCGCGCAAAACGCAACGTGGACACACCCCAATTTCACAGTGAAAAATGACCCTTTTTTGGCAAAGTGCCTAGCTGTAGTTTTTGAATCCTAGCTCTGCCTGCATCTAGGGAAACCTAGCAAACCTATACATTTTTGAAAATTAGACACCCAGGGGAATCCAGGATGGGGTGACTTGACTGCTTCTCACCAGGTTCTGTTACCCAGAATCCCTTGCAAACCTAAACAATTGTCCAAAATAACACATTTTCCTCACATTTCTGTGGTGGAAAGTCCTGGAATCTGCGTGGATCCACCAATTTCTACCCACCCCGCGTTCCCCAAAGTCTTCCGAGAAAAATGGTACCTCACTTGTGTCGGTAGGCCTAGAGCCTGCGACAGGAAATGGCGCAAAACGCAACGTGGACACACCCCAATTTCACTGTGAAAAATGATCCTTTTTTGGCAAAGTGCCTAGCTGTAGTTTTTGAATCCTAGCTCTGCCTGCATCTAGGGAAACCTAGCAAACCTATACATTTTTGAAAACTAGACACCCAGGGGAATCCAGGATGGGGTGACTTTACTGCCTCTCACCAGGTTCTGTTACCCAGAATCCCTTGCAAACCTAAAAAATTGTCCAAAAAAATCACATTTTCCTCACATTTCTGTGGTGGAAAGTCCTGGAATCTACGTGGATCCACAAATTTCTACCCACCCCGCGTTCCCCAAAGTGTTCCGAGAAAAATGGTACCTCACTTGTGTGGGTAGGCCTAGAGCCCGCGACAGGAAATCGCGCAAAACGCAACGTGGACACACCCCAATTTCACAGTGAAAAATGACCCTTTTTTGGCAAAGTGCCTAGCTGTAGTTTTTGAACCCTAGCTCTGCCTGCATCTAGGGAAACCTAGCAAACCTATATATTTTTGAAAGCTAGACACCCAGGGGAATCCAGGATGGGGTGACTTTACTGCCTCTCACCAGGTTCTGTTACCCAGAATCCCTTGCAAACCTAAAAAATTGTCAAAAAAAACACATTTTCCTCACATTTCTGTGGTGGAAAGTTCTGGAATCTGCGTGGATCCACAAAACTCCACCTACCCCGCGTTCCCCAAAGTCTTCCGATAAAAATGGTACCTCACTTGTGTGGGAGGCCCAAGTACCCGCGACAGGAAACGGCCCAAAATGCAACATGGACACACCACATTTTCGCAGTGAAAACGGACCCTTTTTCAACAAAGTGCCTAGCTGTAGATTTTGAACCCTAGCTCTGCCGGCACCTAGGGAAATCTAGAAAACCTATACATTTTTGAAAACTAGACACCCAGGGGACTCCAGGATGGGGTGACTTGGCAGACTCTCACCAGGTTCTGCTACCCAGAATCCCTTGCAAACCTAAAATATTGTAAAAAAACCCCACATTTTCCTCACATTTCTGTGGTGGAAAGTTCTGGAATCTGCGTGGATCCACAAAATTCCACCCACCCCGCGTTCCCCAAAGTCTTCTGATAAAAATGGTACCTCATTTGTGTGGGAGGCCTAAGTACCCGCGACAGGCTAGGGCCCAAAACATATTGAGGTGACATTAAAATTGCCTATCACAAAACAACCTGGTTTTGCAAGGGGTGTCACCTCGGTTTTTGGCCCCGTGCTTGGCGGCCAGCTAGGGAAACCTATCAAACCCACACATTTCTGAAAACTAGACACCCAGGTGGTTCCAGGGAGGTATGGCTTGCGTGGATCCCCCAACGTTTTCTTACCCACAATCTCCTGCAAACCTCAAATTTTGCTGAAAAAATCACTTTTTCCACACATTTTTGTGTGGGAAAGTTGTGGCATCGCCGGGCAGACACGCATTTCCTACCACCCAGTGTTCCCCAAGGTCTCCCGATAAAAATGGTGCCTCACTCGTGTGGAGGCCCAAGTACCTACGACAGGCTAGGGCCCAAAACGTATTGAGGTGACATTAAAATTGCCTATCACAAAACAACCTGGTTTTGCAAGGGGTCACCTCGGTTTTGGCCCCGTGCTCGGCGGCCAGCTAGGAAACCTATCAAACCCACACATTTCTGAAAACTAGACACCCAGGTGGTTCCAGGGAGGTATGGCTTGCGTGGATCCCCCAACGTTTTCTTACCCACAATCTCCTGCAAACCTCAAATTTTGCTGAAAAAATCACTTTTTCCACACATTTTTGTGTGGGAAAGTTGTAGCATCGCCGGGCAGACACGCATTTCCTACCACCCAGTGTTCCCCAAGGTCTCCCGATAAAAATGGTGCCTCACTCGTGTGGGAGGCCCAAGTACCCACGACAGGCTAGGGCCCAAAACGTATTGAGGTGACATTAAAATTGCCTATCACAAAACAACCTGGTTTTGCAAGGGGGTCACCTCGGTTTTGGCCCCGTGCTCGGCGGCCAGCTAGGGAAACCTATCAAACCCACACATTTCTGAAAACTAGACACCCGGGTGGTTCCAGGGAGGTATGGCTTGCGTGGATCCCCCAACGTTTTCTTACCCAGAATCCCCTGCAAACCTCAAATTTAGCTGAAAAATCACTTTTCCACACATTTTTGTGTGGGAAAGTTGTGGCATCGCCGGGCAGACACGCATTTCCTACCACCCAGTGTTCCCCAAGGTCTCCCGATAAAAATGGTGCCTCACTCGTGTGGGAGGCCCAAGTACCGCGACAGGCTAGGGCCCAAAACGTATTGAGGTGACATTAAAATTGCCTATCACAAAACAACCTGGTTTTGCAAGGGGGTCACCTCGGTTTTGGCCCCGTGCTCGGTGGCCAGCTAGGAAACCTATCAAACCCACACATTTCTGAAAACTAGACACCCGGGTGGTTCCAGGGAGGTATGGCTTGCGTGGATCCCCCAACGTTTTCTTACCCAGAATCCCCTGCAAACCTCAACTTTAGCTGAAAAAATCACTTTTTCTACACATTTTTGTGTGGGAAAGTTGTGGCATCGCCGGGCAGACACGCATTTCCTACCACCCAGCGTTCCCCAAGGTCTCCCGATAAAAATGGTGCCTCACTCGTGTGGGAGGCCCAAGTACCAGCGACAGGCAAGGGCCAAAAACGTATTGAGGCAACATCAAAATTGCCTATCACAAAATGTTTTGGGCCCTAGCCTGTCGCGGGTACTTGGGCCTCCCACACGAGTGAGGTACCATTTTTATCGGGAGACCTTGGGGAACGCTAGGTGGTAGGAAATGCGTGTCTGCCCAGCGATGCCACAACTTTCCCACACAAAAATGTGGAAAAAGTGATTTTTTCAGCTAAATTCGAGGTTTGCAGGGGATTCTGGGTAGGAAAACGTTGGGGGATCCATGCAAGCCATACCTCCCTGGAACCCCCCGGGTGTCTAGTTTTCAGAAATGTGTGGGTTAGATAGGTTTCCCTAGCTGGCCACCGAGCACGGGGCCAAAAACCGAGGTGACCCCCCCTTGCAAAACCAGGTTGTTTTGTGATAGGCAATTTTAATGTCACCCCAATACGTTTTGGGCCCTAGCCTGTCGCGGGTACTTGAGCCTCCCACATGAGTGAGGTACCATTTTTATCGGGAGACCTTGGGGAACACTGGGTGGTAGGAAATTCATGTCTGCCCAGCGATGCCACAACTTTCCCACACAAAAGTGTGGAAAAAGTGATTTTTTTCAGCTAAATTCGAGGTTTGCAGGGGATTCTGGGTAGGAAAACGTTGGGGGATCCACGCAAGCCATACCTCCCTGGAACCCCCCGGGTGTCTAGTTTTCAGAAATGTGGGTTTGGTAGGCTTCCCTAGCTGGCCGCCGAGCACAGGGCCAAAAACCAAGGTGACCCCCCTCACAAAACCAGGTTGTTTTGTGATAGGCAATTTTAATGTCGCCTCAATACCTTTTGGGCCCTAGCCTGTCGCGGGTACTTGGGCCTCCCACACGAGTGAGGCACCATTTTTATCGGGAGACCTTGGGGAACACTGGGTGGTAGGAAATGCGTGTCTGCCTGGCGATGCCACACCTTTCCCACACAAAAATGTGTGGAAAAAGTAATTTTTGAGCTAAATTTCAGGTTTGCAGGGGATTCTGGGTAAGAAAACGTTGGGGGATCCACGCAAGCCATACCTCCCTGGAACCCCCCAGGTGTCTAGTTTTCAGAAATGTGTGGGTTGATAGGTTTCCTAGCTGGCCGCCGAGCACGGGCCAAAACCGAGGTGACCCCTGCAAAACCAGGTTGTTTTGTGATAGGCAATTTTAATGTCACCTCAATACGTTTTGGGCCCTAGCCTGTCGCGGGTACTTGGGCCTCCCACACGAGTGAGGCACCATTTTTATCGGGAGACCTTGGGGAACGCTGGGTGGTAGGAAATGCGTGTCTGCCCAGCGATGCCACAACTTTCCCACACAAAAATGTGTGGAAAAAGTGATTTTTTCAGCTAAATTCGAGGTTTGCAGGGGATTCTGGTAAGAAAACGTTGGGGGATCCACGCAAGCCATACCTCCCTGGAACCCCGGGTGTCTAGTTTTCAGAAATGTGTGGGTTTGATAGGTTTCCCTAGCTGGCCGCCGAGCACGGGGCCAAAACCGAGGTAACCCCCTTGCAAAACCAGGTTGTTTTGTGATAGGCAATTTTAATGTCACCTCAATACGTTTTGGGCCCTAGCCTGTCGCGGGTACTTGGGCCTCCCACACGAGTGAGGTACCATTTTTATCGGGAGACCTTGGGGAACACTGGGTGGTAGGAAATGCATGTCTGCCCAGCGATGCCACAACTTTCCCACACAAAAATGTGTGGAAAAAGTGATTGTTTCAGCTAAATTCGAGGTTTGCAGGGGATTCTGGGTAGGAAAACGTTGGGGGATCCACGCAAGCCATATCTCCCTGGAACCCCCGGGGTGTCTAGTTTTCAGAAATGTGTGGGTTTGGTAGGTTTCCCTAGCTGGCCGCCGAGCACGGGGCCAAAAACCAAGGTGACCCCCCTCACAAAACCAGGTTGTTTTGTGATAGGCAATTTTCATGTCGCCTCAATACCTTTTGGGCCCTAGCCTGTCGCGGGTACTTGAGCCTCCCACACGAGTGAGGCACCATTTTTATCGGGAGACCTTGGGGAACGCTGGGTGGTAGGAAATGCGTGTCTGCCCGGCGATGCCACAACTTTCCCACACAAATGTGTGGAAATAGTGATTTTTTTCAACAAAATATGAGGCTAGCAGGGCATGTCGGGTAAAAAAAAACAGTGAGAACCACGCAAGTCATTCACCCTTGTACTTCCCCCTTTGTCTACTACTCAAAAATGTAAAGGTTTGCCTAGGTGACGACTGAGCTAGGGCAGAAAGTCCCCTGCTACCCATTGTGAAAAAAAATATCTTACAAAAGGCCATTAAACCGACACAAATATAAATCTAACACTCATTTGATGAAGCTAATCCACCACTTACACAGGTTGGTTTTAGCACCTCCAGAAACGCTGGCTTCAAAGCACAAATACTTATCAAAGTATATAAATATTGAAGCCAAGCCTTCTGAAGGGGAGCCATAAAGCCACATCACGGCACCAACCACTTTATTTTCCATTCACACGCCATTCACACACCACACACAAGACTTCCGTACCGCCAGCCACGGGCCCAAACAACCATATCACTTGCACTCACACAAACATACTGCCGCCATGCAAGGGCCCATCACATTCATATGCCACAAGACATAATGACTTTGACTATATTCTACCACCTGTCAAGTCTCCACCTCCTTCTTCCAGAACGTTACCGAACTCATGCCCAGTGAACCTATACTAATGACTTCCATGACAGCCACATGAGGCTCAGGAAGACATGTCTTTCATGCACCTTTAGTGCACTCACTATGCTAAATCCAACTCCTTCCAGTTTGTGGATGCAAGTTGGGGGGTGCTCGAGTATGCCGCAAAAACATTTCGAGCTGAGCAAGCATATCTACCTTTGAAACTAAGGCAAACATGCTGGAAATTTTCAAAAGATAACATCATAAACTATGAACGGATGAATGTGAAACAAGGGTAGTCAGTGACAACGTAGCATATGTCCAATCCACCGTTATGTGCAGTGACTGTAATGCACTTATCATACAGCAAACTGACCATCTACTAAGTTCTAACGGAGGATGAACATGGCAAGCAGCATTGACCCATAAGTACCACAGTAAATTCAGTGTGAGTGTGGCAGCAATGGATTTGAATCCATGGGTGAAGAAGAAGTCAGGACATGTATCTATACTACCTTTACTATCTGCCTTCTACCTTTGCAATATTCCTCGGAAAGCGTACCTACCGTAAGCTGTTCTAACCCGTTCGTGTGTCTGTCCTCAGAGTCCTGACTAACCCTGTCCAATTGTTAAGAGACCCTATACTAATGCCTTTCATCTCTAGCTACTTGAAGCTTGAGTGAACATTTCTGTCACGAGCTATCAATGCTCTCACAATGCTCTATCCAACTCCTTCCAGTTTGTGGATGCAAGTTGGGGGGTGCTCGAGTATGCCACAAAAACATTTCGAGCTGAGCAAGCATATCTACCTTTGAAACTAAGGCAAACATGCTGGAAATTTTCAAAAGATAACATCATAAACTATGAACGGATGAATGTGAAACAAGGGTAATCAGTGACAACGTAGCATATGTCCAATCCACCGTTATGTGCAGTGACTGTAATGCACTTATCATACAGCAAACTGACCATCTACTAAGTTCTAACGGAGGATGAACATGGCAAGCAGCATTGACCCATAAGTACCACAGTAAATTCAGTGTGAGTGTGGCAGCAATGGATTTGAATCCATGGGTGAAGAAGAAGTCAGGACGTGTATCTATACTACCTTTACTATCTGCCTTCTACCTTTGCAATATTCCTCGGAAAGCGTACCTACCGTAAGCTGTTCTAACCCGTTCGTGTGTCTGTCCTCAGAGTCCTGACTAACCCTGTCCAATTGTTAAGAGACCCTATACTAATGCCTTTCATCTCTAGCTACTTGAAGCTTGAGTGAACATTTCTGTCACGAGCTATCAATGCTCTCACAATGCTCTATCCAACTCCTTCCAGTTTGTGGATGCAAGTTGGGGGTACCCGAGTATGCCGCAAAAACATTTCCGAGCTGAGCAAGCATATCTACCTTTGAAACTAAGGCAAACATGCTGGAAATTTTCAAAAACTTCCTAAAGAGAACATCATAAACTACGAAGAACGGTTGAATGTGAAACACGGGTACTCCATGACAACGTGGCATATGTTCTGTCCACCAGTATGTGCAGCGTGGGGACTATAATGCACTTGTCAATTGGCGAACAGAACAACTACCACGTTCTGAAAGCAGATAAAGGTGTTGAGAAGTCCATGATTTCATGAAGTAGAGGAAGAAATATCCTGCAGCTGCTTGCATAGTGAAGGAGTGGCCCACAGACAGTAGGTATCCATTCACACCAATTGAAAGGTTATCCTATTGGCAGCTCCACCTCAGTCAATTTCCCAGTATTTTGCTTTAGTGTGACACAACATAAAGCAAGTAGGAAAACAGAAGGCAGGCTTACTTGGGCACTGGGGACAGTAAACACGAGTCTCCTGCCTCTTTCCCTGCATCGAGCACACTTTACAACAACGACATGGTCGCTCCTTTTTGGGTGTTCCAGGAATTTTATCTGCACAGTGTCGCTCCTGCAGCCTTGCCACGTCCTCCAGAACACATGAAGTGGAGGCTTCTGCTTCTGTAGCAGTAAGACTTTCAATCACAGACAACTGAAAGTCAAGGAAAGACATGAGTCTTCCTGTGGTGGTCTCATGATAAACAACATCTGGATCAGGTGCGTAAACAGTTTCTTATACCAAGTGCGAGTTTTACGACTCACATTGTATGGCTGAAGAACCTGGTCGTTCTTGTCCACTCCGCCCATGTACTTGTTGTAATCAAGGATACAGGTGGGCTTGTGGACTTCGGCCATCTTACCCCAAACCGTGACAGGGGAAGTGCTCTCAGCATGAACTGTAGTGAGCATGTACACATCACGCCTATCTGAGAACTTAACTGCGAGCAGTTCGTTGGAACGCAACGCAGTGCTCTGGGATTTCTGGAGCTTCTTGCAAACAAGCTCCTGCGGGAATCCTTTGCGGCGACAACGAATTGTACCGCAAGCCACGGTGCCAGCTTTGTAGAGCTCACTGAACAGCTCTACTCCTGTATAGAAATTGTCCACATAAAGGTTATAACCTTTGTGAAGAAGTGGCTGGACAAGCTCCCATACGATCTTTCCTGTGACCCCTAGCATGGGAGGGCAACCTACAGGGTTAAGAGTTGTGTCCTTCCCTGTATACACTCTCAAGTTGTACACATAGCCAGTCGAGCACTCACACAGCATGTACAGCTTGATGCCATAGCGAGCGCGTTTGCTCGGAATGTACTGCCTAAACAGCAGCCGCCCTTTATACAAGATCAAGGACTCATCAATGGCTATATTCTTTCCAGGAGTATAAACCTCTGGAAACCTGGCAGACAAATGTTCCACGACAGGCCGAATTTTGAACAACCTGTCATAGTCAGGATGGTCCCGGGGCAATGCAGCAGAATTGTCATTGAAATGCAGCATGCACTGCAAAAGCAAAAAACGATCTCTGCTCATGTATGGTGCAAAGATGGGGGTTAACCAAACCGTGCAAGTAGACCAGTAGGATAGCAAGGTTGGTTTATGCACTACCCCCATTTTAAGTGTGAGGCCCAAAAATATCTTCAACTCCCCTAGTGAAGTGGGAGTCCACTTGCGCGCCCTAGAATGAGGCCCAAGAGTGCCTCCTTGCTCCCTCAGAAATTGTTCGGCACGCAAATTTGTTTGCTGCACAATTTCGTCTAGGAAGTCAACACCAAAAAAGAGATGGAAGTAGTCAATTGGCAAAAAATTTGCCGTATCTACTTTACATCCAGCGTCACCAGTGAAAGGCGGAATTTGGGGCTGAACTAAATTGGGAGGCTGCCAAGACAGCACTCCGTCTGTGCTTGCGGCCGCACGTGCCTGCACTCTGGGTTGCTCTAACCTGTTACGGGTGTCCTGCTGCACAGACTGTGCTGGCAAAGGGACAGCACGACTGACATCGTCTCCTTCAGAATCGCTGGACGATGAGTCATCGGATGGAACTGCGCCGACTGAAAAGTCACTCCCAGATTCGGCTCCATTGTCCTCTCCCTCAGATGCTGTCTCAGTATCTGCTGTCTCAGTCTCTGATCCTGCCTCAGAGCTGGACTCCAGAACCAGATTTAGGGCCTGGGCAGCATTCATCCAACGATATGCCATCTCTGCTAGTGCCTAAACTATCCTTTTAAAACACTATCCTACGTAGAAGGCAGATAGGTTGTTGGTTTTAAAGTGTAGGTGGGTGTGTGAGTAAGTGAAGTGTTTAAGTCAATAATGACGAAGTCACCTTACCTTTGCGAAATCCGTACGCTCTCCAAAAAGACTAAGAAAGAGAGAAAAAAGACAGTATTACTTTACCTTGCCACATACCCATAATCGCAGCCTTTTAGCGCTGGTGGGAGCCAGTGCTACCATCATTTTAGCGCCAAGATGCCTACGGGTGAACGTGTGCTTTACAATTGCACACTATGACCTCCTTTGATGCGCCCACTACCATCCTTGCAAACGTGCCCCTCATCTCTCCATAGCCCCTCTCTCACATACATTTAGTCTGTTACAAAGTGTTTCTACTGCGTGGCTTTACTAATCCACTTAGCTGTCTACATAATACCGATCTGTTCGTTTCAGCATACCCTTTATGGCGTCAAAACTGCCACTACACAAAAGTCAGATATCTCTATCTAGCAGAAATGTTGTACTCTGCAGCAGTACCACACTTTACTGCCTTTCAGGTAACTTCAAAGAGACTCATTATAGTTCTTTCACAGTCTCATAATTTCAGCACTGAGAAATATCTCTGTAAATAAATATTTATATATATATATAACAATTAATTCCCAATGTCAGCGCGCTCAATACCTGGTGCAGGCAGCAACGGGTAGAATCCTTACACGATATTTAAATTCAGAAACACAAAGGATGCCGCACTCCAGAGACAGGTTTCAGAGTTGCTTTATTTTCACCACCACTACCACCAGTCGTGGTGAAAATAAAGCAACTCTGAAACCAATCTCTGGAGTGCGGCATCCTTTGTGTTTCTGAATATATATATATATATATCCATATGAATCATGACGAGAAAAGGCGCCCTTCCAGGTGGGCCAGGGCTTCATAGCGACATTGCCGCTTTACTATTCCAAATGAAAATCATGCCGTATTATAGCACAAAGGAAGCCCTCCAGTCGAGAAAGGAGGTAACAGCAGTCAAAGAGAACATGTATCTATATATATATATATATATATATATATATATATATATATATATATATATATATATATATATATATATAGTATATAGATACATATATATCATTCACTCCAGGGCCGGCATTAGCGCTGGTGGCGCCCTGTGCGACAATGTCTGCTGGTGCCCCACCAATGACCACCTCTGCCATGGATTCCCTCACTAGCACCATTTAACAGTGCCCCTCAAGTCTCAAAAACCACTGTCTCTCAGATTAATTTAGTTTTATAGCAACACTCACACCAGTGTACGGTGTCAGAGCACTTTACACCACACACACACACACATTGCACAGAGACAACAGTACATAGGATATGCTACATCAGACAGGACAAGGTGTAGTGTAGCAGTAACATGCCATCTATACTGGCAGGCAATATAGTTTGAGCCCTTATTCTGGGAAAGCACAAATCCAGAATTTACAACGTACCATCGTTGGGGGTTCTCTTTCATAATAAGAATTATTTTCTACCCAAATGAACCCTTTTCACAAGATTAGATGATGAAAGACTGGGCAAAAAAAACATAAAGCTGGCACAGAAGCAGTAACCCACTAACCTCTTTACATTATATGCACTTTGTTACGTGCATGCCTATGGCTCCCCTGGGAGCAGATTGTGGCCCCATAATTATGTACATAATTGCCCCCACAGGCAGACATGCCAACCCTCCCGATTCAGGCGGGAGACTTCCGATTTCAAGGCTAGTCTCCCGCCTCCCGATTCCTTCAAGCAAAAACCCGATTACTCAGGGGTTTCAGCTGACAGGGCTTGGTATTGTGTAACGTGGTGTATGCACTGCCAGCAACCTGCTCCTGCAGGCCAGTGCACAACACTTGCATCACCCTCTTTCTGCCTGCCATTGCACTCCATGCTTCTGAAAGGTAAGAAAAAACGTGTATTTGCGTTTCAAATGTCCGATCCTGCAGCAGCACACTTGCTAAGCCCATACATGACAGTAACCCGATTCAAGGCCCCATTCTCCCACTTTGCTCTTCTAAAATGTTGGCATTTATGCCCACAGGGGGTCGGCCACTGAGCAGAAGGACCGACCCCCTGCCAATATCGCCGCCATTTAAAAAAAAAAAACTTCTTTATTTTTTATTTTTTAGGGGGCAATCGTGCCCCCAGGGAAAGCCAGGTAAATTAATTTAAAAATGTGCCCCCGGGGCGGGGGCGACCCATCACCACGAGGGCCGACCCCCCCCAAAGACATCCCGGGTGTCTAGTGGGGTTTCCTGGCCGTGGATCGCAGCCGCGCTGCGATCCACGGCCAGGAAACCCTTTCAGGAAGGCCTCGCTTGAAAGGGGAGACTCTCCCCTTTCAAACGAGGCCTCCCTGAAAGCTGGGGAGGCCGTTTCCAGCCAGATTTCCCCATCGGAGTCGAGTGCGGCCTTACCTGCTGCTGTCCTCGGCTCCGGTGGGGAAATCAGTGACGTCAGAGCGCCTCGCGGCGTGCTGACGTCACAGATGGGTGGGAGGGGGGGCGGGGGAAGACGTGGAAAGCCTTCCGCGTCTCCCCCAGTAAAAAAAAAATTCGGTGCGATGCACCGGACGATTTATTATTGCCCTCCCTGGTGACGTCCAATGGACGTGCGCAGCACCAGGGGGTAGTGCTTGCGTCGGCCATTGGCCGACGCAAGCACCAAAAGGGTTAATAGCATGACAAGAAGTTCTATAGGGGGTGTCATTCCATATGAGGTCCTATTTGGGACAAGAATGTGGGTACCTGATCTTGATTGTAAAGGCGAAGTGGCGGATGAAAAGCCTTTTGACATCCATGATCGTTTGGCTGTTTTACAGGAACTAAATGAATCGAGGACAAAACAAAGTAACGTCCACCTGAAACAGACTGCCACTGGGGAAGTCAAATCAGTCACGGCAAGACCTGTCTGGATCCCTAAAGTCGGGGATCTGGTCAGAGAGAAAATAGCGGGCAAGAAAGAATTTGGGCCATCCTACAGAAAGCCTGTACCGGTCCTAGCAGTCGAAGGAACAAGAACTGTACTTCTACCGCCTCTTGCCGGAAAAAAGGAGAAAAGATTTGTCTCAATTGACCTAATCAAACCACACTATGTGGCCGATACTAAGCAGTAGGCCACCTGGACTCCAAAGTAGCAGACGCCCTCCTCTCACTACAATACAAGAAGTTCAAACGGAAAGACTCATCACGTTCGAAGAGTCACCTGTACGGAATGATGGACTATGCAACAATGCCATGGAATTCGTTCCCTTTGAACCTGAAGTTCGACTTCAAAATGAAACTCAAAATAACGCACAAGTTGCTATTCGACCAAATACAGATATCTACGTCAACATACCTCAACAAGAGCAAAGTACGATTTCAACAAATCCTGATGCAATACCAACAATTGATCGAACTGCTTCTGGCTACTTCATAAACTTTGATACGTTTTCTTTGGATCCAAGTGAACCTGAAACGACGCATGCCCAAAAATCACGCAAGCAGCAAGTTAAAGACTTTATGAACTTTCTTAGAAAGACTTACCTGGTATCACCATGGGTAGAACTATGGGTAACTTCCGGGATTCTTTTCTTTCTTTTCTGATTAGGCTTAGTTATAGTTTTTAACATGCTTATTAGTGGACAATACATTCGACAAAGCTCTGCTGCCCAAGAAGTGAACTTAATGTTAAAACCACATCAATCATCTCATCGAGAACAAAGAGACTTGTCGTCAGTGAACATTACAGCAGTTCCTATACCTGATGGTATAGTGTGGGACAAGGTTGATTTCGATATATTTGGCCCGACGGAAATTAAAAAAATTCCACATTTATTTAAAATATTATTAAGTGATATCATTACCTCGAGTACATTTTCCGATGATTGGGATTTTGAAACTGTTAATAACATGTTGTCTGATTTGGAAAAATCTGCTGCGTTTTCCAATAGTGAAACATTGGAAGGCATATCGGACAATGAATCAATGTACTGTTATCAGCATTATGGTCATTTTTTGCATAAATCTTCTAATCCTAGAAATGTGTTCACATACCACCAGTGGGAACATTGTCCAACACCGCCGAAAGGCAGTTCAAAAACATTTGCACAGAAGTTTCCATATTTTTCAGGGTTTAATATGTCTGACCCAGCCTCACATTATTATAAGGTTGCACCAACATCAGCACAGAAAAATATGTTAACAAACACCAAACAGATTTACTCTGCATCCTTTATTGCCCAGTTGTCTGAACAAGGTTACGACTTATGGAAAGACACCATAGACTTAAAATCAGTCTGGGGTACTAGAGAATGGCAGGTGCAGGGGTTAGAAGCTTTGTTTAGAGCATGTCTCATCCCTCAGCAGATCATGTTTTTGAACGAGACAGTGCAACAGACGTCTTTCCTTGGACTAGCCAAGAACAAAGACTTGAACACACCTCGAGTGCCGACTCCATCAAACACCGAGGGAAACGAAACATCACAAACAGGGATTACATAAGATGACATCATACAATACAATAGATCAGACCCCGATTGGAAGAAATGGTTGATTTGGCCCACAGACACCAATGGTTGTCAGGAAAGATTCATGGGTAAAACCGAAGGGTTCACAATCCATAGGCCAGATCCGCGCTATGTACAGAGACAACATCCAGGGGTAGTGACGACATACAGTGTTGGGAAGTTGTGCCTTAATTGGCTAGAAACCTCAACACTCACAGAGGTGAAACAACACTTATCCTTACTTACACAAGACATGGATCTTAGGGATTTTTTACTAGATCCCAGGAAACCACGTCGAAAACGTTTCATATATGCTGGCATTTATGCTGCCTACAATGAAAATTGGAAAATATCCCAACAAGAGGCCGCAGAAAGAATACGGGTAATAGACCGTATTAACTTAGTGAAATCTCTAGCAGTGGTAGACAATGGGTTAACAACACTGACCTCCAGGATATATTCCTTAGGCAACATTGTATCTTCTGTGATAGACATTCTAGAACAAGATTTGGCCATATTACAATACAGTTCTATAATGTTATTGAGCTGGACGCTGCAATCTTTGCGTGCAGGCTATGTACCTTGGCGTTTCATCAACAGTACATCTCTGTTTGCTGAATACAATCTAACAGATAAACAGATTGAAATGGCACAAACGGGAGCAGAATATACAATGCTGCATATTGAAAAACTGGATAGATTACCATTCACAATGGCAGAATCACCGCACACAGAATGGCTAATCCATGGCCACATAACTCTACCGGTCACTACTTTTCAGTTTCAATATTGCCTTGAACAAAAGCAGGCAGGCAGGCAAATATGAAAAAATGGGTAAAGAATACATTAAGGAATCCTGGGAATTGCCATACAGATTTCGATGCCGGAGTGGGGATCGAGAAGTGTTTCTCAGTGGTACAAACTGTGAGAGCGCTTTGAGTGGATCGCTCATATGTCAGGACATTCTGCTGCACGGGGCTTGTAATGGTTCTGTGGCGAACTTGTCCTGTCATCTGAGGGGTGTCCCAGCTGCAGTGATTACTCCAGCGTTTGGGATACTTTCAAATGGGAGTTACTTGATGCTGAACAGTCAAGGCTGCTGTGGAATGCTCCCGTGCATCGCATATCTGGTAACCGTGAGCTCCAGGGTTACTTGTTGTATGCAAGTATTGTTTCCACCGACACATACAGTCAGGGAGGCGCCGTTATGGCCTTCACTGAATGTTTCTTTAATACGGTTTGATACTCTAGGCAGAATGAAAGCCATGCTTTTACAGAAGTCTGTGCCCTTAACCTCCGCTCGAGAGACTTTTGAACTCGAGATCGCAAGGTCTTCAGCTGAGATACAGGCACTTATTAATACAAACTGCCCTTTCCATTTCGTAGAAATGGTAAATCGTATCTTTAACATGTCTG
This sequence comes from Calotriton arnoldi, assembly GCA_963921515.1. NCBI lineage: Eukaryota > Metazoa > Chordata > Amphibia > Caudata > Salamandridae > Calotriton > Calotriton arnoldi. The sequence goes on along the minus strand of CAWUFW010004604.1, from coordinate 914,765 downwards.
ATACGACTGGCATTGTCTACCTATTTAAGACCATAGGTTTCGGACTTCTAAGCACCTTTCAGACGGTACTTGGAGTTATACCAAACTTCATACACTCCGTATTCTGAAGCATCTTTGGAGGTGTACCGCTGATCCTGTTTCTAATAGCAGGTATCCTGATTGTTATTTTTCTGCTACGCAATGGACGTCCCAGTCACCAAGGAGATGGAAAAAGCGCTCCAAGAACGGAAATACCATGACCGAGTGGTACAATACATAGGCACGCCTCGCCTGAGAGAACTAAGTGCATCTTGGTTCGTGTCATTTCGACCAGTCTGGATGGACTGCATCTTACCTGTCCTCCGATGCCTGTTTTGCGTAGACGAATGCGTGTTAGACCTTTGTTTGACACTCCCATCATGTGCGCAACCGGACATGAATGCTCTACTGGACCCGATAACGGCCCATGTTCTGCAGTGTCCTAAGTGCATTCCAATGTTGTTGGCGGCATTCCTTGAGCCACCACAGGTTGTAACTGCACCTGCCGGTCTGAACATCGGCTCCTCCACTGACACCCAGGCTTTGGACGGCGCACAGGCTGCCCCGGCACCGGCTGTGGACAGCATGGAACATCATCTGTGCTCTATTGACGTACTCTGCGAGGTGTTACAGGGGCCGTCTACTGCGGAAGCAAGCAACGAAAGTGTTGCGTCTACCAGCCAGGACACAAACATTTGACTCATTTTGGCTCGTCATGTGCTGGAAGAAATTCGCCCTTTTTTAATAACAAGCTCACTTTGGAACTCAGACAAAATTGACATTCCTTTTTCATTTATTTGGGCATGAGTGGCTTTCTAATGCTTATAGTGGTTCGGACTATATCAACGGACACTTTTAGAGCTAGGGCCTGCAACAAATTTTCTATTTACATTTCTTTTCTAAATCATTTTAGACATTTTTTAGACATTTTTTAAACATTTTTAGCTAAAGAAATGTTTTTAACCCTTGGTGCGTACTCAATGTCTAGTTAGAATGGTAGTACACTTATAGGTTTATTTATTTGAAAGTTTTATATAGCGTGAACCAGACCCTTGCGGGTATCAGAGCGCTTTACAAGGTAAGTGTCTTAGTTACATAGGTACAAGGTAAATAACATAAAGTTCAATGCTAGTCAATGAAAGTATAAACACCCTATCGTAGATAAATAGGTATATGGTACATAACAAAACGTTTCATGTATATCAAACATAATATAGATACAATATCTAGGATACCTGGCTGGACAGTAGACATTATATAGTTCCATGTAGCACATACTTTGGGTCGCATAATAACAGTAGTCCATGCTCAAGTGAATTTAGCCATGAGAAGCGATTTCACTTCTTTTTTGAAAGATGCAGTAGAGGGATTAAGTCTAGTTCTGGGGGTAGAGCATTCCAAATTCTGGGTGCCATCCCTGAAAAGGTTCGGTTATATGTTTTATTCTTGTTGAATCTTTGCGGTTTCAGTAGAAGCTTTTTATGTTTTTAAGGTTACATATGTCGTCCAGTCGGAAGAGGAGTGGGTGTTATATTTCATATAGGTACCCTATATAGGCGCAGGTAACACTGCAACCTTTCACCTATATCCTTCCCTACATTACATATATAACGGTTCATAGGGACTGACCTTTTACCTAGATATGACACTGCATTCAGAACGTGGGTTTTTCCCTGGTTCGAAACTCATACATTATGCATGAGGCTTTCTGGAAGTACAGCAGGACGAACATGTCCTGTATAATATCTATGTTAAAGTTCAAGCCCGACGTCATCCTTTAGGCCGACACAGTAACACAGCAAGGTAGGACCCCATGGGAGACCTGTGGGTATATATACATCATGTCTTGCTTAGACAGAGAGAGGAGACCTGACACACTGACCAGAGACACTGAGGTTCCTGCATGCAGACGCTCCAGCTAGCAGTGGTCTAACATCCCTCGCGGGGAGTCCAACTCGAGACCAGGACGGGGTCCCACATTCTCTAACTCTCAGGTAATGGGGGTTGACTAGATCCTAGAGGGATTCTTGGCATAACACCTACACAGATGCTAGGTACATTTAGGTACATCTAGTTAGGGAGACATCGTAGGAGTACCCACTTTCTTATCATGTGTTTTATGTACTTGTATATATTCATGATTACTGCAAAATGGTAGAACTGTACCATCCCTTTACTTTCGTAGTACTGATAACCATATATCTATGCTACTGTCTAATGGTTATTGCAGCTCATATATTCTACACTAGAATAACAACTGTTGAATAAATACTTATTGAAACGCCCAGACTGTTTATTCTGTGTATCTCTGAGACAAACTAAGTGAGCACGAGTGACTGAGCGAAAAGTAGTACATTGTTTCCACGATCCTGGGGGATCAGGGTTGTCCTGTTCTGAGGTTGCCAGAAACTATTCTCTCCCCGATAAGAGGAGATTCTAGTGGCACTGTGAGCTAGCTAACGCAAACAGGCTAACGTATTCGGTGGGGGTGCACGGAATCAGTCTGCCACCAAACCCACAGTTTATGTTATCCAAAACGCGCAGATCCTGTATAGGGTATATAGGAACTACACAACAGCCCATACTCCATCCATGGAATGCCTCCCCGACGTAAAGTAATGCAAAATAGCGCTGTGCACTGTGTTGTGTTTTTATATTACTAAGCCACGCAAAGTCATGCAAATTGGGCTTTGTGTGGCTTATTAAATACAGCCCTATAGTTTGTGCCTGGGCTGCATTAAAAAAGTGATGTGACCCTTTTAGAAATTGGGTTTCTGGTTGGCAGAGGTATGCACCCTGTCCAAGCAAAAACCACAATCCTAGCCAGGGTAAGTCACAACACACCCTAAATTATCATGTGCTCCCCCTCTGGTAGCTTGGCACAGAGCAGTCAGGCTTAACTTAAGAGGCAATGTGTAAAGGATTTGTGCAACACTTCAAATAGTAACACAGTGAAAACACCACAAAAAAGACTCCACACCAGGCCATTATTACTTTGGTTATCTATTTGGAGTAATGAGCAGGCATTACTTACAAGAGTTATAATAAATTACTGCATCTCTTGTGATAATGGCTTCCGAATTCCATGGTTGGCTTATATTAAATCGGAATTCGGGAAAATTGGTATGGAGTGAGCTTTTACAAGGAGAGATTTATGCCCTACTTTTAATAAAAAGGAAGTAGCATTAACTTTTTATAATCTAGCACGTGACAGTTGTCTTAGAAGTGTAGTAGGTAAACCACTCCTAACCGCATATTTGTCCCAGAATACCTCCCAGCTGCCACCCGTCTATTTAGAGCAGCCTCGTGGGAGATGGGAGCGTTCCCTGCTATTTAGGTTTTGTGCTGATACGGTTAAATATTTACTGTGTTTTCCTTCTGGGTACCAACCGAATCTTGCTGCTACTCCCTGCCTGTGCAATAATAAGTCATGAATTGTATACAAGGCTATTTTTGATCCCACTTTTTAAAATGAGATATTGCGATATTAGACAGAGTGGAGCAATGTTTTCATCAATTTTCAAACTGTCTGACATTGAAACATGTTTACATGTAGGCTCATTTTTAAGACATGCTGTGAGGGCACGTGGCACTTTATTATTATAACAATCTGCTGCTATCTTGTGTTTTTAATTCTTGTTTTTAATATATAGGGGCCGATTCCGATTCGGGCCGGAAATCTCTCTGACCGAGCCGGACCCGGAGAGATTTCCGACCGAATCGGACCCTAGCAGCCCGACCGAACGAATACGATGCGTGCGTATGCTATCGGACTCGATTCGGTCGGACTCCCATTGAAGTCAATGGGAGCCGGTCGTACAACGGGTACGCGGGGCTCCCATTGACTCAATGGGTGCGAGGCGAACAAGGGCACCCCCTACAGCGGTTACGCGTTGAAGCAACTCGCGCCGTACATGCACAGGTAGGGGGGGACCCATGGGTCCCCCCTGTGTGCGGCTACGCGTACAGGGGGGTCCGACATGGACCCCCAAAGTGCGGCTCCGACTGCTCTTTGGAGCCGGACTGCGCGAGTCGGTCGACGGCCGGGGAACGTCTCCATTGCGCCATGCGAGTCGTGTCCGTGCGAGTCGGTCGGAGCGGTTGGGTCCTGCGAACGAGTCGGTCGGCGATTTCGCGTGCGCTCGCATCGTACTCGCTCGCCCAGACACACGTACGAATCGGTCGGGAAAGAGGGCTCCGAATCGGATTCGGCTTTACCGGATCCGATTCAGTGCCCTACCGGCCGGGATCGGAATCGACCCCCATGTGTTATGTAAAGATATGCTTTTATTTGATTTATAATAATTTGATAATGTACTTATGTCCATAACTATATGTAATGTTGATTTTTTTATATGCATGAAAAGATTATGGAAGGGTAAACCTTCCGAATGAAGAAATTGAGCTGAACTGACTCCACACCAGGTTAGAAAAATAGAGCTTAATTTTATAAATAAATCAAGACCAAAATGAGAAATTTCCAACAAGTAGAAGTTGAGATAAGACTTTTGAAAGATTACTTGTAAAATAGCGCTTAAAAGCAATAAGCACTTAAATGGGTTATCTGGTCGCGCTGGACTGGGGCAAAGTCAAAAGTTCAGGCCGACTGCGATGGCGCGTGGGCTGGATACAGAGACCCACATGAGCCTGCTTAACCAAAGTCCCTTGATTCGGGATGTGTCGTCAAGGAAGATGCGAGGTGCAGCCAGAGCGATGTGTCGGTGTCGAGCCACACAGTGGATGAGATGCGTCGATTTTCTCCTCGCAACTACAGTGACGCATCTGTACCGAGTGTGAAGTGCTAGTTCCAAATGCGATGCACAGCTGCTGCTCCTGCAGTATGTGATGCACAGATTCTGAAGGCAATGAACTTGTTCCAAAGGCAATGTGCCGGGTCAGCTACATGCAACAACAGGGATGCACTGGTTCTGACTCATACAAAGGCAAAGATGCACCAGTTCCAATGAGGATGTGTGGGTTCGTGATGTAGAGACACCTTAGGACTCACTTGCAAGGGTCCAAGACTGGGGTGATACCACTTGGCAGGGCAGACTCATAGTTTGTAGAGATCAGATGCAGGTAGTTGAAGTATTTGATATCCCTGAGACTTAGAATAGGAGGCAAGTCAGCAAGCCCTTGGTGTCACTCTGGGTTCAAGTGATGCAGGTCCAGTCGTTCTTACCCAGGCAGGAGACCAGTAGGCAGCAGGGCAGCTCAGTAAGTCTAGAGCACAGCAAGGTAAGAGTCAAGCAAAGCAGCAGTTCAGCAGAGTGGCAGTCCTTTTAGCAGCAATAACAAAAGAGTGTTCCCTGTGTGATTCGTCCTCGATTTTCAACACAAATAATAGCTCATGCTCATTCATACATTTAAAGCATACAACCAATACGCCTTGTTTTTAGTAAAAATTATATCTCCTCCTTTAATTTACAAAACAGATAATGCAAATCATTGATAAAAACACTTCATGAATACATTTTAATATCCCATTCATTTAAAAACACAATAGTTCTTATATATAATAAATTTCTCCTCCAAGGGACAATCCTTAGTTTTTATCCAAGTGTAGAAGTTAGTTCAACAACTTTGGAGTACACATCACACACATTAGTGATTTATATTGATCTATATGATGTGTAATTTTACATGTATTCCCAAGGAAGCATATCATGAGAAAGTATTTTCAAACATACACACAGATTGTCTATCAAAGGAAAAAACAATTAGAAAACTAATATCATTTAAAACAATTGTCATATTATTTAAAACCAAATGTCGACGCAGCGTTTCGGTGGACTGGAGTTAGTTGACACCACCTTCTTCAGGACAGGTTTATGCGGAAAATACAATATAGTTGATTCTAAAAAATGCAAAAACACAATGTATATGTAAGCGTTTAACAACGGAGGGTATGGCTAAAAATAGGCACTAGCATATTAGTGTGAACACATCCATTCTATTCCACTTTCAGACCCTGTGATGAAACAGATTATTCGAACAGTGTCGCCACTCCTGTTCCAAAAACACTGTTCACTAAAACGGATTCACTCTCCCACTCGTTCTACTTATTGACCAAACTCTGACTTACTTAGAGATGCTCAATACTGAAATTCTTCATGTTTCATAAAGATTCAGTCATTATTTAGCGGGGATTTTCCTCCTATTCAGCTGATGGTCTGAAATCTATATATAATTTCTAAAATTAGTGCATAGATCTTATAAATTAAGGTCATTGTTTTCCAATGGATGCATCAAGGATTTATTAAGCTCACCCTTTAGATCCGGATATTATTGCTTAATCCTTAGATCTGCACAATCCATTTGGGGCCGTTCCTTTTTCAATGCAATACGGCGGATGGACACGGGAATTCTTATTTTCGATAACCAGTAGTCCGTTTATGTATATCTTCGTTATCGATTCTATTAGATATATATAATTCATTATTAATATCAATTCATGCTAAATCTGTTGTTTTAGGAAGAAGCATTTTTCAAATCAAATTATTTTTTAAGAAATTTTGACCAGATCTATTACTTTAAAATATTCACCTGGTCACAACTACCATATAGTTCACTACTCGTTTTTATATGGCTCAATTTATTAGCAACTCTAGTGGGTCACGTACATATATTTACTCCCCTTTAATAGTTGGCTTGCTTGAATCCAAACGCTTAAATCAAAAAGGATTCAAAAGCTGAAATAACCTCACTGCCACATACTACAATTCTTTACATAAATATTCTCCCAGGGACTTACCGCACGGATAAATATGTGTGATTCGGAAATCCGTTCCTCAGGTACTGATTTCAAGGACTTTTTTGCAGTCAGTTTATATACGCTCAACACCTAATGTTTAATTATTAAATTCCTTGCACCTGTTTCCCCTGGTTGGGTCAAGCACTTCCGGGGTCAACTAATCCTCCTACCTATGGAGAAAACTAGATAAGTTTGGCGGCCATCTTGGAGTGTAAAATACAAATAGAGTTCATTATCATCTTGTGAGAATAAGTTAAAAGAATAAATTAAAATCTCTAAATCCGCCCTGGCTTGACTAAAAGTATTATTGATTAGGCCCATTTAATCTTCGGACCACTTTGATTATTGTGTGTTTTTAACTAATACCACGTTTACAGTATATGGGTGAGTTTGGTGGCCATCTTGGAATGTCAACTACAAGTAGAGCTCAATATCATCTTATAAAAGTAGATTAAGATCACCAAGTCAACCCTGACTTAACTAGATATAATGTCACTAAGGCCCATTTTATATTTGGACCACTTCAATTGTTGTATGTTTATACCTATTAACACGCTTTTATTGCGCTAATGTTGAAATACTGTCCCTTGTTCGATATACAGGGACTATAGGTATTCCATTATTACCAGCGTTTATTTTTGAGAAATATCATTGCCATCTTGGAAAGACTGGGGGCCATATTATCAAGAACGGCGATAACATTATCGCCGCTTTAGCAGCAGGAAACTGCCGCTAAAGCGGCGATAAGGGGCTTGATAATAAGCCCTATAGAATTCCAATAGAAGCCCAGGTTTGATGTCCTTGACACCAGAACCTGGGCTTCTATTGGAATTCTATAGGGCATATTATCAAGTCCCTTATCGCCGCTTTAGCGGCAGTTTCCTGCCGCTAAAGCGGCGATAATGTTATCGCCGTTCTGATAATATGGCCCAGTGTTATTTACTAGAGTTATATTCCTCTTCTCTGTATAGGCCAATATGTAGTCAGTCACAGGATCTACAAGGCATTTCCAGAGTATCTATTATGAACAATAAATTCATTGATTATTACTCAGAAATTCATTCAGGGCCACTACCATATACTTATCCTCGCTTATAGAGGGAATTACGATTCTCTACATATATTCAATGTTAGTTCACTGTTATTGATATTCATCCAAGGAAAACTCTATTTAAGAATTCTTTCCCACTCTTCCTTGTTATTGAGTCCATATATATGGGTTTTGAATTTAGTCAAAAAGAATTGTTCCCTACACTTTAGTTTTTTGTCTTGGTCCCCACCCCTTGTTGTTCCTATGATTTTTTCCAGTAGGAACCACTTAAAGTCATCCTCTGTGTTTACATGAGAGCCAATGCTCAGTTAGGGGGGCAGTCTTTTTTCCTGTACGTAGTGTTGACCTATGCTCATTGAGGCGTATCCGTACCTCCAGACGTTTCGCCCACATATCCTTTGCTGCATGGGCATATGATCAGATATATTGCGTTTTTAGTTCTACAATTTACCATAGAGTTACAGGTATGTTTAATGCCATTCAGTACAATTTCCTTACCTTTGACTATGGAGCTACAATTTGTACATGTACTGCAAGGGAAATTACCCACCACTTTTTTATTTCCGTCTATACTCCTCTGTTGGATTTGTTTCGGTTCTCTATATGTGTGAACCACACTATTTCTTATGGTTTTATTCCTACGAAAGGAGAAGAGTGGTTTATCTAGTGGTTCTTGCTCATTTCCTGATAGTAGCGACCAGTTTCTATTGATCAGGTTTTTTATTTTGTTACTAATACCTGAAAAGTTCATCACGCATACTATCTTTTCGCTGTTCCTGTTCTTATTCTTATTGTTCTCTTCAAATAGTAGTTCTCTATTATAGTATTTTGCTCTTTTGTATGCCTGCTTAATTATTCCTTTAGGGTAACCTCTGTCACTTAACTTAGTTTTCAAATTTCTAGCATGATTCTCGAAATCCCCTCTATTCGTACAGTTTTCCTGAGCCTGAGAAACTGGCCAAAAGGTATATTATCCTTCTGGCATCTAGGGTGGTTGCTTTCGTAATGAAGGATAGTATTTCTATCTGTAGGTTTGGTGTACAACTCTACTTCCAGATTTTTTTCATTGGCTATTATTTTAATATCTAGAAAATCACAAAACTCTTGACTGGTGGTTGATGTAAACTTCAAGTTAGGGTCTCCACAGTTTAGCCAGGTAATAAAACTGTCCAGACTTCCTTTGTCTCCTTCCCAAATGAAGAACACATCGTCTATGAAGCGCGACCAATATGATATATTTTCATTGAAGATGTGCTTTTCTTCAAATGCGCCAACATATAAACATGCCAGACTGGGAGCGCATGTGACTCCCATGCTGGTCCCTTTTATCTGGCAGAATAAATTCCCATTAAAAAGGAAGATATTGTTTTTTAAGTTCAATTCAGTGAATTCTATGATTAAAAGTGATCATGCCGTTAGATCACCATTTTCATCCTGCAGAAGGTTCCTGATGGTATCCACTGTATCATTTTGTGGGATGTTGGTGTACAGTGCTTGATGTCCATGACACCAGCCACTGACATCTTGAATCAAATCCCATTCCTTCTACTTTTCTGATCATGTCTGTAGTATCCTTATATAGGATTTTTGCTGAGATACCAGGGGTTTTAGAAAACTATCCACATATTTACTTAGTGGCTCAGTGAGAGAGTTGATGCTTGATATTATAGGGCGCTACCGGCCCTATACGGACTACCAAAAGTACACAAAAACGTATTAGACCCTCCTATGCGCCCTATAATATCAAGCATCAACTCTCTCATTGAGCCACTAAGTAACTATGTGGATAGTTTTTTAAGACACCTGGTATCTCAACAAAAATCCTATATAAAGGATACTACAGACATGATCAGAAAAGTAGAAGGAATGGGATTTGATTCAAAATGTCAGTGGCTGGTGTCGTTAGACATCGAAGCACTGTACACCAACATCCCACGAAATGATACAGTGGATACCACCAGGAACCTTCTGCAGGATGAAAATGGTGATCTAACGGCACAATAACTTTTAATCATAGAATTCACTGAATTCATCTTAAAAAACAATATCTTCCTTTTTAATGGGAATTTATTCTGCCAGATAAAAGGGACCAGCATAGGAGCCACATGCGCTCCCAGTCTGGCATGTTTATATGTTGGCGCATTTGAAGAAAAGCACATCTTCAATGAAGCATCCCCTTTTTATGAAAACGTATCATATTGGTCGCGCTTCATAGACGATGTGTTCTTCATTTGGGAAGGAGACAAAGGAAGTCTGGACAGTTTTATTAACTGGCTAAACTGTGGAGACCCTAACTTGAAGTTTACATCAACCACCAGTTAAGAGTTTTGTGATTTTCTAGATATTAAAATAATAGCCAAAGAAAAAAATCTGGAAGTAGAGTTGTACACCAAACCTACAGATAGAAATACTATCCTTCATTATGCAAGCAACCATTCTAGATGCCAGAAGGATAATATACTTTTTGGCCAGTTTCTCCGGCTCAGGAGAAACTGTACGAATAGAGGGGATTTCGAGAGTCATGCTAGAAATTTGAAAACTAAGTTAAGTGACAGAGGTTACCCTAAAGGAATAATTAAGCAGGCATACAAAAGTTCAAAATACTATAATAGAGAACTACTATTTGAAGAGAACAATAAGAATAAGAATAAGAACAGGAACAGTGAAAAGATAGTATGCGTGATGAACTTTTCAGGTATTAGTAACAAAATAAAAAACCTGATCAATAGAAACTGGTCACTACTATCAGGAAATGAGCAAGAACTACTAGATAAACCACTCTTCTCCTTTCGTAGGAATAAAACCATAAGAAATAGTGTGGTTCACACATATAGAGAACCAAAACAAATCCAACAGAGGAGTATAGACGGAAATAAAAAAGTGGTGGGTAATTTCCCTTGCAGTACATGTACAAATTGTAGCTCCATAGTCAAAGGTAAGGAAATTGTACTGGATGGCATTAAACATACCTGTAACTCTATGGTAAATTGTAGAACTAAAACGCAATATATCTGATCATATGCCCGTGCAACAAAGGATATGTGGGCGAAACTTCTAGAGAGGCACGGATACGCCTCAATGAGCATAGGTCAGCACTACGTACAGGAAAAAAGACTGCCCTCCTAACTGAGCATTGGCTCTCATGTAAACACAAAGTGGATGACTTTAAGTGGTTCATACTGGAAAACATCATAGGAACAACAAGGGGTGGAGACCTGGACAAAAAACGAAAGTGAAGGGAACAATTCTTTTTGAGTAAATTCAAAACCCATATATATGGACTCAATAACGGAAGAGTGGGAAAGAATTCTTAATTAGAGTTTTCCTTGGATGAATATCAATAACAGTGAACTAACATTGAATATATGTAGATAATCGTAATTCCCTCTATAAGCGAGGATAAGTATAAGGTAGTGGCCCTGAATGAATTACTGAGTAATAATCAATGAATTTATTGTTCATAATAGATACTCTGGATATGCCTTGTAGATACTGTGACTGACAACATATTGGCCTATACAGAGAGGAGGAATATAACTCTAGAAAATAACACAGTCTTTCCAAGATGGCCTTGATAATTCTAAAAAATAAACGCTGGTAATAATGGAATACCTATAGTCCCTGTATATCAAACAAGGGACAGTATTTCAACATTAGCGCGATAAAAGCGTGCTAATAGGTATAAACATACAATTGAAGTGGTCCGAATATAAAATGGGCCTTAGTGACAATATATCTAGTTAAGTCAGGGTTGACTTGGTGATCTTAATCTACTTTTATAAGATGATATTGAGCTCTATTTGTAGTTGACATTCCAAGATGGCCACCAAACTTACCCATATGCTGTAAACGTGGTATTAGTTAAAAACACACAATAATCAAAGTGGTCCGAAGATTAAATGGGCCTCATCGATAATACTTTTAGTCAAGCCAGGGCGGGTTTAGAGATTTTAATTTATTCTTTTAACTTATTCTCACAAGAAGATAATGAACTCTATTTGTATTTGACACTCCAAGATGGCCGCCAAACCTATCTAGTTTTCTCCATAGGTAGGAGGATTAGTTGACACCGGAAGTGCTTGACCCACCCAGGGAAACAGGTGCAAGGAATTTATTAATTAAACATTAGGTGTTGAGCGTATATAAACTGACTGCAAAGAAGTCCTTGAAATCAGTACCTGAGGAACAGCTGACCAAATCACACGTATTTATCCGTGCGGTAAGTCCCTGGGAGAATTTTTATGTAAAGGATTGTAGTATGGGGCAGTGAGGTTATTTCAGCTTTTGAATCCTTTTTGATTTAAGCGTTTGGGTTCAAGCAAGCCAACTATTAAAGGGGAGTAAATATATGTACGTGACCCACTACAGTTGCTAATTAATTGAGCCATATAAAAACGAGTAGTGAACTATATGGTAGTTGTGACCAGGTGAATATTTTAAAGTAATAGATCTGGTTAAAATTTCTTAAAAATAATTTGATTTAAAAATGCTTCTTCCTAAAACAACAGATTTAGCATTAATTAATATTAATAATGAATTATATATATCTAATAGAATCGATAACGAAGATATACATAAACGGACTACTGGTTATCGAAAATAAGAATTGCCGTGTCCATCTGCCGTATTACATTGAAAAAGCCACGGCCCGAATGGATTTTACAGATCTAAGGATTAAGCAATAATATCCGGATCTAAAGGGTGAGCTTAATAAATCCTTGATGCATCCATTGGATAACAATGACCTTAACTTATAAGATCTATGCACTAATTTTAGAAATTATATATAGATTTCCGACCGTCAGCTGAATAGGAGGAAAATCCCCGCCAAATAATGACTGAATCTTTATGAAACATGAAGAATTTCAGTATTGAGCATCTCTAAGTAAGTCAGAGTTTGGTCAATAAGTAGAACGAGTGGGAGAGTGAATGCGTTTTAGTGAACAGTGTTTTTGGAAAAGTAGTGGCGACACTGTTCGAATAATCTGTTTCATCACAGGGTCTGAAAGTGGAATAGAATGGATGTGTTCACAATAATATGCTAGTGCCTGTTTTTAGCTATACCCTCCTTTGTTAAACGCTTACATATACATTGTGTTTTTGCATTTTTTAGAATAAACTATATTGTATTTTACGCATAAACCTGTCCTGAAGACGGTGGTGTCAACTAACTCCAGTCCACCGAAACGCTGCGTCGACATTTGGTTTTAAATAATATGACAATTGTTTTAAATGATATTAGTTTTCTAATAGTTTTTTCCTTTGATAGATAATCTGTGTGTATGTTTGAAAATACTTTCTCATGATATGCTTCTTTGGGAATATATGTAAAATTACACATCATATAGATCAATATTAATCACTAATGTGTGAGATGTGTACTCCAAAGTTGTTGAACTAACATCTACACTTGGATATAAACTAAGGATTGTCCCTTGGAGAAGAAATTAATTAAAAATAAGAACTATTGTGTTTTTAAATGAATGGGATATTAAAATGTATTCATGAAGTGTTTTTATCAATGATTTGCATTATCTGTTTTGTAAAATAAAGGAGGAGATATAATTTTTACTAAAAACAAGGCTTATTGGTTGTATGCTTTAAATGTATGAATGAGTATGCGCTATTATTTGTGTTGATAATTGAGGAAGAATCACATAGGGAACACTTTGGTTATTGGTGCTACTTGACCCAGTTCCCTTTGTATTTGAAGGGCTCCTCTCTGTTTTGGTTTTGGAGTCCTGGCAAAGTGGTCACAGGTCCAGAAGTGTACTTAAGTCATGATGTCTAGTACTTATACCCAGTTGTGCCTTTGAAGTGGGGAGACTTTAAAGAAAGCTTTGAAGTGCACAAAAGTCCTCCTTTTCTGTCCTGGCTCCAGACTCACTACAGTGGGGTATGAAGCCCTTTGTGTGTGGACAGGACATAGCCTATTCAGGTGTGAGTGTGAGGCTGTGCCCAGCTCCTCCCTCCCATCACCCAGGATGGCCCACCAAGACATACCTAAGCTTCCTTTATGTAGGGGGGTCTAGAGGGAATACACACAGCCCAGCTGTCACCCAACCCATACTGAACAGAGACAGGCAGTAGGCACCAAATGGCTATAGTAAATACTAGCTTTCTAAAAGTGGCATTTGCCAAACTGTAATTTAAAATTCAACTTCACCAAAAGTTGTGATTTTAAATTATGAGACCACTGACACCAAACTTGAAAAGTCTATCTCCTCACAATTGGGAATTACACCTAAAAGATGTAATACGGTAATCCCAATTCCTCCTATGGGGGAGATAGACCTTCAGTAGTAAAACAAGAAATTGGGAGTTATTCACTATCATGAAATGTAAAAACTTAAAAATACCTGTCCTGCTTTTTAAATACTTTGTACCCTTTCTTGTGGGTTATTCAGGGCCTGCCTTAGGGGTGACTTATTTGTATAAAAGAGAAGGTTTAGGACTGGCAAGAGGTTTAACCTGCTATGTTGATATGGCAGTTTAAAACTGCACACACAGACTCTGCAGTGGCAGGCCTGAGACATGGTTAAGGGGCTACGTGTGGCACAATCAGTGCTTCAGGCCCATTAGTAGCATTTACTTTACAGGCCCTGGGCACATGTAGTGCCACTTTACCAGGGACTTATAAGGAAATTAAGTATGCCAATTCTGGGTAAGCCAATGTTACCATGGTTAAAGCAGAGAGCACATGTACTTTAACACTGGTTAGCAGTGGTAAAGTGCTCAGAGTTCTAAGGCCAGCAAAAATGAAGTCAGCAAAAAGTAGGAGGCAGTTAAAAAAGTTTGGGGGTTACCCTTCAGAGAGAGCAATTTTCGAAAAGACACCAATTCAAAATGTTAGTAAATCTGGGCCTAAATGAGCCCTTTTATTACCTGGTATCAAAGTTTCATACTCCACCTCCCTCCCAGAAAGGCTGAGACTGGAATAAAATGAATATCTATTGCTGTTTAATTGAGGCTTTTGTGTTGGTGCTGTGGTGCTGTGGGAGCTAAAGCCCAAGTCAAACCCAAACACCCAGCAGGTTGCTGCTCTTAACGAAAAACTCACAAAGTGGGGGTGCCACTGAACGTGTCCCAATGTCGACAAATTGCGTTGGTGTGCAGCAGCTTTTATTGGGGCTGTCCTGGATCAAAGATGCTGCTCAGTAATAGCTGCTGGATCGGGGATGTGGCTAGATCACTTTCAGCACTGATGAGGAATAATTCTGTTTTTGAAGTGCAAAGCTTGTTTGTCCTTCTATTTGCACAGTATGTGGATGGCTCTTGTCTCTCTATTTGTATTTCTGAAAATATGCAGATCTGTGTGTCGGTTTGCTTGTCTATATTTGTCTCTCTTTTGTCACTGCCTCACTGTCTCTGTTGGTATGTCGTGTTCCTCTGTCTCTTGGTTTGTATATGTCTATGCATCTCTGAAATTCAGAATGCCGGCTGAATGCTCAAACTCTTAAATCCTGTGATTGTGATATTTGTACAAACAACCTGACATTTGTCTTCTCATGCTTTTTAACTTTGCTGTCTCTGGCGGCCCTCTATGGACCTCTGGTCAAATGTCTTGAGTTGGTACTATGGGTGCCAGGTTATAGGGGCTTGTGGGGCTTGGGCCCAAACAATAATTTATAAGTGCCCAAACATGGATGCTTGACCTGACAGCCTTGGTGTGGTCTTCCACCAAACATTTTGCCTTCCCCCCTCCTGTTTTCAGACATTCATTTTTGTTGGCCTTTGGACTCTGTGCACTTTACCACTGCTAACCAGCGCTAACATGCTTTTGTTCACTCCTTAAACATGGCAAAATTGTCTTGCACAAAATTGGCATATTTAATTTACTTATAAGTCATAGTAAAGTAGTACTACATGTACCCAGGGCCTGTAAATTAAATGCTACTAGTGGGCCTGAAACACTTATTGCACCAGCCACTTAAGTAGCTCTTTAAAACATGTCTGAGGCCTTCCATTGCAGCCTATGTGCATTTTTCTACTGCAAATCTGAGTTGCCAAAATAAACTTTTTGCCAGGACAAAATTTTCCTTCTTAATACATATACGCCACCTCTAGGGTAGGCCCTAAACAGCCCGTAGGGCAGGGTGCAGTGAATGTAAAATGTTGCACATGTACTTTTACATTTTACTTTTAAATTTGTTTTTCACTACTACAAGGCCTACCTCTCCGATAGGATAACATTGGGTTACCTTATTACATTTAATAAGTGCTAACTTTTGATTGGGAACAGGTAGACAAGTCATGTTTGTTCTCAAATTAATTCCAATTTAAAAAATATTTAATGGTGAATTTGGATTTTAAGTCTGAAAAATGCCACTTTTAGAAAGTTCAACAAAAACTGGGGGGGATAGGCCCAAAGGACCAGAACCAGGTAGGGCCGTACTAAATTGAATACAAAAAGGAGAACCTGGCTCCGTTTGACGTTATGCTCTTATTATTTTTGAGCCACAAACAGACCACTATCTTTTCTGTTTGAATGGAATTTTTATTAAACCATTCCTTTCTTTGCAATTGTCTATATTTACCGAAATTTTTTTAGTTGCATGAGAAGTGAAGAGACACACATTTTTCAAATTAACATACAAAACATGAAAAATACTTATGACAATTCACAATAGACAGTGCATGAAATACTTATATACAAACACATTTATATACAAAAACGTTGGACTTTTGCATCATCACATCAGAAACTAGAATACTCTTATCGCTATCTTGTTTTTGGGGCCAAACATGTGCCTAACACGGGAAATTTTTTAGAGTGTGTGTGTGGGGCATACTATTCAATACAAATCCCTCACGTCACAACAGGTTTATTCAAATTCCTCCGTATTGAAAAAAAGTGCTGACGCGTTTCAAGACCCAGTGCTCTGGTACCGGGACTCTCATCAGGGCTTCATGTTAATGGTCAGCAATTTCTAAAAAACATAAATGAATGATGCAAGCTCCACATCAGTGAAAATGAAAAATAAACACTACTCTCCTTAAAAATGCTTAATTCAATTTTCTGTACCTGATTGCCTGATTCTCGGACAGAGCTGCTGCTCTGACTCTTATTTGCGTGGTAACCAGAATTTCTCAACGGAAATTACTGCAGTGCACTTCGTAGTTTATGCCGGGGGGAATTTCTACAAAACATTAAAATGATTGTGTCTATTTTAGTCATTTTAATTACATGGACATTGAGCAACTCGACGGGACAAAGTTAAAAAGTACCTTTCAAACGTTCCCGGGTTGCTCAGAGGCAAGCGTCTATTTCTGTATTTATTCCATCACTACAAACAAATGTGGGACATATTACTGAAGCCATCAACTTGTTAACGATATTATAAACATGCTAGATTCCAGCATGAAGCGCACTTACTGTTTTTAAGTCTGAGCACATCCATATTCTAAATCCGATATGAACCGCAACTTCACTGTCAGCTAGGCATTCCCCGTGTGAACACTTCCTGCATTTTTACCCTATGGATCATGGGAAAATGTTTTGGACCAATCACATTGAAGTTCAGGTCCCATTGTGGTAAAGACTGGAATAGTGCATTCTGGGACATGCAGTTCTGAGATATACTCTTGAAAGTTCTGTCATCCCATTCAACCCAGTGACTGCACTGTTAAACTTTAGAATTAGGTAAGCTTCTTTTTGTAGCAACGCATTGTCGATGTCTATCAGGCGTTTAGTTGTATCCAGACCTGACAAGACTGTCCACTTGAAGTCTCTTTCACTGTGCAAGTTATCCATGAAGTGTTGTACCATTGGTGCAGTAACCACCTTCTTTTTGATCCTGGAACGATGTTGCGTGATGCGCTGGTTGATCTGCTGATTTGTCTTGCCAATATATAATTTCTCACAGGGGCAAAGTATTGCATAGATAATGTTCTTGGATTTGCAATTCGTGAATTCAGAATGACGCCATTTAATGTCTTTGTGTGAGAACTCAATCCCCTCTATTGTGGAGTCACATGCAGCACAAGTTCCGCATTTGTGATGCCCCTCAACTGGTTTTAATTGCCATTGTGTCCTTAGATTTTGTTTGCTTAGCGATGGAAAAATGTCAGCTCTCACAATCTGCTGGCCAATGCTCCTGTTTTTCTTCAAGGCAAAGAGTGGTTTCGGGAATGGACACTCCAGGTTTTCCAACAGGTGCCAATTTTTTAACACAATTTGTCTGAATTTGTTGGAATCTGGACTGAAAGTTGTAACACAAACCAATCTTTCCAATGGTGGTTTGATTTTCTTTTGTAGCAAATCATCTCTAGGCGTGTACCACGCTCTTTTATTGCATGCTTGAGTAGTTTCTTAGGATATCCTCGCAAGATCATCTGTTCCTTGAAGATTTCTGCATGCTGTTCATAATCAGATTTTCTTGAGCAGTTTCTCCGTATCCGCAACAGTTGCCCATACGGCAAGTTTTTTCAGGCTCCTTGGGTGAGCATTTCTGTGATGTAGAATAGTATTCTTATCAGTAGACTTTCTGTGTAAAGTGGTTGTCAATCTTTTCTCATTGGGGGACACCTCCATGTCAAGGAACGTCAGGCTCGTCCTGCTGGTGTTCAAGCTGAATTTAATGTCCTCATGGCGCGTGTTAAGCCAACCATAAAAGCTTTCTAACTCTTCCTTGGACCCACTCCATAGACACCAAATATCATCTATGTAGCGGGACCATTGCGCGATTTTTTCTCTAAATGGGTTGTTGTTGAAGATGAATCTATCTTCATATTTCGCCATAAAGAGGACCGCCATCTCTGGAGCGAACGGACAACCCATGGCAGTACCCTTCACCTGGATGAAGAATGAATCTTCAAACTTAAAATAGTTCTTCCTTAAAGCCACCTCCGCAAGTTGTAGAATGAATGCTGTTGGTACCTGATGGGGACGTGGTCTTTCCTCCAAAATGCCTCTATTACTTGGAGCGCCTCATCTTGGGGTATCTGTGTATACAAGGAGGTTACATCAAAGGAAACCATCCATTGTGAAGAATCATCAAACTCTTGGCCTTCAACCTTGTTGATGAAATCAGCGGTGTCTCGCAAGTATGATGGCACATCCACCAAAAACGGCTTGAGGAAAAATCAACATATTTCGAAATTGGTTCTAAAAGGGAATCACTTCCTGAGACGATAGGTCTCCCGGGAGGGTCATCAAGTCGCTTGTGTATTTTAGGTAAAAAGTAAATTACAGGGATCCTGGGAAATGTTTTAGATAGATAATCAAATTCTTTGGGACCCAAAACCCACTATCCAGTCCTGCCTTCAATATTCCTGAAATGAATTCCTGTGTGGACCTAGTTGGATCTTCTTTAACCTTCCGGTACCATTCCTGATTGTATACCTGGTTCCTTCCTTTTTGTATTCACTTTTAGAAAGTTGGCATTTTGTTTCTCCTAATCATGTGCCTGAGTCACATGACTGGGTGTAGTTGACAGTTGGCCTTTGTGTATTCCTCCCACAGAGTGAGCCAAAGGGAGACTACCTGTTGGCAGGATGGGCCATCCTGCCAGGATGGGAGGGGCGGAGCTGTTCTCTGCCCCACTTACAATTTAAAATGCTGTCTCCAGCACACTCACAAAGAATTTGACACCAGCCTATATATATCTTGGACCACTTGGAGCCTGGGCAGAGGGAGTAAGGAAATTCCCAGAGCAAGTTGCAGGAAGGCCTAGAAGTTATTCTCATTTCAAAGGCTGGCACCAGATATAAATATTTGAACCTCAGACCAACTCTTCATTTCACTCGTGGTCCTACGAAGGACCTCCAGAAGGACTGCCTTGTACTTCTGAGGACTGTCCTGCTTTTAGAGGGCTGCTTTGCATTTCAGGGAAGTGCCTTGCTGCTACGGGTCTGACATGCTGCATGAAGCCTGCCTTGTCTCCTCAGAGGACTGCCCTCCCGCTCGAGGCTTGCCTTGCTGCTTGTTCCAAGAACTACTAGAGTGACTCCAACATTCAGTTGCTGACCTCTTATTCTGAGCTACAGGGACACAACAAGCCCTAGAGGCCACCCTGCAAACTGCCCAGTTGACCTGTTGGAACTGGATCTGCCTGGACCTGCAACGAGTCCTGCCTGACCCCTGCTGGCCTCTGCTGGAGTGAGTCCCCTATCCTCTAGTGCTGCCTCCCCAGGTCCTGGACCCTCGGCTGGCATCAGAGTGCACTTCTCTGTAAGGAAAGAGAAACCCTGAAATTTTGGGCTCTTTGTGAATGCAAATGGGCCTGTTCACACTGAGACTCTGCCGCCCACGCGAAGTGACTGAAAATCTCTGCCGTGCTACGTGGCATTACGCAAGCGGTGGAGTGCATTAGGTCATGCCGTTCTCACAGATTTGTAATGCCCGATGTTTGTCCCGCGCTGGAAAATCAGCGCCAGCGGCACCAAGAGGGCGCTGCTTCTTTCTGCCGCTAGAGTAGATGTTCTACTCGAGTGACAGCGTCCTCAATGCGAACGGTGGTTTTCTCAGCGCGAGCGGTTGCGACCATCCATGACCACCCGCGTTGAGAAATCTCGCTTGTAGGGAGTCTAGCTTTGGATTTTCCTCGCTCGTGCTTGCCAAACTCAGCTTTTTCGGAACTCCGCGTGCTCCACGGAGTGAGAAATGCGGAAAACTCTGCAAACTCCGCGAATGGAGCAGAGTTCAACTCCCAGGCCTAGCCATGACCTTTCAAAATGCTTATTGGTTGAAGGGGTGCAAGGCTCCCATGTTGCCAGATGCCTGCTTTCTGATAGACAAGATGTGAAGGAGTGATCACGGGGTACTTAGGTGGTGTTTCAATGAAACATAAGACTGTAATTTAAAGCCATCTCTCATATCATTTGCACCCAAACATTATAAAATTAAATTAATTACTGCATTCTTGAAATGCACCAAGAAAGTTGTACCCTTTGTTTTAAAAAGTCATGTTGAGTCATTCTTAAAGTCAACTCCTCAATACTTGAAAAATATGAACGTATCTTACATCAGTAAAAAACAAATGTTTTTTTTTCACTTTTTAATGCAGAAAATGCCCAGTTTAATTTCTATAGTGTTCAAAAAGTCAGGAGGCTCCTTAAGGCACCAATACAAACTCCCTATATGTGGATTTAATATATATATATATATATATATATATATATATTCACTGAAAAACCATAGGTTTTAGGGACAGTTATAGTTAGTTGGACATTGCACTCAGTACAAAACCTGTGAAATTCCCCGTTATAGTTAGTTCAGCTAACTATAACTCGCGCCCGCAATGCACTGCTGATGACGTCACATATTACATCACTCATGACATGGTCAGTGACATCACTGATGACATCACTGATGACATCTCAAATGACATCACTGATGACATCATCCAGTGACTGTGTGTTTCTGTAAAGTTTAAATATTTTTATATATATAGGGAAAGGCGTATTGAAGAATGAGTGGGTGTATAAGTGTCTGTATGGATGATTTAGTAGGTGCGTGACTAATTCTATAAGTGAGTGATTAAACGTATCTTACTGAATGCATGGGTTAGTGACTAAACTGGGTGAATGTCTGTATCTGTCTGTTGCTGTGTAAGTGGCTGCATGGGTTTGTGAATAGCTACATGAGTGTCTATAAGAGTTATTGATTTGTTGTCTGAGTATCTGTATGGGTGCCTGAGTGTTTGTGTGGATGGGGTGTGTGCGACTGTGCATAGATGTGTGAGTGGGTGATTCACTGGGTGGATGGTTTCAAGAGTGCATCTGTGATAGACTGTATGGGTGGGTAAGTGTGTGTAAGTGTGTTAGTGAGTGAATGTATGTCCCAGTGGTACATGTGTGAGTAACTACATATGTGAAAGGCAGTATATATGTGTGTTGGAGTATATAAATAGCTATAAGCGAGAGTGAGTGATTGTGATAGTGGCTGTATGGATGAGTGTGTGCTTGTATCAGTGATTGTATAAGAGCGTAACAATGTGCTAGTATTTGTATGATTAAGTGAGCTGGTGTGTGTATAACTGTATAGGTGAGTAAATGGCAGTGTGTTTAATTATTTGCATGACTGACTAGGTGTGTGAGTACCTTCTATGGATGAGTGGCGGTGTTTGAGTGTCTATATAGGAGTAAGAGTGCATATGATAGTCCTGTATTGAGTGACCATAAGTATGAGTGACTGTACGGGTGAGTGAGTGGATGTGTGTGTGTAGACCTAAGAATCAGTGAGTGGGTATGTAGTTATTGGTGTTGGAGTGTCTATGGTTTTGCGAATGGCAGTCTGTAATTTAGATTGGGTGTATCAAAGGTTATATTAGGGTGTGAAGAGCTGCATCAGATTATCACGTGGATGTTGTCATCAGTAATGTCATTTGAGATGTCATCAGTGATGTCATCAGTGATGTCACTGACCATGTCATGAGTGATGTAATATGTGACGTCATCAGCAGTGCATTGCGGGGCGCGAGTTATAGTTAGCTGAACTAACTATAACGGGGAATTTCACAGGTTTTGTACGAGTGCAATGTCCAACTAACTATAACTGTCCCTAAAACCTATGGTTTTTTCAGTGAATTTCAAAGGTTTTTTAAATGCTAATTTGTAACTATAACGTCCCTAAAACCTATGGTTTTTTCAGTGAATTTCAAAGGTTTTTAAATGCTAATTTGTAACTATAACATGTCTGAAACCTACGGTTTTTTCAGTGAATTTCAAAGGTTTTGTAAATGACAATTTTTAAATGTATTAATTGTTATATAAATTTTTTCATACTGATTTCGAAATTTTTTAGAAAACATTTTTTTTTACATATTTTATTTTTTAAATTACATTGTAATTATATTATACATTACAAAAAATACTTTCTCAGAATGAATTACTTTAGTTTAAATACTTTGCACATAGGCAATAGACTTTTAAGTACAGTAGTTACAGTTGTTGCAATGGGCAACACATTTTCAAACACAATGCAACATTCAGCTCAATGTGAATTTCTAGTTAAATGCAATTAGTTACTTTATGGATTACTTTTTCTAACCACAGGACTGGATCCTACATTCAGTCCTGGGACATCTCCTGTAAACAGTTGAGTAAAAGCGTTTTGGTTACAGTCGTGATTTTTAAGGAATATTATTGTACTTTAAAAGTTGACACTTAGAAACTTTTTCTCATAGAATGACCAATGTTATCCTATGGAAGGAAATTCACTTAGGAGGTAAAAACTGTTATCGTTACTTTTTGTTACTCAGTGTTGGATCCTGGATCCAGCACTGGTGCATCTCCTGTAAACAGTTGAAAGAATGCGTTTAAGTCATACAGGCGATTTTTAAGGAATATTTGTAGTTTGTGAAAATCGACACTGAAACTTTTCTGCTGAAAACCAGACAAAGGATTCCTATGGAAGAAAATATAAGTTACTGGTAAGTACGGTTTAAATTACTTTTCAGGGTCAGTGCTGGGCTAAAAGATGCAGCACTGGGTTCTCTCCTGATAACAGGTGAGTAAATTGGAATTCGTACTTTGGTTGATTTTAGAGGAATATTATAAAGTTCCAAAACTCCACACTTAGAGAATTTCCAAGTGAAACCAGTCAATGTTAGCCTATGAAGGAAATTCAAGTTACCGGTAAGTACGGTTAAAATTAATTTTGAGGATCAGTACTGGGCTGAAAGATGCAGCACTGAGGTCTCTCCTGATAACAGGTGAGTAAATCAGAATTCGGATTTCGGCTCATTTTAGAGGAATATTTTAAAGTTCCAAAAATCAACACTTAGAATCTTTTTCAGCAAAAAGCAGGCAATGATATCCTATGGAAGGAAATTCAAGTTACCGGTAAGTACGGTTAAAATTACTTTTGAGGATCAGTACTGGGCTGAAACATGCAGCACTGAGGTCTCTCCTGATAACAGGTGAGTAAATCGGAATTCGTATTTCGGCTGATTTTAGAGGAATATTTTAAAGTTCCAAAACTCCACACTTAGAAGAATTTCCAAGTGAAACCAGTCAATGTTAGCCTATGGAAGGAAATTCAAGTTACTGGTAAGTACGGTTAAAATTACTTTTCAGGACCAGTACTGGGCTGAAAGATGCAGCACTGAGGTCTCTCCTGATAACAGGTGAGTAAATCAGAATTCGGATTTCGGCTGATTTTAGAGGAATATTTGTATGTTTCAAAAATCAAAACTTAGAAGAATTTCCAAGTGAAACCAGTCAATGTTAGCCTATGAAGGAAATTCAAGTTACCGGTAAGTACGGTTAAAATTACTTTTCAGGATCAGTACTGGGCTGAAAGATGCAGCACTGAGGTCTCTCCTGATAACAGGTGAGTAAATCGGAATTCGTATTTCGGCTGATTTTAGAGGAATATTTTAAAGTTCCAAAACTCCACACTTAGAAGAATTTCCAAGTGAAACCAGTCAATGTTAGCCTATGAAGGAAATTCAAGTTACCGGTAAGTACGGTTAAAATTACTTTTCAGGATCAGTACTGGGCTGAAAGATGCAGCACTGAGGTCTCTCCTGATAACAGGTGAGTAAATCGGAATTCGTATTTCGGCTGATTTTACAGGAATATTTTAAAGTTCCAAAACTCCACACTTAGAAGAATTTCCAATTGAAACCAGTCAATGTTAGCCTATGGAAGGAAATTCAAGTTACTGGTAAGTACGGTTAAAATTACTTTTCAGGACCAGTACTGGGCTGAAAGATACAGCACTGAGGTCTCTCCTTATAACAGGTGAGTAAATCGGAATTCGTATTTCGGCTGATTTTAGAGGAATATTTGCACAATGGTGAAGGGAGGGGCCGGGGCCTGAGGTGACATCTGTGCAAATGCGCCCCGTGGCGCGTTTTAAGTTGGGGGATTAAGTCCCCTTGAATCCTGAGGGTCCCTAGGGGCCAACTAGCCCACCAGGAACCTCCAATATGCGCCAGGGGCTGCGTTGCAGAGACGTGTAGAGAGGCCACACCCCTTTACACCTCTCTGCAACGCAGCTCTGTGCCGCTTTCTGGATGTACCTGTTGGGCTAGTTGGCCCCCAGGGACCCTCAGGATTGAAGGGATTTAATTCCCCATCTTAAAACGCGCAACGGGCCTGTTTGCACACATGTCACCTGAAGCCCCGCCCCTCCCTTCACCACTGTGCAAACGCGCCCGTGGCGCGTTTTAAGTTGGGGGATTAAGTCCCCTTGAATCCTGAGGGTCCCCGGAGTCCAACTAGCCCACCATATACCTCCAAAAGCGCCACAGAGCTGCGTTGCAGAGAGGTGTAAAAAGGGGTGTGGCCTCTCTACACGTCTCTGCAAGGCAGCCCCTGGCGCATACTGGAGGTTCCTGGTGGGCTAGTTGGCCCTCAGGGACCCCCAGTATTCAAGGGGAATTTGTTCCTCTCTGCAAACGCGCCAGGGGCGCGTTTGCAGAGTGGTGAAGGAAGGGGCGGGGCCTGCGGGCCCGATCGTTTTTTTGTTTTTTTGTTTTTTTTGTCCCCTGAAGGGGGGCTGTGTGGCTCCCCTTCCTTTTTTCTCTTTTTGGGCCCTGGGGACCCCATCCCCCAGGGCCTTACCCCTTTTTTTAATTTTTCCCCAAAAAAAAAAAAACGGGAAGGGGGCCGCGTGGCCCCCCTTCCCTGGGCCTGTATTGGCCCCGGGGACCCCATCCCCCGGGGCATGGCCTCTATATTTATTATTTTGAGGGGGGCAGTGTGGCCCCCTCCTCTGGCCATTTTAAGGCCCCGGGGACCCCATCCCCGGGGCCGGCCTTTCCATTTTTTTTAAACATTTTTTTCTCTTTTTTGGAGAGGGGGGCCGCATGGCCCCCCTCCCGGGCCACTACTTGCCCCGGGGACCCCATCCCCCGGGGCTGGCCCTCTCCGTTGGGGACTGTGGGGGGGTCCCCAATCCCCCCACAGTCCCGCCGGCTCCCCACGTCCCTTGGGAGCCGGCATTAGCTGTTCCACATGGGGAGCAGCTGACATGCTGCTCCCCATGTGGAAAGCAATCGCTTTGGATATTGGAAGAGAGAGCAGGTTTCCTGCTCTCTCTTCCAATATCCAAAGCAGTTTGCTATGGCAGGACGGGAGCCGCGAGGCTCCCGTCCTGCCATAGCAAACTACAGTGTCCCGGGGGTAGGCACCCCGGGACACTGCAGGAGCCGGCCCTGGGGGGTGGTGGTCCCCAGGGCCATCAAGGGCTCCAGGAGGGGGGCCGCGCGGCCCCCCTCCCATTCAGTACACAGCCCCGGGGAGGTGGTGGTCCCCGGGGCTCTGGGGGTCCGTAACAGACCCCCATATTAAAATGTTTAGTGCCCCGGGGAGGTGGCGGTCCCCGGGGCATGTGGGGGGCTGGAGCCCCCCACACTGGTTTTATTTTTAATTTAAAAAAGCCCCGGGAGGTGGTGGTCCCCGGGGCTGCGGGAGGGCTCAGAGCCCTCCCGCACCATTTTTCAAAAAAGCCCCGGGGGTGGCGGTCCCCGGGGCTTGGGGGCCCTTTGAGGCCCCACACATCAAATTATCCCCCCCCACCATGCCCCCGGGACTTGGGCCACCCGGGGCCAATTAACATCAAAGCGCGGGAGACCGCGCTTCGATGTCTTTTCGGCAGGATTCACGCACCTTGAGCGCATCCTGCCGATTTTTAAAAAATTTTTTTTGTCCAGGGGGTCCTTGTGGGACCCCCTGAGCAAACCTAGGGGTGTTTCTACCCTGCCCCCTTTGTGCGCTTTGCGCACTTGTTTCTGTCCCTCGGTTCTACCGAGGGACAAAATGGCTGCCAACATTTCCTGAATCGGAATGTTGACAGCCAGCTGACAGCCAATTAACATGCAGCTCGTGATCGGGACGGTGCGCGCAGGGTGCGCTGAGGGTACGCGGACCCTACTCGGCCATAGATATCACTAACTTTTTACTTTTCATTTTCTCAGCAACTACTGAACGGATTTACACCATTTAACAAAAAGGGTTCTTTCTGAACCAAGAACTACCTCTTTGCCAAATTTGGTGTAATTCCGTTCAGCAGTTCGGGCTGTAGCCGTGTCTAAAGTTTCCTATGGAAAAGTGCATGGGGAAAACGCGTTTTGGGACCCCCTTTTTTCTCGGCCCCCGCTTGACGAATCCCCCCGAGACTTTCAGGGTAGGAGCGGACCGGAGCGGGCCACAAAGTTTGAAAATTTCGCGAAGATACGTCAACCGGCAAGAGAGTTATTTCAAATAGAATGTCGCGGATTTCCTATGGATAATAGGTTGTAACTATAACTATCTACTGGCGACCGCCAGTAGATAATATATATATATATATTCACTGAAAAAATAGGTTTCAGGGACGTTATAGTCAGAAATTAGCATTTAAAAAAACCTTAGAAATTCACTGAAAAAACCATAGGTTTCAGGGACATTATAGTTATAGATTAGCATTTAAAAAACCTTTGAAATACACTGAAAAAAAACCACAGGTTTCAGGGACGTTATAGTTAGTTGGACATTTCACTCATACAAAACCAGAGAAATTCAGCCGTTATAGTTAGTTGAGCTAACTATAAATTGCACCCCCGCAATGCACTGCTGATGACGTCACATATTACATCACTCATGTAGAGGGCTCCTCGAGGGGGGCCACGTGGCCCCCCTCCAATATATGTTTAAAGCCCCGGGGAGGTGGTGGTCCCCGGGGCTGGGGGTCCGCAACAGACCCCCATATTTCAGTAATTAGTGCCCCGGGGAGGTGATGGCCCCCGGGGCAGTGTGGGGCCTTGAGCCCCCCCTGCATTTACATGAGTATAACCCCGGGGAGGTGGTGGTCCCCGGGGAAATGTGGGGGGCTTAAGCCCCCACACTTTCTTTTTAAATGAAGCCCCGGGAGGTGGCGGCCCCCGGGGCTTGGGGGGGCCTGTGAGGCCCCCCACCCCTAATTAATTAAAGCCTTGGGGAGGTGGCGGTCCTCGGGGCAGCATTGGGAGGCAGGAGCCCCCCCACGCATTTTTAGCAAACAAAGCCCCGGGGAGGTGGCGGTCCCCGGGGCTGCGGAGGGGGCCGCGTGCCCCCCTGCATTTACATGAGTATAGCCCCGGGGAGGTGGCGGTACCTGGGGCTGCGGGGGCTGCTCAGGCCCCCGCAGCCCTGTGGACCACCACCTCCCCACATTGCCCTCAGGACATGGCCCACCCGGGGGCTTATAAAAACGAAGCGCGGGACACCGCGCTTCGTTTTAAAAAAAAAAGTTCGGCTGGATTTGCGTAGGGTCCGCGAATCACGCTGCAAAAAAATAAATATGATTTTTTGGGCCCTGGGGGTCCTGCAGGCCTAGTCGGTCAGGGTGTTTCTACCCTGACCCCTTTTCTTCATTTTTAACCTTGTTTCTTGTGACTCGGTTCAACCGAGTCACAAGATGGCTGCCAACACTTTCTGGTTTGAAGTGTTGGCAGCCAATCGGAATCAAGCTCGTACTCGGGGGGGTTCGCGAATCCACTGCGGTCACCAGATATATAAAGAATTTTAAATATGAATATTTCAGGAACTTCTGAACGGATTTACACCATTTAAAAATAAGAACGCTTTCTGAACCAATAGCTACCTTTTTGCCAAATTTGGTGTAATTCCGTTGAGCAGTTCAGGGTGTAGCTTTGTCTAAAGTTTCCTATGGAAATTAACATGAAGAAAACGTGTTTTGGGACCACCCTTTGTTCTCGGCCCCCACTGCACGAATGACCCCGAAACTTTCAAGACAGGAGCTGACCGGAGCAGGGCATTAGTTTAGAAACTTTCATGAAGATTCATCAAACGGCACCAAAAATATTGGCAAATCAAATAGTGCTCTTCCTATGGAAAATAGGTCCTAACTATAACTACCTACTGGCAACTGCCAGTAGGTAATATATATAATATATATATATATATATATATATATATATATATATATATATATATATATATATATATATATATCACTGCTCCAAGGATGTCCACCTGTAAGTAGCACTCGAGCAACAGCTTGATTCATGTGTAGGTAAGGACGGGGAACCGCCCGTAGGAGCCGCTCCATAGTGGTATTGCCTGACGCGTTTCGAAGCACCATATGCTTCTCTTCAGAGGCTTTAATGGAACGGTTTGCGCAACCGCTGACCCACTTCAGACACACCCCCCCAATGGGAGGCTCGAATGAAACTGTGCCTTCTGGGAAGTGTAGTGCGGGTAGCACATAATCAAGTCCTGTATGGACCCCACAGGTGGGCCCGTCCACGATCCTATGTACAGCTGCTGTTCCACTTTCGTGGCCCCCAATCTAACGGGGTGGTGCACACTCCGTGGCTGGACTGCCGCATTATAAATCACTGCTCCAAGGTTGTCCACCTGTAAGTAGCACTCGAGCAACAGCTACGAGTGCTACTTACAGGTGGACAACCTTGGAGCAGTGATATATATATATATATATACCACAAAGTCCGATAAACATAGAGGCTGTCAAGCAGGGCGGTCCTCGCTCAGGGTATCGGGAACCCTGCAATATACAAACACAGTTTTTCGGACGTTCTGGAAAAAATGCAAGGACACCTTGAGAGTTGCAGTGTAGGAACTTTACTGACTGCACCAGCAACGCGTTTCAGCTTACGCCTTGATCACGCTAAAGGGCTAAACAGTACCACCACATTATAAATCATATGTGAAGACATAGTGAAAAGACAATTCATTACACCATATGTGATAAACATAGTGAAAGGACAATTCATTATAACATAAAAAACAAATACCGACACATGGTGGCCATCTTAACACAGTTCATTATGATGTATAAAATATACAATAATGACTTGGATTCGCAGAAAATTCATTAGTCCCACTGTATAATCAATGAAATTCAATAAATCTAAAAATAGGTATGAGCGCAGCAAATCAAATATATAGAAAAACCATCTAAACGACTGACTAATATACATCAATTGATGAATATAAATAATATAACCAAATGTAGTAGTCATAGTCAGTAATCTTGCTGCCTGATGTAGCCAATTAACAATTCTGCCCAAGTGGGCGAAGGATTACATCCAATGAGCCAAGCTGCCCCCATAGATGAAGAATTCTATACATGATATATGTGTAAGCGGCCAAAATTAAACGAGTGTACATCACCTAAAAAATGTGAAAAATAACTTAAGTTAAAATCAACACTAAGTTTCATAATTCTAAACATATTAAAATTGTTACACAACAAATTTAGCAGCATAACTTCTATTTACAATAACATATATAAATGTTTTAGAGCTTAATGATGCAGGTGTACTGCTAATTCTGCACTTGAATTTAACCCAAAAGGGGTCATAGTTTCTAGGTCAATGATATATCTTGACTCTAGTTGGCGTAATGCTAATTGTCTATTGCCACCCCGTATATTAACAGGAACAGCATCAATCACCACCATTTTTAGAAGTTTTTCAACCTGCAGATGTTGATCAAAGAAATGTCGGGCAACAGGATACTGCCTGTTGTTATGGCGTATAGCCCTGACATGTTCTAATACACGTTTTTAGCACAGTGGATTGTGCTCCCTATGTAAGCTTTGTTACAAGGACAGACCAGTGCATAAATGCAATATGTCGTATTACAAGTGAGAGCTTTTTTGATGATATGTTCCCTCTTACTGCTTGAAATGGCTAATGTTGTGCAATCATTGCTGTTCCTACAGGCTTTGCACTTCTTGCAACAACGAAACCCCGGGCAGCTCTTATTCATTACCTCTAATTTACGGGTCACATGATTGGGACTTAATACATCTCTAAGTGACCGGCTTCGTTGGAAAGTAATTTGGGGGCAACTATTCAGATGTTTACAAAGGTTAGAGTCAGTTAACAGGACATGCCAGTGTTTTTTAAGTATATGGCGAACGTCTTGTGCTTGACCTGAGTAGGTGGTAATAAATCTCAACTTGTCACTATTCGTGTCACGATTGCTAGGATGTAACAGCTGTGTACGGGTAACCGACTCAACTCTAGTGCATGCCTCAGAGATAGTTCTAAGGCTATACCTCTATCTTTGAAACGTTGGAACATCACTTCCTTTTCTTTCAAATAGCTACTCCCAGAGCTACAATTGCGCTTAGCGCGTAGCAACTCACCATACGGGATACTGTATACCAGTTTCCGAGGATGGGCACTTAAAGCACTCAGAATGCTATTCCCTGCAGTTGTTTTATGGAACAGCTGTGTCTGTATGGTGTTATCAATGACTTCTACCAAAACATCTAAAAACTCGATTTTGGTTTTACTTATATGTTCCGACAAGACCAAATTAAAAGGATTGTCATTAAGATTCCGGACAAAACCCCTAACTGAATCGATGTCACCATTCCAAATGATAAAAATGTCATCTATATTGCCATCTTGAACTCTAATGCTAGGTATGGTGAGCTGCTGGTGGATTGGAGAGAGCGTGGACTGTTGGAGTGGGAGGAATACAATTATCTTAAATGCCCCCACCCACGCATCCCAATCCTCTATCTACTACCCAAATTACACAAAGATCCAGTCAATCCCCCGGGGAGGCCAATTGTTTTCTCTATTGGGTCACTGTTAGAGAACACCTCACAGTTTATTGACCATTATTTACGTCCATTTGTGGTCAGCCTGCCAGCGTATTTGAGGGATACAACACACTTTTTAACCATCATTGATGGGATTTACTGGGAACCTAATTATACTCTGGTTACCTTAGATGTGTGTAGCTTATATACTTGTATCCAGCATGATATTGGCCTGCATGCTATCAGATACTATTTGAAAACTCGTTCTATTTCCTTATGGTCACATTCTGAAATGATTTTGGCTATGATAGAATTTTGTCTATCCAATAACTTTTTTCTTTTTGATGATACCGCCTATTGCCGGTCACAGGGCACGGCAATGGGAACCTGCTTCGCCCCCAGCTACGCCAATTTGGTGATGGGCTGGTGGGAGGAGCGGGTGGTCTCACAAATGGTGGATTATGATCGCTGTGTCCTGTGGCTGCGCTATATAGATGACATTTTTATCATTTGGAATGGTGACATCGATTCAGTTAGGGGTTTCGTCCGGAATCTTAATGACAATCCTTTTAATTTGGTCTTGTCGGAACATATAAGTAAAACCAAAATCGAGTTTTTAGATGTTTTGGTAGAAGTCATTGATAACACCATACAGACACAGCTGTTCCGCAAAACAACTGCAGGGAATAGCATTCTGAGTGCTTAATGCTCATCCTCGGAAACTGGTATACAGTATCCCATATGGTGAGTTGCTACGCGCTAAGCGCAATTGTAGCTCTGAGAGTAGCTATTTGAAAGAAAAGGAAGTGATGTTCCAATGTTTCAAAGATAGAGGGTATAGCCTTAGAACTATCTCTGAGGCATGCACTAGAGTTGAGTCGGTTACCCGTACACAGCTGTTACATCCTATCAATCGTGACACGAATAGTGACAAGTTGAGATTTATTACCACCTACTCAGGTCAAGCACAAGACGTTCAGCCATATACTTAAAAAACACTGGCATGTCCTGTTAACTGACTCTAACCTTTGTAAACATCTGAATAGTTGCCCCAAATTACTTTCCAACGAAGCCGGTCACTTAGAGATGTATTAAGTCCCAATCATGTGACCCGTAAATTAGAGGTAATGAATAAGAGCTGCCCGGGGTTTCGTTGTTGCAAGAAGTGCAAAGCCTGTAGGAACAGCAATGATTGCACAACATTAGCCATTTCAAGCAGTAAGAGGAACATATCATCAAAAAAGCTCTCACTTGTAATACGACATATTGCATTTATGCACTGGTCTGTCCTTGTAACAAAGCTTACATAGGGAGCACAATCCACTGTGCTAAGAAACGTGTATTAGAACATGTCAGGGCTATACGCCATAACAGGCAGTATCCTGTTGCCCGACATTTCTTTGATCAACATCTGCAGGATGAAAAACTTCTAAAAATGGTGGTGATTGATGCTGTT
Source organism: Calotriton arnoldi (assembly GCA_963921515.1). NCBI lineage: Eukaryota > Metazoa > Chordata > Amphibia > Caudata > Salamandridae > Calotriton > Calotriton arnoldi. The sequence goes on along the minus strand of CAWUFW010004604.1, from coordinate 882,031 downwards.
CCTGTTAATATACGGGGTGGCAATAGACAATTAGCATTACGCCAACTAGAGTCAAGATATAACATTGACCTAGAAACTATGACCCCTTTGGGTTAAATTCAAGTGAAGAATTAGCAGTACACCTGCATCATTAAGCTCTAAAACATTTATATATGTTATTGTAAATAGAAGTTATGCTGCTAAATTTGTTGTGTAACAATTTTAATATGTTTAGAATTATGAAACTTAGTGTTGATTTTTAACTTAAGTTATTTTTCACATTTTTTTAGGTGATGTACACTCGTTTAATTTTGGCCGCTTAACACATATATCATGTATAGAATTCTTCATCTATGGGGGCAGCTTTGCTTATTGGATGTAATCCTTCGCCCACTTGGGCAGAATTGTTAATTGGCTACATCAGGCAGCAAGATTACTGACTATGACTACTACATTTGGTTATATTATTTATATTCATCAATTGATGTATATTAGTCAGTCGTTTAGATGGTTTTTCTATATATTTGATTTCCTGCGCTCATACCTATTTTTAGATTTATTGAATTTCATTGATTATACAGTGGGACTAATGAATTTTCTGTGAATCCAAGTCATTATTGTATATTTTATACATCATAATGAACTGTGTTAAGATGGCCACCATGTGTCGGTATTTGTTTTTATGTTATAATGAATTGTCCTTTCACTATGTTTATCACATATGGTGTAATGAATTGTCTTTTCACTATGTATTCACATATGATTTATAATGTGGTGGTACTGTTTAGCCCTTTAGCGTGATCAAGGCGTAAGCTGAAACGCGTTGCTGGTGCAGTCAGTGAAGTTCCTACACTGCAACTCTCAAGGTGTCCTTGCATTTTTTCCGGAACGTCCGAAAAACTGTGTATATATGTATATATGTATATATATATATATATATATATATATATATATATATATATATATATATATATATTATCTACTGGCGGTCGCCAGTAGATAGTTATAGTTAGGACCTATTTTCCATAGGAAATCCGCAACATTCTATTTGAAATAACTTTGGCGCCGGTTGACGAATCTTCGCTAAATTTTCAAACTTTGTGGCCCGCTCCGGTCCGCTCCTATCTTGAAAGTTTCGGAGTGATTCAGCAAGCGGGGCCCGAGCAAAAAGGGGGGTCCCAAAACGTGTTTTCCCCATGCAATTTTCCATAGGAACCTTTCATCGCAGCTACAGCCCGAACTGCTGAACGGAATTACACCAAATTTGGCAAAAAGGTAGCCCTTGGTTCAGAGTCGTGCCTTTTGCTTAAATGGTGTAAATCCGTTCAGTAGTTCCTGAGAAAATCAAAAGTAAAATCACATATATATCTGGGCGGAGCCTAACCACACATGTCATTGTGAGATCTGATTGGCTGTCAGCACTTCATCCTGGAATTGCTGGCAGCCATCTTGGGACCAATATACATGATAGTACACAATTGAAATGCATTGTAGTGAATCAAAGATTTTGAGGGTTACCAAAAGGAGAACTATAAAGGGTGATAACAGACTTTAGTTACATTAGAATTCATTTGTTGATGGTACCATACTAATTTCAGGAATTGTGGTGTGTTCTAAGGTGATTTTACCCTGTGAAAAACCTTCTGCTGGGATATCATGAATCATGTTTGAGAGAAAACTATTTTCACATGCTTGCCCCATAGAGTTTTGGAAGGTGCTCCAGAAGCTAAAATGAGAGCATATTTTCTGTAAATTCACATTATCTTTCTCAGTCATGTGAGAATGAAGTTTGACATTCTCAGTAAAACATGTACATCCAACAAGGGCAGAGACTATCAGTTGATTCCTTTGTGTTCTACTGCAGCTTCCCAGAGTGTTCTAAAGAACAACTAGAGTGCTAACAGCCTTACTTATGACAAAATTATGGCACACCTGAAGCCATCTTGATTGGAATAAACTGGTAACTCTTAAAACAGTTAATTTAAAAAGGAACAAAATGAGGGGTTCATTTTGTCATAGAAATTATGGTTAGTGCTGTAGAAAGAAAAATTAGGACATGTTTTAAGTGAGATCTCAACTATCTTCCTGTTATATTTCAACAGGAGCAGCCTGCCAGTTGATTCCTTTGTGTTCTACTGCAGCTTCCCAGAGTGTTCCAAAGAACAACTAGAGCGCTAACAGCCTTACTTATGACAAAAGTATGGCACACCTGAAGCCATCTTGATTGGAATAAACTGGTAACACTTAAAACATTTAATTTAAAAAGGAACAAAATGATGGGGTTCATTTTGTCATAGAAATTATGGTTAGTGCTGTAGAAAGAAAAAATAGGACATGTTTTAAGTGAGATCTCAACTATCTTCCTGTTATATTTCAACAGGAGCAGCCTGTCAGTTGATGCCTTTGTGTTCTACTGCAGCTTCCCAGAGGGTTCTAAAGAACAACTAGAGAGCTAACAGTCTTACTTATGACAAAATTATGGCACACCTGAAGCCATCTTGATTGGAATAAACTGGTAACACTTAAAACATTTAATTTAAAAAGGAACAAAATGAGGGAGTTCATTTTGCCATAGAAATGAACAACATTCCCAGCACGACCCCCTACACTACACAAGCACCACTGCACTACCATAAACCCTAAAACACTACCCACAGCACGACCCCCTTCACTACCTAAACACAACGGCACTACCCTAAACCCTAAAACACTACCTCCAGCACAACCCAATACACTACACAAACACCAATGCACTAACATAAACCCTAAAACACTACCCCCAGAACGACCCCCTACACTACCCAAAAACCACTGCACTACCATAAACCATAAAACACTACCCCCAGCACGACCCCCTACACTACCCAAACACCACTGCCATACCCTAAACCCTAAAACACTACCCCCAGCATGAACCCCTACACTACCCAAACACCACTGCACCACCCTAAACCCTAAAACACTACCCCCAGCACTACACCCTACACTACACAAACACCACTGCACTACCCTAAACCCTAAAACACTATCCCAGCATGAACCCCTACACTACCCAAACACCACTGCACTACCCTAAACCCTAAAACACTACCCCAGCACTACCCCCTACACTACCCAAACACCACTGCACTAACATAAACCCCAAAACACTACCCCTAGCACAACCCCCTACACTACACAAACACCACTGCACTACCCTAAACCCTAAAACACTACCCCCAGCACATCTCCCTACACTACCCAAACACCACTGCACTACCCTAAACGCTAAATCTTCCCCCAGCATGACCCCTACACTACCCAAACACCACTGCACTGCCCTAAACAATAAAACAATACCCCCAGCATGACCCCCTACACTACACAAACACCACTGCACTACCCTAAAACACTACCACCAGCATGAACCCCTACACTACTCAAACACCACTGCACTACCCTAAACCCTAAAACACTACCCCAGCACGACCCCCTACACCACCCAAACACCACTGCACTACCCTAAATCCCAAAACACTACCCCCAGCACGACCCCCTACACTACCCAAACACCACTGCACGACCCTAAACTCTAAAACACGACCCCCTACACTACACAAACACCACTGCACTACCCTAAACCCTACAACACTAGAACCCAGCACGACCTCCTACAGTACACCAACACCACTGCACTACCCTAAACCCTAAAACACTACCCCCTATACTACCCAAACACCACTGCACTACCCTAAACCCTAAAACACTACCCCCAGCGTGACCCCTACACTACACAAAGACCACTGCACTACCCAAAACCTTAAACACTACCCCCAGCACGACCCCCTACACTACCCAAACACCACTGCACTACCCTAAACCTAAAACACTACCCCAGCACGACTCCCTACACTACACAAACACCACTGGACTACCCTAAACCCTACAACACTACCCCCAGCATGACTCCCTACACTACCCAAACACCACTGCACTAAACTAAACCCTAAAACACTACCCCCAGCACGACCCCCTACACTACCCAAACACCACTGCACTACCCTAAACCCTAAAACACTAACCCCAGCATGACCCTCTACACTACCCAAACACCACTGCACTACCCTATACCCTAAAACACGACCCCCTACACTACACAAACACGACTGCACTACCCTAAACCCTAAAACACTACCCACAGCATGACCCCCTACACTACACAAACACCACTGCACTACCCTAAACCCTAAAACACTACCCCCTACAGTACACAAACACCACTGCACTACCCTAAACCCTAAAACACTACCCCCATTATGGCCCCCTGTAGGAAGGTGGAATCTGACTATATGGTTGCCCCCACTTTTTTCCTGGTGTTTTGCTGGTTTATGACTTAGTTGGACTGGGATCCTGCTATTCAGGGCCCCAGTCTATCTGCTTTCTCTGTAAAATGGTTTCCATGTGCCTTAGGCACATCTCTGATTGGAATCTGGAGTGCCCTTATAAGTCCCTAGTATATGGTATACTATGTACCCAGGGCATAGGTACCTCAGAGGCCTACCAGGGGCTGCAGCATGTATTGTGTCACCCCTGGAAGGCCATCCAAACTGACACCACAGGTCTGCTACTGCAGCATGGGTAAGGTGGTGCATGCACCCCTTACTGTGATATAGGCTACCTATATCACTATATACATACACACATATAAACCTATAAGTCACTCCTATGGCAGGCCTTATCAATCCTGAAGGCAGAGTGCGTGGTTCCTATGTGAGAGGGTGCCCCTGCATGAGCAGGGCCCCTCTGCAGCGTTCGGAGACCTTCTCTGATGCTGTTTGTAGTGCAGCCTGACCATATACTCTTAAGCGCATTATAACCTCGCGTTAAATGCTAACTTTGGGATGGCTGCACCGAAACATGTCGTGTTTGGTGTCAAACATCTTGGAATACTACCCCCCGCCAATTCTGGCGGTGGGGGTATCATTCCACCCTTCTAGAGGGAGAGACATGTTAACCCTGGCTTGCCCGGTAACTTCTTTCTAAAGCCCTGGCATCACAAAATGGATGCTGCTGCCACAGACAAGTCTGGCCTCCTGCTGCTGGCCGAAACTCCGGCAGAGGAGGCCTGGACAATAGGTTTCCTGTCGCAGGGAGGTGTAACCACCTCCCCAGACAGGATAATGTGTATTGGGGCTGGGCGGGAGCACTCTTGGGTGCTTTGAAATCCTGCACTGGGGGCACATTTGGTGTCCCTGTGCATACCCCAGTTCAAACCGGATCAGGGGCTTCCAGCTCCTGCTTTGGCGCGAATTGGACAAAGGTAAGGGGTGTAGCCACCCCTCTGCCCTGACCCACCCATAGGTGGGGCCACAGAGTAAGTCCAACCCCTAAACTTAGTATAAGTATAGGAACCCAGTCCTTAGGACTTTAGATTATCCCTGGACGAAACTTGGACACAGAATCCTGGACCTTCGACGCTCTACTTAAAGATTAGAGGACAGAAGAATCTCCCTTGGGGTCAAGGAGTGACTCCCCTGCTTGGCAGGCACCAAAGAAGCAATTGTCCGGTCTGCATCGCTGAAGCTCCCGTCGGACGCCGAAGTCTTTGCATCACCAGAGGTGGATTTCCAAACTTCCCCGAGACTGCCCTGAGTCCCCAGCAAAGCTGAGGCCCGTAGCTGTCGTGGGTAACGTGGAACCGTGACCCCTGGACACCGCACGCATTTGCATGTGCATCCTCTTCTGGGTCTCCCACGAAGTCGTGCTTTGGGCTCCGAGTAGCCCTAGCCTCCAGCACCAACTGCACCGAAGATCACTGGCCTCCACTCCACGAGTGTCCTGTGAGCCAGCTCCACGTGCACCTTCTTGAGGCTCCTTCGCGGTCGCTAGCCCGTTGGCTAGTAGCCCTTCACGAAGGCCAATCTTTTTCTACTTGGGCTCCCTGGTTGCTCCAGGCTTGCCCTCACTTACCCTTGCTGGGTGAGTTCCTCAGACCTTGCTGGTCTGCACAATCGTCAATCTTCATCTTCATCGAGACTTGCCGTTGCCAAGGCTTGTTGGGTCCAATCCGGTCGCCGACACCTCAGCACTCGACAGACATCGTGTACCAGCCCAAATCCTGCTCTTGGTCACCGACAATGCCTCCTGGACCTCGTGGCTGAAGAGTCAAGACGACTGTCAACCTACCTGAAGCACTCGACATCGGTGGGCATCTGCTCATCGCCTTCCTGGTCACTGGCTAGTGACCCAGACTCTGTCCCCTCTGCTTTCAGGTTCTTCAGATCTCCGATCCACCTTTGGATCCACCCGGACACTTTTCACTTGGTCGCCAGCAGCACTTTGCAGCAGATCGCCATTCAAATCGACGACGAAACCCGACCCCGAAAGGCACCTATGCACCCGGCTTCCCTGGGTGAGGTAACAAGAGTACTCCGGTGCTCCCGTGGGTAGAGACTCTAGAACGACCTAGTTCTCAAAGGGTTTGCTCCAAGTCCTTCTTTAAGTGTCCCTTTTCTTTAAATTCCCAACCGCGACTTTCTCCATAGAAGTTAACGGCGATTCGCGGCTGTGTTACTACACTGCACGCGTCTCCCGTGGGTCCCCTGTGTCACTACCTTGGGTGGTTCCTTGTGGTCCAAGCACTTCTAGAGGCTCTAGGCCTACTGTCTAGCTCAGTCGTGGTTCTTATACCACTTTATTGGTATATGGTTTGGTACGCCCCTAGGGCCCAAACGTGTATTTGTGCTATTACTGTGTTTAAATAACTTATAACTTATGTACTTCGAACTCTAGCCTCATAAAGAGACTAGAGGGGTGTGTTTAGTAATAAATACATATATTTTGAATATATACCTGGTGTGGTGCTCTTTCATTTGGTCACTCAAGAGATTATAGACTGGTAAAACAAGCTGCTTTACATTCCTTCAAGACTTAGCCTGAAGGCTGCTCTCCATAGCTACCACTAGGATAGCTTTCAATAAAGGTTGTCTTTAACCTATCTCCAATAAGGGGTTGTTTGGACTGGTGCAAGGTGCCCACTATAATTAGTGGACAGCATATGCCAGGCCAACTTCTCACATTGGTGTGCAGCGTGTGGGCTTGCTATTGTTTTACCAGATAATCTCAATTGAATTGATCAACTGAAAACCACTAAAGGTACCTAAGGTACATATAAATTAAGCTTAGTATACAGTAAGTTCTACTGAACTTAGAGTTGTGTGTTAAGGGATAGCACACCCTTTCTACAACAAGAGAGTTTAGTAGGCCACACTAGAGTAGGTAGTGCATACACCACACCTCACTAGTGATGTCTTCAAAGCCAGGACCCAGAGAGTCCTTGCCAGAAGCCACTGGGCTTCTTCCCTCCAAGTATGATACACTCCCATTCTTGGAATTGAGAGCAATATGCAATGTGAGGAAACTGAAGACAGGCCAAAGTCCCACCACCCGACATCTGAGAGAGATGTTAATGGCTGATGACCTCAACAGGCCCTTAGGGACTGAAGGGGCAGGTGCAGAGGGTGGGGCAGAAGATGAGGATGGGGCCAGAGGTAGCAACACCCCCAACCCCCCCTCTGGAACTGACCAGGAGGGTGACAATGACCCTGACCTGGAAAACCCAATCCCTCCTGTGGAAGATGATGAGGAGGATCAGGATGACCTCCACTTTGTCCCCCCAGGAAGGATTGTGTGTGTGCCTAGGAGGTCTAGATCTCCTTCTCAGGAGTCTAACCACTCTAGCAACTCAGTAGGGACCTCTGTCTCCTCTCATAGGAGGGAATCCTCTCATGAGAGGAGAAAAAGACTGATTCAGTATGAGCAAGCCCAGCTTGAACTCAGAAAACAGCAGTTGGCTATAGACAGGGAGTCCCTAGATCTCTACAGAGAGAGAAAAAGTTGGGACTAGAATCCCATGGTGGCAGCAATATCCCTAAAGATAGGGAAAGGTCTTATGACCATAGAAACCTAAACAAGATTGTCCCTCCCTACCAGAGTGGGGATGACATCCACAAATGGATAACTGCACTGGAGAGGGCCTGTAAAGTTCAGAGGGTCCCCCAGAAGCAGTGGGCAGCAATCTTGTGGCTATCCTTTGCAGACAAAGGTAGAGACAAGCTCCTCACTGTAAGAGAAGAGGATGCTGACAATTACACAGTCTTGAAGAGTGCTCTGATAGATGGGTTTGGCCTAACCACTGAACAGTATAGGTTGAAGTTCAGAGACACCCAAAAAGCTAAGACTCAAGACTGGGTTGATTTTGTAGATTGTGCTACTAAGGCTCTGGAAGGTTGGATACATGGCAAGCAAGTGCAGGACTTTTTAGGATTGTACAATTTGATTATGAGGGAGCAGATCCTTAATAATTGTCAAAACCAGCTTTTGCACCAGTATCTGGTGGACTCTGATCTGACCTCTCCCCAAGAATTGGGAAAGAAGGCAGACAAATGGGTCAGAACCAGAGTAAAAACTAAAAATCAGGGTGGTGACCAGAAGAAAGATTCTACTAAGTCCCAAGAGAAAGGTGGGGATAAATCTAAGGATAAGTCCCCTACAGGGCCCCAAAATTCCTCTTCTGGGGGTGGGTCCCAAACTCCTTCTCCTGAAAAGAAACCTTATTGCCATGTCTGTAAAAAGCCTGGGCACTGGAAAACTGATCCCAGTTGCCCCAGGATTGGCAATAAAGAAACTGTTCCTCCCACAACTACTACCACCCCTCCTGGTACTACCAGTAGTAATCCTCCAGTTGGGAGTAGTGCACCCAAAAAGTTAGGTGCTTTTGCAAGAGGAACAGAGGTGGGCCCTAGTTTAGACAGGGACCCCTCAACACACTCCTCTGACTCTGATGGTGGTATAGGATTTGCCACCTTTACCATGGGTCCCACAGCATTGGGCAGGTACAGATTGGAGCCAATAATTAATAGTCAGAAAGCTGTGGCATTTAGGGACACAGGGGCTAGTGTCACCATGGTGGCAGGGAAACTAGTCCCCCTCACCAGCTTTTACCTGAGTTTAAATACCAGGTGACCAACATTGATGGTGTCAGAACAGATCACCCCATGGCCATAGTCAATCTCAGCTGGGAGGGGGTCACAGGCCCAAAAAGAGTGGCAGTGTCCCCAACCTTACCTGTAGATTGCCTAATGGGCAATGATCTGGAAATTTCAGCCTGGGCTGAAGTTGAACACCAAACCCATCTCAGGATGTCGGGTGTCCCTGTAAAGGTTAGTGGGGCTGTGATGGCCACAGCCCCAGCCCAAGAATTTGGAGAGATGGAGCCTGAAAGAATGGCCCCCTCTCCCCCAACAGAGAGCACAAGGGTTGAAGAAAAGTCTTCTTCCCCCCAGACAGTAGGTAAGAGTCAGCCTCCTCAGGAAACTGACCCTACCCCTAGTGAAGGAACTGCCACAGAGGTAGTCAGGCCTGGCCTGGCCACCCCCCTGATGGCAGAGGACCCTTCCAAGGTGGTACCCAGTCTGGAGCAGGTAACCTGCCCCTCTCTACCCTGTCTCAGTCAGCCCAGGGCTGCAGAGGTCAGGGAGGTCAGTGGACCCCCCAGGGCCCCCTGTCCAGAGGAACCCCCCCATCAGCAGATTAGGGGCACCCAGCCTAGTAGCCCTAGCCAGGTGAAAATTCCTCCACACACTGAGGGATCCCCATACCTTTATGTAGGGACCTCCCCCAGAAGGACTCTGGTAGGCAAGGGCAAACATGGGACCAAAAGGTTCCAAATCTGCCATATCCCTCCAGTGTTCCATCCAAAGGGACCCAACCCCCAGCTGTAGGCAACCAAAGGTTGACCCTTAGAGCAAAGTGCAACTCAGTCATGGAAAGACAGGCATACATGGTGACCAGTGATACACTACACAAACACCACTGCACTACCCTAAACCCTAAAACACTAGAACCCAGCACGACCCCCTACAGTACACAAACACCACTGCACTACCCTAAACCCTAAAACACTACCCCTACACTACACAAACACCACTGCACTACCGTAAACCCAAAACACTACCCCAGCACTACCCCCTACACTACCCAAACACCACTGCACTACCCTAAACCCTAAAACAGTACCCCCAGCATGACCCCCTACACTACACAAACACCACTGCAATACCCTAAACCCTAAACCCTAAAACACTAACCCCAGCACGACCCCCTACACTAACCAAACACCACTGCCCTACCCTAAACCCTAAAACACTACCCCCAGCACGACTCACTACACAAACACCACTGGACTACCCTAAAACACTACCCCCAGCACGACTCCCTACACTACCCAAACACCACTGCACTACACTAAACCCTAAATCTACCCGCATCATGACCTCCCACACTACACAAACACCACTGTACTACCCTAAAACACTACCCCCAGCACGACCCCCTACACTACCCAAACACCACTGCACTACCCTAAACCCTAAAACACTACCCACAGCATGACCCCCTACACTACACAAACACCACTGCACTACCCTAAACCCTAAAACACTACCCCCTACACTACACAAACACCACTGCACTACCCTAAACCCTAAAACACTACCCCCAGCATGACCCCCTACACTACACAAACACCACTGTACTACCCTCAACCCCCCTACACTATACAAACACCACTGCATTACTCTAAACCCTAAAACACTACCCCCAGCACGACCCCCTCACAACACAAACACCACTGCACTACCCTAAACCCTAAATCTACCCCCAGCACGACCCCCTACACTACCCAAACACCACTGCCATACCCTAAACCCTAAAACACTACCCCCAGCATGAACCCCTACACTACCCAAACACCACTGCACTACCCTAAACCCTAAAACACTACCCCCAGCACTACCCCCTACACTACACAAACACCACTGCACTACCCTAAACCCTAAAACACTACCCCAGCACTACCCCCTACACTACCCAAACACCACTGCACTAACATAAACCCTAAAACACTACCCCCAGCACAACCCCCTACACTACAAAAACACCACTGCACTACCCTAAACCCTAAAACACTATCCCCAGCACGACTCCCTACACTACCCAAACACCACTGCACTACCCTAAACCTACCCCCAGCATGACCCCCTACACTACCCAAACACCACTGCACTACCCTAAACCATAAAACACTACCCCCAGCATGACCCCCTACACTACACAAACACCACTGCACTACCCTAAACCCTAAAACACTACCACCAGCATGACCCCCTACACTACTCAAACACCGCTGCACTACCCTAAACCCTAAAACACTACCCCAGCACGACCCCCTACACTACCCATACACCACTGCACTATCCTAAACCCTAAAACACTACCCCCAGCACAACCCCCTACACTACTGCACTACCCTAAACCCTAAAACACTACCCCCAGCATGACCCCCTACACCACCCAAACACCACTGCACTGCCCTAACCCTAGAAAAGAAACCCCCACCCCATGCCCAATCCCCCTTACCTCTCACTCCTCGTGATTCCTCTCTCCTCATGGTTCCTGCTTCACGTCGTCTCTGAGGGGCGGTGCACGTCGTTGTGAGGAAATGGAACAGCCTCTGTTTCCTTACAACAACATGGATCGTCTACATGTTTTTTAGAACGCATGGTCATTTACCATACATACCTTTACAACAAAATTCGTTGTAAAGGCATGCGTGGTAAATGACCATGCGTTCTAAAAAAATGCGTAGTAATGACTTCGTGATGTACAACGCATGCGTGGTAATGCATGCGTTGTAATGATATCGCAAAGTAAAAAAGTCGTTGTAACGGCTGTTTACCGATCGAAGATGGTCCCTGTTCTTCAGTGAGACGTTTATTTGATTAATTAGGAGGAAGGAATGTGGTTTTTTTACCAAAAAGTGCATTCCCGGCTGTTGTATTGTGAAAGTGTCCGCGTGGCCTGGTTTCACTTCCGGTGAGAGAGTGGAAGAGTCTGTTTGGATCTAAAGGAGTTCTGTTGTTGGACGCGGCCGGCGCGACATGTCATCAGAAAACATAGCTAATGGAAAGCGTCCTCCCTGAAGTGTGGAGCAGTGCCATGAGAGGTCAACGAGTGTGCGTCCCACCGCAGTATGACCGTACCACGTGACCCATGTGCCGCCTCCAGGGTACGGGAGGCAGAAGCGGCATCGCAGGTTCTCTTGAAGACCGTTGTAGCACTAATTCTACATTTTGGTACTAGGGCATTTTAACTTCGTTGTTCCTGCCAGATACAAAGAGAAGATCCTGTGTTATTCAGTGCCCTCGTTACCTTTTTGTGGGTTGTGGTGCTTGTCACTTAGCTGCCCCGCCGGTGCACACGACTGGGCACCCCACCTCGTGTGCCCTCTGCAAGGCCTCTGCCCTCGGATCACTGGTTTCGGTTTCTGGAGTGGCAACATAAACAGTTGCTCCCAAGGGACTAGCCTGAACACTTAGGTGAATATCCCCTGCACCAGCATTCCACGGAAATTCTTTCCTAGCTGTCCCACGTCAACGAGGACGTCATAATAGCACGGCTCCGCTCGCGACACCGTATGACGTCATCGGAGCCATAAGAGTACCTCGTCGGCGTGCTGACGTCAGTTCCACCCATTTTTTCCGTGCCACCGAGGCAAACAGGGGACCGAGACATTTTCACATGTATACATAGTATAATAAATATATATATATATTCACTGAAAAAACCATAGGTTTCAGGGGCGTTACAGTTAGTTGGACATTTCACTCGTACAAAACCATAGAAATTCCCCCGTTATAGTTAGTTCAGCTAACTATAACTCGCGCGCCCGCAATGCACTGCTGATGACGTCACATATTACATCACTCATGACATGGTCAGTGACATCACTGATGACATCACTGATGACATCTCAAATGACATCACTGATGACATCACTGATGACATCATCCTTGTGATAGAGTGGCAGACCTCCTCTCACCCTAATATAACCTTTGATACACACACTCAAAAATACAAACTAACATTTTCAAAACAATGAACTGAAGCAGTCTATACCCACAAGGCTATTGTGAATGATTCCAACAAGAACTCCTCCTCTGCATTTCTTCATTCTGCCCCTTTTCTCTTCTTCCGCTCCTCTCTTTGAGAGCTTTAGTATATTGTTTTTCTCAATGGCTTTCACAGGTTTTTTTCATTGCTTCTCTCGCCTTTCGTTAGATTGACAGTCAGTCCACCTCTAACCTATTTTTTTCCTCCCTTTGTGAATGTCTTATCTTCTCTCTTTTTTTGGCTTTTCCTCAACACAAAAGTTACTAAAGTGCGAGAATGCAAAGTTGTGGAATGTGAATTAGTCTTTTAACATTCTTCGTGCTGTATTTCCTAAAGAAAATGATAGTGTTACAAATCCCTTTTTTACTCTCGCATCACCTGAATAAAAATAAGACCTTTTAAGAGAACCGGGCTAAGTGGTGTTTTCCAGGATTTTCTTCTTAAATATAGGTGGAAAGAATGTTAACAAAGACATAGGGGAAATCATTAATATTGTTCATGTCTGTGACTGAAGTACAGTCTTGTACCTGGAAATTGGACTGAAGCGGAAGTAGGTATTGTCTATGTTGGGTGTATGTCAGAATATCAGAGAAACATTGTGTCCTAAATACTGTTTTCAAAATATATTTCCTCATTGGGCGAGGATTTTCTATAATTAACTCCAAGGGGATGACATTTTTGTAAGCAATATTTAGGAGACAATATTTATACCACATGATATTGTGATTGCGGTTGAGGTACTGCACCCTCGAATTATGCAACACCTGCTGGTATCATAGTGCCCATGGTGTTGCTAAATGAGGAGTGCCAAGGACAGTAAAGTCATGAACTGTTTTGTCGGTTTCTCAAAATGAAATTAGGGGGTATATTAAAAAGAACTGATGCTAAGCAAATTTGACGCTGGTTAGCGGCAATTCTTTTACAGTTGACTATCGCCGAAATTCATCGCCATGTAAGCAACGTATTTACAATACGTTGCTACATGGCGATAGTGTCAGCTAGCGAAAACTGCCACTAACATAGCATCAAGTTGATAAAATATTTGATGTTAGCGAGAGAAAAGTGACAAAAGGCCAATTAGAGGCAAAAATATTCACGTTAGTCAGCCGAACGTCACTTTGCAGTCTCTAGAGGTACAAATAGCCGATAAATCTACCTCTAATAAAAAAATATATATAAAAGCAATGGAATGTAGAAAGGAGTAGCCAGGGCCAAGTAAAGCACCGGTCAACAACCCCCCCAACCCTCCCCCAACAGTAGGATGCCCAGCCAAATTCCCAAGGGAAAGGGAAATGCAAAATCAGGCGCCATTCTTGCAACATCATGGCGGCTGATGCCTGGAAGCGCAGACAGTCCCGGGTGGGCCTGCATCTGAGACCCGGAGTGGGAGGCGCCAGTGTTGTGGAGTTGCTGCTGCCTGACGGTGGAGGCAGTCCGTATTGGGCACGAGCCTGTGGGCCGTGGCAGTAGACATTGAGGCTTTGCCGATCGCCCTTACCTGGTGGCATAGTCTGGCAGGTAGAATGGAAACATGTTGTTGACCTGTGTGAAAGGACAGGCTGGCGCCCCTTGGAGCTGTAATCAGTAGAGCGCTTCTGAGCACCAATGTGGGGAGGTCTGCATTACATAACATGCGCCACCACTACGTTGGGGTGCACGGAGGAGAATGCCAATGGGGGCACCACTCTGCCTCACAGACTGGATCATGTTGTGCTGGCCGGATGCTGTGGAGGGGGAGGCTCCTGAGCTGCGCCGAACTTGTGTGGCAGGAGCACCACAACTTCATGCCTAAGGCTGCCCTGTTACATCACCTGCATCTGCAGGTTCCCCAGTGGACTTGGCTGCGACTTCTGTACTCAGGATTGTGAAATCTGGCCTGACTGAGTCACAGATTTTGAGAGAGTGCAGCAGATTGATCCCCGGTGTCCATGTCCAGGTGAGGAAAAGGTGGGATGGGGAGCGGAGGAGGCCCGGGGGTCGACTTGGGCCCAGGCCTAGCACCTGTGGGGTGTGCACACCGTGCCCTGAGCAATCCCTGCGCTGGGACGGACCTACATCGCCAAGGGCACTGCACAAGACTGGTGGGGGACCCCATTAACTGGCTCTAGTCCCTGATATCGTCTGTTGGTGGTGGCGGGTGCCAGGGGCATGGGGTCATTAAGGCACCAGCCCTTGGGCACGCTGCCTGATCTGCCCTCACTCACTGGGGCACTGGGGAACACGGAATCTGGTTGCCACTGTTAGCTAGGAGGAGGCGACCAGGTTGTGCTGCCTTTCCTCGCCCCCTGGTAGTGAGATCTTAGGTGTACGGGGGATTTCCAACAGTGCCGCAAGAACGAAGAATCCTGGCTAGCATACACCTGACTGTAGGAGAGGGGCCGGCTAGCCACACTGCAATGCACAGCATGTCATACATATTGCCTGGGCGTCTGGCGCAACAATGGCCCGCCTGCCGACGGGGGTGGCATCGACATTTGGCTGCTCCTCCGTGTCAGTGAACCAAGTGGCTGGGGTTCACTGTTGGGCGGGGCAGGTGACAGAGGACACCCTGGATTCCAAACTAGACTCTGTACTCGTAGCGGGTACCTCCCTCAAACAAACGTGCACTTCCTTTGAGGGCCACATAGACAAAATTACAGTCGACTTCACCATGGAGCGCGCAGATCATCACAAGCTGACTTACAAGTTACACGACATTGAGCAAGAACTGGCCAAAGTCCCCCTGAATACACTGAGTGCAACGTTAAAGGTGCAGGAGCCAATGGCACATGTGAAGTCACTGGAAAGAACAGCCGAGGTTGCAGAGGGCCGCTCCAAGCGTGACAACGTGAGGGTGTTGGGTCTGCCCAAGGGAGCAGAAGGGGCTGATGCAGTGGCATATATTGAGACATGGTTGTGTGACCTACTGCCCGCAGGTGCATTCTCCCCATTCTTTGTTGTGGAGTGGGCCCATGGAGTGCCGGCGAACCGTCCACTGCCGAGGACAGGTCCTAGACCCTTTCTCTTCCACCTCCTACAGGGATCGTGACACTGTCCTGAGGGAGGAACGCAAGCTGGGGGAGGTGAAAGTGGATAACTCCACAGTTATTTTCTTCCCTGATTACGCCACAGGGGTGCAGAGGCAGAGGGGCTCGTCTCTAGTGGTTAAGCGATGCCTCTGAGAGTTAGGCATCAAATACTCCCTCGTCTACCCGTAAAGGCTGCGAGTGATCTCAGATGTTGACACGCAAATCATTGATGCCACTGAACCGGTCTGGACCTGGCTGCAAACTACTGGTCACCAGGTGCTGCGGAAAGGGAGTGAAGGGTCTGCGCAACAAGCTGTCATTCGTGGAGCCAGTCGTACTGGGAGGCGTAGGAGGAGCAGGCGTCCCCTGCCACAACTACAACCCACCCCCAATCCGCAGCAGGTTATACAAGAGAGGCGGAAGGCGCTGCATGTGGCGGCAACAATGTGCAATCGCACTCAGAGACAGGATCCCGACACTTTCCCTGAATCCACCCCCAGCGAGGTGGGCTTCACTGCGACATGGTCATCTGCTGCGGAGTCCGTGCAACCCCCGGATGTAAGTCCTCAGACGGCAAATAAGCTAGGTCAGCACTTAGAGGGGATCCAGTCCAGTCATCACCTAAAGCGAACAGAGCAGTTGGTCAGCTGAATGATGCATGTCAGTGGTGGGGGTGGTGGTCTCCTTGGTGCTCTGAGCTGCAATTGTAGGAGGTCCAGGGCGTCGTTGAAATTGCCAAGGATGAATTGTGGGAGTTTTTCTATTATCCAAGGGCCCTAGTGGCACTCTTGCAGTGCTATAAAGTCACTTGTTTGACGGTCCGGTGCCGCATTGTGCCACAGAATGTTTACAAGGCCACGTAAAGCCACTTTCCATGGCTTTCCATGGCCTTGTAAATTTGCCTCTTTCACACATTAAACAGTGTGAAAGGGGCTTTCAGTGGGTGTTGCTCGGGCGTTACCACGCCAATCCAATGGAATCTGAAGCATTCCCAGGTTTATGAGAAACAGTAAACCTTCGGAATGCGTCAGAATCTAACACCACCCATGGGTGGTGTTTGGGAGGTGCTACGAGTATAAATGTTTTCATTTCTCCTCTTTTTTTCACTTTTTCTATGTGTGCAGCATTCTGCAGCACACAGAGAAAGAGGAAATCCCTGAATTGATAGGATTTGTGAAGGTAGGTGTCCCTTCCTGCACAACATCAATCAACTCCGCAACACAGTCACCCTTGCACCATTTCGCAAGGGTTCCTGCACTGGTGCATGGCAGCCATTGTGCATCAACATAGGGAAAAAAGACAGGGGGGCTTATTCATGAGCCCCTTGCGACAGTTTAACGCCGCCAGTGCGTCATTTTCTTGACGTACTTGCAGTGTGAATTTTGCACCACTTTGCGACGTATTTACAAAGTGATGCATCTAGGCATATGTGTAACCTTGTAGAGTCCTGAGCAACATTATACCTGCATCAGGTATGATGTTCGCAGGGTGGACGTTCCCACGCAACAAAGCCTCGTAGGAGTGGTGCAGTGAAATCTATCAGATTTCACTGCAACAATTCTAGGACATCACTGCGTCAAAACCTTACACCTGCCTCATGGCACGCGTAAGGGTGATGCAGTGCCATAGGGATAGGCTTGCCCCATGCATTGCTGGAGTTGCGTCATGCTTGCGACACAACTGCAGCAATGCTTGACTTTAGCGCTGACAGATACATCAGGATTCCAGACGTATCCATAATTTATTGCGACATGGAGCACCATACAGTAATTACGGCGCATCTATGGTGTCGAAAAGAGGGCACAGTGAAAAGTGTCCAATCACTGTTTTATTGCAGCGATGCAACACTTTTCATGAATGGGGCCCAGGAATGCAGCCTATCTTATTGATAGGGCGCACTCCTGAGCATTTGTTTTGGCGCAGGGCAGCACAGCATTATTCCTTGCATCGCTGTCCAGCACCCAAACATCTTATAGGTGGCCTAACTGTTTGCACCAATTTTAAGACCAGGTATGTTCTGGCTTTAAAAAAACTGCCTCTATTGGACTGAGAGGCAGTTTTTTGGGTTTTGCGACATACAAGGAAATCTTTGTAAATATCGCGTTGTGTGTTTTCAGGGAATTTTTACGTGGGAACGCCTACCTTGCATCTCATTTTCGGTAAGTCACGCTAACAGAAGTGCCGATGTGAAAAATTCACGTTTACACTTGAAAACTGCGGCTAACTGGAGCTACGGTGATGAACAAAAGCCGCCGTAACATCAAAATATTTACGCTATGGCGGCATTAAGTTCTTGTAAACTTGCCCCTAGATGTCTTTGGAATGTCAGAGAGTTTGATTCTCCATGGATTGGAGGTGCCTGTCGGATTGACAGACACAATTGCAAACCCCAAAGAGATTGATACAATGACACCTATTCGTCCTTGAAATGGTTTATGTACTTGCAAATTGGCTGAAATACGTACATATATTAAGAATGAGAAAACATGTTGGGGAGGAACAAATTAATTAATACCGGAAATAATCATTCTCTTCGATGGTTGCCCAATATTACATTGTCCCAACTTGTCATTAACACAGTATGGAGTTGTGTTGGGTTAGTTCGATGACATTGTTGGGACCTTGAATGAGAATGAAATAGTTCTTGGCAACCAGTCTGTTGCAGGTTGAACTGGGCTTGTTGAACCACCAGATAGTAAAAATCAGCCACATTTTCAGAAAACTCACAATTTGTTTGCATGAAGCAAATGTATATGTAATTAATTTCAAGGACAATTGTAAATTTTTGTTTGCCATTCTCAAAACACAGCTTGTTTTCTTTAAGGACTGTAGTACTCTATGTTTTCTGACATCCAAGTCTCATAATGCAACACAAACTGCTGCCTGAACCCTCTTGTGTTTATTGTGATAACTTGCAAGTTTACTTTAGAATGTCACTGTTTTATTTAAAATTCTAATCTTCTTCAATAAACATAGAGGCTGATTCCAACCAGCTTCATATCCTAAACATTCAGAGGAAAGGGTAACCTGCCGACAATAAAAAGATATGTTGTGAGGCGAAAATTGCCCACATGTCCATTGATCAACAGGGGAGCTATATCCTACAAACGGGGAAATACCATGTGGAGATTGAATTTTCTATGCAGAAAACTTACACTCCACATACATCTTCCTGGGCAATTAAAGGCTTTTAGGTAAATTGATATTTTAACAGAAAAATTATGGTTTCCCAAATTTGAAAATCTCATATGATGTCAACATCAATCGAACATCTATTGCTAACCTGGTGTCAGTTGTTTTTTAAAGTGTGAATCTCACTAACAGTGAGTGAGACTGAAGAGGGTGCTTGTATTGTAGTGGGGCATAAATCATCATATGAATGGTACTTCACCTAAATGTCTCTTAATGACAAAAAATGGTTAATTTTATATCACACTTTTGTTTGATAAAAAAATAAATCACAATCTTTTTAATATGATCTAGAATAAACAAATTCATCCATATGACCTGGTGATAGTACCAATAATGGGGCTTTTCAAAACCTTGCAATCCTTTATCAGGCCTATCTAGCCCATAGACTGTTGATCAGGGAATTATGTTATGTTATATGTATTTGTAGAGCGTGCAATCATGTACAAGCGTATCCCGACGCTGAGCAGGCGTACAGTCCTTGCCTCGAGGATGGGGTTACTCGAAGAGCCAAGTTTTCAGCTTCTTGCGAAACTCAAGTAAAGAGAAGGAGGCTCTAATCTGTGTACTGGGAGGTCGTTCCATGCTATAGAAAGGACTTATGAGAAAGCTTGACCTCCAGCTGTTTTCTGTGTATGGGTGGGATGTGAGTCTGGATGAGTAGAGGTGTCTAGCTGGTTGATGGAAGGAGATGCAACTGTTCAGGTAATCCAGGCTTGTCTTGTGTAGTGCTTTGAATGTGAGGGTGAGGAGTCTGAACTGAGCATAATTGTGAATTAGGAGCTCCCTGAGGTGTGGTGTGATGTGAGTTCCTGGTGAAAGGTTGAGGATGTGTCTGGCTGCCACGTTCTGAAAAGTTTGTAGTCTTCTGGTGAGTTGCTTTGTGATTCCAGTGCAGATGACGTTCCCGTTGTCCAGCCTGCTGGAAACAAGGGTGTGGGTGATGGTTTTTCTGCTGGTGCTTGGGAGCCATTTGAAGATCTTCCTCATCATCCTCAGGGTGTGAAAGCATGAATCTATGACGGCATTGACTTATGCAAACTAGTCTAGTTTATTGTCAGTATTGATCCCAAGGTTCCTGGGTGGGAGGTGAAGTAAGTGTGAGTCTGAGGTCGGCCAGCCACCAGGTGGAGACACAGGGTGAGGTGTTTTTTTCCGAAGATCACTACTTCTGTCTTGTTGGTGTTGCGCTTTAGACAGTTAGACTTCACCCAGGTTGTGTCCTCGGTCATGCAGGTGGGAAACTTGCTCCTTATGTTGGGGGTTTTGTTGAGAGGGACAACATAAGATGTGAGTCATTGGCATATGAGAGGATGTTGTTGTGGGCGTGGGTGACATTGGCTAGTGGATCCATATGTGTGTTGAAGAGGGTAGGGCTGAGGGCTGAACCTTGAGGCACTCTGCAGATTAAATTACAGGCTTCTGAGGAGTACTCTGTTAGGCTGACCGTTTCAGTTCTTTCCATCAGAAAGGAGAAGATCTAGCGGAGAGCGGATCCTTGAATGCCAATCTCTTGCAGGCATCTGATGATTGTGGGGGGTGATACCATGTCGAAGGCTGCCAAGAGGTCTAGAAGGATGAGGTTGCAATACATTTGTACCTCAGCACCATCACCAATCCTGGCCTATGACTGTTGCTGTCACTGTGGCTCTATCTCTGGCCCACATCCTTAGCTCCTTGCATTGTGATGGTACTGCATGCCTACCCTCTACCTGAAATGTCAGACAGACCTGTATCATCAATGGGTAATTTGAAAAAATATATGGGAAATGTTCAAAATCGACTAGGACCTAAGAAATTTGTGTTTTTCTAAATAGTAAACGTGGCTTCGCACTGTTGCATTGCACTAGTGAAG
The DNA here is from genome assembly GCA_963921515.1 of Calotriton arnoldi. Classification (NCBI taxonomy): domain Eukaryota; kingdom Metazoa; phylum Chordata; class Amphibia; order Caudata; family Salamandridae; genus Calotriton; species Calotriton arnoldi. The sequence goes on along the minus strand of CAWUFW010004604.1, from coordinate 861,010 downwards.
AAGTACATTAACACTGCATTAGAAGGTCTTGATGCTTGGAATATTATGATAGAACTAACGTTATTCCTCATGATGCTCTCCTTTCCTTCCTTTATTTAGTTGGTGCCACAAGATGACGTCCCAGCAAAAAGAGTTCTCTGAGCAGGACGCAGATTTGCCATCTTTTCATCACACGTCCTTAGCTTACATGCAAGTCCATCTGGAGGAGCATGAGCAATGCAAGCCCAGCACCAAGGAGTTGATCCTCAAGAAGGCCAAGGAGATCTGTACGTGCACCCCAAAAATGATCACAAAATCTCTCGTTCAGGTCCTTCCTGTGCTGGAGTGGGTCCCTCGTTATAAGATCAAACAGCAGCTCCTGAATGACATTGTGTCAGGGCTCATCGTTGGAGTTGTTACCATTCCGCAGTCTATTGCGTATTCCCTCTTAGCCAACGTGGATCCTATTTATGGACTATACACAAACTTCTTTTGCTGCCTTGTTTATATTGCCTTTGGCACATCACGCCATTCCTGCGTTGGGACCTATGGAGTGCTGTGCCTGATGATTGGCCAGTCAGTTAGCAAGCAGTTGAAAGCTGCTGGCTATGCAACAGATGGAGGAACTGTTGCTGGGGCATTTATAAACTCATCTTTACCAACCAATGCCACATACTTCTGTGACAAAGGCTGTTTTGCCATCAAGGTTGCCACATCATTGACTTTTCTTGTTGGGGTTTACCAGGTAATTTGCAAGAATGAATTCTGTTTGCATAGTCTAGTCACCAGTGATGAAGCAAAGCTGCCGTAGTCCATAAGGTGATCAAAAAAAGTGGTCCCTTTCTTATTGTTAGGTATTAAAAGTCATCAATAATTTAGCATCTGTAGACCTATCAAACCCATAGTCCCTTGCACCTGCTGCCCTCATGATAGAAAACCCCCAGAAAGTCAATGGCCCCTCATATGCTCTTACCAATATCACCGTTTGAGTATTACCATGCATCAGAATGGGCTGGAACTCGCAGGCCAGGAAATTTGGCAGTTCACAAAGGGCAATGTCTTCTCACCTCTTCTAATTAATGAATGGCATCTCTTTTAATCCTTTCAAACAAATAGCAATGCATCTCCTTTAAGTAGCAGCGCTTTCTCTTAACATATGGGGGCATATGTACAAGGGCATTGCACCACAGGAACCTCACTTTTAATGATGTTCCTGTGGTGGAATGCCCCTCTCCATATTTACAAAGTGGTGTTAAGCCAATTTTTGTGGCTTAACTCTGCTTTGTAAATATGGTACCCTTTCATGCATGTATCTGCCTGAAAGGGGCGTGCAATGGTATTTGCTGTGTGCGTTCCACCACAGCACCCATTGCTTTGTGACACTGCCCCAGATTTACAAGGATCTGTAAATCTGAGGCAGCACCAAAAACTAAAGCCATGCAAGAGCAGGCGTTAGAATGGTGAAACGACGAGAAATGGTTTTATATCTCCTCGTTTTTGCTTTTTTTATGTGTGCTGCATTCTGCAGCACACATAGAAAGAGCAAAACACCATGAATGATTGTTTATGTGCAGGAAGATGTCCCTTCCGGCACATAAACAATTATCAAATAATGACGATATGCTACTTCTATGTGTGCTGCATTCGGCAGCACACATAGAAGTAACAAGTAGTCATTATGGATTGTTTATGTGCAGGAAGGGACACGTTTCTGCACATAAGAACAAGTTACTTACCTACTGTAACTCTTTTTCCAGTGGATACAGTATTTGCCTGTGGATTCCTCACCTTTTGAATTACCCTTGCACCAGCATTCCACGGAAGCTTTTTCCATAGCTCTCCCACGTTGACGAGGACGTCACAATAGCATGGCTCCGCTTGCGACTCTGCGTGACGTCATCGGAGCCATGAGAAGACCTCGTTGGCGTGCTCACGTCAGTTCCACCAATTGTTACCGTGCCTTCGAGACGAACGGGTGAACCGACAACATTTCGCAAGCATACCCAGTATACATTATATGCACAAATATTCACAGTATATTAATCAAAGAAGAAAGGAAACTGGAAATACTAGACAAACTACATATCATTTCAAATGACAATAAAATACCAGTAATGATATACTCAAAATTCTTTTCGGTATAGTAAGACAGACAATGAAGAGGTGGGTGGGTTATTGGGGAATCCACAGGCAGATACTGTATCCACCAGAAAAAGCATTACCGAAGGTAATTAACTTGTTCTTCTGATAGATACATCTGCCTGTGGATTCCTCACCTTTTGAATTGAATTCCAAAGCAGTCCCACTCCCGGTGGAGGGTGTCCATCTACCTATACCAAAAAATCCTGCAGCACAGAACATGCAAAATGCCCGTCCCTTCTCACCTCTGAATCCAAGCAGTATTCCTTCGCAAAGGTGAGGAGGGAGGCCCAAGTTGCCGCACTGCAGATGTCTACAACAGGGACAGACTTAGCTCTAGTGCAATGAGCACTAATACCTTCAGGCGGCTCCTTCTCGGCCAAGGCGTAGCAGATCTTGATGCACAAGATGATCCACCTGGAAAGCGTTTGTTTGTGGACAGTTTTGCCCTTCATCTTTCCCTCATAACCAACGAAGAGCTGGTCATCCAGCCTTAATTCCTTAGTTCTGTCCAGGTAGAAACTTAACGCCCTCTTAGGGTCCAGGCATTAAAGTCTCTCCTCCTCCTTGGAAGGGCAAGGGGTAGGATAGAAAGTAGGTAAGTTGATTGACTGCCCGGAAAGGAGTAACCACCTTAGGCAGGAAAGCAGCTTTGGTCCTGAGAACCATCTTATTTGCATAAATGGCTGTAAAAGGAGGTTTGGAACTAAGAGCCTGAAGCTCACTTACCCTCCTGGCAGAGGTAATAGCAACCAGAAAAGTTGTTTTGAAAGTAAGAAGCCTCAATGGACAACTATGAAGAGGCTCAAAAGGAGACCCCATCAGGAATGTAAGAACCAAATTTAAATCCCACTGAGGCATAATAAAAGGAGTGGGAGGGAATCTATTAGTAAGGCCTATGGGAGACTTAAACATCAATAGTTGGTCTGGCAAACAAAGGAAGGCTGAGAAAGCCAACAAGTAGCTCTTGACAATAGCCACAGCACAACCTTGCTGGGCCAAGGAAAGAGAAAAAATAAGAATATCAGACAAATGGGCCTTGAAAGGATCAATTGAACTCTCTCCACATCACTTAACAAATCTGGCCCATCTACCGGAATAGACAGATTTGGTAGAGTGTCTTCTGGCCGATAATATAACATCCACCATATCCGGTGGGAGAGAGAAAGAACTCAGGTCGTCCCGTTCAATCTCCAGGCATGAAGATGCAGGCTCTGGAGGTGGGGGTGTAGAACCTGCCCCTGCGACTGCGAGAGGAGGTTTGCCATGAGAGGGAGACGGAGCGGAGGGTGCAATGAGAGGTGAAGGAGGTCTGTGTAGCACACCCTTCTTGGCCAATCTGGAGCGACCAATATGACTTGGGCTCGGTCTCTGCGAATCTTCCCCAGAACTCTAGGAATCAAGGGTATGGGGGAAACGCTTAAAGAAGTTGCGAGCCCCAATCCAACTGAAACGCGTCCCCCAACGCTCCCCGCATCGGATACTGAAGACTGAGTGGCAAAAAGGTCCAACTGAGGAAACCCCCACATCCTGAAGACGTGATGGACCACCACTGGATGAAGCTGCCACTCGTGCTCGGCCTAGAATTGCTGACTGAGACTGTCCGCATGCACATTCAGCACTCCGGCTAGATGATTTGCAATCACACAAATCTGATGGACCTGAGCCCAGGACCAGAGTCGCAGAGCCTCTCTGCAGAGATGATACAACCCTACTCCTCCCTGTTTGTTTATGTACCACATCGTGGTAGTGTTGTCCGTCAGGACCAAAGCTGACTGGCCGCAAAAGGAGGGAAGAAAAGCCTTGAGCCAAACGAATTGCCAGCACTTCCAGAAGATTGATGTAAAGCAATCTCTCCTCCGGAGACCAAAGACCCTTGATCTCCAGATCCCCTAGAGGAGCACCCCACCCTAGAGTGGAGGCATCCGTTATCACTGTGGCCACCAGAGAAGGAGGTTGAAAGGGCTTCCCTTGAGACAGGTTGCCTGCAACACTCCACTATAACAGGTCCGCTGCAGTGTCTCTGGAGATTTTGACCACCTCTCTGAGATCTCCATTGTGTTAAAACCACTGCCTGCCGAGACCCCACTGGAGAGCCCTCATGTGCCATTGTGCATGGTTGACCAACAGTATACAGGAAGCAAACAGACCGAGCAGGCATAAGACTTTCAGGACTGGAACAGCCGCTCCATTCTGAAACATTGGGATCATATTTTGGATGTCTAAAATCTTCTGAGAAGGTGAGAAAGCATGACTTACAGTAGTGTCCAGTACTGCCCCTGTGAACAGGTTGTGCTGAGAGGGCACCAAGTGAGATTTGGGTATATTTATCAAAAACCCCAAGTCGAACAACAGTCGAGCTGTTATTTGTGGATGATGCAGCACCAACTCTGGTGACTTCGCTTTGAGCAGCCAGTCGTCCAGATAGGGGAATACAGGAATCCCCGATCTTCTGAGTTGAGCTGCCACCACCGCCATCACCTTTGTGAAGACCCAAGGTGCGGAAGTAAGGCCGAACGGGAGGACCGCAAACTGATAGTGCTGAGACCCAACCGTAAAACGAAGATACTTCCGATGCGACTTCAGAATGGGAATGTGAAAATACGCATCCTGTAAATCAATCTACACAATCCAGTCTTCCTGCAGCAGTGCCGGAAGAACCTGAGCTAGGGTCAGCATCCTGAACTTCTGCTGTTTGAGGTAAAAATTCAAGATCCTGATGTCCAGGATCAGTCTCAACCGGCCGTCCTTTTTGGGGATCAGGAAATACAAGGAGTAGCATTCCTGACCCCTTTCCTGCTCCAGAACCACCTCTATCACACCTTTCTGTAACAAGGACAGGACCTCTTGCTGCAGATGCAAGAGATGGTCCTCCAAACACCAGCCCTGGCGAGGAGGGTATGGAGGGGGAAACTCCTTGAAAGGAAGGGCGTAACCATTTTCTACAAGATTCAAAACCCAAAGATCTGATGTAACAGATTTCCAATTTTGTAGAAAATGAGACACCCGGTCTCCTACGGATCCAACATGCTCCAAGATGGGCAATCTAGAGCTGCTTGCCTGCAGAACCAGTGCAGGGAACAGGAGAGGAGGAGGAGGAGGAAGAGACCTGTTGGTGAGTGGCCCCTCACAGACGACCTCTTCCTTTCCCTCCTTTCCCTCTGTACCACTTATACGGGGGGTTCTGCTGCTGCTGCTGTTGCTGCTGCTACTTCTGACGGCCTTGAAATGGAGCAGCCTTCCCAAATCCATGAAATCGCCTGTAACTAAAACCCCTAGGCTGGGACTGTAGGCCTAAGGATCTAGCAGTAGCCCTGCTATCCTTAAAACATTGCAGAGCTGAGTCCGCCTCTGCCCCAAAGAGCCTGGAGCCATCAAAGGGAAGATCCAGCAGCATGGCTTGAACATCTGGAGAAAATCCAAATCCTCTTAACCAGGCGTGCCTCCTGGTCGCCACTAAAGAGGCCATCACCCTGGGGACTGAGTCCGCTGTATCTAGACCCGACTGGATCACCTGAAGGGCCGCTGCTTGCGTATCAGTCAAGACCTCCATAAAGTGACCTCGAACATCCTGGGGCAGCTTAGGAGTCACCTCCTTGGCTGTGTCATTCAAAACATGGATATACCATCCTAACAGGCATGTGGCGTTAGTAGATTTCAAAGCCATGCTTGCAGATAAAAACACCTTCTTAGCCGACTATTCCAGATTTTTTGAATCCCTATCCCCCGGGGTGGAGGAGAAGGAACCTGCCGACTGTTTGGAAGAACATGAAGCTTGAACCACCAAGCTTTCCGGTGAAGGAAGAGAGGTTAAAAAAGCTGGATCTCCAGGTGCAGCCTTATAACGTCTTGTCACTGCTCTGGAAACTGCTGGGGCAGACATTGGCTTCTGCCACACCTCCAAAAGCAGCTCTGTCAAAGCTTCATTGAATGGGAGCAATGGTTCTATCACTGAAGAAGGAGAGTGCAAAACCTCAGTCAGAATGTTAGACCTGACCTCCGCAGTGGGCAACTGCAGATCCAAATGGTCAGCAGCCTTCCTTACAACTGTGTGATATGGAGCCACGTCCTGAGAAGGCAGAGCCTTGGGAGAAGAGAGCTCCCACTCCGGAGAAGTGTCCAATCCACTGGCCTCCTGAAGACCTTCAAAGTCATCCACAGACTCAAGAATTTCTCCCTCCTCAGCCTGCTCCTGCTGCTCCTGGAATTCCTCCTCTTCCAGAAGCCTCTGTGCTCCCTCCTGGATTGCATCTTTGGAATCGGTGTCAGGGCACCAGGTATGGCGCCGGTGACATCGGAGCCGGCGTTGAAGGAGGTCCCTCAGTAGCTGTCAGAGGCACCGCACAAAGTCGGGAAGGCGCCAGCCCAGAGCCCGACGGTGCCAGAGAAACCTGAGACGGGATCGGCATGAAAGGCACGAATGGTGCCTGGGCATAATGCTGGGGGATGCCCAAATTATAGGAAAGCGGTCCCACGGGGCCAGCCGGGGTGCCGGATGGGTTAGCCGCCCTGGCAAACATGCCAAACATCGCATTAAGAAATTGCGATAGATCCGCCAGAGACTCCGGAGCCAGAATCGGTGAAGCCAGAGGTGAAGGAGACGCTTCCCTGGGAGCCGGCGAATCCCTAGGCGCCAGAGAATGCACTGGAGTCACCTGCGGAGAAGGAGAGGGGGATTCCAAGATGCCATCTTTTCTATGATGCCGCTGGACTGGGGAAGCCGACCTCGATGACTTGCCCTTCGAAAAACGACGCCTGGACCCATGACGCCGCTTCTTCTTCTGTTTTTTGGACGACCTTGAGGTGTGTGGTGCCGGCGACTTCGACTTGGTCCTCTTGCAGCCTCTCTTTTCCTTCTTCGCCCGGGCCATAAATAACTTTGCCTCCCTTTCCTTAAGAGCCTTCAGATTCATCCGCTGACAAGACGAGCATCCCTCGACGTCATGATCCGACGACAGGCACTAAAGACCATCTCTGTGGGGTCCGTGATGGACATATGACCCCCACATTCCCTACAAGGTTTGAACCCTGACTTTTTCTGTGTAGCCATCGCACTGCTACAACTACAGATCGGCTGTAACAATGTTAACCTATAAAGTAAGGGAGAGTCCTAGAAAAAACATTACGCTTTGTCGGCGCGGAAAAAAGGGAACTGACGTCCGCACTCCGACGAGGTCTTCTTATGGCTCTGATGACGTCACGCGGAGTCACGAGCGGAGCCGTGCTTTTGTGACGTCCTCGTCGACGTGGGAGAGCTATGGAAAAAGCTTCCATGGAATGCTGGTGCAAGGGTAACTCAAAAGGTGAGGAATCCACAGGCAGATGTATCCATCAGAAACAATCATTTCCTGCAACACAGGCACCCTTGGACTATGGTACAAGGGTGCCTGCGTTGGAGCTAGACTGCTAATTTTAGCGCCAGCCCTAGGGAAAACACAGGACTGCGCCATATTATAGTAAATATGGCACATCCCTGCGTTTTGGAAATGTCAGAGCACAGCACTGCCAAATTTGGCACAGCTCCGTGGTCTGACATTTTGTTGAAAATATGCCCCATGATTCTTTTGAGTGGTGCGGGTCCCCCTTTTACCTTAGGCCTCTGAACTTGATTAAAGTTATCCTTGCTTAAGCACAGGGACTCTGACCTCCAACTGAAAGGTGATTTTGACTTAATATTCTGGCTATCCACTGTATTGAAAGATCAGGCCCAGTAGTAAGTGGAGAAATGAACGTAAATAAGCTTGGCTTCATCAATTTGAAATGAGGTTTAGGGGAGTGCCCCGACACCTACAGAAAGGAGAAGACAATAACTCGCCTTTTAGTAGAATATGACAGGGAGAGTGTCCTGACATTAATGGTGAGCACTTATTATCAAGTTTTGTGCCCTGCTGATGCTCTGGTTATTAATTTACATGTTATCCGGGTGCTAGTAAAAGCTGCTCAAGAGCTTGTGGGATGAAATATCACATTGGAAAGGTGCCTAGTGTTTACCTTATAAATATAAAGGAATCACCTGTGATTTAGTTGCTTAATTAGAGGGGCTGGCACTGATCCACTACATTTAAATGCCTGTTCAGGGAAGTCAAGCTTGGTAGAAGTGTCTTCCCGTATATACTCTGTCAGGCTTTCTCCCAGATTCTGAAGTAGTAAGCACCACTCTAGCAACACAAAGATTAAATGAAATGATGGGAGGTGTTGTGAATGTTAAGCCAGACATAGTATAATGCAATTAATCATTTAAGGGATATGCATTCTCTCATCATCTCTACTTGTACCAATACCTTTTTTCACATTTGGGAAACTTCAGTCTTACAATCTGATATCAAATGATAGCCAAGCCAAAGTTGCAGCATTTTTTCACACATGTGGGAAATTGTAAAGATACCCAGTGTTTGTGATGTACTTTGGAGCAGTGTAATAAAACAGCACAAATCTGGTACAATTTAGTTTTTTTTTAGAAATAGAAAATAAGTGCTGTGCAAGAAAGTGCCAGGCCAGGTCCCTGCAGGACGGAAATAGAATCAACCCCAGCCCTGTTTGAGCCTAATTAGGCCTTATCAGTGAGGCATATCTTAAGACCAATGTTACATTGTGCTTGGGATCCATGTCTGGGCACATCCGTCACACTTAGGGTGTCTACTATACCCCTGCAGCTGGAGGTTTGGCACAACATGGACTACAGGGAATTGTGTTTTCTTTTAGTGATTGAGGCTGCCCTGGTGGGGATAAACAACAGCTGCTGGTGAGCAGCCATATACCTTATGCCCTGCTGAGAAAGGTTCAGCTCTAGGTATACTGGAAGCGGGAAATGGGATCTATACAACACCACAGAAGTTGACAGAAGATATGTGGCTGCTAAGTAGCATGCTCTTGGAACTGTGAGGCAGTGAGATTAGTCACATTACATAGGAGAGTACCTTTTTGCCTCTCCCCCAATTTGTTTAAAGTTTTCCGTCTTATTGCTTCGCACAGCTAGCAAAGTTTAAAACATGTTTGTGAGGAATCACGCTTCATACCGCTCCCTAAAATTGCACTCCTTCAAACTCATCGAAACAGGCTGAGAAGAAAAAAGGTATTCATCCTTATTTTTGAATATCTAGTAGTGGTTTGTAGATTTTGCATGCTTACAGTTTTTGGTAAATATAAGTACGAACCCCAGAGGTGAACCCAGAGAGCTATACAGGTCTGAAAACTTGACAATAATTAAGGGTTTCCCAAACAAATTTCTCATGAAAATGCAAAACAGTGAATGTACATTTTACCCATTTTGCAAAGTTAGACACCCAGGGGAAAATGAGGATGGTTGACAGTGATTCTGCCTATTGTTTACCAAGAATATCAAAATAACAAAATGTCCTCAGAATAATGTGATAGAAAAAAGAGAAATGTATGATCAATTCAAAAGAATCCCCTTTCCACAATTTTACCAATAAAATCCAATCATGTTGATTGGCATATTTTACAGGAGGAGAATCGGACACAATTGCGACCATGTCAATCCATATCTTTGGAAAATGGACTTTGTGTGTCATCCATGTGTTATGTCCATGGTATGTTATGTAACTATATATTGTAGAGCGTGCATATAGCAAAGGAGGCGTCTTGGTGCTGTGTCTGAACGGTATCTGACAGAAAAATAAAGAAAAGGAAAAAAGACCTACTTAGAGACACTTGGAGATCATCCAGGTCTTAAATTAATTTCTAAAACTAGTCAGATTAGTCTGTGCTCTAAGGTGGTCTAGCAGTGCATTCCACCCTTTAGAGGTAGTATGGGAGAAACTTCTCCCTCCCCAATGGGCCTTTTTGATCCTGGGAACCACTACCTTGTTGGTAGTTGAGGCTCACAAATTAGGCATGGGTATATACTACTTGAAGGTCGTTTGGAGGGAGAGAGGGCCAACCTTGTGAAGGGCCTTCCCAGAATAGGGCTTTGAATTTCATCTGCTTCCTGACAGGTAACCTATGTAAATTGCGAATGACTTGAGAGAAAGAACTGAATTTTGGGAGATTCAATACAACTTACTGAGTATGTGCTGCTGAGAGCCCACATACAGAGCATTACAGTAATCGAGTCTCAAGATTATCACAGCCAAAATTAGTTTTCTTTAGCTCAAGGGAAAGCAAACAAAGGATTTCTTACAGCACTTTCAAGGTAAAAAAACAGGCAGAAGCTACCTGATTTACATGATCAGAAAACCAAAATACATGCGGGGAAACAATCGCATGAACCACAACTAAGCTCTGACAACGCCACACGAGAAACTGAAAACCAACACAAAATGGACAATGCATGTCTAACAATCGAGGAGATCCCACACTTGAAAACCTTGTATGACCTAGCAAATGAATTAGAATATGATGACATCTCTGAAATACAAATGCTTCAAAACCTTGAAATAGATACTAAACGACACAAAAGTAGTGGTTTGACAAATAAATCCAAATACTGCCCCCAATTATCACCGGGAAACAAGATCGATTCTTTTTCAGAATCAGTAATGCATGAAATTGACACAATGGAAAGAACGAGAAACAAAAAACACAGGGAAAATACATCAAGGAGAGAAAAAGAAGCAATTGGAACTCTAGCCAATAATTCCAAAATAATAATCAAATCTGCGGACAAAGGGGGAAATATTGTCATCCAGAACACAAATGATTATAAAGTAGAAGCATACCGTCAGTTACATGATTCCACCAAATATGAAAAATTAGCCAACAATCCGATTCACAAAATGATTCAGGAGTTGAAGACTAACTTGGATGAATGGCTTAATCACAACTTAATTAGCACGGAAGAATATCAATTTCTGTTCAAAGAAAACCCCACCATCCCGACCATATACTTCTTACCGAAGGTCCACAAAACTTAATCAATCCTCCTGGGAGACCAATTGTATCATCTTGTGACGCACTATATGAAAACATGTCATCCTATGTGGATCACTATCTGGCTCCAATGGTGAAAAATCTAAACTCCTACATTCAGGATACAGGTGATTTCTTGTGCATATTAGCCAATACAGAATGGAACCCATCATACATCATGGTAACAATCGATGTAACCTCCTTATACACATCTATCGAACATTCCGTAGGCCTCAATGCCTGCGCATACTTCCTGAAACAACGTAACATCAACGAATTAGAGCACTCAGCAATGCTCCTAACTATGATCAAAATGTGTCTCATCAACAATATTTTCCTTTTTGACCAAGAGATGTATCACCAACTATGTGGCTGTGCAATGGGCATTTCCTTCTCCCTCAACTATGCAAATCTCACTATGGGTTGGTGGGAGAAGGAAGTAGCTTGGGGACCAAACAACACCGCAGCACTGGACAAGATCATATTGTGGACTCGATACATTGGCGATCTCTTTATAATCTGGAATGGGAAAAAGGACGAGTTCATGAACTACTTTAAAACTTTGAACAATAACGACATTGGGCTTACCTTTACCTGCAGCACCAGCCGGCAGAAAATAGACTTTCTTGACACCACAGTCTTCATTGAGAATGGACAAATACAAACAACTCTTTTTAGAAAGAAAACTGCCACCAACAGCATCCTCCATGCAGAGAGTTTTCATCCTAAATCTTTATTGAAAAGCATACCATTTGGAGAATTCCTCAGAATTCTACGGAACTGCTCAAAGGAGGAAGAAGCAGACAGGGAAATTCTCAAATGTGCAAATAGATTGAAAAAAGAGGATATAAAGAAAGAGACCTCAATGCCAGCTTGAGAAAAGTCAAATCAAATTCACGAACTGAAACTTTAATAAAAAAGGCAGACAAACGAAAAGACAAGTTAAAGGAAAACAACCAACAAACAGTCCCGAGACTCATACTATCCTACAATAAAGAGGCACACAAGATCAGACAAAGTATTCAAAAATACTGGCCAATACTACAACAAGACCAGGAACTTGGCAAAATCAATGGTGAAAGACCACAAATCACGTACAGGAAAGCGCCTTCCATCAAAGACACAACAGTACACAGTCATTTTAAATTGGAACCCAAGAGCCAAAACTGGCTTGAACATCAACAGATTGGATTTAAACGGTGTAACAACTGTAAAGCATGCAAAATCGGGGTGAATAAAAATAACATCAGGGATCCCGAAGGGAGAATCATCCACATAAATCAAAGAATAACAGGTTCCTTACAATATGTGGTATATGCCATCCAGTGCAACTGTGGCAAGATGTACATAGGAAGCACAATTTGCACTTTGAAAAAACGAATTTTAGAACACATCAGGGCAGTAAAAAACAAGGACCAAACGTATGCAACTGCCAAACACATGATCACCTGCCAAAATGGCGATTGGCATAACATGACATTCTTTGGTCTAGATATGGTTGAAAAAAATGAAAGAATGGGTGACAGAAAGAAGAAACTACGACAACTCGAATCCAAATACATCATTAGATTACGAACCAAGAACCCCAAAGGGATGAACTTTGACAAAGAACTTTATGTTCATCTGTAACCAAATGGCCAACTAATCATTATGCATGCAAAAGCCAAGTAACAAACTCAAGGCCTCTTTCGAAACAATCCCCCGTGCCAGTTTTCACCATGACACCTGCAAGATATATGAATAGGGTACTACACCCTACAAGCGCGAGCTGATAATTGGAAGAACTATGCAAGATACATGAAGAGCAAAAAACGCTAAAATTACAACTGGGTACTAGACCCCTTAAGTTCTCAGACGGAAGAATTATACAATCATGGTTACTTAATATGTACCATACATAGAAAAATTTAAAACTTGCACGTAATATTATATTATTCCACACGTCTGAAACATAACGATGAATATGATCATGTATTCAAATATTGGTTGATCCATGCGCAATCAATTCCGATTTGTAAATAACTATGTCACAAGGGTATTCGCAAATGTATTATCAAACTACAAGTCCCAGGAGTCAATGGGAACTAGTAGTCACATGGTAAAAGTTTAAAAACAGATTGATCAGTAGTGCCCCTTACCGTGAGAAAGGCCGCATGGCCGAAACGCGTCGGTGTTACAGACTGGGTCTGTGAATAAAACTCTTTAATCCTGATTCCAGAGTGCGGCGTTCTTTGTTGTAAAATTGAATTTGGCCACTGGTTCGGCCCCACGCCTGCACCCGCTGCTGTGCGCTCCGGCAGGAACCACATTGCTAAAAAAAGAAGAAAAAAAAAATAATATATATATATATATATATATATATATATATATATATTCACTGAAAAAACCATAGGTTTTAGGGACAGTTATAGTTAGTTGGACATTTCACTCGTACAAAACCCGTGAAATTCCCCCGTTATAGTTAGTTCAGCTAACTATAACTCGCGCCCGCAATGCACTGCTGATGACGTCACATATTACATCACTCATGACATGGTCAGTGACATCATTGATGACATCACTGATGACATCTCAAATGACATCACTGATGACATCATCTAGTGACTGTTTCTGTAAAGTTTAAATATTTTTAATATATAGGGAAAGGTGTATTGAAGAATGAGTGGGTGTATAAGTGTGTGGATGAAGGATTTAGTAGGTGCGTGACTGACTCTATAAGTGAGTGATTAAACGTATCTTACTGAATGCAAGGGTTAGTGACTAAACTGGGTGAATGTCTGTATCCGTCTGTCTGTTGCTGTGTAAGTGGCTGCATGGGTTTGTGAATAGCTACATGAGTGTCTATATGAGTTATTGATTGGTTGTCTGAGTATCTGTATGGGTGCCTGAGTGTTTGTGTGGGTGGGGTGTGTGCGACTCTGTGCATAGATGTGTGAGTGGGTGATTCACTGGGTGGATGGTTTCAAGAGTGCATCTGTGATAGACTGTATGGGTGGGTAAGTGTGTGTAAGAGTGTGTTAGTGAGTGAATGTATGTCCCAGTGGTACATGTGTGAGTAACTACATATGTGAAAGGCAGTATATATGTGTGTTGGAGTATATAAATAGCTATAAGCGAGAGTGTGTGATTGTGAGAGTGACTGTATGGATGAGTGTGTGCTTGTATCAGTGATTGTATAAGAGCGTAAGAATGTGCTAGTATTTGTATGAGTAAGTGAGCTGGTGTGTGTATAACTGTATAGGTGAGTAAATGGCAGTGTGTTTAATTATTTGCATGACTGACTAGGTGTGTGAGTACCTCTATGGATGAGTGGCGGTGTTTGAGTGTCTATATAGGAGTATGAGTGCATATGATAGTCCTGTACTGAGTGACCGTAAGTATGAGTGACTGTACGGGTGAGTTAGTGGATGTGTGTGTAGACCTAAGAATCAGTGAGTGGGTATGTAGTTATTGGTGTTGGAGTGTCTATGGTTTTGCGAATGGCAGTCTGTAATTTAGAGTGGGTGTATCAAAGGTTATATTAGGGTGTGAGGAGGTGCATCTGATTATCACGTGGATGATGTCATCAGTGATGTCATCAGTGATGTCATTTGAGATGTCATCAGTGATGTCATCAGTGATGTCACTGACCATGTCATGAGTGATGTAATATGTGACGTCATCAGCAGTGCATTGCGGGGGCGCAAGTTATAGTTAGCTGAACTAACTATAACGGGGGAATTTCACGGGTTTTGTACGAGTGAAATGTCCAACTAACTATAACTGTCCCTAAAACCTATGGTTTTTTCAGTGAATTTCAAAGGTTTTTTAAATGCTAATTTCTAACTATAACGTGTCTGAAACCTATGGTTTTTTCAGTGAATTTCAAAGGTTTTTTAAATGCTAATTTCTAACTATAACGCCCCTGAAACCTATGGTTTTTTCAGTGAATTTCAAAGGTTTTTTAAATGCTAATTTCTAACTATAACGCCCCTAAAACCTATGGTTTTTTCAGTGAATTTGAAAGGTTTTGTAAATGACAATTTTTAAATGTATTAATTGTTATATTTATTTTTTTGATACTGATTTACTACATTTTTAAAACTATTTATTTTTAGATATTTTATTTATTAAATTACATTGTAATTACATTATACATTACATTACAAAATATACTTTCTCAGAATGAATTACTTTAGTTTAAATACTTTGCAAATAGGCAATAGAGTTTTAAGTACAGTAGTTACAGTTGTTGCAATGGGCAACACAATTTCAAACACAATGCAACATTGAGCTCAATGTGAATTTCTAGTTAACTGCAATTAGTTACTTTATGGATTACTTTTTCTAACCACAGGACTGAATCCTAGATTCAGTCCTGGGACATCTCCTGTAAACAGTTGAGTAAAAGCGTTTTGGTTACAGTAGTGATTTTTAAGGAATATTATTGTATTTTAAAACTTGACACTTCGAAACTTTTTCACATAGAATCACCAATGTTATCCTATGGGAGGAAATTCACTTAGCAGGTAAGTAGTGTTATCGTTACTTTTTCTTACTCAGTGGTGGATCCTGGATCCAGCACTGGTGCATCTCCTGTAAACAGTTGAAAGAATGCGTTTAAGTCATACAGGCGATTTTTAAGGAATATTTGTAGTTTGTGAAAAACGACACTTTGAAACTTTTCTGCGGAAAACCAGACAATGGATTCCAATGGAAGGAAATACAAGTTACTGGTAAGTACGGTTAGAATTACTTATCAGGGTCAGTGCTGGGCTAAAAGATGCAGCACTGGGTTCTCTCCTGATAACAGGTGAGTAAATCGGAATTTGTAGTTCGGCTGATTTTAGAGGAATATTATAAAGTTCCAAAACTCCACACTTAGAAGAATTTCCAAGTGAAACCAGTCAATGTTAGCCTATGGAAGGAAATTCAAGTTACTGGTAAGTACGGTTAGAATTACTTTTCAGGATCTGTACTGGGCTGAAAGATGCAGCACTGAGGTCTCTCCTGATAACAGGTGAGTAAATTGGAATTCGTAGTTCAGCTGATTTTAGAGGAATATTATAAAGTTCCAAAACTCCACACTTAGAAGAATTTCCAAGTGAAACCAGTCAATGTTAGCCTATGGAAGGAAATTCAAGTTACTGGTAAGTACGGTTAAAATTACTTTTCAGGATTAGTACTGGGCTCAAAGATGCAGCACTGTGGTCTCTCCTGATAACAGGTGAGTAAATCGGAATTCGTAGTTCTGCTGATTTTAGAGGAATATTTGTATGTTTCAAAAATCGACACTTAGAAACTTTTTCAGCAAAAAGCAGGCAATGATATCCTATGGAAGGAAATTCAAGTTACTGGTAAGTACGGTTAAAATTACTTTTCAGGATCAGTACTGGGCTCAAAGATGCAGCACTGAGGTCTCTCCTGATAACAGGTGAGTAAATCGGAATTCGTAGTTCGGCTGATTTTAGAGGAATATTTGCACAATGGTGAAGGAAGGGGTGGGGCCTGAGGTGACATGTCTGCAAACACGCCCTGTGGCGTGTTTTAAGTTGGATAATTAATTCCTCCTCATCCCGAGGGTCCCTAGGGGCCAACTGGCCCACCAGATACCTCCAGTATGCGCCAGAGAGCTGCATTGCAGAGAAGTGTTCAGAGGCCACGCCCTTTTACAACACTCTGCAACGCAGCTCCGTGGCGCTTACTGGAGGTACCTGGTGGGCTAGTTGGCCTCAGGGACCTCTCAGGATTGAAGGGGATTTAATTCCCCATCTTAAAACGCGCCATGGGGCCTGTTTGCACACATGTCACCTGAAGCCCCGCCCTCCCTTCACCACTGTGCAAACGCGCCCGTGGCGCGCTTTAAGTTGGGGGATTAAGTCCCCTTGAATCCTGAGGGTCCCTGGGGTCCAACTATCCCACCATGTACCTCCAGTAAGCGCCACAGAGCTGCGTTGCAGAGAGGTGTAAAAGGGCGTGGCCTCTGTACACCCTCTCTGCAACGCAGCCTCCTGGCGCATACTGGAGGTTCCTGGTGGGCTAGTTGGCCCCAGGGACCCCCAGTATTCAAGGGGAATTGTTTCTCTCTGCAAACGCGCCAGGGGGTGCGTTTGCAGAGTGGTAAAGCAGGGGGCGGCCTGCGGCACAATCGTTTTTGGCCACTCTTTTTATTATTTTTAAGGAGGGGGCTGCGTGGCCCCCTCCTCAGGCCTCCTTTTGCCCCGGGGACCCCATCCCCAGGGGCAGGCCTTTATTTTTCTTTTTTTTTAAATTATTATTTTTTTTTGGGGAGGGGAGCTGCGTGGCCCCCCTACCGGGCCACTACTTGCCCCGGGGACCCCATCCCCCGGGGCTGGCCCTCTCCGTTAGGGGACCGTGGGGGTCCCCAATCCCCCACGGTCTCGGCATTGCTTTCCACATGGGGAGCTACTGACATGCAGCTCCCCATGTGGAAAGTAGTCTGCTTTGCTTCATTGAAGCGAGAGCAGGTTTCCTGCTCTCCCTTCAATGAAGCAAGCAGTTTGCAATGGCAGGGCGGGAGCCGCGAGGCTCCCGTCCTGCCATTGCAAACTACAGTGTCCCGGGGGTAGGCACCCCGGGACACTGCAGGAGCCGGCCCTGGGGGTGGCGGTCCCCAGGGCCACCACAGGCTCCAGGAGGGGGCCGCGCGGCCCCCTCCCATGTCTTTAAAGCCCCGGGAGGTGGTGATCTCGGGGCTCGGGGTCCATTACGGACCCCCGCATTTACATTATTAGTGCCCCGGGAGGTGGCGGTCTCGGGCGTGTGGGGGCTTGAGCCCCCACACAGGAAATGATTTTTTTAAAAAGAAGCCCCGGGAGGTGGTGGTCCTCGGGCTGCGGGAGGGCCGAGTGCCCTCCCGCAACATTTTTATTAGAAAGCCCCGGGGGTGGCGGTCCCCGTTGCTTGGGGGGCCTTAGAGGCCCCCCCATTAACTATAAACCCACCCCCCGCATGCCCCCGGGACTTGGGCCACCCGGGGGCAAAATAACATCGGAGACTGCGCTTCGATTTTTTTTTTACGGCGGGATTCGCCGATTTAAAAAAAAAAAATGCTTTTTTCTGCCCAGGGGGTCCTCGTGGGACCCCCTGAGCAGACCTAGGGGGTCAGGGTGTTTCTACCCTGCCCCCTTTTTTGCGTTTGCGCACTTGAGATTTTTTTTTAATCGGCGGGATCCGCGCACCATAAGCGCATCCCGCCGATTTATTTATTTTTTAAATGCTTTTTTGCCCAGGGGTCCTTGTGGGACCCCTGAGCAGACCTAGGGGTCAGGGTGTTTCTTCCTGCCCCCTTTGTGCGTTTGCGCACTTGTGATTTTTTTTTTTTTTTATCGGCGGGATCCGTGCACCCTAAGCGCATCCCGCCGATTTGTTTTTTTAAAAAAAATGCTTTTTTCTGCCCAGGGGGTCCTTGTGGGACCCCCTGAGCAGACCTAGAGGGTCAGGGTGTTTCTACCCTGCCCCCTTTGTGCGTTTTGCGCACTTGTTTCTCTGCCTCGGTTCTACCGAGGGACAAAATGGCTGCCAACACTTCCTGGCTTGGAGTGTTGACAGCCAATTAGCATGCAGCTCGTGATCGGGAGGGTACGCGGACCCTAAGCGGCCATAGATATATATGTGATTTTACTTTTGATTTTCTCAGTAACTACTGAACGGATTTACACCATTTAACAAAAAGGGTTCTTTCTGAACCAAGAACTACCTCTTTGCCAAATTTGGTGTAATTCCGTTCAGCAGTTCGGGCTGTAGCCGTGGCTAAAGTTTCCTATGGGAAAATGAATGGGGAAAACACGTTTTGGGACCCCCTTTTTCTCGGCCCCGCTTGACGAATCACCCCGAGACTTTCAGGATAGGAGCGGACCGGAGCGGGCCATAAAGTTTGAAAATTTTGCGAAGATTCGTCAACCGACGCAAGAGTTATTTCAAATAGAATGTCGTGGATTTCCTATGGAAAATAGGTCCTAACTATAACTATCTACTGGCGACCGCCAGTAGATAATATATGTATATATATATATCAAAACCAAAGCGGTCTGCTGGGATTATGACGCACTCCTCTGTTGGTGCTAGCAGTGGGGTAGACCAAGTCCCCCTAACTAATGCCACATCCACTTTTGAAAAAGGACGCTGCACTCCAGTCTCTGGTAGAAATTCCACGAATGTTTATTTAACGTAGCAAACACCTACGCGTTTCAACTCTTCTGAGTCATGTTCACGGTTAGTGAGTCCTTTGTCAGTTTCAGCTTTAAATACACATAACCCATCCTGTCTATTATGAGGCATTCTGGGATTTGTGGTTTAGTGCTTTACATATAAAATTCATAAAAGGCAACGATATGAGCACAGACTTTCTATATACAAGGTGGGGTATGGAGTTCCTCAAAGGCAAATAACAGAAGAGAGGAGATACTGTGAGGTGTGAGTAGTAGTAGTATTAAGGTAGCTACTTGCCAAGTCAAAGGAAAAGGCAAACTAAGGGGGGCAACCCCTTGGTGGAACTAGGGCTCTCACACACCCAGCAAGCTAGGTGTCATGCTTCATCATATGAGCCTGCCCCTCGTCCAGTCGGCGCTGCAATACCGGACGGGCTCCCGAACCGGGCTCTTTAGCGGGGATCTTCTGTTCCTGCCGGTGGGTGCAGTGGGAGTAAGAGGCCTAGTGTGTGTAGACGTGAGAGAGTAGTGAATTAAAACAGGTCAGTTAATCCTAGCCATGATTTAATTTTTAAGGTAAACCGCCTGACTAAAAATATATAGAGAGGGACAGTGCACTAGATGTAATGTGTCTAGTCATATAGTCCTGCTCTCAGATGATCGACATGTTTCGTGCCTCTAATGTCAGGGGGATCTGGGCACTTCCTCAGGATCAGAGTGAAAAAACTATCTACACTACGTGGTTAAGTGACATCTACCTACCACGTGTTAAGGTCGATGACCTGTAAAACAAATAAACAATAAACCTCAATCAATCACAAGGTCAATCAATCTCAAGGTCTCATTGGCACTTGTATTTCATCGTATCTCATCAACTATTAAAATAAAACAAAGAAAAAAGAAAGAAAAAGAAAGAAGGAGAACCTTATTGCACGTACTAGTGTGTAGTTAAGCAGGTTTATATAAATAATAAATAAAATACTGTAAAAATGCACTAGTATCACCATGTTGTGCTCTTGAAACTATTATAGAACATAATGTGATCCGGTAGTGCATAGTTCTAAACATATAGATACCCATGGTCGTGCCTGATAAACTAATAAGCGATAGAGAGAGTTCAATGACTCACCTATCCTGCTGTCTAGAATTGCTAGCAACAGTACCGGCGGTAATGAAATGGACACCGTTGTGGGTCCTGTAAAGGCAAGTCAGAGGATGGGCGTTATGGCTGGCAGTGGAAAGAAAGCCAAAGATGGGGAGACAGAGGGCCCAGAGGGGTCAAACCAGCATTCAGATGCTGCAAGGAAATCAAGCTAACCCCATGTGGTCACCCATATTACTAAAAAGTTGAAGGACCACAGGACAAAACGTGTCCACATGGTGACCTCGGGCATCCAAGGAATGGCCCAGCTCAGACAACTGTCTCAGAGGTAATAGTGCTGGGCTAGTATTGGACCCAAAGCAGAACAACACTCATAGGCAGCGACGGGCATAGGAGGAATCAGGATGCTCTACTGTAAATAGTAATGCCGGTATAGGGCATGAGAATCGGCGGTAGGGGACCACACTGGCAGCCGAGATCGAAAGCTGCAACTAAATAGGCTTACCTCAACATTGGAGCGATCCGAGGTCCTTGGTAGCCACAGTTTGCACTAAGAAAATACTCACCCGCGTGTGGCCACGCCAAGCCTGCGACCTACCCTGCCGCCGGAACCGGGATGGTAACTGGTTGTGGGACTGTCCGACAGATAAGGCAGTCGCTCGCTCGGCGGTGGGCGGAGTCACGTGAGAAAAGTGTGATCTCGTGTGGCTGGGCAGGGTTCGTGAGGGCCTGCACTGGGGACTGGAAAATGAGGCGGCCATTTTGGAATGGACCGGAAACGATGGAAAACAGCGCTGTGAGTGGTGAAGCGCCTATTCTTACTATTAGGACAGGGATTGTATGAATTTAGCCAGTCCTATAATAGTGTAACCAATAAGGAATGTATATACGCATTACCCACCATATCAGTGAAGCCAGCCTGTGAGCACAGCAACTGTTCTAGAGATAAGGCCATCGTTCGCTCAGTGCTGAATAAAGTCACGTGATGGTGTCTATGATCGGCAAATTAGAAAATGGGATGGCCAAGTTGAAACAGACCGAAAATATGTTGAGAGTGCGTTAGTAAGGCGCCAGTTCCGCTCGATGTATGTGGAAGATAACCAGTCAGGTTATAATGGAAATTTAAAGAAATATACGTGAATATATCAATAACAATATCTATATGAACATCCAACAAGAATACATTACACCATATGCACCAATGCGATGCACCATGCTGGTGGGATCCACCTACTGCCATGACGGGATCCCTTGTAGGAAGCATATTAGGGATCAGAGGGTGCAGGGGGGGACAAAGGAATACAACTTGTATATGGCACCTAAGGATCAAAAGGAGAGGTGCAGGCGGGGCACAAAGGCAGCATGAAATCACTACACATAGTTATATGATTAGATAATGTGATTAAATAATAATATCATACAGGTCTAACAGTGCATCCTCCTATATGGTTAGTATACATGATGGTGGTTCAATAATGTCTAGATAAGTGAACCCCATGGGATGTCATCATTCAGCCCCTCAATATGTGTAGACAATCTCAGCACCCACCTCTGCTCGATTTTAAATAGTGCTGATTGTGAAATCTGTGGATGTGCTTCCAACACAATCCAATGCAGTGAGTCAGGAGGGTGTGGTGTCTCTTTGAAATGTCTGTATAGTCTAGTGGTGATTCTTTGGCAACGTATGTTGCTCCTGTGTTCGGTTATTCTGGTTTTGACTGTCCGCATGGTCATCCCTATATACTTCAAGCCACAAGGGCAGGTGATCATGTATATGCACTTTTTGGTGTTACAATTAGTGTGTTTGTTTAGGGACCATTTGAAATCAGTCAATAGGCAAACCTCTTTGGTTGCAGTAGTGAATTGGCACACTGTACAGGAGCCACAGGGGTGATGTCCTTTCACAGCTGGAAGACCCCACAAGTTCCTTTGTGAGTTGGTCGTATGCTGTTTGGGTCTTGTGTGTATTAGAATATCTCTAAGATTACGAGTTCTTTTGTATGCAAACCTTGGCTTAGGTATTTGTAGATCACCAGTGCCAAGAATGCCCCAATGTTTCAAAATGATCTTTTTGGTTCTAGCTGAATTAGGTGTGAACGTAGTAACACATGTTAGTATATCCGTCATGGGTTTTGGATGTACCTCAAGCAGGGCTTCTCTGGGGTTATTTCTTGCTCTTTTCATCGAGTCACTGAGTATTTTGGCAGGGTAGCCTCTTGCCTTGAGATTGGTTGCCAAAACAGCTGCTTCTCTCTTGTAATCAGTGACCATCTTACAATTGCGTCTAATGCGCAAAACTGACCGAAAGGTAGATTCTCTTTTAATGTTTTCGGGTGGTGACTTTTGTATAGGAGTAGGCTGTTGCGATCAGTGGGTTTCCTATATAGGGTGGTGGTGATAGTACCCTCACTCAGTATAATGTTGAGATCAAGAAATGGGACTGTCGTTTCTGAAATAGTGTGGGAAAACTTAAGAAACTCATTCTGGTTATTTATCCACTCCACAAATTCTTCACATGTAGTGCGGGGACCATGCCAGAATATAAGGATGTCATCAATAAAGCGTTTCCACAATATCAAATTATTGTGGTAAGGGTTGTTGTTATTATTTACCACATCCTTTTCAAATGCTGCCATGTAGAGGCAGGCCACACTAGGAGCAAATGTACTGCCCATCGAAGTGCCCTGGCTTTGATGGTATAGTTGTTGTTTAAACTCAAAGAAATTCTCAGTCAAAGCCAGGGTGGCGCACTCCATAATAAAGGAGATGGGTGTTGATGATGACCACTCTAAAGAGCTTAAAGCTGACTCTACAACTGTCAATGTAGCTCCTTGAGGGATGTTAGTATATAAAGCCTCAACGTCAAGGGTGACCAAAAGGTCAATCTCTTCGATGTTCTGTGTTTCTTCAATGATTCGAAGGATATCCGTTGTATCCCTTACATATGACGGTGTTTCCTTCACCATTGGCTGTAAAAAATGGTCACAGAACTTAGAAAGTGGCTCGAGTAATGACCCAATGCCAGAAACAATGGGACGGCCAGGAACCGGGGTAATACCCTTATGTATCTTAGGTAGAGTATAGAAGTAAGGAACCCTGGGTTCCTTGGCAATCAGGAAATTGGATTCTTTGTGACTAATCCAACCATTGGTCTCAGCTTCATACACCATTGTGGAAATGGCAGTGGTTAAGCGTGTTGTAGGGTCGACTGTGATAGGGGTGTAGTACCTATTATTGGAGAGCTGACGTCTACATTCTACGTCATAGTCAACGGTGGATTGAACTACCGTAGCCCCACCCTTATCAGCCTGTTTAATCATGATGGTTGAATCTTCTGCAAGACCCTTAGCTATCAAAGACTCTGCATTCGAGAAGTTGTGGAAGGAACAGCGATCAAAGGGTAGCGCTAATTCCTTGAGAACTGCCGGTTCAAAAGCTAGTACCTCAATTGGGACCATGCTATTATTTGGTGTGAACGAGGATGGGTTCCTCAGTCCAGAGTCATCTTGCTCGATGGGTAGTCTGTCCCGGAAGTACGACCTCAGTCGTATTTTCCGGAATAGATTTTGCACCTCACAATGGTCCCTAAACTTGTCCTCCCTGGGGGTAGGCACAAAGCTAAGGCCCATCTGCAGCACAGCCTTCTCCGATTCAGTAAGGATGCGTTGCGACAGATTGACCACTAATTCCTCTTGCCTTGTGTTTTGCTCCGGGTGTCCATGCCTCCCGTGGGCTGGTCCTGCCATTGGACCTGCTTCTGATTTCCTTTTCTGTTGCGCCCTCTTCCTCTGCCCCAGCCTCTGTCTAAAAAAGAGGGGTTACCGTGATTGAAGAATTGGGGTGGTCCCTGCTGGAATGGATGGCACTGCCAAAAGGGGGGGGGCGGGGGACCCTGGTATATTGGGGGTCCATGGTAAGCTGGTGCATTGTAGTACTGATTAGGACGTTGGTTTCTCCTAGAATTGTGATTACCCCAACTACCTGTACTCGAGTTACTGTCCGTAGAGTCTCTCCTATCTGAGTTATCATCAGAAGAATAGCTGGTTTTGGTAGATGTATAATCGGCCTTAAGATATGGATACACCTTTTCCTTATCAAATTTCTGGATGTCCTTCTGAAGCTTCTGTTATTTTTTGTTTCATCAGGTACTCTCTATTATCAGTAATT
The DNA here is from genome assembly GCA_963921515.1 of Calotriton arnoldi. Classification (NCBI taxonomy): domain Eukaryota; kingdom Metazoa; phylum Chordata; class Amphibia; order Caudata; family Salamandridae; genus Calotriton; species Calotriton arnoldi. The sequence continues at coordinate 836,605 of CAWUFW010004604.1, read as the reverse complement.
TCAGCGTTAATTTCCGCTAGTTTGTTTTTATATGCAGTAATTTGTATAATTGTCTTCAGTGCCCCTTCTGCAATTGTTATCCTAACCAGGAGTGCATCTGCCAGTCTTCTGGCTGTGTTAATGATGAGTACCAACGTTGCAGAGAGGTGTAAAAAGGGGCGTGGCCTCTGTACACCTCTCTGCAACGCAGCCCCCTGGCGCATACTGGAGGTTCCTGGTGGGCTAGTTGGCCCCCAGGGACCCCCAGTATTCAAGGGGAATTCGTTCCCCCTCTGCAAACGCGCCAGGGGGTGCGTTTGCAGAGTGGTAAAGCAAGGGGGCGGGGCCTGCGGCACAATCGTTTTTTTTTTGGCCACTCTTTTTATTATTTTTTTAAGGAGGGGGGCTGCGTGGCCCCCCTCCTCAGGCCTCCTTTTGCCCCGGGGACCCCATCCCCAGGGGCAGGCCTTTATTTTTCTTTTTTTTAAAATTATTATTTTTTTTTGGGAGGGGAGCTGCGTGGCCCCCTACCGGGCCACTACTTGCCCCGGGACCCCATCCCCCGGGCTGGCCCTCTCCGTTAGGGGACCGTGGGGGTCCCCAATCCCCCACGGTCCCGCATTGCTTTTCCACATGGGAGCTACTGACATGCAGCTCCCCATGTGGAAAGTAATCTGCTTGCTTCATTGAAGCGAGAGCAGGTTTCCTGCTCTCCCTTCAATGAAGCAAGCAGTTTGCAATGGCAGGGCGGGAGCCGCGAGGCTCCCGTCCTGCCATTGCAAACTACAGTGTCCCGGGGTAGGCACCTCGGGACACTGCAGGAGCCGGCCCTGGGGGTGGCGGTCCCCAGGGCCACCACAGGCTCCAGGAGGGGGCCGCGCGGCCCCCTCCCATGTCCTTAAAGCCCCGGGAGGTGGTGATCCTCGGGGCTCGGGGTCCGTTACGGACCCCGCATTTGCATTATTAGTGCCCGGGAGGTGGCGGTCTCGGGCGTGTGGGGGCTTGAGCCCCCCACACAGGAAATGTTTTTTTAAAAAAGAAGCCCCGGGAGGTGGTGGTCCTCGGGGCTGCGGAGGGCCGAGTGCCCTCCCGCAACATTTTTATTAGAAAGCCCCGGGGTGGCGGTCCTCGGGCTTGGGGCCTTAGAGGCCCCCCATTAACTATAAACCCACCTCCGCATGCCCCCGGGACTTGGGCCACCCGGGGGCAAAATAACATCGGAGACTGCGCTTCGATTTTTTTTTTACGGCGGGATTCGCGCACCCTAAGCGCATCCCGCCGATTTAAAAAAAAAAAATGCTTTTTTCTGCCCAGGGGGTCCTCGTGGGACCCCCTGAGTAGACCTAGGGGGTCAGGGTGTTTCTACCCTGCCCCTTTTTGCGTTTGCGCACTTGAGATTTTTTTTAATCGGCGGGATCCGCGCACCATAAGCGCATCCCGCCGATTTATTTATTTTTTTAAATGCTTTTTTCTGCCCAGGGGGTCCTTGTGGGACCCCCTGAGCAGACCTAGGGGGTCAGGGTGTTTCTTCCCTGCCCCCTTTGTGCGTTTGCGCACTTGTGATTTTTTTTTTTTTTTATCGGCGGGATCCGTGCACCCTAAGCGCATCCCGCCGATTTGTTTTTAAAAAAAATGCTTTTTGCCCAGGGGGTCCTTGTGGGACCCCTGAGCAGACCTAGGGGTCAGGGTGTTTCTACCCTGCCCCCTTTGTGCGTTTTGCGCACTTGTTTCTCTGCCTCGGTTCTACCGAGGACAAATGGCTGCCAACACTTCCTGGCTTGGAGTGTTGACAGCCAATTAGCATGCAGCTTCGTGATCGGGAGGGTACGCGGACCCTAAGCGGCCATAGATATATATGTGATTTTACTTTTGATTTTCTCAGCAACTACTGAACGGATTTACACCATTTAACAAAAAGGGTTCTTTCTGAACCAAGAACTACCTCTTTGCCAAATTTGGTGTAATTCCGTTCAGCAGTTCGGGCTGTAGCCGTGGCTAAAGTTTCCTATGGGAAAATGAATGGGGAAAACACGTTTTGGGACCCCCTTTTTCTCGGCCCCCGCTTGACGAATCACCCCGAGACTTTCAGGATAGGAGCGGACCGGAGCGGGCCATAAAGTTTGAAAATTTTGCGAAGATTCGTCAACCGACGCAAGAGTTATTTCAAATAGAATGTCGCGGATTTCCTATGGAAAATAGGTCCTAACTATAACTATCTACTGGCGACCGCCAGTAGATAATATATGTATATATATATATCAAAACCAAAGCGGTCTGCTGGGATTATGACGCACTCCTCTGTTGGTGCTAGCAGTGGGGGTAGACCAAGTCCCCCTAACTAATGCCACATCCACTTTTGAAAAAGGACGCTGCACTCCAGTCTCTGGTAGAAATTCCACGAATGTTTATTTAACGTAGCAAACACCTACGCGTTTCAACTCTTCTGAGTCATGTTCACGGTTAGTGAGTCCTTTGTCAGTTTCAGCTTTAAATACACATAACCCATCCTGTCTATTATGAGGCATTCTGGGATTTGTGGTTTAGTGCTTTACATATAAAATTCATAAAAGGCAACGATATGAGCACAGACTTTCTATAACATATATTATATTCACATAACTCAGATATTATGGGCTGATTGACACTTGTTGACAGTTTCATTATGTTGGTCATTTTTGGAGTCATAGACCCAATTCAACTATGGATCCTGTTTCTAATGCCTAAGTGCTCCATTAATATTCTTCTTTTGAATTGATTATCCCTTGTATCAGTGAAACTGTCCTGCATTGATGTTATTCTGTTTTGTGAAGGATGTATTTATTTATCCTTAGCTGTTATATGTTTGTTTTATTCTTTAATTCAACCGATTTTTGTCCTATTTGGTAGTATTTGCAGGATCCTGTTAGTTATAATGTATATTTTAGGTATTGCATAAATTCATATTCTTATGGGTTACCTAACACTTTGTAAAATAATGATCTCTCACACTGCATTTTTCATTATTATGTTTGTACTTTATTATTATGTTCTATATATGGGTCGGGTCCCCTATTCCCTTATTTTATCCGTGTTTACCTGCACTGTTACTATATTATCGATTTGTATGGAGTTATAATTTTATATCCCTTGAACCATAGTTCTAAATAATATGCATACATTTTTATACATTGGATTTTGAGGTACTGAATTCAATTCTTTTTCAATGTACATTATTACATATGATAACATTTTCATTACATATTTCATGTACTCTATAGATGTACATACAACTTCTCATCTGCATTGAGGCCAAAAGGCACCTCCGGGTGCAGTCTTATGATGTATTTACTTTCCAGTCTTCGAAGTTGTAATGTCCTATCCCCACCTCTCTCATTTGTAGGAACATGTGCCACTCCATAGTATCTCAGAGTTTTCCAATTGTTGTCATGTTCTTGCACATGGTGTTTTGCAACTGTGTAGCTTGCATCTTTATGTTGAACAGCCCGTATGTGTTCCAGTAGTCTTTTCTTTAGTGGCAGATTGTACTTCCCACGTATTTAAAACCACATATACATTCAATAACATATACTATGAATTGCATGTTGCAAGTTATTTTGTGTTCAATCAAGATCTCTTTGCCTCTTGAATCTTTGATGTTTCTCATTTTTTTCCCGATCCTACATGCTTTGCAGTTATTGCATCTGAAAAAAAACCTTTGTTTTGTTGTTGTAACCAGTTCTCTGATTGCTGATTTGAAAAGTGGCTTCTTACTAGTCGGTCTTTGAGAGAACGTACTTTCCTATATGTGATTTGAGGTTTTGATCCTACTGCTTTTGCAATCTCGTTGTCACTTAAGATATTCCAGTGTTTCTGAAAGATCTTCTGTATCTTTAAGTGTTCTTTGTTACACGTTGTGATCATTCTGATGGTTTCTTGATTCTCGTTCTTATGATTTGATTTTTCTGTTAGTATCTGTTGTCTCGTTTTATTGTGTGCTCTTTTGGCCCCTTGTTCAATGTAGGATGCTGGATATTTTCGCTGATAGAATCTTTTCTTAACTTCTTTAAATTGGGCTACGGTATCCTCTTCTCTTGAACAGTTTCTTTGTGCACAGAAACTCTCCATATAGGATGCTTTTGATCAATGCCTTTGGATGGAAACTGGTTCCATGTAACACGCTGTTTGTTACAGCGGGTTTTCTATACATGGTCGTTTCCAGTTTTTTATTTTTGATAAATTCTGATGTCTGAAAATCAATTTGTTTTTTCATTTATATTGTATGTGAAACTCAAATTTTGTTCATTCTGATTGATGGCTTTGTAATATTGTTCAAATTCCATCTTTTTTCCATTCCATATTAGGAATAGGTCATCTATATATCACAGCCAAATGATTATTTTTGATAAGTGTTGTTCATGTATGTCATTCCATGCAATTTTCCTCTCCAACCAGCCCACAGTTAAATTTGCATAGCTGGGGGAGAAGGAAAGTCCCATTGTAGTTCCGCAAGTTTGCTGATATAGCTGTTGATTAATGAAGAAGATGTTATTGTGTAGACACATTTCAATCATTTCCAAGATCATAGTTGAATGTTTGGTTTCGCTGATGTTTCTTTGTTTGAGGAAGTAACTCACTGCATTTAATCCTATTTCATGTTTAATGGAAGTGTATAAAGAAATTACATCAATGGTTACAAGTAGGAAATTCATTTGCTATTCAATTTCAGATATTATTCTGAGAAACTCTCCACTGTCTTTTAAATATGACGATAATGTTGTTACCATGGGGGAGATGTAATAGTCCACATATTTGGAGATATTTTCAAACATTGATTCGCACCCGGATACTATTGGCCTTCCCGGGGGGTTGTTGAGCGTTTTATGAATCTTGGAGAGAAAGTATATTGTAAGCATCATTGGATTGGTGGTTTTGAGAAATTGATATTCCTCTTCATTAAGCGATGGATCGTCATACCATCCTTTTAGTTTTTGATTGAGATTGGTCATCATTGTCTCAATGGGATTATATTTTAATTTCTTGTAGTTATTTATGTAATTAAGCTGTCTGTGTGCTTCTCTCATGTAATCCTCCTTGTTTAGGATCACCACCTTTGTCCGCTGGTTTCAAAATTATTGATTCATTTTTGGACAAATTCTTTAGGGCCCTTCTTTCCAATGCCGTGAGGTTTTCTTTGCTGTGTTTGTTGTTGTTGTGGATTTTTATTTTCTCAAGATCATTCAGTACTGCATCATAAAAGATATCCACTTAAGTGCCTGGGGCCAAAATGGGACAAAATTTAGATTTGGGTTTAAAGGAACTATGTGTGTGATCATTGGTTTCCCATTCCAATTGTTCCATAATCTGAGTCTCCGTCATATCTTCATCATACAGATCATGCAGGAGATCAAACGACAGCTTGATGTCGCTTGTTTGACCTATTGTTAGATTATCTTGTGAGTATTGTGATGTGTTCTCTCTGTTTAGGTTCCTTGTTAGAGAAGTATTTTGCCAATTTTACTTTTCTTATAAATTTGTAAATGTCGATTTTAATTTCCACTATATCTATATGTTGTTCGGTACAAAAGGAAAGGCCTTTGTTAAGTATGGAAAGTTTTTATTTGTCCAGTTGGTAGTTAGACAAGTTGACGACTAAGTTTTTCTTTTCATTTTCTTCCTCTTCTCTCATAGTTGTTGTTATTGTTTCTTCTGTCTGTTGCGTAGGGGATAAGTTCTTTTTCCCACGCCCTCTTCTGCATTTTCGATGCTTCTTTGGTTGTTTCTTGCTTGACCTTCACCTGTATTGCGTCCTCGGCCCCTTCCTTTTGATCTTTTATGATCTAGGTACATTAATTGCATTTCGTCTAGTAGGGTAGCCCTTGCCATCCCTTCTGAGGTCCCTTGTCCTTCACTATAATCTGCGCCAGATTCACTTATTTCCTCTGTTCGTAATGCGATCTCTATTTTGGAATCCGTAACATGTTGTTTTTTTGAGGCTTCAAATCATCTAGCAAATTTGTAAACTGTTCCATTGAGATAATCCTGTTCATCCCTCAGATGTTTCCGTTGTTTTGTAGCTTCTGTGTCTGATTCATGTTTCTCTAATCTATCTTCCATTTGATTTCTCAGTTTGCCACTTTCCTCTTTGGCAGGGTACGCTGATATTATTTCCTCTATTTCTCTTATGGATTTGGTTAGATCTTCTACATCCATTTTGGCATATTTAATTAATATACTATAATAATATTTTTAGAGCAAACCATGTTGTTTTTACTCCACTATAACATTTGTGGTCTTAGATCTGGATGGTTTGGCATAGTGAATATGCGAAGTCTCCTCGGTACTCTGCCAATTTCTACATATTTCTCTAGTGTAATTATTTCCCAACTTTTGGTAATTTCCTTGCGATACATTTTTTGTACTTGAGAGAATAGTTGTTGTAAATTGAATACTTCTGTCCCAGTATTTTTGTTTTTGTCAGTTGAAGTACTCTGTTTGGATGTAAATAACGTTTGCGCTTTGAGTGTTTTTGGCAGCTCTTGCCTCCATGATGTTAGTTGTTGTTATGCTTTTGCCCCACTTCTGTTTGCTATTCACGTAATTGTAACTTTCCGTGGTTTACCAGAGACCGGCTCACTCCATTTATCATGCAAGCCACATCGATACATTGTTATACATATTTGTCGATTTAAAGAAATCTTTCCTATCTAGGGCGGCTCCTGATCAAGCAGCGTCCTCCGACTCTGTGTGTCGGCACTCTCCCCTTCGGATTTTCTGGTGCTCTACGTTCGACTGTTGTTTGTATCCTTATTGATGTTGTCTCTCTTCCACCTCTGCTGAGACATCGTACTCCGAAAGGCTGTCTGATTTTTCCTTCGCTGCCTCTCGGATTAATGCAGAAGAGCACCAAAAATTACCAAAATAATGATACTGTCAACAAGTGGCACTCAGCGCATAATGTGATTATGTGAATATAACATATGTTATATAAAGTCTGTGCTCATATCGTTGCCTTTTATTAATTTTATATGTAATTGTTTAAGTTGCAATGTAACCAAGAAAGCACTAAACCACAAATCCCAGAATTCCTCTTATTAGACAGGATGGGTAATATGTATTTAAAGATGAAACTGACAAAGGACTCACTAACCATGAACAAGACTGGGAAGAGTTGAATCGCGTAGGTATTTTACTCCGTTAAATAAAAATTTGTGGAATTTCTACCGGAGAGCTGCATCCTGTTTCAAAAGTGGATGTGGAATATATATATATATATATATATATATATATATATATATATATATATTTATTATCTACTGGCGGTCGCCAGTAGATAGTTATAGTTAGGACCTATTTTCCATAGGAAATCCGCGACATTCTATTTGAAATAACTCTTGCGTCGGTAGACGAATCTTCGCGAAATTTTCAAACTTTATGGCCCGCTCCGGTCCGCTCCTACCCTGAAAGTTTCGGGGTGATTCGTCAAGCGGGGGCCGAGAAAAAGGGGGTCCCAAAACGTGTTTTCCCCATTCATTTTCCCATAGGAAACTTTAGCCACGGCTACAGCTCGAACTGCTGAACGGAATTACACCAAATTTGGCAAAGAGGTAGTTCTTGGTTCAGAAAGAACCCTTTTTGTTAAATGGTGTAAATCTGTTCAGTAGTTCCTGTGAAAATCAAAATGAAAATCATATATATCTATGGCCGCGTCGGATTCGCGCATCCTCCCGATCACGAGCTGCATGCTAATTGGCTGTCAACACTCCAAATCAGGAAGTGTGGGCAGCCATTTTGTCCCTCGGTAGAACCGAGGGACAGAAACAAGTGCGCAAAGCGCAAAAGGGGGCAGGGTAGAAACACCCTGACTCCCTAGGTCTGCTCAGGGGTCCCACAAGGACCCCCTGGGCAGAAAAGCATTTTTTTTAAAATCGGCGGGATGCGCTTAGGGTGCGCGAATCCCGCCGAGAAAAAAAAATCGCAAGTGTGCAAACGCACAAAGGGGGCAGGGTAGAAACACCCTGACCCCTAGGTCTGCTCAGGGGTCCCACAAGGACCCCTGGACAGAAAAAAGCATTAAAAAAAAAAAAAAATCGGCAGGATGCGCTCAGGGTGCGCGGATCCTGCCGATAAAGAAAAAAAATCGAAGCGCGGTCTCCCGCGCTTCCATTGTATTTTGCCCCCGGGTGGCCCAAGTCCCGGGGGCATGCGGGGGTGGGTTTATGTTTTATATGGGGGGCCTCTAAGGCCCCCCAAACCCCGGGGACCGCCACCCCCCGGGGCTTTTTAAAAAAAATGGTGCGGGAGGACCACCACCTCCCCAGGGCTGTGCAATTCAAGGGAGGGGGGCCACGCGGCCCCCCTCCTGGAGCCCTTGATGGCCCTGGGGACCGCCAACCCCCAGGGCCGGCTCCTGCAGTGTCCCGGGGTGCCTACCCCGGGACACTGTAGTTTGCTATGATAGGACGGGAGCCTCGCGGCTCCCGTCCTGTCATAGCAAACTGCTTTGGATATTGGAAGAGAGAGCAGGGAAACCTGCTCTCGCTTCCAATATCCAAAGCAAATTGCTTTTCCACTTGGGGAGCTGCATCTTAGCAGCTCCCCATGTGGAAAAGCAATGCCGGCTCCCAAGGGACGCGGGGAGCCGGCGGGACTGTGGGGGGATTGGGGACCCCCCCACAGTCCCAACGGAGAGGGCCAGCCCCAGGGGATGGGGTCCCCGGGGCAAGTAGTGGCACGGGAGGGGGGCCACGTGGCCCCCCTCCCCCCCAAAAAAATATTTGAAAAAAAAAAAAAAGGAAAGGCCGGCCCCGGGGGATGGGGTCCCCGGGGCCTTAAATGGCCTGAGGAGGGGGGCCACGCAGCCCATCTCCAAATATTTAAAAATTAACAAAAAGAGGGCATGCCCCGGGGGATGGGGTCCCCAGGGCCAATACAGGCCCAGGGAAGGGGGGCCACGCGGCCCCCTTCCCGTTTTATTTTAATTTTAAAAAAAAATGAAAATCCTCATGCCCCGGGGGATGGGGTCCCCGGGCCAAAGAGGCCAAGGGAAGGGGGCCACGCAGCCCCCTCCCATACAAAAAAAAAAAAAAAAAGACCGGCATCGTGCCGGAGGCCCCGCCCCCACCCTGCAGCAGTCTGCAATCGTGTCCCCTGGCGCGTTTGCAGATGGGGAACGAATTTCCCTTGAATACTGTGGGTCCCTGGGGGCCAACTAGCCCACCAGGAACCTCCAGTATGCGCCAGGGGCTGCGTTGCAGAGAGGTGTACAGAGGCCACGCCCCTTTTACACCTCTCTGCAACGCAGCTCTGTGGCGCTTTTGGAGGTACATGGTGGGCTAGTTGGACTCCAGGGACCCTCAGGATTCAAGGGACTTAATCCCCCAACTTAAAATGCGCCACGGGCGCGTTTGCACAGTAGTGAAGGGAGGGGCGGGGCTTCAGGTGACATGTGTGCAAACAGGCCCCGTGGCGCATTTTAAGATGGGGAATTAAATCCTCTTCAATCCTGAGGGTCCCTGGGGGCCAACTAGCCCACCAGGTACCTCCAGTAAGCGCCACGGAGCTGCGTTGCAGAGTGTTGTAAACAGGGCGTGGCCTCTGTACACCTCTCTGCAACACAGCCCCCTGGCGCATACTGGAGGTTCCTGGTGGGCTAGTTGGCCCCTAGGGACCCTCAGGATTGAGGAGGAATTAATTCTCCAACTTAAAACGCGCCACAGGGCGTGTTTGCAGACATGTCACCTCAGGCCCCACCCCCTTCCTTCACCATTGTGCAAATATTCCTCTAAAATCAACCAAACTACGAATTCCGATTTACTCACCTGTTATCAGGAGAGACCTCAGTGCGGCATCTTTGAGCCCAGTACTGATCCTGAAAAGTAATTTTAACCGTACTTACCAGTACCTTGAATTTCCTTCCATAGGATATCATTACCTGCTTTTTGCTGAAAAAGTTTCTAAGTGTCGATTTTTGAAACATACAAATATTCCTCTAAAATCAGCCGAACTACGAATTCCGATTTACTCACCGGTTATCAGGAGAGACCTCAGTGCTGCATCTTTTAGCCCAGTACTGATCCTGAAAAGTAATTTTAACCGTACTTACCAGTAACTTGAATTTCCTTCCATAGGCTAACATTGACTGGTTTCACTTGGAAATTCTTCTAAGTGTGGAGTTTTGGAACTTTATAATATTCCTCTAAAATCAACCGAACTACGAATTCCGATTTACTCACCTTTTATCAGGAGAGACCACAGTGCTGCATCTTTTAGCCCAGCACTGACCCTGAAAAGTAATTCTAACCGTACTTACCAGTAACTTGTATTTCCTTCCATTGGAATCCATTGTCTGGTTTTCAGCAGAAAAGTGTGTCGATTTTCACAAACTACAAATATTCCTTAAAAATCGCCTGTATGACTTAAACGCATTCTTTCAACTGTTTACAGGAGATGCACCAGTGCTGGATCCAGGATCCACCACTGAGTAAGAAAAAGTAACGATAACACTACTTACCTGCTAAGTGAATTTCCTCCCATAGGATAACATTGGTGATTCTATGTGAAAAAGTTTCTGTGTCAACTTTTAAAATACAATAATATTCTTTAAAAATCACTACTGTAACCAAAACGCTTTTACTCAACAGTTTACAGGAGATGTCCCAGGACTGAATCTAGGATCCAGTCCTGTGGTTAGAAAAGTAATCCATAAAGTAACTAATTGCATTTAACTAGAAATTCACATTGAGCTCAATGTTGCATTGTGTTTGAAATTGTGTTGCCCATTGCAACAACTGTAACTTCTGTACTTAAAAGTCTATTGCCTATTTGCAAAGTATTTAAACTAAAGTAATTCATTCTGAGAAAGTATATTTTGTAATGTAATGTATAATGTAATTACAATGTAATTTAAAAAATAAAATATGTAAAAATAAATAGTTTAAAAAAATGTAGTAAATCAGTATAAAAAAATAAATATAACAATTAATACATTTAAAAATTGTCATTTACAAAACCTTTGGAATTCACTGAAAAAAACCATAGGTTTCAGACATGTTATAGTTAGAAATTAGCATTTAAAAAACCTTTGAAATTCACTTAAAAAACCATAGGTTTTAGGGACAGTTATAGTTAGTTGGACATTTCACTCGTACAAAACCATAGAAATTCCCCCGTTATAGTTAGTTCAGCTAACTATAACTTGCGCCCCCGCAATGCACTGCTGATGACGTCACATATTACATCACTCATGACATGGTCAGTGACATCACTGATGACATCACTGATGACATCTCAAATGACATCACTGATGACATCACTGATGACATCATCCACGTGATAATCTGATGCACCTCCTCACACCCTGATATAACCTTTGATACACCCACTCTAAATTACAGACTGCCATTCGCAAAACCATAGACACTCCAACACCAATAACTACATACCCACTCACTGATTCTTAGGTCTACACACACATCCACTCACTCACCCGTACAGTCACTCATACTTACGGTCACTCAGTACAGGACTATCATATGCACTCATACTCCTATATAGACACTCAAACACCGCCACTCATCCATAGAGGTACTCACACACCTAGTCAGTCATGCAAATAATTAAACACACTGCCATTTACTCACCTATACAGTTATACACACACCAGCTCACTTACTCATACAAATACTAGCACATTCTTACGCTCTTATACAATCACTGATACAAGCACACACTCATCCATACAGTCACTCTCACAATCACACACTCTCGCTTATAGCTATTTATATACTCCAACACACATATATACTGCCTTTCACATATGTAGTTACTCACACATGTACCACTGGGACATACATTCACTAACACACTCTTACACACACTTACCCACCCATACAGTCTATCACAGATGCACTCTTGAAACCATCCACTCAGTGAATCACCCACTCACACATCTATGCACAGAGTCGCACACACCCCACCCACACAAACACTCAGGCACCCATACAGATACTCAGACAACTAATCAATAACTCATATAGACACTCATGTAGCTATTCACAAACCCATGCAGCCACTTACACAGCAATAGACAGACGGATACAGACATTCACCCAGTTTAGTCACTAACCCATGCATTCAGTAAGATACGTTTAATCACTCACTTATAGAGTTAGTCACGCACCTACTAAATCATCCATACAGACACTTATACACCCACTCATTCTTCAATACGCCTTTCCCTATATATATTAAACATATTTAAACTTTACAGAAACACACAGTCACTGGATGATGTCATCAGTGATGTCATTTGAGATGTCATCAGTGATGTCATCAGGGATGTCACTGACCATGTCATGAGTGATGTAATATGTGACGTCATCAGCAGTGCATTGCGGGGCGCGAGTTATAGTTAGCTGAACTAACTATAACGGGGAATTTCTATGGTTTTGTACGAGTGAAATGTCCAACTAACTATAACTGTGCCTAAAACCTATGGTTTTTTTAAGTGAATATATATATATATATATATATATATATATATCTCCATATATGGAGGTTAGAATGGGGGTTTTTGTGTTTAGTCAGGAAAATGGCGCTCTGACAATTGCGTGTGCTATTAATGAACCTTTGGTAGTGCGGTGCTGCCAGATCAGGGGAATAACCCGATAACCCCCGGGGAATCTGTGGATCACGAGATCCACAATTTATAACATAAGCATAGTCCTGGGCACACACGGTGAGGGTATTGGTAATGTGATATGCAGTATAAATGCGTTATTCAAAAGCGACGGTCAACATCAGTATTTATCCAAATAGATGTTTTTATTTCAACAACAACTGTGTTGAATATAGTACATCAGCCTAGTAAACCAGCCGACACGTGTTTCGTCACCGGGAACAATCCCGTGACTCATCAGGGCTGGGAAGGATATAAAAAATGAAATAAGTAATAAGTATGGAAATGATAAACAAAAGGGGCCTAGTCTGCGACAGACATGTAATTCGATTGGAGAGGGATCACCCGAAGTGACTGTTGGGAACATAAACAGCTAAATGTGACCAATTGGTGTTAAGTGACACTCGTGTAGGTGCCGCTGCCCATGGAACAAGGTTCTGGGCGAAAACGCGGGAAAACATCTCAGCATATTGTGACCGGTGTGATAGTGCCGCTCTCATGTGTAACAGACAACATGAGGAAAAGCGCGGGAAAAACTGTAATATAGTGTAAGTGATCAGTGCTAGAATAAGCAATGAGTAGTAAATTGAGCAAAAAGTGAAGAAAGGAAATGTAAGGAATAAGAAGGCCTTGAATGAAAGAGAAAAGGGGGGAAGAAGCGGGTAAATTAATAAATCTGCACTATGGAACTACTAGAAGAGTACTGAAGAGAGGAGGGGAGGGGACACAAAAGGAAAATTGGGAAAAAGGTGCAGAGGTCATGACGTGGGAAACGAGGGAATAGAGGACAATGATAAGCGGGTAAACTAAGAACCCGAAAAGGAGCTACTAAATGAGTTCTAACGATAGGCGGGGAGAGAACGCAAAACGAGATAGGAAGGAGTGGGTAGTGGTACAGGTGACGAGGGAAAGGAAAAGAAAGTAAATGCTTACCTAAGGACCGGAAGAGTGTACGACGGCCCGTGGGGTTGAGTCGAATTCAAGATTGTAAAGAAGGTAGCACGAAATGGGGGGAGCGTGGCGATGGCATCAAGGATGCAGCGGGGAGGGAAACTGCTGGGGAAAGAGGTAGGAATGAGCGTGACACAACTGGTACATAGAAATAGCTCAGTGGCTAAAGCAAGGGTAAGATAGGAGAGTCTTACCGCGTTGAGGTCTCCCTGGGCAGACGCCCGTGTGGCGCAGGGGCGGGTACGCCTCGGCAGAAATGAGAGGCAAGATTCAAGGGTAACGTAGGAGGCTGTCCAGTGTCCGGCTCGGTAGGAAATGCACTTAGCCGGGTAGGCGGGGTGCGAGGGTCAGGCTAAAGAAAAGGACGGGGAGGGGAGGTTACGAGGAACATGTGTCTAAGGGAGGGAAAGGTAAATGAAGGAAAGGAAAGAGAAACTTACCTCGGGTGCGGGAATTGGAGAGGAGTCAGGAGGTATGTAAGGCAGGGTATTGGAACCGCCTATTGGGAGAAACAGAGGAAGAGGACACTAATGTGATAAGGAATATCAAGGAGTGCCGGGGTGGAGGGGACAGGTGGAACCGCAACAACTGTTACCTGGGATCCGGATCGGAGAGCAGCGAGGGCGCACTGGAGGCGAGAAGACTGAGTGAAGCAGGAAAAGTGGGAGGGGAGCTAAATCAAGAATGAAAACGGAAAGCTAGAGCGGGAACAATGGGAGATCCGGCCTGGCAGTGGCCATATTGGAAAACTCGGGGGAAAGGTCGGAAGTAATGCGCATGTGCGGGGGACGTGACACTATCTGTGAGGCACCCGCAGCCTCGAGAAACTAGCATAGTAGTAAGGACAAAAAACGAAGAGTGTAGTCAGAGGTGCGTGACAAATTACAAGTACAAGCTTATCTAAAAGGCAGTCGATTACGAACGGATATGACAGTGAAAGGGATAATGTATATATCACAATTACAGCAGGCACATGTGAGAGGATATAAAGGGGAGAGATCTTTAAACCGAGTGTTATGCACGTAAGTCATATAGAAAAGACTTTGAGGTTATGAGGTAACACAGATCAAATGTATCATGAACCTGAATCATAGGAGGCTTAGTTAATGGGGAGATATTGAAACATGTATTGGAGTGGAGAACAGACCTGCAAGTATAGTTGAGGGAGAAAAAGGGGGTTAGAAATGCAGACATTGATATGCACACAATATGAGGTTCTAAACCTGGATTATGTGGTGACGCCCAAAGGTACAGGAAGTGGTACACTGGGGACATTGGTTAGAAATACATGATTCTTGTTCATGGAGGGTATGTGACAAGGAAGATGATGACACATAAACGGTGTGGAGAATGGACATACACATATCTACTGATTATATAGGAAGAGCACAGGTGTCATGACAAAGTGAAGGGCACAAAATAAAGTTCCAAGAGAGAAAATTTTGTCCTAATGTTCATTCACCCAGGAAGTAATGTAACTCGTGATCAGTGTTCAGTCCATGTTGTACTGTTCGCAGACGCATAATCCAAGTGGCTTCCAGGCGTCTGAGTTCTCTGTTGCCACCTCTTACATTGGTGGCTGCCATGTCAAATCCGAAAAAGGAAATCCGTTTCTTGGGACCCTGGTTGGGACAAGTGGCAGCATGGATCGCCATGGGATATCTGGTGTCAAGATTGTTAAGAGCTCTGACGTGTTCTCCAATACGGTCTTTGAGTGGTCTGATGGTGCTTCCAATGTACCAGAGTTTGCAGGTGCATTCAAGAATATAGATCACAAATTTTGTGTTGCAGTTGATATTATGTTTAATTTGGTACTGTTGTCTGTTCATGGCCGTGAAATTTCTGATTCCATGCTGGGCTAGTTTGCAGACACCGCAGTGACCGCACTTGAAGAAGCCGAGATTATGAGTCGTTAGCCAAGTAGGCCTGGTGTTAGGGCCAGGGAGGCTGGGGCTGAGTCTGGTTTTCAGGGTCCTGCCTCTCCTGTATGTGATTTGTGGTTTAGGTGGTACAATCTCTTTAAGTGTGTTGTCTGCAAGTAATATGTTCCAATGTTTGTTAAGGCTCTTCTTCATAGCTAACCCCATTTCGCTGTAGTCAGTGATAAGTCGGACAGGTTGGTCTTGCTCAGTAATTGTCCGTCTAGTGTGTAAGGTGTCTTCTCTTTTTGTGTACCTGATTCTTTTCTCTTCTGAGCTGATGGTACGGGCACTATAACCTCTGTTTATGAATCTTTGTTTCATATTAGTAAGGCACTTTTGAAATTCCAGTTCCTCACTACAGTTTCTCCTGGCTCTCATGAATTCTCCGTAGGGAATGGCCTGTATTTGGTGAGGAGGATGTGAGCTATCTGCATGCAGGATGGCATTGCATGATGTTTCTTTTCTATACAGACGACTTTCAATGGTATTGGACTTGATGTAGATTTCCACATCAAGAAATGTGATGTTCGTAACACTGGAATTGCCTGTGAATTTCATGTTCATGTCGTTACGATTAAGGTGTGCGCAGAATTTGTCGAGTTCAAGTTGTGACCCTGACCAAAGGAGTAAGCAGTCATCTATGTAGCGACCCCAGTATATTATGGAGTCAATCCATTGTGCCCCTTCTGTGCCCCAAATCCATTTAGATTCTAGGACGCCCATGTACAGGTTAGCAAACGAGGGTGAAAATTTCGAGCCCATAGCCACTCCTTTGTTCTGTTTATACCATATACCGTCATAGATGAAGAAGTTGTTGTTTAATATGATGTCCATCATAGCAACTAGCATCTGGGTATGTTGCCATAAGTTGGCTGGTCTATTGTTAAGTATGCTGGTGACAGCCTTGAGCCCTAGGGTAGGTTCAATGGTGGTATAAAGAGAGACTACATCCAGGGTGGCCAGGATCATATCCGGATGCCATTGGACATCTGATAAGATACTGAGAATATGTTTGGTGTCCTGGATGTATGATGGCAGATTCATAACCAGAGTACCAAGAAAGAGGTCAACATATTGTGCTATTCTCTCAGTGGGTCCTCCAATGCCTGACACAATAGGTCTCCCCGGAGGAAAGGGGGCCGTCTTGTGTATCTTGGGCACGGTGTACAGACAGGGGAACGCCGGTCTGTGGACTCTTAGATATAATAGTTCTTGGTCATCAATGAGACCTTGTGTGTGCCATTGAGATAGGTGTTTGTTGATAGTGGTGACAAGGAGGGCTATTGGGTTGTAGGGAAGCTGCTCATAGCAGGAGATGTCACCTAGTTGAGACAAAATTTCCGCATGATATTCTGATCTGTTCATGATGACTACATTGCCCCCTTTGTCCGCCTCTTTAATTATGATATCTCTGTTGGAGGTGAGTTCTTTAAGAGCTACTCTTTCTTCTCTGCAGAGATTGTCTTTGATCCTATGTCTGGTCTTTGATATTCTGGTTTCATGTCTGTCCATATCATTTAACACTAAGTTATAGAATGTGTCTACTGCATTGCCCCCTGGGAGCATGGGTGTCCACTTGGATTTGGGTTTAAAACCACTGTGCAGGCTAAGATCTTCTTCTATATCTAACTCTTGGAGGAGATTCTCCATGTTGGTAGGTATATCGTCCAGGTCAGTGAGTGAGAGCAGAAGGTGAGTTGCCTCGATGTCGCTTATGCTCTGTGCTCCTGACGTATTGTCTGAGCAAATCTTACTACCTCTTCTTAAGGTGGGCGGAATACCATTAAAGTGTTTTTTGATTTTGATGCCCCTGATAAACTTGAACAGGTCGATTTTGTGTCTGCAGGTGTCTACCTGTTCGTGTGGGTTAAAGCTCAGGCCTTTGCTAAGCAAAGAAATCATGCTACTGTTGAGGTTCTGGGAGGAGAGATTGACGACTTGTATACCCAAATTGTCTGGATCTACTTGTCCTTCTCGTTCCCGGATCTTAGTTTCTTTTTGTATTCTTCTGTGTCCTGCCCTTTTGCCCCTGCGGGTCTTCTGTCTTGGGTGGTTTGTCTTTGTTGCGTTCTTTTCTCTCTCCTTATGGCCTGTACCTCCTTTAAAACTCTGGTACATTGGAAGCACCATCAGACCACTCAAAGACCGTATTGGAGAACACGTCAGAGTTCTTAACAATCTTGACACCAGATATCCCATGGCGATCCATGCTGCCACTTGTCCCAACCAGGGCCCCAAGAAACGGATTTCCTTTTTCGGATTTGACATGGCAGCCACCAATGTAAGAGGTGGCAACAGAGAACTCAGACTCAGACGCCTGGAAGCCACTTGGATTATGCGTCTGCGAACAGTACAACATGGACTGAACACTGATCACGAGTTACATTACTTCCTGGGTGAATGAACATTAGGACAACATTCTCTCTCTTGGAACTTTATTTTGTGCCCTTCACTTTGTCATGACACCTGTGCTCTTCCTATATAATCAGTAGATATGTGTATGTCCATTCTCCACACCGTTTATGTGTCATCATCTTCCTTGTCACATACCCTCCATGAACAAGAATCATGTATTTCTAACCAATGTCCCCAGTGTACCACTTCCTGTACCTTTGGGCGTCACCACATAATCCAGGTTTAGAACCTCATATTGTGTGCATATCAATGTCTGCATTTCTAACCCCTTTTTCTCCCTCAACTATACTTGCAGGTCTGTTCTCCACTCCAATACATGTTTCAATATCTCCCCATTAACTAAGCCTCCTATGATTCAGGTTCATGATACATTTGATCTGTGTTACCTCATAACCTCAAAGTCTTTTCTATATGACTTACGTGCATAACGCTCGGTTTAAAGATCTCTCCCCTTTATATCCTCTCACATGTGCCTGCTGTAATTGTGATATATACATTATCCCTTTCACTGTCATATCCGTTCGTAATCGACTGCCTTTTAGATAAGCTTGTACTTGTAATTTGTCACGCACCTCTGACTACACTCTTCGTTTTTGTCCTTACTACTATGCTAGTTTCTCGAGGCTGCGGGTGCCTCACAGATAGTGTCACGTCCCCGCACATGCGCATTACTTCCGACCTTTCCCCGAGTTTTCCAATATGGCCACTGCCAGGCCGGATCTCCCATTGTTCCCGCTCTAGCTTTCCGTTTTCATTCTTGATTTAGCTCCCCTCCCACTTTTCCTGCTTCACTCAGTCTTCTCGGCTCCAGTGCGCCCTCGCTGCTCTCCGATCCGGATCCCAGGTAACAGTTGTTGCGGTTCCACCTGTCCCCTCCACCCCGGCACTCCTTGATATTCCTTATCACATTAGTGTCCTCTTCCTCTGTTTCTCCCAATAGGCGGTTCCAATACCCTGCCTTACATACCTCCTGACTCCTCTCCAATTCCCGCACCCGGGGTAAGTTTCTCTTTCCTTTCCTTCATTTACCTTTCCCTCCCTTAGACACATGTTCCTCGTAACCTCCCCTCCCCGTCCTTTTCTTTAGCCTGACCCTCGCACCCCGCCTACCCGGCTAAGTGCATTTCCTACCGAGCCGGACACTGGACAGCCTCCTACGTTACCCTTGAATCTTGCCTCTCATTTCTGCCGAGGCGTACCCGCCCATGCGCCACACGGGCGTCTGCCCAGGGAGACCTCAACGCGGTAAGACTCTCCTATCTTACCCTTGCTTTAGCCACTGAGCTATTTCTATGTACCAGTTGTGTCACGCTCATTCCTACCTCTTTCCCCAGCAGTTTCCCTCCCCGCTGCATCCTTGATGCCATCGCCACGCTCCCCCCATTTCGTGCAACCTTCTTTACAATCTTGAATTCGACTCAACCCCACGGGCCGTCGTACACTCTTCCGGTCCTTAGGTAAGCATTTACTTTCTTTTCCTTTCCCTCGTCACCTGTACCACTACCCACTCCTTCCTATCTCGTTTTGCGTTCTCTCCCCGCCTATCGTTAGAACTCATTTAGTAGCTCCTTTTTCGGGTTCTTAGTTTACCCGCTTATCATTGTCCTCTATTCCCTCGTTTCCCACGTCATGACCTCTGCACCTTTTTCCCAATTTTCCTTTTGTGTCCCCTCCCCTCCTCTCTTCAGTACTCTTCTAGTAGTTCCATAGTGCAGATTTATTAATTTACCCGCTTCTTCCCCCCTTTTCTCTTTCATTCAAGGCCTTCTTATTCCTTACATTTCCTTTCTTCACTTTTTGCTCAATTTACTACTCATTGCTTATTCTAGCACTGATCACTTACACTATATTACAGTTTTTCCTGCGCTTTTCCTCATGTTGTCTGTTACACATGAGAGCGGCACTATCACACCGGTCACAATATGCTGAGATGTTTTCCCGTGTTTTTGCCCAGAACCTTGTTCCATGGGCAGCGGCACCTACACGAGTGTCACTTAACACCAATTGGTCACATTTAGCTGTTTATGTTCCCAACAGTCACTTCGGGTGATCCCTCTCCAATCGAATTACATGTCTGTCGCAGACTAGGCCCCTTTTTGTTTATCATTTCCATACTTATTACTTATTTCATTTTTTGTATCCTTCCCAGCCCTGATGAGTCACGGGATTGTTCCCGGTGACGAAACACGTGTCGGCTGGTTTACTAGGCTGATGTACTATATTCAACACAGTTGTTGTTGAAATAAAAAACATCTATTTGGATAAATTCTGATGTTGACCGTCGCTTTTGAATAACGCATTTATACTGCATATCACATTACCAATACCCTCACCGCGTGTGCCCAGGACTATGCTTATATCTCCATATATATCCATTGGCAAAGCATTTTTTGGACTTGAATATAACTTTGTTGCTGTTTGATGAATCTCCAGGAAACTTTCCAAAACAAGTGTCAAGTTGACTCTTGTTGTGGATGAAAAGTTTCAGGGTGATCCGTCAACCGTGAACTGAGAAAAAAAGGGAGGGTAGACAAGCCTGCAGCCTGAACCGCTAGACATAATTACACCAAATGTGGCAGAAAGGTAGTTCCAGAGTTCACGCTTTTTGTTATTTGGTGTAAATCCATTCAGTACTTTGGATATAATTAAGGAAAACCAAATTTGCATATCTGGGCAGAGCCTAAGCACAGATCTCATGGTGGGATCTGATTGGCTGCCAACACTTCAAACAGGAAGTGTTGGCAGCCTTCTTGGGACCACTATACATGATAGCATCCCATTGAAATGCACTGTAGTGAACGGCAGGTTTTGAGGGTCACAAAAAGGAGAATACGTAAAGGGTGATAACAGAGTGTAGTTACAATGTAAATCATTTGCTGATGGTTCCATACTAAGTTTGGGTGTTGTGGTGTTTTCTAAGGTGATTTTACCCTGTGAAAAAGCCTTCTACTGGGATTTAACGAATCATGCTTGAGAAAAAACTGTTTTCTCATGATTTCCACATAGAGGTTATGGAAGGTGCTCCAGGAGCTTAAAACCGGGCATATTTTTTGCAAATTCACACTATCTTTCTCAGCCATATGAGAATGAGGTCTAGCATTCTCAGCAAAACATGTACTTCTAACAGGAGCAGCCTGCCGGTTGATTCCCTTGTGTTCTACTGCAGCCTCCCAGAGTGTTCAAAGGAACAACTAGAGCGCTAGTCGTCTTTCTTATGACAAAGGTATGGCACACCTGAAGTCATCTTGATTGAATCAAACTGGTAAAACTTAATACTTTTAATTTAGAAAGGAACAAAATGAGGGGATTCATTTTGTCATATAAATTATGGTGAGTGCTGTAGAAAGAAAAAATAGGACATCTTTTAAGTGGGTTCTCAGATATCTCAAATATCTCGCTCTTCTATTTTATTAAAACATTCTGACATGCAGACTGAAACATGCACTTTCAACACCAGCAGCAGACTGCCAGTTAACTCCTTGGTGATCAGCAGCTTTACTACAGTGTTCTAATGAGCAACTAGAGTGCTAACATTCTAAATTTAGGTCAAATGTGTAGCACTTCTGAGCGCCATCTTGATGTAAACGAAGTGGAAAACTGAAAGGATACTGCATTAAATGAGGAAATTAAGGAGCTTCATAACATACAAGTCTCCCAAGATTGCCACCAGAGGGAAAAAAACTCAAATGTAGCACAGATTTCATCCAAATGTACCCCAAGGATACCTCAATGACAGCAGTGTGCAAAACACTTGATTGTTTTGTTTTTTTGCAGTTTTCTATAGCGCAGTCTTGACCCGAAGGTATTGGAGCACTTTACATGAGCATCAGTTACATTACAGAAGGACACATTAATTTTGGTTTTAGGTATTGGGAGATTAAGGGCCAGATGTACGACCGTGGAAATAGCGCCTTGCAAATTGCTAGTTTTTTGCGACTCGCAATTTGCGAGGCGCTATTTCCAATGTACAACAGTGTTTTTCACACTGTTAGCAATTCCCAATGGGGTCGCAAATAGAGAGGCTCATGAATATTAATGAGCCTCTCGCAATTTGCGACCCCATTGGGAATGGCAGGCCCTCCCAGGTATGGTGGCCTGCTGAGCTCAGCAGACCACCATGTCTGGGACTGCTTTTGAATAAAGCAGTTTTTTAAAAAAATGCAGCCCGTTTTCCTTAAAGGAAAACGGGATGCATTTAAAAAAGAAAAAAATGAAATGTTTTCGTTCATTTTTTAAGGGCAGGTAGTGGTCCCTGGGACCACTGCCTGCCCTTAAAAAATATTTTCCCCTGCATTTGTAAAGGAGAAGGGGTCCCCTGGGGACCCCTTCCCTTTTGCGACCCCGAAGAGGGTGGTAATTTGCGAGTGTTTTGCGCCCGCAATTGCGGACGCAAAACATTCTTACATAGGGTTGCGCTTGCTATTAAGAAGGGAATGCCCCTTCCTAATATCAGTAGCAAAGCCCTATTTTGCGAGTCGCAAAAAATTGCGACTCACAAAATAGGGTTTGTACATTCCCCATGCTGTTTTTGCATGCGCAAACGGGTTCGCAAACCCATTTGCGCATGCAAAAATGCTCGTACATCTGGCCCTACGTGATTTGCCAAAAATCAAAGGATGTCGAGCTAAAGCAGAAACTCAAACCTGGTTCCCCAGTTGCAAAGTCTGTAGCTCTGGCCATGCCGCCACAAACCTTTCCCGAAGTGTAACATATAATCAAGTGATCAACAGGATAAACCAACATAAAGACAGCAAATAATTTGAAAGTGCTTTGTCGCTATTTGGGAACTAAGAAAACATGTCCTCATTTTAGTTTTTTAGAGCACAAACCATAATTTCTATGAGAATAAGACGCTCTCGTTTTAATAATTTCTAAAGGAAATGCTTTAGGTATTACAGATTTGATTACATCAAGATAACGTCAGGCGTGCCAAACTTTTGTAATAAATATAGTGTTAGAAATCTAGTTGTTCATTAGAATACTATTGGGAGGCAGAGGTCAGGGGCACAGACTCAGATAATTGAGAGCAGGGAAGAGGGTGCAGAGGCAATAATGTTTTTTTTTAAACATGTCTTTATTGCCATTTCAATTCACATACTTCTATGCATTTGCAAGAGCAGTAGTCAAATGAGTAAATCCATACAATGTCATAATTTGTTGCTTGTACATACTCATGTAGAATACATTTATGTCACAGCTTCACTTCAGCTGTTTGTGAGCTTTCGTTTTACCCCGCACCATAACCGCCATATATCTCGCTACAATCTACTGCTCTATGCATATAGGAACCCTCGGGGAGTCACAAGTATTACCATCTTTTACAGACATATTAATCAGGCAATGTAAAAACCATGAATACTGAACCTTTATAAACAGGTTAACAACGAGTTATCCAGTGGGCCTATGTGCCATCTACGTCTGTAGGATCTGATCATTTCTCATGGGGGGAGCTTACGTATTACTAAGATAATGATCTGTATATTCCTATGGGGAGGAAAGGGGGTTCCCCCATCCTCACCAAATGCACCTCACAAGGTCAATGCAATGCATCAGGGAGTGATTGTGAAACTCTCAGGTAGGCCCCCCTCGTCCTTACTGCCAAAGGAGTCCACATTGTTTCTACTATCCCACTCTCTGTCCACATTCCAGCCAGTGGGCAGCGGTGAACCCCTAGGGCATCCTCCCTCATCAGAGCCCTGTCTTCTGCTTTGGCCCACATATCAACATCTTTTCCCCATGCTACCACTGTAGGGCCCATCCATGTCAGCGCTATCTGCCTCCGTGCTAGGACGAGGGCCATGTCTATGAATCTAGATCTTACCTTTCTGGCCTTGGGTCTGGGTAAAAGCCCCAACAGACAACCCTCAGCCAAGCAAGGGAGTGTGCGAGCCAGTACTTTATTGATGGTGGCTATCACCAACTCCCAAAAGCCTCTCAACCCTGAGCATTCCCATGCCATGTTTGCAAACCCCACCTCTGGATCTCTACATTTAGGGCAGGAACGGTCATCCCCCCCATACATGACTCTCAATCTGTGGGGGGTCAAATAGGCCATGTGTAGATAGTTTAATTGGATGAACTTAAATTTGGTGTTTCTAGACACCCTTCTTGGGCTCCCCAGTACTCGACTCCACTCCTTGTCCAGCAAATCTCTCCCTATTATTGCGACCCATTTTTCATGTGTCCAATCTAAGGGTTTTGTGACCATCTCTATCTGTGCCTTGTATAGCCATTTCACCAGGTGTCCAGCAGCCCCAAACGTCACCAGTGCCTTAAGGACCCCATGTGTCTTTGGTTTCTGCGATCCACTCTGCCACAGATCCCCAAATGTCCTCATAATGGCATGATAGTTCAGGAACTGAACCTGGGGCAGAGCTTAATGGGATACAAAGTCAACCTGTGGGATGAGTTCCCCTTGTTGGAAGCAGTCACTCACTGTAATGACCCCGGCTGATGTCCAGTCTGACAACTGACCTCTTGTAAATGGGCCCCACCAGGGGCAAATGTGGACCATAGAGGGGAGTCCCGGCTGTGCGGTGGAGGCACCTCCTCCAGCATTTCAGCACTGTTCGCAGCAACACTCCTGGCTCCGGGATGGCTACCTGCCGGTGTAGAAGCCTGCCTTTCACTAACAAAGAGCGTCCCTCTGGGTCAATACTTGAATGCTCTAACTCAGAAAGTTTCCCGGATCTGATCCACAACAATGCTCCTCTCGAAAATGCGGAATACGAGGTACCAGCCAACTGGCCTCACCATCTCCATCGCAAATGGATACCCTCCTCCACTGTGAGGTGGGTCTCCTGTAACATCACTATATGTGACCCCCTGTGGCTGATGTAGCTAGGTATTTTATGATGTTTTGTCGGGATCCCAATCCCTCTCAGTTTTGAGGACAAGAATTTCACCTCTTGGTGTAATTGCTTCGCATGCATCATAAGGGTAAGTACTGGTACACGTGGAGCCCCAATCCCCTCCTTCCTTCCCAATCTCCCCTTGCCTGTTGCAGGACCCTCCATGGCCCCCCCGGACAACCTCTAAACACCCCAAACAGCTTCACAACTGATGACCACCCAAATCTGTAATAGAAAATCATTAAGAGTAGATAGCCACCTCTAGTTTCCTAGTACGGACAATCTGTCTGGGGTAGGCTACAGAGTGTTGTGCGTGTGTTGTCCCCTCCACCCCGTTAAACATCTGTGTTGCCTGCTGGTGGGTGTCCCTCGCCCCCGTCTATTGTGTGTCCCCTCTCCAGTATTAGTAGACTCAGCATTCACAAATATGTTCTCAGTACAACCCCACTTGTACCTATATGTTCTCTGCTCAATAAGCAGGCAAAGTCTTGAAGTACTCACCATGTCTGAAGGACAGCCCAGGCCACCCAATGTGATAGTTAGATCAGTTCATCCACTGATTTTGAGGTCATGACAGGGAGTGCCACAATGCTCAGGACTGACCCCCCCCCAAGAGTTTGAGTTTCCTGATTAATGGACTCATCCGGGCCCCCCTCTGCTCTCTGTGTTGACATGATCTCCGCCACAGCCTGTAGCGCCGCCGTTCTTTCACGTTCCGTCTGGGATGAGGTGGGTTTTTTCAGCACAGCACCCCTAGTCGATCGACTGAACCTTTTCCGAGTCGGTCAATTCGACGCCCCAGAACCAGTACGCAGCCGCTGGGAGGTTGTTCCAGCTTTATACACCTTCATCCAGGACCACACAGCTTCAGAGGTATCGCAGAAATTAGTTTTACCATCCAGAATTATTCTCCGCTTGGATTAAGGAGTACTGGATGCCCCCATCTCGCATCTAGGAATGACGCTCTGTGGGCCTGAACCTTAGCTGTGAAACCCGGGAAAATTGATACTTTACTGTTCTCAATCACAGATGGGTCGTTGGGTTGGGCATTTTGAAGGATTGCATGTCGGTCCCTATCATGTAGAAGCCTTACCACCACCGGCCGGGGGGGGTCACCCCGGTGCCAAGGGGTGCGTCAGCACTTGGTGTGCCCTCTCCAGGGCAAAGAACTGTGAGCAACCCGGACACAAAGGCATACAGTCACACAGCCACTCACATAATATATGTTAGAAATAGTATCACTCATTAGTAGTACACCAAGTATAATAATTTAAATTTGTAGTACCTTAGTATATGCGTTTAACACTCAAACTTTAAGAAAACACTCACACTCACTGGATGATGTCATCAGTGATGTCATATCAGATGTCATCAATGATGTCACTGACCATGTCATGAGTGAGGTAATATGTGAGGTCATAAGCAGTGCATTGCGGGGTGTAAATTATAGTTAGCTCAGGTACTATAACTGCTGAATTTCACTGGTTTTGTACGAGTGAATTCTGAGCCTAACTATAACGTCCCTGTAACCTTGGTTTTTTTCAGTGAATTTATACATAAAAAAACATATTACCTACTGGCGGTCACCAGTAGGTAGTTATAGTTAGGACCTAGTTCCCGTAGGATAAGCATTTTTTGTTTTGCTAATAACTTTGGTGCCGTTGACGAATCTCCACAAAAGTTTCAAAACTAGTTTGCCACTCACTTCAGCTGCTCTTTGGACAGTTTTGGGGTGATTCGTCAAACGGGCCGAGAAAAAGGAGGGGGTCCAAAAACACATTTTCCCATAGACTTTTCCTCAGGGATTTTAGATACAAATACAGCCCTAACCGCTGAACGGAATTACAGAAAATTTGGCAGAAAGTTAGCTCTTAGTCCAGAAAGAGTGCCTTTTATAATTTGGTGTAAATCTGTTCAGTAGTTTTAGAGTTACATTTAAAAAAAAGATTTATGTATATCTAGAGACGCGGATCCACCGCGGTAAATCCCTGGAACCACGCACCATCCGAAATTCTGTGCTTGGCTGCTAACACCTCAGCCACGAAGTGGTGGCAGTCATCTTGGGACTCAGACTCGGCTGAGTCCCAAGAAAAAAGGCAAAAAAATAAGAAGGAGGAAGGGTAGGAATACTCTGACCCCTAGGCCTGGTATTGGGGTCCTATAGGGAGCACGCCTGGGGCCAAAAACATTTCACTTTTTGAAAAATTTTGCCCCCAATTTGCAGAGGATAAGCGGCAAAATAAAGAAAAAAAACAAGTGTGGTCGAAACTCCCGCCAAGCGGAAGCAAACACCAAGTCCACTCCCAGTGGGTGGGATTATGAAAAATGCTCCTGGCTTCTGGGAGTGGACTTTTCATCTGTTTCCCTGCCCCCTTACTGTGGGCAGGGAGCGGCATTTTAACTGCTCCCTGCAGGCGAAAGCAATGCAAGCTCTCGCTGGAGGAGTGGAGCTGGTTGAGGCTGTGGGGGCCTTGAGGCTCCCCTGCTGCCTCCAAATATAGTGTGGTGGGTGCCCGGGGTGGACACCAGGGCACCCACCCTTTGTTGGCCGGGCCCCAGGAGATGGGGTTCCCAGGGCTAAAATAAGCCTGGGAGGGGGGGCAGTGTGCCCTCCTCCTCATTAAATATGGTGCCAGACCCTGTGGATGGGGTCCATGAGACTGAAATCGGCCTGGGGAGTGGAGCAGCATCCCACCTCCCACCTGAAATATGTTGCTGGGCCCTAGGAGTTGGGGTTTCAGGGTCAAAAGTGACCCAGGGAAGGGGTCCACATGCCCCCGCTAAAAAAGGTACCGGGCCCCAGGGGATGGGGTCCCTGGGGCTAAAATCAGTCTGGGGAGAAGGGCCATGAGTTGCCTTCCTTTGGGGGTTGGCCACAGGGCCTGGCTGCAGGCCAGGGCTTGTGGCCAATCCCACGCTGGCACGCTGGCACGGCCAAAGGCTGTGCGCAGCGTGGGGTTGGCTGCTTGCAGGGTTTGGCTGCAGGGCCTCGCTGCAGGCCAAGCCCTGCGGCCAACCCCCCACCGTGCACACCCAGAGCCTGTGAGCAGAGTAGGGTTAGCTGTATGCAGTGATTGGCTGCAGGACAATGCATGGTGGTGGTTGGATTAAAGTATGGTAATTAGATATTACTTTACGTTAAAAAAAACTAGAGATTTTTTTCCCAAAAAACAAAGGTTACAGGGACATTAAAGTTAGGAAATAACATTAAAAAACTGGAGATATTCACTAAAAAACAAAGTTTACAAGGACGTTATAGATAGGTTCATATTTTGCATATGTAAAACCATAGAAATTCAGCATTTTATAGTTATAGTTCTCAAGAAACTATAACTTGTGCCCTAAGGTAATTATAATTCACACCCTTGCCATGCACTGCTAATTACTCCAGATACTGCATCATTCATGTCTTCTATAACATAATTGATAATATCACTGAAATATTTGCAATAAAATTATTGATGAGAAAACTGTGCATAGTGAGGGAGCAAGTTATAGTTACCCGGGGCATGAGTTATAGTTTCTTGACATAACCATAACTGCTGAATTTCTATGGTTTTATGTGGGTAACATCTGAACCTAACTATAATGACCCTGTAGACTTTGTTTTGTTAGTGAATTTCCAAGTTTGTTAAAATTCTATTTCTTAACTATAACAGCAGAGAAATACTTCAGTTAAGTTAATCACTGTTGATGTATGGTGCGCGTAGAAATCAGCATCATAATTATTTACAAGTAGAACAGGAATTAACATGAAATTCAATTCAATGAAATTCATGTCCCGCAAAACACTGATGTAAATTAAGCTTACCCATTCATAGGCATTATTACGTGCTAAATATACAATAATACGTTTGATCATTGCTCATATGAAGCATATAAAAATCAATTAAAATAAATTCATCATGATAAAATATAAACAGAGTTTTGTATCTAACCAGCAGTATACCGTTTACAGCTCTTACATCATTTTCCACAATACCTTTATGTTGATATGCTATCGCAATTTACTATTTGCTTGTAATAGTGCACAAAATCGAGGTATAGCAGCTGGGGAAAATCCTTTTAGCCCTATGCATAATACATCATTTTCAAACCCCAGTAGCACCATGTGGCTTGTGCGCAAGCACCTCTCAGACAGCATGTTCATCTGATAACCATAGTGGGTAGTAGGTACTTGATTTATGTGCAGGATTTGATGAAATTGATTACCAAAATAATACCCTCTTAAATGGGCAAACTAACAAAACCACAAATATAATTATATTATTCAGTGAGCATGTGAACTAATGGTTTGCATACCCATTTAACTCTATTGACTCAAGAAGGGGAGATAGGTTAACAATGTCTGTACAGTTTCCTTTTCGGTATTTAGGCCTTCTGGTGTTTTAGTGTTTAAACCCAATATGTAACCAGATTTTATTCTTCTCAATTGTCTTTCCCCTTTGTCACCTCTCATATTTGAGGGTATTGAATCTATCGCAAAATATCTTAGTTGCTGATCATTGCTTTTATGAGTTTCTTAAAAATGTCTGGCAACAGGGTAACTCTGATCATTGTTTTTGATAGCCCGTACATGTTGTAATATTCTCTTGTGTACCTGGAGAATTGTGCTACCCACATACATTTTGGGACATGGGCACTCCAAGACACCTACTACATACTCACTTTTACAGTGGATTGCCCCTTGTATTTTATATGGCGTTTTAGTGAGAGTTGATGTCACCTCATATTTATTGATGCCATACTTGCAAGTCTTACAGTTATGGCATTTACGAAAACCCTTGCTGTCTGTTAGCCAGTTTTTTGTGATCTTCTCAGGACTACTGATGAAAAGTTCCTGCCTCATAGTCTTTGCTCTTGGTAATTTGGGGCAGATTATGCATAATTTGGTCAATGTCTGGATCACTTTTAATCAAATGCCAAGGTTTGGTCAGAATTTTTCTTATTGCCTGGTATTCCATGCAATAGCCTTTGATCATTTTAATCTCTTGGCTTGGAGCCTTGCCTTGGACTCTTGGAGAACAACAACTCCTCTTGTTTTCTGGTGTTAGCTTCTTCTTTGGCTGCTTGGATAGTCTCTAGTCTATACCCCTCGAAATAAATCTGGTACTCAATTCTTTCTGTGCTTGAAACAATTCCTGTTCATCACTACAATTATGTCTTATGTGTATGCATTTGGCATAAGTAATGCTGTTTTTTTGCTTATGTAGATGGAAACTCTGAACATGTAGTATCGTATTGCCTGCGGTCAGCTTTTTATATGCTTTCGTATTCAACCTTCCATATTTTACATAAACAGTCAGATTAAAAAAATTAACTTCATGGGTGCTGACCGAATGGCCAAATTGCAAGGTTAAACAACTATCATTGATATTTTTGACAAACTGTTCTGCGGAGCTTGTGGACCCCCTCCAAATGATAAACAAATCATCGATATACCAGGTCCACAGGACCCCATTATGAGTCCATTCATCAGCGCATTTCTTTAATGAGCACCTGCTCCTCCCACCAGCCCATATGCAGATTAGCATAGCTGGGGGTGAATGAGGTGCCCTTAGCCATCACCCTGATTTGCCTGTACACTTGCTTGTCAAAAATAAAACTGTTTTTATACAGACACCAATGGATCATGCTGAGCAGCATTTGTGTATGTTTGAAGAGTGTCAAAGGTCTAGTCCCCCTTCCTGCCTTCCATCTCCTTGTCCTCCTATTCCCTCCCTCTTCTTTCTTCCATTTGGGCTGTTCCTCGTCCTGTCCACTTAATCGACCTCTACACTTTTTGCAACTTCAATGACATCAATTTAGGTTCAGCATTCTCTTTCTTTCGTTCCTGTGATGCGACTGTCACTAACTCTGCCAATTTCTTTGTCTGCCATCCATTGCAGATAATCATCAACCAACTGGCTTCTAACATTCAATAACAATCGCAGCACCTACAGCTTCCTGAGCCACTGCTATCGGACAGGCAATGCCCGAATATCTTTGAAACATATCCTTAAGTCTGTCTAAATAATTTTCCGGTGCTTCTACCTTATTTGGTTTACATTTTGAATTCTTGGTCTAATCTCTGTCTTCGCTGGATACACTTCCACAACCACATTCAACAATGCGTCCTTCACTGCATTCAACTCTTCTTCACTCGGCACTATCAACATCAACAACTGATTCACATCTGCCCAATTTGTAAGGTACATTTCAAGCTCACTATACAATTCCTCTCGAAATTGATCTGGATCTTTCTTTAAATTTGGGAACTGTTTCTCAGTGCTCATCAGATCAGAGGGTATCCAAGTAACATGGACCATAATTTCCCCCTCTTGCCATGGGGTAGTTCTTCAAGGGGAGAAGAACGGGGGGAAAGAATCCTGTTGCTCAAATATGAATTTACTTTAAATAAATGAAAAGACAAGAGGGGTTTGGCAAAACAAGAACAAGTTGGTTTAAATAAACGCAGCGGCCATGAGAGAGTCAACAGAAAACATAAAGACGGACCTACTTAAGGCCGTAGTAACTCACTCTGACACCCACAAGAGCACCTCACCTTCCTCCCTAGCATCCCCTAGCTTATGCACACCAAAGCTCGCCTTCAAAAATAATGCCGAATGGTCCTCCTTCAATACTTACACAGAAGATGCAATTCTAAAACTTCTCACATCATTGAACCCCTCAAACCACTTCACTGATCCACTTCCTGCAAACTACCTAAAAGAGTTCACACTGCTGCTTTTACCACTGTGGACCAAGATTATGAATACCTCTCTGCTTCAAGGTCTCATCCCAGAAAACCTTAAAAGTGGGCAGGTGTCCCCCATCCTAAAGAAGCCAACAGCAGACCACATGGACTTAAACAACTACCGACCAATCTCTAACATCTCAACTCTGGCTAAACTACTAGAAAAATGCGTACAGACACAGCTAGGAAACCACATTGACCATTTCAACCCGCTCAACCAATACCAATCCGGCTTTCGCGCAGGACACAGTACTGAGTCGGCCATGACCCACATAGGAGATGGCGCACTAAAAATCCTAGATCAAAACGGAGCCTGTCTGCTAATCCTGCTTGATCTATCTTCGGCATTCGATACCGTTAAACATGACAATCTTCTGGACCTTTTGAAACATAGAATGGGCCTATCAGGATCAGTTCTAAATTGGTTTACCTCTTTCCTCCAAAATAGATCCCAAAGATTCAAGGTCAATTAATCCTTATCTATGGACGTCCCAGTCACATTAGGCGTACCTCAGGGTTCATCCCTCTCACCCACACTCTTCAACCTATCATGGAACCACTCACCGAAATTCTCAGCTCCTCAAACATCCAATATCACATGTACGCAGATTACAGACAACTTTACTTAAAAATCACCTCTCTGGAAGACATAAAATCTCTCAACTCAACTCTACAAAAAACTCAGATTTGGCTGTTGGAAAACCACCTGAAACTAAATACCCTCAAGTCTGAATTCCTCCTAATTGCTCCACCCTACCAAACTTCCATCCTTGAATAATGGCTTCAACAACTGACAGCGCTCAACTGCAAACCCCATATCATTGATTCAGCGAAATCGCTGGGATTAACACTTGACAGAAACCTAAACATGCAGAAACATATTAGTGCCGTAACAAAAGGAGCAAACATTCAGATGAACACCTTGAGAAAATTAAAACCCTTCCTTCCCGCAAGTGACTTCAAGCTGGCAGTTCAAGCACTAGCAATCCCAAGACTTGACTATGGGAGTGCTACGCTTTGCGGTCTTCCCAGATCGACAACGGCCCCTTTAAGAGCATCACTCAACTCAGCGGCCAGACTTATCATGGGCTCAAAAAGAAATTGTCACATTACCCCCGACCTTAGAGCTCCTAATTGGCTTCCATTCGAAGCTATAATTCAACTAAAAATCGCATGTATGACTCACAATGCCCTACATCACAATACCCCGAGCTACCTGGCCCAGAAACTTGTGCTCTCATGTGGCAACAGATCCTCTAGAAGTTCCAACAATCTTCTTCTGAAACCACAACGCTTTGCCAAAAAAGACATACGACCATGCCTTCTCTGGAATCGCTCCCAGGATTTGGAACGCACTGCCCCCTGAAACCAGACGGAATCCCTCTGCTACCTCCTTTAAGAAAGAAGTAAAGTCTCTACTCCTAAGGAAATTCACATGAACATTTCATCTAATTACCACTACGGCGATTTGTATATCAAGACTCAAAGTTTGATTTTAAATACTCGTGTGTTTCTTATTGCTACCCCTGTAAAGCGCTCTGATACCCGAAAGGGTCTTATTCGCGCTATATAAAACCTTCAAAATAAAATAAATAAACATAGTTGCGTCTGAAGACAGTCTCTTGCTGTACAAAGTTTCGTCCGACAATATATACATCTCGTGAGGTACAATAAAACAATTCTGCATTCTTGGAAAAGCATCTCAGTCATAAATAAAAATTTTGGTCATCTGATCAGGGGGCAGATAGCTCTCGACCTTGGGGAGAGCTAGTGTGGGCCAGTGTGTATGTGTCCAGATATCTTTTGTGGGGAGCGTGTGAGCACTATGTGTCGTGTGCATGTCGTGTCCTGATTGGTTGAGTGTTTATATCTATGTCAACAACAAATGTGAGAGCGAGGAGTAAGAGGGGTCACGTCCTTCTCCCCGAGATATAGCCAATAAACAATGTGGACGTACCCAGTACCTGAATAGATGACACTGGGGGCTCACAGTGCAGGAGAACCATCAGGTTCTTTTAAAAGACCCCTCACACACCAACCTAGTTGGTGTCATGCTTCATCATTGGGGTCCCAACCAGGCGGCCGAGTGCCGCCAGGTTGTGCTACGACGCCTGATTACAGCGGAGCTGGTGTAATGTGATAGTGTGATGAAGTGTGGTGCTAAATTAAAAATACCTCCGGGAATCCTTGCCTAGATATCCCAAAATTATTTAATAGTGGCGGCCCGGGGTATGGATAAAAACAGGGGGGTAGACAACCATAGGAGTATAATAGTTCGCTGTTGTCAAGAAAGACGGTCTACATGTTTCAGCCCCAGAAATAAATATAGGGGGGGCTTTCTTCAGGACCAGAGGTGAAAACAGTGAATAAAAAGTGAGTGGCAAAAATCAGTCCACGTGTCAACAAATAATCATGGCCCACGCGCTAAGGTGGGGAGGAATAAAACGATGGTCGCAATTTGCGGCTCATATGTAGGAACCTGTAAATAAGGAAAAAGAGACAGACAAAACATGTATGACAAAACACAAGCAATCATAAAATGCAATCTTTTTGTGTGTATGTGCCTGTCAGAATCTAATTGGGAGGCACTGTGCTGAGTCCATATGGTGACCGCGTGTCTAAAAGTGCCTATGAAACAGACGCATATGGCAAATTACACGGTACTATGAAAGATGCAGGTACAGGGGAAAGTTAAAATGTAGCGTGCTCATACTGCATGCTGAGATTATTCAAGGAAGAGCCCATAGGCCCCCTCGTGTGTGCAAATAACAAAGATTCACCATTATGCATAATGTATAGCTGGACAGGCTATAGGATTACGCCTGTGAAATGGAAAATACCAAGCGCATTAGGAAAATACCATGTGCAGCTATGCATGCATTTGTTTGAATGGAAGCATATTTACACTCGGTTTTTGAGAAGGCAGCTGATCGGGCCCGGGAGGGGGACCGGTAGTCCCAACACCTGGGAACAGGATGAGAAAGAGAACTGAGCAAGGCGGGGGCGCTGCATGAATGAAAAAGGATCCGGAACAATGGTGCCGGTGGGCTCGAGTGACGAGCGCTGGGGGCCACGAGGTACTGGACAGCGCGGCATGGTCTTACTTGTGGGAGGCGGTGTGCCCTCGATACACCTAAGTCAGGCTCCGTGGGTCCCGGCTGCTAGTGTATGGGGCCGGTGCAAGGCGAATATGAATCCCGGACCTGAATGCATGCCGGGAAGACGCAAGACTAGAGCGTAGAACACGGTGTCCAGTGCGCATGCGCGGGCTCCATCTTAGGTGTGAAGAAAGTCCCCGTGTGGGAACCAAGTGTTATCTGAAGAGGCACAAAATAATGCCTGAAAAGATGGGTACCAATGTGGAGACAGAGTATGGGTGACGGGCGCACGTGAGACTGGACTAGCCGCAGGAGGGGAAAAGTATCGAAGGAGATGGGCACAAGGTCGTGCTGATGGTTTGAAATGTGGGAAAAGCAGGTCTCAGCTGGAGGTGGGGGGTCATGCACAATGGGCTTAATTGGCCATGATGGAAGAACAGAAGCAATGAGGGGGTGCCCTGATCCTTAGTCAAGCCTCGATGTGAGGTGAGAGCGGGACGCATTTGGTGTTAGTGCAATGTGGAGGGGGAGGGAAGGAAAGGGAAAGGGGGAGGGGAGGAGGAGGAGGGGGGATAAAAAGGGTAGGAAGAAAGGTAGGGGGATAGGAAGGTCCGGGCGTGTCTGACAGAGACAAACAGGAGGTCTTTGCAGAGGCTCACAGGGCTCAAGATGTTCTGAGAGAGTTCCACGGAATGTTATCATTCAGGCCCCAGAGGTGACTAGACAAACGGTAAATCCACCGTTGTTCTTTTTCAAGGAGGCGGCTTTCGATGTTAGGGGTGGTGGGGTCCAAGGTTTCAATAATGACCCACCGCATGTCATTGGGCGTATGGCCGACTTCCAGGAAATGGTTGGTCATCCTGGTTGTGTTCTTTTTGCAGCGGATTGTGCTGCGATGTTCGCAAATCCGTGTTTTGACCTTTCGGTTTGTCATGCCGATGTATATAAGACCGCAGGTACAGGTGATGCGGTAAATGGCATGGGCAGTATTGCAATTCGTGTGCTTCCTGATTGTCCAGATTTTCCCAGGTTCCAGTGATAACGTTTTCGTTGCTTCCGTAAGGTGGCATACGCTGCAGTTGCCACAGGGGAAGTGGCCGATCATAGCAGGCAGGCCACATAGGTTCTGGATTGAGTTGGTAGTGCGTGTAGTTTTTTTCGGTCTAGTGGAGACCAGACAGTCTTTCAATGACCTAGATTTTTTGTATGACAACATGGGTTTGTCCCAATTTAGCTTGCCCGTTTGTAATATGTTCCAGTTCTTCTTGATTATTTTGGACACTTTATTGGCACTTGAGTTGTGCGTGATCACACAAGTAAGAGGGACAGTTTTATCCACGTGTGCAGTAGTCTCGAGAAGGGTTTCTCGGTTCTGATTGAGGGCACGTTTTTTAGCTCTGGCCGTGATCTGTTTGGGGTAGCCACGAAGAAGGAGTTTGGTATTAAGATCGTTAGCTTGTTCCTTGTAGTCGTGGACCTCACTGCAATTTCTGCGTAAGCGCAGGAATTGTCCGTATGGGAGATTCTCCCTTAATGTCCTGGGATGAAAGCTAGAAAAGTGTAGTAACGAATTGCGCGCAGTAGGTTTGAAGTGAGTCTTGCTTTTGAGAAAGCCGTTATGTGCTTCGATATCCAGATCGAGGAATGTGGTTTTTTGTCTACTGATACTGTGTGTGAATTTTAGATTGACATCACAGGTATTAATCCAATCACAAAACCTAAATAGGGAGTCTGCCTCTCCTTGCCATATGAGGAAAATGTCATCGATGTACCGTTTGTAGAAGGCCATCTGTGGAATGAGTGGTATGTTTTGCGAAAAAAGATAAGTCATCTCAAAGTTGTGGACATAAAGTCCAGCAATACTAGGGGCAAAGACGCTGCCCATAGAAGTTCCGTATTTCTGTAGGTATAAGGTCCCTTCGAATTAATTGTCCTTGAGGGCAAGAGACGCGCACTCCAGAATGAATTGTTTGGGGGTTTGATATT
Source organism: Calotriton arnoldi (assembly GCA_963921515.1). Lineage (NCBI taxonomy): Eukaryota > Metazoa > Chordata > Amphibia > Caudata > Salamandridae > Calotriton > Calotriton arnoldi. The sequence goes on along the minus strand of CAWUFW010004604.1, from coordinate 800,012 downwards.
CCCAAGTCGTACGGTCTAAGGCTTGCTTGAGTACAGCTAGGGTGTCATCTTGTGGGAGGCTGGTGTAAAGGCTTTCTACGTCTAGGGTCACCAGGAAGGAAATTTCAGGGTTAAAAGGTAGATTCTCCAGAAGTCTGAGAAGGTCCTTGGTGTCTTTGAGATAAGTGTTGGTAGCCTGGACCAACGGCTGTAGGAAGTAGTCACAGTACCTAGATAGGGGTTCCAATAAAGAACCAATACCCGAAACTATCGGGCGGCCTGGTGGTGGTCTGGTGCTCTTATGTATTTTAGGAACTGTGTAAAAATAGGGGATTTTGCCTTCAGTGGTGGTAAGGAACTGGGACTCATGCTTTGAAATTTGTCCAGAGTTTTCTGCTTCAGTAACAAGGTCATGAATTCTGGTTCTGAGGGTCATGGTGGGATCCTCTGTGAGTTTTTGGTAATTCTTGGTATCATCCAGAAGGCGTGCACATTCTTTGCGATAATCCTCTGTGTTCATGACAACTATGCCTCCGCCCTTGTCAGCGGGTTTGATGGTGATGTTCGGGTTGTTTCGAAGAGATGTCAGTGCTTGGCGTTCTCTGTTGCTAATGTTTTGAAAAACGTGGTCAGTGGGGAGAGCCTCTACCTCGTTAAAAACCGCCTGTCGAACACCAACAATTCTGGAGGGATAGTGCTGGGAGGAGGCATGAAGGTGGATCTGATTTTGAAATTGGTGTCCCCTTTAGACCCCGGCTCATCAGTCTCGGGGAGATTTTCAAAGAAGGCTTTCAGTTTGAGTTTGCGGAAAAATCCTGCAAGTTCGCAATGGAGAAGGAACTTGTCTAATTTGGCAGTGGGGGCGAATCCGAGTCCTTTATTAAGGATGCTGTGTTCGGCGGGGCTCAGAACATGTGCAGAGAGGTTGGTGACCAAGTCGGTCTGGGTAGTTTGGAGCTGGGTCCTAGTTGCTACGTCTTCTTCTTGCACCTGGTCTGTGTGCCTGTTAGTGGGTCGTCTTGCCGCCCGGTCAGTCTGGTTCATTTGGAGCTCGGTCCTGGTTGTTGTTCCTTGGTCATGCTCCTGGTCAGTGCGCCTGTTTGTTGATCGTCTTCCCACTGGATATGGGGTTCTCTCCGCCTTCTGCCTCTTCCCCGCTGGCCTCCCCCTAAAAAATGAAACCCTTGGTTCTGGTTCATATATGCTAGTGGGGGGGGTTGGGGCGGGGGGGGCCCGAAGGGTGGGTTCCATCCATACATGTAGTGTGAGTTGATGTGTGGGTACGGCACCTGGAACTGTGGATGAGGTCCATGGGGTGGTGGTTGCGCCCAAGATTGGCGCCGGTTGTTATATCTGCCTCTCCCCCGTTGTCTTTGACGGTGGCTTCCTGAACTGGAGCCACTGCTGGCCGAGGAGTCATCATCTGTAGATCCATCTGAAGTGTCTGAACGTTTGGTGGATTTGAAATCTGGTTCTGCATAGGGATATGTTTTGGAATTTGAAAATTTTTTCAAGTCTTTTTGGAATTTTTTGATTTTTTCTTGTGTGAGTCCTTCCTTGTACTCGTTGATTTCTTTGTTGGTTTCATCCAGTTTTTTCTTGAATGCCGTCATCGTGGTCTTGAAATGAGCCTCTGTAGCTTGAATCTCGATGAGTATGGCATCCGAGAGTCTCTTAGCAGTTTGGATAATGAGGACTAGCCAGTCACGCGTGCACCTCCACGCGATTTGGGCCCAGGCTTTACGGAAGACCGCATCTTCGAGGAAGATGCGGGGGGCGTTGGTGGCTATAAGACCCCTGGGTGCCGTGTTGTTGCGGAGGTACTCTGTGAGTATGACTCCATGTAGAATAGTTTGTATCCTGTTTCTCTTTTTCTCATTTAAATTGTCCCAATCAGCTGTTTGGGCGATGGAGGAGGAGATGTTAAAGTCCGCCAATAGAGGTGGGTCTGCCAGAATGGAGGAAACATCGTCCTCCGTGAAACAGACCCGGGTTTTCTGCCATTGTGTAACTCATGGTCTAAGGATTATGCCAAAAGATGGAGTAAAACAGTAGCTCTTGCAGCTGTACGCTGCTGAATCTATGTCAACAACAAATGTGAGAGCGAGGAGTAAGAGGGGTCACGTCCTTCTCCCCGAGATATAGCCAATAAACAATGTGGACGTACCCAGTACCTGAATAGATGACACTGGGGGCTCACAGTGCAGGAGAACCACCAGGTTCTTTTAAAAGACCCCTCACACACCAACCTAGTTGGTGTCATGCTTCATCATTGGGGTCCCAACCAGGCGGCCGAGTGGCGCCCGGTTGTGCTACGACGCCTGATTACAGCAGAGCTGGTGTAATGTGATAGTGTGATGAAGTGTGGTGCTAAATTAAAAATACCTCCGGGAATCCTTGCCTAGATATCCAAAAATTATTTAATAGTGGCGGCCCGGGGTATGGATAAAAACAGGGGGGGTAGACAACCATAGGAGTATAATAGTTCGCTGTTGTCAAGAAAGACGGTCTACATGTTTCAGCCCCAGAAATAAATATAGGGGGGGCTTTCTTCAGGACCAGAGGTGAAAACAGTGAATAAAAAGTGAGTGGCAAAAATCAGTCCACGTGTCAACAAATAATCACGGCCCACGCGCTAAGGTGGGGAGGAATAAAACGATGGTCGCAATTTGCGGCTCATATGTAGGAACCTGTAAATAAGGAAAAAGAGACAGACAAAACATGTATGACAAAACACAAGCAATCATAAAATGCAATCTTTTTGTGTGTATGTGCCTGTCAGAATCTAATTGGGAGGCACTGTGGTGAGTCCATATGGTGACCGCGTGTCTAAAAGTGCCTATGAAACAGACGCATATGGCAAATTACACGGTACTATGAAAGATGCAGGTACAGGGGAAAGTTAAAATGTAGCGTGCTCATACTGCATGCTGAGATTATTCAAGGAAGAGTGGATAAAACTGTCCATCTTACTTGTGTGATCACGCACAACTCAGCTGCCAATAAAGTGTCCAAAATAATCAAGAAGAACTGGAACATATTACAAACGGGCAAGCTAAATTGGGACAAACCCATGTTGTCATACAAAAAATCTAGGTCATTGAAAGACTGTCTGGTCTCCACTAGACCGAAAAAAACTACACGCACTACCAACTCAATCCAGAACCTATGTGGCCTGCCTGCTGTGATTGGCCACTTCCCCTGTGGCAACTGCAGCGTATGCCACCTTACGGAAGCAACGAAAACGTTATCACTGGAACCTGGGAAAATCTGGACAATCAGGAAGCACACGAATTGCAATACTGCCCATGCCATTTACCGCATCACCTGTACCTGCGGTCTTATATACATCGGCATGACAAACCGAAAGGTCAAAACACGGATTTGCGAACATCGCAGCACAATCCGCTGCAAAAAGAACACAACCAGGATGACCAACCATTTCCTGGAAGTCGGCCATACGCCCAATGACATGCGGTGGGTCATTATTGAAACCTTGGACCCCACCACCCCTAACATCGAAAGCCGCCTCCTTGAAAAAGAACAACGGTGGATTTACCGTTTGTCTAGTCACCTCCGGGGCCTGAATGATAACATTCCGTGGAACTCTCTCAGAACATCTTGAGCCCTGTGAGCCTCTGCAAAGACCTCCTGTTTGTCTCAGTCAGACACGCCCGGACCTTCCTATCCCCCTACCTTTCTTCCTACCCTTTTTTCTCCCCCCTCCTCCTCCTCCCCTCCCCCTTTCCCTTTCCTTCCCTCCCCCCCTCCACATTGCACTAACACCAAATGCGTCCCGCTCTCACCTCACATCGAGGCTTGACTAAGGATCCATCATGGCCAATTAAGCCCATTGTGCATGACCCCCCACCTCCAGCTGAGACCTGCTTTTCCCACATTTCAAACCATCAGCACGACCTTGTGCCCATTTCCTTCGATACTTTTCCCCTCCTGCGGCTAGTCCAGTCTCACGTGCGCCCGTCACCCATACTCTGTCTCCACATTGGTACCCATCTTTTCAGGCATTATTTTGTGCCTCTTCAGATAACACTTGGTTCCCACATGGGGACTTTCTTCACACCTAAGATGGCGCTGCGCATGCGCACTGGACACCGTGTTCTACGCTCTAGTCTTGCGTCTTCCCGGCATGCATTCAGGTCCGGGATTCATATTCGCCTTGCACCGGCCCCATACACTAGCAGCCGGGACCCACGGAGCCTGACTTAGGTGTATCGAGGGCACACCGCCTCCCACAAGTAAGACCATGCCGCGCTGTCCAGTACCTCGTGGCCCCCAGCGCTCGTCACTCGAGCCCGCCGGCACCATTGTTCCGGATCCTTTTTCATTCATGCAGCGCCCCCGACTTGCTCAGTTCTTTCTCATCCTGTTCCCAGGTTTTGGGATTACCGGTCCCCCTCCCGGGCCCGATCAGCTGCCTTCTCAAAAACCGAGTGTAAATATGCTTCCATTCAAACAAATGCATGCATAGCTGCACATGGTATTTTCCTAAGCACTTGGTATTTTCCATTTCACAGGCGTAATCCTATAGCCTGTCCAGCTATACATTATGCATAATGGTGAATCTTCGTTATTTGCACACACGAGGGGCCCTATGGGCTCTTCCTTGAATAATCTCAGCATGCTGTATGAGCACGCTACATTTTAACTTTACCCTGTACCTGCATCTTTCATAGTACCGTGTAATTTGCCATATGCGTCTGTTTCATAGGCACTTTTAGACACGCGGTCACCATATGGACTCACCACAGTGCCTCCCAATTAGATTCTGACAGGCACATACACACAAAAGATTGCATTTTATGATTGCTTGTGTTTTGTCATACATGTTTTGTCTGTCTCTTTTTCCTTATTTACAGGTTCCTACATATGAGCCGCAAATTGCGACCATCGTTTTATTCCTCCCCACCTTAGCGCGTGGGCCGTGATTATTTGTTGACACGTGGACTGATTTTTGCCACTCACTTTTTATTCACTGTTTTCACCTCTGGTCCTGAAGAAAGCCCCCCCTATATTTATTCCTGGGGCTGATACATGTAGACCGTCTTTCTTGACAACAGCGAACTATTATACTCCTATGGTTGTCTACCCCCCTGTTTTTATCCATACCCGGGCCGCCACTATTAAATAATTTTTGGATATCTAGGCAAGGATTCCCGGAGGTATTTTTAATTTAGCACCACACTTCATCACACTATCACATTACACCAGCTCCGCTGTAATCAGGCGTCGTAGCACAACCGGGCGGCACTCGGCCGCCTGGTTGGGACCCCAATGATGAAGCATGACACCAACTAGGTTGGTGTGTGAGGGGTCTTTTAAAAGAACCTGATGGTTCTCCTGCACTGTGAGCCCCCAGTGTCATCTATTCAGGTACGTCCACATTGTTTATTGAGTGTTTATATCTACATGGCATCTAGCTTTGTGGTATTTTTGGGGAATGTGCGCCTCTGGCCAAACGGGTTTTATTGGGGCCTATTTCCTTGGACATGTTTGTGGTGCAACTGTCTATTTGTGGGATTGATCAGGGTTTTCCCTGTGTGCGCGTTTGTCTTTGGGCTAAGCGAGACCCCACCTGTGACCCGTCACTCGATAACTGCGGGTTGGGGTTGCAGGGCCTGTCTAACCACGTATCTCTGACTTGGGATTGATGGGGAGGTCCCCTTGGGTGAATCCAACAGCAATGATACGAGTTTGCTAGAACTCCTATGAATAATGTGGCAGACATTGATATAATTTTTACCGACATCCTCAATATTGTGTGTGCAGTTGTCATAGCGTACATTGATATTGTCTTTACTGATTTTGACATTGTTATGTGTATCTCGATCATGACGTACATTGACATAGTTTCCACTGGTATTGAAATTGTTATGCATGCATGTATTATGACATATATTGACATTGTTTCTACCGAAACCAAGACTGTTACGTGGGCATAGTTCATGGCATCCATTGACATGGCATGGGTATTAACCTTGTTATGCGGACATAGGTTATGGCATACGTTGACATTGCCTTTATTGATATTGCCGCTGTCAGGCCTGCACACAGCATGGTATACATTGATATCTTATTCACCCATCCTAACAATTCTCATTGTTAGTGTAACTTGAATGAGTGGAAGTGAAATGCCTTCTGGACAGTCGCTCTGCGCTTTATTTTAGACCGCCTCTGTTAATGGTGGGGCTGTGCTCATGAGGGTCTGAAACGGATCTCGAATGCATCTTTGACTGGACCACAGTATTCAAATTGGCTTCTTCCCTAGAAGCTTGCACCCCTCTGTCAGGCGCTTTGCTTCAGTCAGTCACATGGCAGCTCTCGCACGTTACCTCCTTGTGCTTCTGTCACCAGCTGTCCCGCAGATGTTACTCTAATTCTGGGTGCATCTATGGCTTTACCCCCAGGTCCCTTGGATGGCATTGGGAACATATCCAAAAGGTCCTTCTCTCTTTTGTCCTGGACTTCCCTTGCTTTCTCTTGTGGTTTCATAATCTGGGTAAATTGATAAGGAAGAGGAGGGGTAGATGGAGAACAAGCCCCAACTCTGTCCCTAAGGTGACTAATTTGATATTGGGTAAGAAGGAACAGCGGTTCCTGTGGACAATGTATATAATATCTAATAATGGTTATACTCAATGGTAATAATCATGGGTAAAGGTATGTCAAAGAGAAAATCATAATTACACACAACAGGACATTTGAGAATATTTGCTGTTTATATAAGAATTTAGACTTAGTGATAAAGTTGATCAAAAGAAGTGCTCAGTGTCCCAAGTGAACATAGAACCTCAATTTTCAAGAGTGACAATTAATTTTGTGACATAGAAAGGTTTCAAAATATACAACAAACGACCCTAAAGCAAGTATACAACAGTTGTTGGCAGCCTTCTAACGTAATAATAGGGAGGCTGGAAGATGGTTCGTTTTTTTAATGCTGTCGACGGAGTTTCGAACCCACAATCAATAGGGGGTCTCATCAGGACCTAACAATAAGGAACACTTGTACTAACATAATGGATAGCTGAGTAGGCTACAAGAGATGGAGAAAACCTCAAAAACAGTAATTAATTGGCTAAGGGGTATACCTGAAGTATTAACAGTAAACTGTCAGTGTGAGAGTGTGCACTTCAAACAAGGGGGGTGGCTCAAGGCAGAGCGTGAGGAACGGGGTTTCTCCTGGGTATTTTCATACCTTGGAATTTGTACTTATGCTAGTGCGCCCCATTGTAGGAAGAGTTGCCATTGTTTGGCATCTATCCCATTCTTGGGATCTTTTAGTTTCTTTTTCAAATTTGCTAAACTTTCTATGTCAAAGGTACCATGTTCTGGAAAAGACTTCTTCCTCTCGTTATTAGTGAGTCTCACTCACTCTTAAGTAATTATACGTGACTTTACTGTATTGCTGGTACATACTATTATGGGCAGGCATCCCTTTCGGTGGCGGCTCACTACATTTAGATTTTCCAGCCACAATCACTGCTCTTTATCATTCATTCACACACTGGTAACAAGGATAGGGGTCTGCAGGCCTTGTGCCAAATTCTTTTCCCACAGGCAAATGCACCATCTGTTAAAACAAAATATAAAATCGGGCCAGATGAACGAATATTAGGAATACCGATTTCCTCATTGTGATTATTCCTAATGCATGAAACTCATTGAGTTTCATTTAGGGATTCCTTGTGGGTCACAAATAGACCTACCTTATGAATATTTATGAGATAGGTCGCAGTTTGTTACCCATTAGGAATTACAGCCATCACAGGGATGGTGGCCTGTGATTGCTTTTTATTAAGGCAATCTTTTTTTGTTTTTTACATACAGCCTGTTTTGCTTAAAGGAAAACAATTTGTGTTTAACAAAGAAAAAAATGAAATCTTGAAGTTTAATTTTTTAAGAGTAGGCAGTGATCCATGAGACCAGCGCTTGCTCTTATAAAATAATTTTATTTACATTCTCAAAGGGTTACAACCAGTTTTAAACTGGTGGTAAAGTATTACTGTTTTGTGACCGAAATTTGGTTGCAAAACAGTAACATGTACCATACCAATTCGGTATTTGGAAGGTATGCCCCAAACACGCCTCTTCCAAATACCGAATGGCAAATGCAAAATGCATTTTGTACATTTGAAAAAGCATTTTTCCGGTCGTGAACGACTGATTCTGCAAATTGGGGCATTTGCGACCAGAAAAATGCTTTTCACATCTGGCCCATCATCTGCTAAAACAAAACCCAACAGTCTAACTTGCGTCTATTTAAAAACATAGTAGATAGCATTTCAAATTAATGAAAAACAATGTCATTTCAACCGACCAAAGATCTCACTCAAAATTAGAGTTGGAGCTTGGCACTAAAACGCAGAAACATTCCAGCAGCTTATATACACTTTTGCTCAATGCAAGTCTATTCAACAAAAATACTTGAGTCATATTTGTTACTCTAATGAGACTTATCTAGTGAAGCATTTGGCCAGTCATTCGCATGAAGAAGATTCAAAATGTAATTTAGAATGTGATAATTTCAGGAATACACTTCTGACTTCATCGCTTTTTCTGAAATAATGCTTCTAGTTCTTGTCTAGTCAGCTGGTACATGGAGGAATTCTGTACAGCAAAACACAGCAAGCCACTGTAAAGCCAATGGAGAACGAACCACCTGGGAGGCAACAAAAAGTCTTAAAAGACATCCCTGAGATGCTACCTCCAACAAGTCACAGAGACAAAGAAGAAAGCCCTAGAGGAGTGAAAAGGCAACAGCTGAAAAAAATCTTCACAATCAAAGACACCACCTCTCGAAGCGCCACCACCAACTGCATCATCCCGTCGCTGGAATTATGTGACAATACTTCAACTTCAATAACTTCAACCACCAATCAAACCCCTACACCAGTCTCCCGTCAAACACCCATGACAAAACCCTGACAGCTTGTAAAACTCACCACGGAGGAAACAGCAAGTATCATGAGAAACATCCATTCTGGGGCACCCACTGACCCACCACCACATTTACTGCATGAGAGTTGTTCCCATCAACGTAGTCCTCACCCGCATTATGAATACTTACACACTTCTGAGACATTCCGGGATGCCTTTAAACATGCAGTGATCAACGCTCTGCTCAAGAAACCCTAAACAGACCCCATGCAATCGGAAAACATTTGCTACATCTCTCTTCTACCCTACCCGGCCAAAGTAATGGAAAAAGCACAAATACACAGCTCTCCTACCACCTCAAAACACCCTAGCTCTTAGACAAGTCCCAATCAGGTTTCCAGTAAAACCACAGCACTGAGACTGCCAGTATCCTAGACAGTGGAGTCACAGCAGCCCTCATATTACTTGTCCTCTCTGTCACCTTTGACACAGCCTCCCACACCACCTTAATCAGAAGACTACACGACACAGGCATTAAAGGAACCACCGTCAACTGGATCTGTTCCTTCCTCATGAAAAGGACACAAAGAATCGAGCTACCACACTACACATCAAAGGCCAAGAAACTCATCTGTGGAGTAGCCCAAGGATCATCTCTCAGCCCAACACTATTCAGTATTTACATGACCCCACTGGAGGAGCTCATCGGAACTTACAACATCAACATACTCTCCTACGCAGACGACACCCAGCTGATCTCCCTGTCGGACAAAGATCCCCATCACAAAAACCAACTCTGCCACACCGATGATCGTTGTAATCTCACAGATGAAAACAAACTGCCTGAAACAACACAGACACAACTGAAGTAGTTATCTTTGGAAAGAAAACATCCCCCTGAGACTTCACCTGGTGGCCCACTAACCTGGGACCTCCCATCCACATGCACCATAAAGCAAGAAATCTGGGACGCATTTTAGATGACAAGCTCGCCATGACAGCCAAAGTAAACACAGCAAGCTTCACCTGCTTCCACATCCTCAAGATGCTACAAAGGATATTCATACGGCCTCTGGAAAACACCATAAAAACAGTCATCAGGCCTTGATCACCAGCAGACTGGACTACGGCAAAACACTATACGCAGGAAGCAATAAGAAGCTACTGAACCAGCTCCAGTCTGTTCAAAACAATGCAGCAAGCCTCAAACTCAACCTCTCTCGCAGTATCCACATCAACCCACACCTCAAGGAACTACACGGACCCCAATCCACAACTAAACCCAATTTAAATTGGTCACACACACATACAAAGCCTTAGATAAAACCAGCACTACATAGCTGAACAGCAGCATACACTTCTACACACCTACCAGACACCTCAGCTTAGCGGGACTATCACGCACAAGCATACTCCCAGTGGTGTAGCAAGTGAGGTGTGGGGGGTTCGGTCCACCCTAGGCGACAAAAGTCTTGGGGCGGCCCGCAGCTGCAGGAATCGCCAGCACCCCCGCTCTTACATTCGGCCACCGCGGGCGGCAAATTCTGGGGCTGCCATGGGCAGCCTAAGGCCTAGCTATGACACTGCATACCCCGCATCCACAAAGCCAGAGCCAGGAGCTGTGCCTTCTCTCATCTCTCTTAAAGCATGGAACAACCTCCCTCTCCTCATCAGAGCCTCCTCTTTGCTTACTAATTTCTACAAGAAGCTGAAAACTTGTCTCTTCGACTAACTTCATCAGGCTTCGGCCACTTGGCCTTGGATACCCTTATCTGGTGATTAGCGCGCTATACAAATAACTATAACATAACAGCATAACATAGTTGCCAATTATTCAAAGTGACGTTGTGCTTCTACTGAAATGGGCAAAGCTACAACAGAGAGCAAGATGGACTCTGGTCCTATGGGAGTCCAAAAACCCAGCATGTTTATTAAGGCTAAAGGTTCTGTAAAGCAATACAGAAACAATATCCAAATATGTTTACATAACATGGAAGTGCATGATTTCACATACACACAAGAAGCATTAATATAGGAGTACATAATTATGTTTTTACATACAGGACCTGTATTTATTAAATTGTTAGTACATTATCATCTTGTTTTGGGGAAACCTGTCTTCCACCTTGCTGAACCTAAGCTACTCTATTATAAAGTGACTCAAATAGGAGCTAATACTCACGAAGAATGACATATGTTCAGTCCCCATCATTCCCATCAAGGGTGTCATAGAGAGAACAGTCATATGCTGTTATGTGCTGACATACCATATGTTAATAAAGGGCTGCAGACTAACCCTGGGCAAAGCACTACGCTACGCTCGCGTAGTTTGCGAAGTTTGCGCTACTTCGCACAACGCGAATTGCACGTAGCACAGTGCAAACACGCGTAGCGTAGTGTAGTGCAGCGGTCATTTTTTGCTTGCTCGCGGTCCTCAACGTCAAGTTGGCGACCGCGAGCAAGCAAAATGACATCCCGGCGAGATTCTCAACGCAGGGAGGTCAGGTTTCTCATTGCGAGTGGTCGCGTATGCTTGCGACCGCTCGCGATGAGAAACTACCAGTTCGCGTTGAGAAGCTGCCGCTCGAGTAAAAATCTACTCGAGCGGCAGTAAAGACAGCTCGCACTGTGCAAGATGCCGTTTTCAATGATTGCACAGTGCGGACAAGCATCCGGCACTGTTCAATCATTGCGAACAGTGCACTACGCAGTTCGCGTAGTGCTACGCGTAGTTCGCGTAGTGCGAACTGCACTTTGCGTAGCTTCGCGTAGCGCTACTTCGCGAACTACGCCCAGGCTTACTGCAGACCTGAATATATAGTTAAAGAGATGGCTGCTTCCTTTTGAGTCAAAACATGAGGGCTGGCCCATGGGTGACTTTGCCATATGTAAACAAAGCACTCTTGCATACATTTCAGTAAACAGAATGAAGGGCAAGTCAGCAGCTGGTGTGTCTACTGTTTGGAATCGGAAACTCCCAGATTTGTGTAATCTGACGTCTATTTGGGAAACCTAGGGGATACGTATTTGTCCATAATATGTTAGGTTTATTTTGCCCAATGCTAACCACACACTATCCCCAAGGTGCCCACTTGTCTCGTTTGCATGAAGAAGAGGTTTTTAATGTTTCTTTAGGATCTTAGGGTCACATGTATCAAGAATTTTTGCGTTCGCAAATGGGGCAATTCTCAGAATCGGTCCGTTTGCGAACACAAAAAGGCTTTTCACATTTATCAAACCCTATTTTGCGATTCAGTAACCGGTTACTGAATCACAAAATGGGTTTGCGATTCGGTATTTGGAAGGGGCGTTTAGGGCGTCCCTTCCAAATACCGAATCGCTGCGGTATGCATGAATGTTGTGACCGTGAATGTGGTCGCAAAACATTCACATTTACCACCAACTTCAAGTTGGTGGTAGCCCGTTCGCAAAAGGGATGGGGTCCCCAAGGGACCCATAGGTCCGCAAGAAGGACGGTTTCACCCAACCTGACATTTTGTCCCCAAACCTAGGATTACCTTGGAATCCTTACGATAGAAACGGTACACCTTAGGAATCCTGTGACCGTTTTCTTAATCAGAGAGTAGATTAGGTACCTCTTGAACCCCGGTCCTGAAGAAACGCCACTCATCCATTAGGAGAACAAAGGTGCGAAACATGTCGACCTTTTAATACACTATCCCTTCACACTACACATACTGAGCTGCAGCAGGTTGAATTGTCCTGCCAGCCCGGACTCTTGTAGTCTACTTTTAGCCATAGCATCAGTGTCCAGCTAATAAATGACCCTCCGGACACTTACAGCTATTTTTAGACACCACGTACACCACTCTACTCACCATTCTTTGACCCCACCACCCCATCACATAGGGCCTACCGGTTTATCAACATAGAAGATCTCCGTCAAAGAGCCCCCCTGCGGGGCCCGTCGGGCATTGCAGCGCCGGCCCGACGAGGAGCTGCCCTATGATGAAGCATGACACCCCTTGGGGTGTGTGAGGGCCCTTGCTCCTATTGGAGCTCTCCCCTCCCCTACTAGTGTTCTTTCTCCGACTTGACTTCCCGTTACCTCTCCTCTCTCCCCCCATAGGAACTGCATACCAGATTGTTATACCTTTATTTAAAAGCAATCATGGATATGGTGGTCTGCTGACCCCAGCAGGCCACCATCCCCGTGATTTTAGCGATTTCTATAGGGACTCAAATGGCGACCTAGCTCATTAATAATAATGAGGTTTATAGATTTGCGACCCCCTATGAATTGCTATATGAAACTCTAGGAGTTTCATACATTTGTAATAGCGATTACCTAATTGTGATTAGCTGAAAATCACAATTAGGTAAATCGCTATTACAAATGTTGATACATGTGGCCCTTAGCTTCCAGGATGTCCAACTTATGAAAAGACAACCCATGATGGCCTGCAAAGAACCTTCTGTAATATAACAAATCACTAACAATGCCATAAATAACTGAATGAAGCACCCACAATGGTATGAAAGAATGAAAAGCCTGCTTTGAGGAGTGTCTTTCAAGCCTTGGACAACCTCGTGTTAAAACCCTCCTGCAATTCAAGCTGCAGGTAAATAAAACAGCATTTCCTCATCAGGAAACGCTACGGCCGGAACCATTGATTAACATTGGCGGCCAGCTCAGGTAATCGGGGTGAGCAGGGCAGGGTGCAGCAGGGGGGGAAGCGGACAGACGACGGAATAGGTATAATTAAATAAATAAATAATACCTATTCCGTCGTCCGTCGGCTTCCCCCCTGCTGCGCCCTGCCCCGCCCCACCGCGCTTACCTGAGCTGGCCACCGCTGTTGATTAAGCCACAACTGGATTTGTAATAACAATAATCTTTTATGTGCAGAACTACCGCAGATATACAGAGAAGCAGGTATGTGCATAAACTATTTCTTCAGTTTATGTTTATTCCTGCCAGAGGAATTTCAGAAGAACGTGAGAACAATTAAAATGAGATTTGAAAAATATGATTGAAACTTTCAGTGATATGGAAGAGGCCTGAAAATATGCTCTGGTAATATGCCAAATTATATAATTATTTTTCTTAATTGTGGCGGTAAGATTGATGGTCTAAATAGTAGATCACAGACTGCGTCACATTTATCCATCTTTTTTTTTATATATATCTTTATTGGTTTTGCAATCAAAGTAACACATTTAGCATTACGTAAGCTTTTGTCACAGGAATAAGAGTTCATTTGTTAAGCATCACATTACATTTGTGTCGCTCGGAGTATTCCCAGCATTCATGCGCTAATAGTTCACATATGTACTTGAGATCCTCAAGACACAATAACGCTTATTCAACAATCTGTCGCACGATAGGTCTGCATCCAATGGATAACAATAAACAACAAACATAACTTGTAACGAAAAGTTGCTCGATGTATTTTCCCGTATGTGGGTGTGCTGTAGGCAGGTGGAGTGTTTTCAGGTCTGTCTTTAATGTCATGTCAGTTAGGCAGTCAAGGGAGGGAAAAAACAGGACTATCAGTATATGGTCCATCTTCTGACAAATGAGCTTAAACCTTTTTTATCAAATAATTTAGGGCCCCATTTCTGAGGTTCTGGCGCAGGGTAGTGCCGCAAGGAATCTTGCTGCGTTGCCATGCGTCAAAACAAAAGGGCAGGAATGCGCCATATCTATGTGATATGGTGCATTCCTGATCTTTTCCCCTGCGCAGGCGCACAATGGTGCTGCCATGTGCCAACGCAGGCACCCTCGCTCCATTGTGCAAGGGTGCATGCATTGCGGGGCTGATTGATTTTGTGCAGGAAGGGACACATTCCTGCACAAAATCAATCAATTCAGGCGATTTCCTCTTCCTATGTGTGCTGCAGTGATTTAGTTAGTTTAAAACTGTGGGGGATATTCTCAAGAACGTGCGATAAACATCGTCAAAATAGGTTAAAGCAAGTCTATAGCGGGAAAATAACTCCGAGTCAACGTCGTATTTTCAACACGGCGGTAACATGCGATAGTCTCTTGATAAGGCGTCAAATGTCCGCGATAATATTACCGGGACGGCGATGAAAATCCAAACCCGAACGCGAAAAAAGTTGCGATGGGCCCAACCGCGATAAGACAATCAGCGAAAAGCAGCGCCAGGCCTGCAAATCACACACGTCAGGCGGGAAAAATCACTACAAAAGCAGAAAAAAAAAACACAAACAAAAACCAAACTACAGCGAAGCACAATGGAGGCAGCCGGAGCAGGTACAGAGGACGGCCAGAACCCCACAAGCCCCCCGGATGAGCAGCCTGGGACCTCGGGGACAGGGAAGGGCAAGGGCAAGGACAAGAAGAAGAGGAAGACGCGGTTCAGTCCGCAGGAAAACAGGATTCTGATCACGGAGGTGATAGAACACCATCAACAACTGTTCGTCACCTCCACTGTGTCATTGGCAACAAAAAATGCAACATGGCAGTCCATCGTGGACAAGGTGAATGCAGTCGGAGTGCTGAGGAGGACAATGGAAGAGCTCAAGAGGCACTGGAATGATGTTGAAGCGCAAGACCAAGCAGAAACTCGCCAAACAACCAGAAGGCAGCAATGCAGACTGGAGGTGGGAGTCCAGCGCCACAGGAGGAGCTGGATGAGATGGAGGAAATGGTGTCCACAGTCACCAGTGGGGAGACGGTGGCAGGAGTTGGGGGACTGGACACTGCTCAACATGACCTGACACAACAGCAACAGGGTGAGTAACCACCAGGGACTGGGGGGATGGGGGGAGATGGGCACAATGGCACACATGCACAATCAAGCGGAGCACAGTGCACACCCACAATGACTCTGGATCATGTCCCTGATCCCCTTGGCACACTGCAGCACACATCAAAACAGCACATAGGCCCCCGTCGACTATGTGCCCAGAGGAGGCCCGCCCACACATCACTCATCTCACAACCAACCCATGCACATGTGCTGAACCCAGCAAAGCTGCGGGTCCGTGAGCCACACTGACAATGCAAGTGACACTGCATGACAATTAGCATGGCTGCAGACCGATCATCATGACATGGTGCACTCCACCACACTGAGGTGGCTGAGTGTGGACCACATCTGTAAAGGAGCAGGTCACTCTGACACATCCAACTGCACAAACAACCCCTGACGTCAACAACACATCTGCGGACAAACCATGCCCTAGAGTCCCAACTCCCACCAAGACCCAAATTCACCCAAGTCTGCAACATCTCAGCACTGTATGGGCACAGAAGTCAAAGGCACACCGCCTGAAAGGGACAAGGGGCAGCAAAATCAGAGCTGCAGGGGCGACTCTCCAAAAATGCAGCACACACACATGACATTCAGAGCACATCAGCATTGACAACAATGTGGTACAAACTGCAACACGTTTACAACAGGACAGAGGACACAACAGGTGCCGCTTGTGTGTAGAAACTGGCCAATCACATTTGGCATGGCAGGGAAATGTGAGATGTCAATGTAAAAGTACAAACACATATCCGTGATGTCGTCGAAATGTTCACTGTCCCGCATCAAATAGGCAGCTCCTCCTAAACAGTCACAATGTACATTGTCATGCAGTCTGTATGTGAACTTGTACAATGCGTCAACATACATGTGAATACAATGTAATACTGCATCTCCCCTTCACATTGCAGAGGGAGCATCAACACCTCCTGCAGAGCAGCCCCAACAACTCTTCACTGATGACGATGAGGACATCCGCAACATCGACACCGAAGCCCTCCAAATCCTCATTAACAGCTTCGGCACCCCACCTCCAGGAGCAGGGCAGCCCAGCTGCATCGAGGAGACCCCACCCCCTGCACAGACCACACAGCAGGAAGCACCTACCACTCCGGCTGTCTCCCAGGACCCCCACGAACACCACATGGCCTTCCAACGCCATGTGTTAGAGGTCCAGGAGAAGATGGCTGATCAGGTGCGGGTGGGGTTCGACCTCATGGCAGCCAAACTTGATGCC
Organism: Calotriton arnoldi; assembly: GCA_963921515.1. NCBI lineage: Eukaryota > Metazoa > Chordata > Amphibia > Caudata > Salamandridae > Calotriton > Calotriton arnoldi. Next base: position 783,158 of record CAWUFW010004604.1, on the reverse strand, counting down.
ATACATGGGTGTCTGATTCCCATCAGGGACCACTTACAGTGCCTAATGGACACCCACAGTCCGCTCCATGCTCTCCAATGATCCATGGCTGACATCGCTGGAGTCATGTTACTGAGACAAGAACAACTGTCCAGTCAGAGTGGCTCCAGCGATGTCAGCCGGGAGTTGGGACAGATGCGGGGGCTCATGGAGAACATGGAGCGGATGACGGCGGAAAGAATGGCTGCCATGGCTGCACACCAGCGAGTTGTGGCTGGGACCTTCCATGCCCTGCAGCACATCATCATGGCATTGCTGCCTCAAGGCCTTGCGCAGATGAATGCTGCTGCTGCTTCTACATCCACATCTCCGCCCCCTGATGTGTCAGTGCCTCACAGTGCGGCAGGCAATCCACCTCCGGCCCCTGATGTGTCAGTGGCACACAGTGCGGCAGGCAATCCACCTCCGGCCCCCGATGTGTCAGTGGCACACAGTGCGGCCGACATTCCACCACCACCCACGTGTGAGGCACATGTGACATCAGAGGACGAAGATGCGGGTGAATCAACCTTACTGGTAAGGAGGAGGCAGTATCATTCATCTCCGCCATATGGCCTGTTTCTGCTTGGTTCTGCCCTTTGCATCATCACCTTCCACTGTCCCCCCTATACACTCTACGACACTCACCTTGGACCTCGACATGGACTGCCATTTTCTGTTTGGTTACCAATGACACAGTGATCAGACTGCGGACTGAACTCTTCCTCTTCTGATGTACTTGTCATTCCCTGAAGGACCCTGGCTGGCCCTCCACGGGCCAATAATGTGAAGTGGGGTTTGCATGGCGCTGTACTGCTCCAGCTGCAACACTCCACTGGATGTGAATTAAACATTCAGAATCGCACAGATGTTTCATGTCGTTGATCATTCAAGTATGAAAGTATGGATGAATGTTGGGTCAGTGATTCCCCCTTACGTTCATGTTGCTCATGTCGTGGGACTTGAGTCACAGGGTGCAACATTGCAGATTGTGGTCCGGGTGGCGTAGACACTACAACAGAGACACAAGCATCAGTTACTTCCTTGTTCAGCCCAGAACTGAAGCACGCTCAGAGCCCCGGGCTCATTGTTCCCACCCCTACGCTGGCCTGCCATACGCCAGGCCAGCCCACTCTGCTTACGCTCAGAGGGGGGGGGACAAAGCTACATGTCCCAGGTCTTCCCTGTAGTGATCTGCTGATCACTGGTCTAGTTGTCAGCATGCCACAGCCACTCCCTGAGGGCTGGTTAACACCCACACCACACCCATCCAGCACAGGCATCACAGGACATGTGACCCTGCCAATAAAAGGGGCCTAGCACATCACATTCCCCACTGCCGGAGATGACATGATGGCGTCCGCACCACGAGACTCAATCATGAAGGGTCCATGACTTGTGGCACACTGGGTTAGTGGCACCCGATGCACTGTGGCCGGCACGGGCCTCCCGCCATGGGACGATGACTTGCGTTGCACAGGGTTAGTGGCACCCGCTGCACTGCGGCTGGCAGGGGCCTACCGCCACGTGACGATGACTTGCGTTGCACAGGTTTAGTGGCACCTGAAGAGCTGAGCGGATGTGCAGCCTGCGATGATGTGTAGGCCTCGATGAGCCATCCTGCTAATCGTGGTTCGATTTGAATTGTGAGCCATGCTGGACTGTGGTGCACGCCGAAGGCAGCAGTCAGCACACACATGACTCCGCGGTGTGGTGCCGCAGGGTGCGCTGGGGGCCTGTGGCACGGAATTCAGCGATCGGCTGAGGAGGATGCACCGGCACGTGGTGGGCCCTCTTGGAGACACGCCGGTGGCGGCTGGTGAGCATTGAGGCCTGGGTGCGCTGGGGCGGCCAGTCATCGCAGGGCGGAGGACCGGTCTGGGGACCAGGGCTGGGGTGCAGCAGGCGCACAGGATCGCGCAGGCACCACCGGTCATGGCGGCGGACTCGTGGCTGGGTGGGGGGCGCCGCCCTGGCTGACACGACCCTGCATGCGATGACGTGATGTGCGTGGGTTGGTTTGGGACGTAGCCACCTCGTCTCCAGTGTGAATGTGCCTGTTGAAGGTGGTCGGCCATGTGTGTGTAGGCCTATGGACAGGTTGTGGCGGAGACTGAGACACACGCAGTAGTCACTTTGGTGGTGGATTTGTGACGTGTGCATTCCCACAGTTGTGAGTTGGGGGATTGTGGAGTTGAGGTGTGTGGTGTGTTCAGTTGGTACTTGCCGATGGGCAGTGCATTTCCATGGGGGCCATCCTCAAAGCGCTGGTTGGTGGCGGACATGTGGGAATCATGCACACTGCCTGGGGAGTTTGCGACGACATTGGTGGACAGGCCACGGTTGTCCACTTTTATATGCACATTGATGGCATGCGTGTGGTTGCTGTTGCGGTGATTGTGTGCAGTGTCGGCAGGGGGCACAAGTCGTACATGTGTGCTGTGAATTGCCCCCAACACGTGCGTGACGCCAGCTATGGCGTAGTTCCCTTGCGTGGTCTCAAGATGTTCCTGCGCAGTGTGGGGGGGAGTGAGGGGCAGGGGTATCGAGCTGAGACACACCGTGATGCTTTCAGGTATGATGAGTCCTGCTTGATGTGACCGTAACAGCAGTTCGTTTGGTCGTTACCTTCCTCTTCATTCCTACGATGGTTACGGCCACACGAACGTCTGTTACGGTCTTCTCATGCATGATTTATCATGCCTGTGAGCATTCCGGTTTGTCCAAGTGCAGTACACTGTACCAGATTAGGCATGTGACTAAATGGGAGTTTGACCATTGTCACCATTTCTCCCACAGGTTTCTGAAGACACGTTGCCCTGTTGAAGTTCCCCGTTGGGAATGGAACGCGTTGGCTGAGCTTTTCGTTTTGTTTGTTTGTGTATTTGTAATAAAGTTCTGTTTTTACACTACTGTTGACTACTGGACTTCATGACCTGGCGCACCCACATTTCGGTTACTACGATCTTGGGTCTGGGGCACGTAGGCGTCTAGCATGGCTGGCGTTGGGGTTGGTTGCGCAGGTACACTACGAATTGGAACTATCGTGTGGTGCAGATACAGGGGCCCGCCGTTGCTTTTGTGGACATGCATCCATGACATGTGTGAGGGAGTTTGATGGGGCTGGCTGTGAGACTCCTCCAACTCTGGCAGTTGTTGGTTGGGAGGTACCAGGGGCCAACAGGTGCAGCACAGCCAGCAGCTTTGTCTGCGGGGGGATGTAGGTTGTCCGCTGTGTTGGTACCGTCAGCCTGTGGGCAATGTGGGTCAGGATGCGGAGGATGGTTGTCCTTTTGAGCCTGTGTTGGGCAATGGCTTCCTCTGGCGTTGAGTCTCTGGGGCTGGTGCGTTTTAGGGTCGTCCGCTGTCCTGCACTGCCTAGGTGGTAATCCAGGGGGTAGTCCGGGGGGGCCTGGGAGTGGTGGCGGTGGGTGTTGTGGCCCTCTTGGTTTTCCGAGCTGCATGATCAGTAGCTCCATGGCATCTGTTGGTCTTCAGATGTGGCTCTGGGCTGGGCTCCCTTTCATACTGCAGGTAGTCGTCCTGCTTAACACCAGCAAAAGGCAGATGTTAAATCCCTGCTGCTAACGCGCCTTATCGCCTGTTCTTGGTTTGTATCACAGATCTGACTGGTCGTTGAGAATCTCGCGAAGTGGTGTTTTCGTGTGTTTTTGCACGAGAACGCCTACTCTGCATATCATTAGCGTTAGTTGTCGCACTCATCCGTGGCTATGTTTTTTGCGGTTGCTATCGCAGGAAAACTGGCGATGTTGGCAGTTTGCACCGGCTTGTGAATGGGGCGATATGTCTATCGCCACTTTTGCGGCGCTAAAGTGCCGATAAATTGGCGATAACTCCTTGAGAATATGCCCCCGTATGTTTTAACTGATATTTTCACCTAACTATAACGTTACTTCAACCTTTGTTTTTTTCAAATGAATTTCTAGTTTTTAAAAAAAATTAAAATAATATGGTGGTTGCAACTTTTCGTTCAGGTTTATGCCATCCAATTATAACACGTAATTGAGCTTCGGGATCTGCGTATCCATCGCAGAACCGCTGCGGAAATGTATCATTTACGTGCCACCTTCAAATTGTTATGAGTCGTGCACCTCTGTATACAGTGCTGTCACCTCATTCCCAAAATTACACTAATTAGGGGAGTTTGGTATCGTAGAATGGGGCGGCGTGCTGGACAGCGCAGTGGCATGTCTTACAGTAGAGTTGCGTGTTGTATAGTGGACTGTCGTCAACTGGAGGAAATATTTGTATCTTTAAAATGACACCAAAACAAAAAATATGCAATGTAGGGAACCAGAGAAATACTTTTAAGATTTAGCATTATTTAGCACATAGAAACTAACCGTGGGCAATGAAGTCCGCTCCTACTCAGTCACATAGTGGAGTTAGCTACTACACCCATAATTCTTTGATAAAACAATTTAAACTTTACATGCATATAACCAATTCACAAAAATGAACTTTGAAAAATATTAGGCAATGAGAGAGGTGATGATTTTGGGGTCACCCCTAACCTAGGGGGAGGACCAAGCAGATGCCTTGAACACAAAGAGCATATCATGCTGAACGATTCGGTGGTGGTCCCATCCTCCTAGGACCACCCCAAGCAAAGTTATGGGCAAAAATACAATGCCAACCAAAGGCCCAGCAAAGCATTATGGGGCGAGATTCTAGAGTGCAGTGAATATTATAGTATTAGCTCTCAGCTGACCCGGGAGAGCCTGCCCCTTGAGGAATGTTTTGATATTGGATACTATAATATTCACTGCACTCTAGAATCTCGTCCCATAATGCTTTGCAGGGCCTTTGGTTGGGATTGTATTTTTGCCCATAACTGACTGTGCTTGGGGTGGTCCTAGGAGGATAGGACCACCACCGAATCGTTCAGCATGATGTGCTCTTGGTGTCCAAGGCATCTGCTTGGTTCTCTCCCTAGGTTAGTGAGGATCACAAAATCATCACCTCTCCACTGCTTGCTTTGTTTTCATTTTCACTTTTGTGAGATGACTATATGCATTTTAGCATGTAAAGATAGAGTTATTTGTTGTTTAACTAAAGGTACTGTTTGCTATATTTTCGTTTTCATTTTTGTGAGAGGACTGTATGCATTTTAGCATATAAAGATAGTTATTTGTTGCTTTACTAAAGGTATGTGAGATTTCTGTTTTATTAATTGGGATGAGATGAGAGAAGTTTCACGAACTCGGGAGTAAGCTAGTGCACCCACAACCCTATGATAAAACAATTTTACCTTTACATGCTAAAGCGCATATAACCAATTCACAAAAGTGAGCTTTGAAAAATAGGCAATGACAGACATGATGATTTTGGGGTCCCCCTTAACCTAGGGGGAGGACCAAGCAGATGCCTTGAACACTAAGAGCATATCATGCGCAAGATTGTGCTGGTCCCATCCTCCTAGGACCACCCCGAGCAAAGTTATGGGCAAAAATACAATGCCAACCAAAGGCCCAGCAAAGCATTATGGGGCGAGATTCTAGAGTGCAGTGAATATTATAGTATTAGCTCTCAGCTGAGCCGGGAGAGCCTGCCCCTTGAGGAATGTTTTGATATTGGATACTATAATATTCACTGCACTCTAGAATCTCGTCCCATAATGCTTTGCAGGGCCTTTGGTTGGGATTGTATTTTTGCCCATAACTGACTGTGCTTGGGGTGGTCCTAGGAGGATGGGACCACCACCCAATCGTTCAGCATGATGTGCTCTTGGTGTTCAAGGCATCTGCTTGGTTCTCTCCCTAGGTTAGGGAGGACCCCAAAATCATCACCTCTCTCACTGCTTGCTTTATTTTCATTTTCACTTTTGAGAGATGACTATATGCATTTTAGCATGTAAAAATAGACTTATTTGTTGTTTAATTAAAGGTACTGTTTGCTATATTTTCATTTTGGTGAGATGACTATATGCATTTTAGCATGTAAAGATAGTCATTTATTGTTTTACTAAAGGTATGTGAGACTTCTGTTTTATTAGTTGAGATGAGGGAAGTATCACGAACACGGAATTCATGCAAAAACAGTGGGGTAAGCTACTGCACCCACAACCCTATGATAAAACAATTTTACCTTTACATGCTAAAAAGCATATAACCAATTCACAAAAGTGAGCTTTGAAAAACATCAGGCAATGACAGAGGTGATGATTTTGGGGTCTCCCCTAACCTAGGGGGAGGACCAAGCAGATGCCTTGAACACAAAGAGCATATCATGCTCAACGATTGTGGTGGTCCCATCCTCCTAGGACCACCCCGAGCAAAGTAATGGTCAAAAATACAATGCCAACCAAAGGCTCAGCAAAGCATCATGGGGCGAGATTCTAGAGTGCAGTGAATATTATAGTATTAGCTCTCAGCTGAGCCGGGAGAGCCTGCCCCTTGAGGAATGTTTTGATATTGGATACTATAATATTCACTGCACTCTAGAATCTCGTCCCATAATGCTTTGCAGGGCCTTTGGTTGGGATTGTATTTTTGCCCATAACTGTGCTTGGGGTGGTCCTAGGAGGATGGGACCACCACCGAATCATTCAGCATGATGTGCTCTTTGTGTTCAAGGCATCTGCTTGGTTCTCTCCCTAGGTTAGGGAGGACCCCAAAGTCATCACCTCTCACTGCTTGCTGTATTTTCATGAGATGACTATAATATTATCAAAGGTATGTGAGGTTTCTGTTTTATTAATTGGCGTGAGACGGAACGGAGTTGTGGAGCGGCGTTCACAGTTTTTGTTCAACTCTGCAGAATTCTGTGTAGTGGTGCTCTGCCAACTGCGCCCACCCTTAATAAAAACTTATAGCGCCTATTGGGACATCTGGTCGCGCTAGACAAGGACAAAGTTTCAGGCTGACCACAATGGAGCTCTGCGTGGCTACCCGTTGCGGTAGGTCTCGGCCAAAGTTTTTAACTTCAGACTTAGAAACTTCTCAGGAGCTTTTCTTCTAGGGGTCCCTTGAAGCTCTCAGCCAGTCCGGATTCAGTGAGGGTTCGCCGGCTTGTCTTAAAACGAGCTCATGGTCAAACTTATGGAAGTCTGACCTCCGGAGCTTTCCAGAGGGATGAACCAGAGATCCAGGCCGGCTCACGGTTGAAGGTGGGCAGTTGACTGTCGCGGTTGGTCCCGGTCACCTTTTCTATGATCGGACTTAGAAACTTTTATGGAGCTTTTTCTCACGGGGTCTCTTGATGCTCTTCACCAGACCGGATTCGGTGAGGGTTCGCCGGCTTGGGTTTCCACCAACTCCCGGTTGAACTCTGTATGTTAGACCTCTGGAGCTGTTCAACGGAACGAACCTGGATGGCAGGCCGGCTAGCGGTTGAGGGTTGTTGGCTTGGCTGGCCAGGTCGAGTTGGTCCACTTATGGAGTTTTTTTTCAAAGTTACTCCAAAGTTCTTCAAACTTTTGGAACTTCTTCCTGAGATTCCTTTGAGGGTCCCAAAGTGTCCAAAACTTACTGCAAGGGTCTGGAAGCTCCAAGATGGTCCTTGAATGTTTGGAACTTCAATTCCCACAATCCACTTTGACAAATCCCTTACAGATCCTCTGGTAGTACTCCAGGCTGGGGAGTCTAGGTGGTGATGGTCCAGGTGAGCTCTGTTAACCTGTAGCTTGCAGGGAGTCCACTCTTTCGTCCTTTTGAAGCGGGTCTAATCCACAGGGCTGTAGTTCCAGATTGTGCAGCAGGCACAGTCAGTCAGAGTGCAGGGCCTGGTTGGTGCAAATCAAACTTCCAGCATGGACCCTTCTTCTTCTGCAGTTTCAAGCAGATCTGAGAGGCACTGCCCCTCTCAGATACTTATTCAGTGTTCTCTGGGTACACACAAGAGGGCACTCCTGTCCAATGAGGTGCAGGACAACACCCCAGAGCATGACCAATTCCTCCAAAGTGTGGCACAATGGTATCCCAGAAAGCACTATTTTTCCAAAATTCAATATGGCCGAAGTCCCAGCAGAGAGGCAAGAGCAGTTTAAACCAACCTCCAGGATTACCAATCTCCATACTTCCTCCCCTTTGGCCTCAGCACATTCCTTCCTTAAGCCTAGCATCTGGCTGGGTTCAAGGAGTAGGGATGTAAATGAAACTGGTTTCACCTGCCTGTCTTCTCCTTCTACTGAAGATTATTGTCCACGACCCCTCCCCCTGGCTCTGGCATTCCTATGGAGCAGAAACCTTTCTACCCAGAATGGCTCTTTAACCCCAGGTGCTACTTATCACCTCATCAAAGCAGCCTGGCTAATCCACTTAACTCTGACCAACCAGGACAGATTCCTGGAAGGCTGAATTTTGGCTTACAAACAAGAGAGTCTTATAACTTCTTGTCTATACATTTTAGGATAATTTTAACAACCATTCTAGTGAGTCCTTGAATAATATTTTTTGGGATTCTCCTTGGATATTTATTAACGAATAACTTCTTGCCATGTTAACCTATGTGGCTGGGGATTTGCAATGGGGAAAATGACTTGTGCAATTTTTCCAATATCAGGGCTGTTTTATAAGAACCCTGCCTATATTTAGAGGACCCCACACCCCTTGGATACCTAGGAGAGACTTTAGGAGTTCTGAATATGTAAAAGTTTTGCGATCCTCACTCCACAGTGCTCCTTGCACAAACGTCGATTTTGGGAAGCACTTTACTACAATGTGCAATTTCACTAAATGCAAGGCATATAAAACTTATTTTATTAGGGTCCTCCTTATAAATTCCTGACCCCTTATCACTGAGACACCTCGGCAAGACCCTGAGGGTACCAATAGGCCAAAACATTGTAGTTTATTAATTTTTAAGTTCCCCAAACACCAAAGTCGAATGTGGGCACAATTTGCATTTTAAAAGCAGTCCTGCAACACAGGGCTGCTTTTAAACTGACCTCAGGCCTCAGCAGTGCACACATACAAGTGCAGAAAGGGCTGCTGGCCTCTAAACTGCGATGCCCTATTATATGCTAGGGACTTAAAGGCAGTTTTGATCTCCCTGTCCTAGTATGTACTAGGGCCTTATGGGGGAGGTCATGCCAATCATGGGGTACCCTAACCCATAGAGTACCCTAGTGTATGTAGGTGTTTTCACTGTACTCTAAGTTCATAGCACTGGCCCTGGGCCTGGTTAGGCGGAGCCCAGGGGCAGTCAGAGTCAGTTACCAGCAGTCCCAGTCAGCAAAACAAATTGGGGTGCCCAGGGAACAAAGATGACTTTGCAACACTTAGCCTTTGTTTTTTTCACTGAATTTCATTGGTTTGTATCTTTTAATAAAAATGTGTTTCAAATTGTAGTAACAAGTATTATTAGGTGGAGTGTTGTACTGTACAATGAAGGAGAGAGTTGTGAAGTCTAGTTTTGTGGAGTATTCAAGAGTGGAATAGAGTGGAGTGGCATAGAGTGGAGTGGTGTGGAGCAGATGGTGTAGTAAAGTGTTATATGGTGTAGTGCCATGGTGTGTTATATAGTGGATTCAAGTATCGTAGAGTTGAGCTGCAGTTCGTACAGTGGAGTGGCATGTCACACAGTAGAGTAGGGTGTTGTAGACTGCCAGAGTGGAGTAGAGTGCTGTAGATTGGAGTGGAATAGAGTGGGGTAGGGTGGAGTAAAGTGTCATAGAGTGAAGTATTTTCGAGTAGAATGTCGTAGATTACAATGGAGGAAAGTGTCATAGAGTGGAGTGTCATGTCATATAGTGGAGTGGCATGTCGTAGATAGGAGTGGCGTGTCATTGAGTGTCATACAATGTAGGATAGTGGCGTAGAGTGGGTGGGCATAGAGTGGAGCAGAGTCATAGAGTGGCATAGATTGTAGTACAGTGTTAGAGTGGAGTTGCATACAGTGGAGTAGAGTATTGGACAGTGAAGCTGCATAGAGCGGAGTATGGTACGGTCTTATAGTAATTTGAAGGTGGAGCGTAAATTATAAATTTAAGTTATAACTATAACTTTAGAATTTCTAATGTTTGTGTAGTTCAAGGTGTGTTTGTATAGAAAGAATAAATAGTTTTCCTAACTATTAACTTATCTTAAACCTTTGTTTTTTTCATTGAATTTCAATGGTTATTTTTTAATAAAAATGTTTGAAATTGTAATGTTGAGTGTTATTAAGTGGAGTCTCGTTAAGTGGAGAGTCAAAGACAGTGGAGGAGAGTGTTGTAAAGTCTAGTGTCACAGAGTGGAGTATTGTAGAGTGGAATAGAGTAGAGTAAAGTGGAGTTGCGTAGTATACAGTGCAGTAAAGTGCTCCATAGTGTAGTGGCATGGTGTGTCATATAGTGGAGTCCAGTATCGTGGAGTGGAGCGGCGTGTTGTACAGTGGAGTAGCGTACAGTAGAGTCAGTGTCGTAGACTGTAATAGAGGGTACAGTGTTGTACAGTGGAGTGGCACAGAGTGGAGTAGGGGGAGCAGAGTGTCGTGGAGTATCATCAAGTGGAGTGTTGGAGTCCAGTAGCGGAGAGTGTCATAGAGTGGACTGCTGTGTCCTATAGTGCAGTAGCATGTCATAGAGAGGTGTGGAGTGGTGTGTCATCAAGTGTTATACAGTGTAGTACAGTGGCGTAGAGTGGATGGTCATACAGTGGAGGAGTGGCATACAGTGAAGTTGCATGCAGTGAAGTAGAGTTTTGGACAGTGAAGTGACATAGATTGAAGTATGGTACAGTGGTGTAGAGTGTTTTAAAGTGTAGTAGAGTATAGTGGCGTGGAGTACACTGGAGTGGGGTAGCATAGAGTGGAGAAAAGTGTCAGAGTGGAGTGGTGTGTCGTACAGTACAGTAGAGCAAAGTGGAGTGGTGTACTAAACAGCCAAGTAAAGTGTCATAAATTGGAGTACTGTGTTGTACAGTACAGTACAGTGGTGTGTTGTATGGTATTGGAAAGTGTTGTAGACTACGGTAGAGTAGAGTGACATACAGTCTAGTAAAGGTTTGTGGAGTGGCGTACAGTACAGTGTTGTAGTATGGATTAGCATACAGTGTTATAGAGTAGAATGGCATAGAGTGACAGAGTGGAGTAACATACATTGGAGTAGAGTGGACTGGACTGGAGTACTGTGTCATAGAGTAGACTGGAGTAGGGTGCAGTGGCATGTAAAAAGTTGCATACATTGTCATATAGTGGACTAGAGTATCATAGAGCGGCTTAGACTGGAGTGGAGTGTTGTGCAGTGGTATACAGTATAGTACAGTGTTGTACAATAGAGTGTAGTGATATAGACTGGAGTAAAGTGTCTGAGAATGACATACATAGGAGTAGTGTGTTGTAGAGTGGAATTGCATAGAGTACAGCAGTGTGTTGCACAGTGGAGCTGCATAGAGTAGAGTGTTGTACAGTGGTATAAAGTGAATAGAGTGAGATATGGTCTTGTGCAGTTGAGTAGAATGGAGTGGCATAATGTAGTATGGAGGAGTGTAGTGCCGCTGTGAAGAGTTGAGTATACTGTTATAAACTGAAGTGGAGTCTCGTACAGTGGAGTGGAGTGCTGTGACTGAGTATTGAAAAGTGTTGTATAGTGGAATAGAGTGTTGTACATTAGAGTGTACGGGCATTGAGTGGAGTATAGAGTAGGAAAGTGTAGTGTACGTGGATAGAGTGTAGTAGAGTGTTGTAGAGTGCCATATAGTGAAGTAGAGTAGAGTGTTGTTATATAGAGTGGAGGACAATGCCATACAGTAGAGCATCTTAGATTAGAGTGGCGTATACTGTAGTGGCATAGAGTGGAGTTCCGTATAGAGGAGTAGCATACAGTGGAATAGCATACAGTGGAACACCTTGCAGCAGAATTACATACAGTGGAGTGTAGAAGAGCAGAGTGGCATACAGTGGAATAGCATAGAGTGGAGTGGTGTACAGTGGGGTGGCATAGAGTGGAGTAGGGAATAGTGGATTAGCGTCGAGTGGAGTGGCGTACATTGAAGTGGCATAGCTTAGAATTGAGTAAACTGTCATAAATAGGAGTGGCATCTCGAACAGTAGAGCGGAGTGCTGTGCCATACAGTGTTGGAAACTGTCGTAGAGTGGAGTAGACTATTGTGCAATAGGGTGTGTGGGCATAGAGTTGAGTACAAATTTGGACAGTGGAGTGTACGGGGATGGTGTGGAGTAGAGTCTAGTAGAGTGGCATAGAGTAGTGTACATTGAGGGGGTAGAAAGTGGAGTGGTGTAGAAGGCAGTGGCTTACACTGGAGTGGATGTGGATGTAAGTGTAATAGCATACAGTGCAGTGTCGTACAATGGAGTTGCGTCTAATGGAATAGCGTAGACTGGACTGGCATAGAGTGGACTGGCATACACTGGAGTGGCATACAGTGGGGTAGTGTACAATGGATTGGCATACAGTGGAATAGCAGCAATGGAGTGTCGTACAGTAGAGTGGCATACAGTGGAATAGTGTATAGTGGAGTGGCATAGGGTTGAATGGCGTATAGTGGAGTACCGTACAGTGGAATGGCATACAGTCCAGTGGCGTACACTAAACTTGCATTGAGTGGAGTTGCGTACAGTGTAATAGCGTAGAGTGGACTGGCATAGAGTAGAGTTGAGTACAGTGTAATAGAGTAGAGTGGAGTGTTGGACAGTAGAGTGGTGTAGAGTATATTAGTGTACTGTTAAGTAGCATACATTGGAGTGGTGTACAATGGAGTTTTGTAGGCTGCAGTGATGTACAGTGGAGTGGGGTAGAGTGTAATCGCATACAGTAATCGGCCACAACGGGTCTTGAGATCCTCTGGGCGGGCCCTTATGCTCATCCCCAAGTTTGCCCGCTCTCGGACGGGAGGACGCTCCTTTCAGGTCCTTGCGGCACGTCTGTGGAATGATCTTCCGTTGTATCTCAGACAGGCCCAGGACCTGTTACTTTTCAGGAGACAGCTAAAAACTTGTCTGTTTCAGCAATAATTCTCTGGCAGGCAGGGTGGAGCTCTTACAGTTATCGGTTTTGGTGGTTTAGCGCCGGGACACTCCCTGTGAGTAGCCGCGCGCTTTATAAATACCTATTTTCATTTCATTTCAGTGGAGTAGTGCACAGTGACGTGGCATCCAATGGAATAGAGTGGTGTACAGTGAAGTGGGGTAGAGTGGAATACCATACAGTAGAGTGGCAAAGAGTGGAGTTGCTTACTGTGTAATAGCGGAGTGGAGCGGGGTACAGTGGAATAGCGTAGCGTGGAGTACAGTGGAGTGACAGAGTGGAATAGCATACAGTGAAATAGCGTACAGTGAAGTGGCATATAGTGGAAGGGCATAGATTGGAGTGATGTAGAGGGGTGGGTACAGTGGAATAGCATACAGTGGAGTGGTGTGTAGTGGAGTAGCGTCCAATGGCCTAGCGTAGAATGGGGTAGCGTATAGTGGAGTGACACACAGGGAAAAAGCATACGCTGCAGTGTCATAGAGTGGAGTGGCATACAGTGAAACAGTGTAAATGGAGTGGTGTACAGGGGAGTGGTATACAGGGGAGTAGTGTACATTGGAGTAGTGTAGACTGGAGTGGGATAGAGTGTAATAGCATACAGTGAACTGGTGTACAGTGGAGTGACGTCTGATGGGATAGTGTAGGATAGAGTGGAGTGGCATACAGTGGAGTGGCATACAGTAGGGTAGCGTACAGCCGGGTGGCATGCAGTTGAATAGAGTACAGTGGAGTGTTATAGAGTGAAGTGGCATACAGTGAAATAGTGTAGAGGAGTTGTGTAGAGTGGATGGCATAGAGTGGAGTAGTGTACAGTAGAGTTGCGTGGCGTACAGTGGAGTGTTGGAGACTGGAGTGGCATTCAGTGGAGTGGGGTAGAGTGTCATAGCATACAGTAGAGTGGCATCCAATGCAATAGCATTGAATGGAGTGTCATCGATTGGAGTGGCATACACTAGAGGGGCGTACAGTGGGGTAGCGAACAGAGGGCTGGAACACAGTACAGTGGAGTGTTGTAGAGTGGAGTGGTATACAGTACAATAGCATAGAGTATAATGGCATAGAGTGGAATAGCATATAGTGGAGTAGCAAACAGTGGAGTGGCGTACAGTGGAATGGCGCAGATCGGAGTGGCATAGAGTGGAGTTGCATACATTTAAATAGTGTAAAGTGGACTGGAGTATTGTGGAGCTGCATACAGTGTAATAGCATAGAGTGGAGTGGTGTAGAGTGGAGTGGCGTAGAGTGGAATAGTGTATAGTTGAGTGGCATTGAGTGAAGGGACGTAGAGTGGAGTGGTGTACACTAGAGTGGCATATACTGGAATACTGTATATTGAAGTGGGGTATATTCTAGTGGAGTACAGTAGAGTGGCGGACAGATATATGTGAAATTGAGAAGCAATGTAGATTATGGAGTGCGAAGTAATGCAAAACAGCGAATTGCTCTGCTTTGGGGTTCTCCAGATGTATCAAGCAACACAGGGCCATGCAAGGTGGCCTTGCAGTGCAAATCTGATTTAAGAATTGCATTGCCCATGCAACACCATGCGTGACGCAAGGGTGCCACAATACAATAATACAGTTAAGCCTTAGTCATTTTTTGGGCCCTGCTATACTGTGGTAACTTCAAGGTATACCATGGTAGATGGCAATGATAAGCTAGTATATAATTGGATGATGCCTGTTTTTAGAAAATTAAAAGGCAGCCATATTGTTTTTGCTACACTTTGGCTGGGCTCTGTGTTTGGGCCTTAGATATCGGTAAGTAATAGGTTTTATTGTTGTTCCCTACTTATTTCCACTTTATTAACGTGGTAATAGATTGGGAAATTTACATATAATACTTTATGGAGTATCGTGCTACTGCCTAGTGAGTCCCAATTTTTGGGGAAATGCTTCTTTTAAAAAAAAATTAAGTCCACAGTAATTATGCAGTATTTATTAGGTATTTCCGCAGTACTTCGTACACTTCTTTGCAAAATTAAATATGTTAAAAATTGTAAATACACTGTACTACACTATATTTGTGAACTATAGTGTATTACAGTGTTTTTCAATTTTTTAAGCTATTTATTTTTTCTCAAGTCCTGTGGTACTTCCTAGGCAGGACTATGATACTCAGTTACATTTTTTTTTAAACATATAGAAACGTATAATTATTTTTCCATATCTTTTATCACTTTACTAAAGTCGCAATAGATTCTGAAAAAACATAATCCTAATACTTATATATCTAAGGCCCTAATCCAAAACACAGGAATTGTGGCATTAAATAACATTGTTGCCTTAAACTTTAGTAAAGGCCATCATTATCCAATCAGATAATGACTTGTCATCGCCATGTACCATGCTAGTTTTGTGGAATTTAGAGAAATTTCACGAAAGTACCATGGTCACAGATCCTCTGTACACCATATTCTCTAACCCTGCCAAATTTCATGAAAATCCAACTGCCTGTTTTTGTGCTAAGCGAGATACAATATGTCTATGGAAAATGCATTACTGGAAAAACGTGTTTTGCCCCTCCCCCCCCCCTTTTTTATTTGCACCCCTTTAGCACGTCACCACCAAACTTTGCATCCTCTGCCATTCTACAAAAAGCTAAAGGTTTGCAAAGCCTGGGGAATTCATCAAATGGGTGCACAGGGATTAGTATGCAAACATGCATTGAATTTCAATACCTGGCAATCCTAATTATAATTCCATATATATAAAAAAAGTTAAAATGTCATTATAGTTAGGAATTAAAATAACATAAAAACGAATGTTTACAACTCAATAACCACTGAAATTCACCACTTGTTCTCTACTGATCTAAATATAACTTGCACCCCTGCCAAGCACTGCTTATCACCTCACATGTTACATCACTCATGGCATGTTAAATGTCATCTCCAACGAAGCCCTCTGCCCAAGCCCCTGCAGGCAGCCATTCTTCACTGCCCATGACCTATGGCTCTGCTCAGCATGCGGATGGTGGAAGGACCTTGCATTATAATGTATTGCATAATTTCATACAATACTCCATTTATTTGTGCTCCTTACACCTGTAATGACGTTTAAAACTTCTTTCTATATTTTTATAGTTAACATAATTAACTTTGTATTTTTAGATCCTATTTTGGATGTTCCAGCTGGGCTTCATAGCTGTGTATTTGTCTGAGCCACTGCTGAGCGGATTCGTGACAGGATCTTCCCTGACAATCCTCACATCCCAGGTGAAATATCTCTTTGGACTGAAAATTCCAAGCCATGACGGAGCAGGGGCCCTTGTACTCATCTGGATTGACATCTTCACATACATTAAGAAGACAAATCTCTGTGACCTCATTACCAGCATTGTTGCATTGGCTGTCATTGTACCTGTCAAGGAGATCAATGACCGATTCAAAACCAAAATGAAGGTCCCATTCCCTGTGGAGTTTTTGATCCTTGTTGTGGCCACACTGGTTTCCCACTACTTTAACTTCAAGGGAAAATACAATTCTTCAATCTGTGGAAAGATCCCCACAGGCTTCCTGCCACCCAAGGCAGCAGATGTTAGCCTCATTCCCAGCTTAGCTTCAGATGCTTTGCCCATAGCTGTCATCAGCTTTGCAATGTCGGTCTCGTTGGCTGAGATGTTCGGCAAAAAGCATGGATACCCTACCAGGGCAAATCAGGAGATGTTAGCTATAGGCATGTGCAACTTCATCCCATCTTTCTTCCACTCTTTTGCATGCTCTGCAGCATTGGCGAAAACACTTCTTAGGGAATCAACAGGAGCCAAGACTCAAATCACTGGTTTGGTCACTGCCCTGGTTCTTTTGCTAACACTTTTGGCCATTGCCCCACTCTTCTACTCCTTGCAGAATTGCATCTTAGGTGTCATCACAATTGCAAATCTCAGGGGGGCCCTGAGAAAGTTTGCAGACACACCAAACATGTGGCGTCTCAGCAAAATCGACACTGTCATCTGGTGGGTCAGCATGCTTGCCTCTTCTCTTATTTCCACTGAAATTGGTCTGCTGGTGGCGGTTTGTTTCTCCATACTCTGCGTCATCTTCCGCACCCAGAGGCCCAGAGCTACCCTCTTGGCTAAAGTAAGTGACACTGAGATCTATGAGGACCAGTTCACATACAAAGAGCTCAGCGACATTCCAAATATCAAAATCTTTCGCTTTGATGCTTCTCTGTATTACGCCAACAAGGCCTATTTCAAGAATATGCTCTATGAGAAGACAAAGGTGAACCCTTTAGACATTGCTGTATTGCAACGAAAGGCCAGAAAAGCTCAGGAGGCAGTTGCCAAATCCACTAATTGTGGTTTCCTCTCCAAGTATATTGCCACAAAATCATCCAGCAGACACCAGAACTCAGCTGAGTTCCCAATGCCAAAGATTGGCATGCATTCCCTGATCATTGACTGCGGAGCCATGCAGTTCATAGACACGGTTGGCCTCTTCATGCTAAAGGAGATCTACAATGACTATACCAACATTGATGTGCGTGTCTTCCTTGCCAATTGCAATCCTTCGGTGAGACGTTCCCTTCAAGAGGGTGGCTACTTCATCCAGTGTGGTTCTGGAAAAGACGCAGAGCAACTGGCTTTTCACAGTGTTCACGAAGCTGTGCAAATTGCTGAGAAAAAGTACGCTGAGAAGCAGAGGGAGATTCAGTTAATCAATGCTGCCTTCTCCTTCAACCCGAGCCAGACTATCGCCGAAGACATATGTGAACAAACTAAATTCTAGCAAGTGGTGGTAGAGATGCGCTGCAAGGTGTGTGGGATCATCCAAAGCCTACAGTTTGCTCATGCTACACTGTCCATCATCTCTTTGCAAAAAAACTGGCTGACTGAAGAAAAGTCAGATACATTTATCACAGTTTTTGGAAGAAGAAAGTGGAAAATCATATTTCTCATGTCCTGGCATTAGTACTCTGTGGAAATGTAAGATATCAATTTAACAAACCCTTCTTCCTTAATCTACGATCTTTAGCTTTAATCGTTTTATTATGATCAAAACACTGAATAATCACATCCAGTAATTCCTGCCATGTAGTTAAAGGTGTGTAACAGCATTTCAGAAATATAAGTGACAATTTTCGTATATAATAGCCCCTCGTAAAATACACCAAAAACGAACTCCATATAGGGAAAGTAATAAAGGGAAGAGAGGACACTTGAAATAATGTAGATTACAAGGAACAACCAGGAAAAATACATGAACGAGGGACAGTTGTGGGTAGTACCTTGGGTTTTCTCGAGGAATATTCCTGAGAAACTCCTCTCCATCCAAGTCCAATGGTCCAAGCAGAGCAATCCAGCAGCGCAGTACTCGCTTCTGTGCTGAACAAACAACTCCGTTCCAATAATTCACATCGTTTTTAGCTTCCTCATGATAGGATCTCCCTGAGTCCAAATGCTTAAAGGCATATGTTGTACCCTCTTTCATTATATGGAGTCTGACTGGACAGCAACCAGAATAGGAAATACTAAGAGTCAGCAACTCCTTTGGAACCAACATAAGCTCTCTTCTCCTGTCTGTGTCGTTGAGCAGTGATCTGGAAAAAGACAAAATTCATTTGTAAATGCTGCTTTGGGAGGATCAGATTTTTCAGACTAGAACCCCATATGTCAGGATTTCTGAAAGTCTAATCCTTCAGCGTGCTCTGAGTACCAGCAGACTATCACCAGCACCATCAGGAAGTGACGTATGTCCAGAGAACAACCCCATCACCCCTGCCACAGAGGTCTGAGGGTCAAACACTGGATATTCCAATACCCTAATATGATCAGAGTATTTCAGGTTCTCTATTGTCTCCAACTGAGTGTCCAAGTTCCACTATGCACCAGAGAATTGACGTCAGAAGTCTCCCTGCTACGTAAACCTCTCACCTAGAACCCTACCACATCCAACCTCCCGACTGATGGGCATTTATGCCAGATTCAGTCTTGGAGGCCCCAATTTTGGCTAGGCATGCCTCCTTCCCCACAGAAGTCTTTTCCACCTTTTCCAATTTGTTTTTAACTCGAGTCCAATGCCTCCATCATCCCTTATTGCCCTTTCATTATAGCTCCAAGTGATGTCCCAGGATCCACACATTCAGCTCTACTTTCCTGCTCCCTTTCCTGTTTGAGTTTGGAAGACGTTCTTCAACTAAATTTTTTGGTGTGATACCATGTCATGATTCAGGCCACACCACTATCAGTGCCCAGGTGGCTCAGCTGCCTGCTGTTAACTTCTTCTCCTCTTGGGATTTTTCCCGGCATGCCTTCTCCCTGGAGTCACAAACGCTGCTGTGAGGGTGCATTTGCACTAGCTCTAGTGAAGCCAGTTCCCTCTTGCTATCAGGGAGGTCCATACTCTCCTCTACACATGGCAGCCCAAGCCAGTGGTGGCTCCTCCGCTAAGGGCGAGGAGCTTCCCCCACTGCTTTTTTGCACTGAAACAAAGGGAAAATAAAATGATAATAACTTGCGTTATCATTTTATTTTCTCCTACTTTGCAGCTTTGCGTGAGGGGACGGGGGCAGGGGAGGAGTGGTAGCACCCTCCTATGTGCACAATGACTGCTTGGCCAGCCCTCTCGGGCAGCCCAAAACAGTCTTGCACAATTCGCACGTTCTCCATGCAGGCTGCAATACAGCCTGCATGGAGAACATGCCCAGGTTCTCAGTCAGCATCTGAGAGCCGAAACACAGCGCTAAGACCAATCACAACGCTGCTAAGGCAGCATTGTGGTTGGCTGACTGGGAGCCTGGGTGTGCTTCCTGTTGAGGCGAGCGAGGGAGAACTACGGAGTAGAGACGCGGCGAGGAAGCGTAGAGAAGGTACATTTTTATTTTAGTATTTTATATCCGCTTCCCCCGGTGTCCTCCCCCGCCCCTCCCCCCTATCTTGGAACCGTGCCGGCCGCTGCTGGCTCAGGCTGTCTGTAAGCAAACTCCCCTCCCTCTCACACCAGTGAGGGAGAGTCTCGGGCATTCCGCAGCTACGTCTGTGCCTTTTAGTAAGAAATGTCCCAATACACAGATCTGCACCACCTGATCCTCAGCTATGGTCCCTCACTTCAGCCCGAGGCTGCAGAGTGGCACCCATCTGGTTACCAGCCAATCAGAGTCTGTGTCACAAGTTGCCCCCAGGTGTGGAAAGACTCCATAAATTTGAGGCTGCGAACTGAGCGATGCAAGGAACAGCTTCCCCATTGATAGGCTACACCCAAATCCATGACTGTAGATGCACCCTATACATTTCCTCTCTCAACTTTGATTTCTGTGCCACCATAGCATTATTAATAGGGGATAGGAATGGTCCCTGAGAACAGATCATTGCACCAGCAGAATCAGTCCCATCTCTTTAAATGAAAGAAAGATGTCTCATAGTTGGAGGCAGGGCACAAGTCCTAAAAAAGAAGTGGAGATACTAACCAAGTTAGGCAGTGTGTAAGTGACATCACAGCGCATGACATCACAGAGCGTGACGTCACAGCAAATGCATTCACAACCCATGACCTCACAAGAAGTGACATCACAAGAAGTGACATCAGATCTTAAGACCTCACACATATATTTAGCTGGTCTATCATAACTACATTTGAGAGCATAGCAATATTTAACAAATGAGATTTTGCATCAGAGTTGTGCCAAAAAAGTGACACAATCCTGAAGCAAAATCGTGGTCTCAACTTAAATCTTTATTTTTTAAAACTCTGCCACAAAGAAGTTAGTAACAAGGAGAAAAGTGGCAGTAAATCTGTTCTGCTTAATCGGTTACAAAATCTGCATTGAAAAATATCTTATGGGTTAAGGCACCTGCTTCATAGATCTTTGTGTGCTCAGTAAATCTCAGGGAATAATAATGGTAAGACACTTCTGGAAGTTAATGCACTTGCTGGAGAGATCTGTGTTTTGTCTTGTCGCAGTTTTGAATTAAAGTAGCATAGATGGTTACTATGTCTCCTGCTAAACACATCATGTGACACACAGATGACAGATTTTTATTTTAATAGATGGGTAAGTGTGTTACTGCTTTTAAAACAGAGATCCTTTTGTTAATTTCAGGTCATAAATTGCAATCTTTCTACTATATCACAGTGAGCAATAAAGGACATGTGGGTCCTATGGCTTGTATTTCTCACTGTTTTATGTAACACATCCTATACATTGATTTACACACACATGATTTATTGTCAATGTATTATGAGTCTGTGTGATGTAAAGCACTCTGACACCATGGATTAGGATGAGTAGTGCTATAAAAGAAATAAATCAAAATAATGGTATTTAAATTGTTATTTCTGTAAATACTGGGGCAGACCAACACATATTTGTGTAAATACTGGGACAGACCAACACATCTGACATTCTTACAGTGCATGCATATGTCTTATTTACAGTGACTGAACAAAGTTAAAAGCATGCCTCTCTTAAGTACTGTGAAGGAATAACAACCTGTGTGCTTTTGTTTCCCCCCTATTGAATTTAGGCATGAAGCTCCCTGTAGCTCCCAGCCAGGATACTCCAACAAAAGGAGACCTGATGGCCCCTTACCTTCTGCCTTTGTTATGGGCCAGATGGACTCCGATAAACCCTCTCCCCGACCGAACTTTGCTGCTCAGAATGAAAGCAGACCACGTGCAGGCCCTGCTGAATCTGTCCCGGTGTCTGAAAATCACACCGGAACGACTTCAGCATATTTCCGTGTGTCCCAACTTCTTGGCAGGTGAACCGGGGTCCACCCTGTGAATAGAGTGGGTACCCGCGTGTACCATCGACTTGTGCCCTGTTTGGAGGTCTTCCACTGCCCATCCAGTTTTAAAGCAAGTATCAAATTGAATTCTGGGCATAGGAGACACATGGGTTAGTATCTTGTTGAGTCTCACACATAACACTAGCCAGTGCAATGGGTGTAGCAGACAAACTCAGAAGAACCCCAAGCACAAATTTACTACATTGTGAGGATGCCCCCCGTGTTTTCAAAATGAATCAGTTGGGCTGATCCTGGCGATCAGTAAAGGGATCAGATACAGGGTTAATACAGTGAGAAAAGGAGGGGCTAAGGGTTGGTGCTATAAGATGCTTCCAAAATTTCCATAGTAAACATTGTGGCCTTCACTGCTCATCGTCGAGCACCTTTCCTCTCACCACCCTCGACCAGTACAATTATCAAGTGTGGTAGCCTGAATCAACTGGCTTTGTCAAAAAAATAAAAAGATTTAAAATCAAACCAAGTTCTGAAAAAACTACTGTAGAAGATGCACTACGGAATGTGGAGTCTGGGCACTTTTCATACACCTGTTAATTTGACGTCGCATCATCTGTTGTGGGTAAGAGGAGTCAGAGTAACGTTTTAGAAGCACAAACATTTGCCACCAAAGATCACATGGTCTGTTCAAAGAAACTTACATTCCATATTTTCTGTAACTTTAGACTTTGGAACCCAAAGGAAACACAATATAAACAAACAATGACAAAGCCAACCAATCTGGCTTGCAATGAATTCTTGAGATACATGCAGAAGACACATAGTTGGGCCATTATACCATGCATGTAAAACTGTGCAGTGGAGCATCACGATAGTCACGCCACCTGTGACATAATTTAGCCAATGGCAGTGTAACCATCAGCTATATGTCGTTTCTCTGTATTGTTGATCTCGTTAGTGCTGGCAACAGATAGCTAAAGTTGCCTGTAGCCAGATGCTAAAGACGTCCACCTGTTTGCCTTTATACATAAAAATATACTTAATAAAACTATAGAGAATTTTATATTTTGTGTGTTATAAGTATTGTAAAATAGGTAGCCTAAATTAAAGCAATATAAACAATAAGCAATCAGCATATTCCTTCTACGTGTCTTCACCGATTTCTACTCAGTATAATTCTGCTTCAATGTTCAGTAAGTACAAACCGTTACTAGCATATTCTGTGGGTAACTTGCATTTATTTAGTTTATTCATTCATGTAGTTGACTTGAGTGAGAACTTTACTGTCCTAGTGACTACTGATCACATGCAGGAACACACAGCTATTCAATCAAAGTTTTACACAGAAACGTGGAATGAGGATCTTACCTACATGCATCACTTGTAGGTCAAGATCTGGTGGATTCTGCACTCTCTAATCTGCCATGCGCATCCGCTGGCCCCATACGTTCCCTAAACATATTGCGTGCTAATAGATGCACTAGCGCAGGCTTCTCCAACTAGTAGCTCGTGAGGTACAGGTAGCTCTCCAGCTGCTTGTGAATAGTTCTCCAGCATGCAGCCCAGCCCAATCAATTAGAAGCTTTTGCTTGGTTGAATTAATATATGTCTATCAAAATAGAAAAGTGTGTTTGAGATGAAAATGTGTGTATTTTATTCTTAAATCTAATAAATGACTGATGACTTATACAACATTTGAGACTATTTATTCATAATATTACCTTGGTGCCAGTGGCAGTGCAGCTATGGCTGTTGTGCATTATCCATGTAGAGGTACTTCAAATTGACAAATCCTTTTTTGCGTTACTGCTGGCAACCCTGCACTGAGGTGATCACTGTCGCTAATCTTTCATATGTTGAACACTAATTTATTCTTGTTCAATGTTGTCACTATTAAAAACACTGATAATAGTAGTAGCTCTGGATGATTTCCATTGAACATAATTTGCTTTTATTCTTTGAAAAGTTGGAGACCCTGCACTAGAGAGACAACACTACAAGTACCAGGTCATTAGTTCGTCAGAAAGCTTTTCATGGAGGAAAGCCATAATGTGTATATTTACACATGAATTTTTGAAAGACATATCAGCAAATTACATAGTAGTGGCCAGTTCCTATTGTACGGTAAGTAACCTCAGCTGCCAGGCCATGAGGTTTGCTCTGTAGCGGAGTATGACAGTTATGCTTCCTTCGAGGTGTAACTGGAAGTGTGCTGCTAGTGTTATGTTTTTTAAATGGAGGTCTCAGCTTTGCATTGGAGACTATTGTTGTTGTCACCTGCACCAAGGTGAGAGCCGACATCCAGTTCTCTATTTGAACAATGGTGGGAAACCAAAATGGAGGATGAATCCTGATTTGTTCAGATTCACCATCAGGTAGTTTCATCACATTCAGTTTTGACTGTGCTCCATAATGTTGGCAAGACATATGAAATCCTGTTCTTAGAGATATTGACTTACAATTGGATATCAACTGACAATGGTGGTTGTTTAGACTGTTATATTCTCAAGTAGGCCCATGAAGCTGAAGCAGTTTATTTCTTACATTGTCCTTACAATAACATTTCAGCTGTGACCTTTGACACATATTTGTGTGCATGACAATGTTGGATTAGTTTCCCTGAAAGTAAACTTGTTTTTCACATCTAGCTTTGAACACATTATCACAATGCCCTGAACATCATGTACAAGGTTTCTCTTCGCACTATGTACAAATGTCATCTGTATCTTCATCCACGGGGCGACAGGACTATCTACATATCCATAACATCATAATCTATGCGCACATTGCAATGCTGTTTTCTATTATAAAAGATGAGCATTACTATAGATTAGTAGAGGAGGCACTTCAGCTGACACTGCAGAAAACAGCACAGCTTGAAGCAGTTTGTCCCCATACAGGCCCAGAGGAAAAAGACAGAATACTAACAATTTGCTTGCCAATGGGGATGGCTCTCCTGATAGAAGATTGTGTCACATGGGGTGCAATCTTCGCTGTCGTTTATACCAGAACTCATGGCACCCCCTCAATAGCAGTTATACCAGATGTACTGAAACAAATACAGAATGAGTACAGGGCAGAGCCTGCCCTAGATCTTGGGATGAAACTGATGGGCAATTTTGCCCAGGTATCTGCCATTATGTTAAGTAACATAAAAGGGGAGGCAGCGGCAGTGGCTATATGCCAACGCCTGAGGAAATTCACTCCAGCACAGCAGGAGCAAGAATTGCCTAAGATTATCAAAGATACATATGCTTCGATTGGTAGAGATAATCTGGGAGCCAGACTTGGGAAACCAATAGTTAAGAGCAATTCTGAAAAGAATAACTCTAAGCAAGCACCCGATTCTTCAAAGAAGAAATAGGATAATTAAAAATAAATAAATAAACAGAACAAAACACAGTCACGGGGTAGGTCTCAACAGGAACACACCGGAGAAAATACAATTTGAGAAACCGTGACAATATTAGGAAGCCTGACAGATATCAGGATACTCGCTCCTTTCAGGAGTCATCTGAAAAATGTTCGGAGAGTGACGGACGGTCAGAGCACAGATCGGAAGAACGAGTCAAGCTGGAAAGAGACACACCGCACTTCGGACTACATCATTAAAGAGGAAGACAAACAAAAAGCTTCTAAACCTCAATTTAAAAAGAAGAAGGTAGCTGGTATTAAAATTAGAAATGCCCAAGCGACTCTGCTTCTGAATAGGCTATGCTAGACAGCGCGGCAGAGGTCACAATAGCTCGCTGGAACCTGATGGATTATCTGGCGGCAGTAGGGCTGAGTAAGCATATCACGGTGGAAACACCTTAAACAAGGGTAAATGTCCCACATCGTTTATACCAAATGGAGAGGGGCATACCCAGGCGAGTGAAAGGTCTCTTTTGGGAGAACCAGACATATGGTTACGCCATTCTTTTGGCTGAAAAGGATTGGCCACCTAATTTCATAGTGGATTGCCCAATGGGAGAAAAGTTATTTTACCTGTTTTCTCCGACCTCGTACCAGAATCAGTTAAAAGTTCATGTGCGCAGGAGTGGGTGTTAGCGCTAGCTTCAGCACTTTACCACAATCACTTTGGGAGGGATGATGAGTCAACTCATCACGAAATCCCATTAAAATCGATTCCTAAACCACAGAGACAATACCCAATTAAGCATGAGGCAAAGAGACAAGTCAGGAAGATCCTAGATCAACTTGAAAACCAGGGTGTGATAGAGAATTGCACCTCACCTTTGAATAATCCCGTGTTTATGGTGATGAAACCCAACAATTCATATCGTCTAGTCTTAGATGAAAGACATTTAAAAGCATCCACATGTACATTTGCAGTACAAAATTCACATAGTGGTGCACTAATGAACAACATAGTGTGGAAAAAATGCAAAACACCACTAGACATCTCAAATGGATTTTTCTGCCAAAATATTGCGCCTGGGAGCAGATATTTGACAGCATTCTCAGCGCTGGGTTCTCAATGCCAGTTTTGTCGATTACCACAGGGGTATAAGAATAGCCCAGGGCTAGTTTCAGCCAGAGTAACAGTTACTTCAAAATTTTGATGAGGAGGCATTGTCCTATGTAGATGACATCAATCTGACGGACGATGAATTAATGGAACACTTGTCTAGGGTGAAACACATAATTCTTGGGTTCGCCCACCTGGGATACAAATTTAATTTCAAAAAATCAAAAATTGCCCAACTCGGTGTCCTATTTCTAGGATACGAGTTGTCAAGTGAAGGAAAAAGCCTGGTGGCACAGATTTTAGAAAAATATGCACTGCTCCAGCCTCCAGCGACTCTGAAAAGACTACAATCCATTTTAGGATTTTTTTAATTTTGGCAGGATATACATTTTGGATTACGCAGGAAGGGTGAAACCTTTCTACGACTTAATGAGACCTGATTTTTCAGTACATCATTGGACTCAGGAACATACAGATATTCTTCGTTCCATACAAGCTGACATGACAGTTTCCAAACATTTACATACACGTGTTAACACAACTAACCTGGTGATCCTCTAAGTTGCTGGACCAACTGGGTACACATATATCACTTCAATAAAGGCGATACAACTCACATTTGTACACGAACGCTGAAATGCGTTTTGCACTAACTGAGAAAATACTCACAGCAGTACAGGCTGCTGTAGTGAGAGAGAGGGCACTAGCACAGGGGAAACACATAATTGTCGTGACCCCGGTACCGACTCTAGAGGCAGTTACAAAAGCAAGCATCCTAAATGCTAAAGCATTACATCCACAATGGATTCAATGGGCTAACTCTCACTGCAACAGATGTAGTTTTCAGATTCGACTCTACATTACAAACACAAGCATTCCTGCAGTACGAACAAGAATATCCTCTGCCGAATGTAATTATGCCTCTAGATCGATATGAATGCATCATTTATACCGATGGTTCTGCCCAGTAGACCGTAGGAATGAAACAGCAATATTCCGCGGCATGCGCAATTGTGAAAAGGCGCATGCAAGATGGACAGTTCCGTCCTGGGAAAACACACTCAGTCCCTAGAGAACTGCACAGTGCAGTTGGCGGAACTAAAAGCTCGGATACTGGCACTACAAAATACCGATCGTGAATTCCCCACACAAATTGTGTGTGATTCATTTTACTGTGTCCAGTCCTATAACTAATATTTACACTAGTGTGTAGCTCCTGTGCATTGGGAGCTGAAGAGCGTGGCGGGCGGCAGGAGGCAATTTTTATTTATTTATTTATTTTTGTCCCCTGTGCTCCCCCACCACTTTTTCATGCTAGCGGCTGCCACTGCATTTCATATTTCTATTTGATCCAATAGTTTCTCGCATCCAGATACTTGATTCCGTACCAGAAACATATCTTCCAGAGATGGTATCAGAAACAAATCAGTTCTCACAACATACAAGGTAACATCAGCATGTTCAGACAAGGCCGCATTTTTAGCAGCTTATCCAGTCAGGGTGTTCCCTTTAGAAACCTTGTCATGTGGGTGTAGGTATGCACTGCTCTCAATCATCACCACCTTCTTTGGTAATTGCAGTGCACTGAGAAGATTTTGAACATACTGCCCTTTATTAATGTGGTTTCTAGCATTTGTAAAGAACCTCCTTAACATCCAAAGTAGCCCAAAGTCATTGCCCGTGTAAACACATACTTTGAGTCTGTGTATAAAGTCACAATCTTTTCTTTGGCTAAAATGCAGGCTCTGGTAAGCGACATAACTTTTGGCAAATGGCAACTCTCCACAATAAGGTATACCATACACACAGTATACCCCGTAACTAGACCACCATCATTAATTCTGAGACAAGATCCATCTTCAAAGTCAGGTCAATCTGGAGCTTAGTAAAATGGGCAGTGATAAGCAAATAGTCAGTGGGTTCTCCACAACTAGAGTAAGAATCAGCAAAGCAGGTTTTAGGGTTGGACAACGGGAATGTGAGAACCTGACAACAATCTAATCTCGTACCAGGACTACAGGGCTGTTGAGAGGTGTTGGGTCTTTGTGGTGAGCTGGAGAGCAAGATCATCTTGTAGTACAGCAACAGTAAAAGGGGAACTCAGTTCAATATTTCCGAAGCTTCAGCAGATTTGTAGTGACAGCTACAGAGCGCAAACATGGTGGGAGCCCAGATGCTACTTAGTTCAAGTTTGAGGAATAATAAGCCACAGACGTTTTCTGATCTCCATGGCTCTGAACTAACACTACAAATGCAAAACCATTATGGTCATGGCAATACAAAGTAAAGTGTTTAGCATGATCAAGAATCCCTGGGGTGGACACCAAGATGCCCAAGGGCGGGCACAGAAGTCAATACCATCTTGATTTTAACTAATGCATTTTTGGCCTCCCTAGTCCACTGCAAGGGGTTCCGGGGTATCTTTCCTGATCTTGTAAGAGCTTTGCCATTTTGGCACAGTCCAGGATCCACTGCCTTTGATACCCAGCCATACCAGAAAAGTATGTACCTGGGAAACAGTGATGTGAAGGGGCAACTTAAGGATGATATGTTGTGTTGTGTTATGTAAATGGTATGTTATGTGTATTTGTGAAGTGCACTATCACTCGCGAGAGTATCCTGGTGCTGGATGGCTTCAATTCGATTTGGTGGTATTTGGTGGCAGAAATTTCATGACCAAGGTTTCACACTGTTAGAAATGGGGTCTCTAGTTAGCAATGGTTTGCAGCTTGTCCAAGTAGGGACCCTTCCTTCTAGTCAGGATAAGGGAGTTACACTTCTAAAAAAAAACCTACTCACCCCCTTGGTAGCTTGGCACAAGCAGTCAGGCTTATCTTAGAGGCAGTGTGTAAAGCATTTGCACATAACCAACAGTAATACAGTGTAAGCACTACAAAAGGACACCACACCAGTTTAGAAAAATATCCAATATTTTTATATAAAGACGAGACAAAAACGATAAAATTCCACAATACAGTACTTAGAAATCTTCAGTAATCAACATAACCTTGAAATAAAGTTCCTTGAAGTTGATAGCTCCGTCCGGGGCTATCACGGCGTTGTGAACAAACAAATCCAAACAGTTCTGGATGACCGCGGCGTCGCGGGCCAACTACGGTGTCGGGAAGACCCGCAAAACAGTACCTTTAGAAATGCAGGGCATCGGCGGCCTCTCGTTGAGCTCCGAAAGCACGGCGTCCGCAGGCATCGGTTTCGGAGGTCGGTGCAGGAGTCGTCGGGCCCTTGAAGTCACACGCATTGCAGATCGAACTCCTCGCGGTTGAAGTCAGTAGTGCTGGCGTCGGCAGGCGTCCGGTGCTGCAGTGCAAAGTGCAGCGGTGCGGCGTGTGATGCCCTCAAGTCGTGGTGCAAGCAGCGGCTCGGTGGCAGCGTCAGATGGCGTCGTCGGTGAGACCAGGGTTGCGGTGCGAAGTGATGCGTTGCTCTTCGCAGTGCTGGCAGGTCACGGTGCAAGCAGTGGCGTCATCATTGCTGAAGCGCTGTCGTCGGCTGACAAACTGGAGTCGATGGCGCCGGCGTCGGTAGGCCAAGGCTGCGGTGCAGGATGAGGGCGGTGCATCGTGTAACTTTACGAGCGGTGCCCTCGAACCACGGTGCAAGCAGCGGCGTCGATGTCGGCGTGAAGCGGTGTCATCGGGGATACTAAGGCGGTGTCGTGAAGCGAGGCGGTGCGGAGTGCGGTGCCCACAGGTCGCGGTGCGAGCAGTGGCTCGGTGGCGGCATCAGATGGCATCGTCGGTGAGACCAGGGTCGCGGTGCAGCGTTGCGGCGGTGCCCTCTGCGGTGCCTTCAGGACACGGAGTCGGCAGCGGCGTCGGAGTTGGCGTCGGGTTGCTTTTTCTTTTGTTGCAGCACAAAAAACACAGTACCCAGTGCTGATGGCAGAAGAACTTGAAGTCTTTGCTGTTCCTGAGACTTCTTGAACAGGGGGCAAGCTCTACCTCAAGCCCTTGGAGAAACTCAATAAACAAGTTGTAGAAAGTTCAGTCCAGTCCTTTCACTGACCAAGACAGAAGCAGCCACTGCAGGCCAACACAGCAAAGCACTCAGCAAAGTGGTAGTTCCTCCTCACAGCTTCTCCAGCTCTTCTTCTTGGCAGTCTTCTTGGTCCAAAAGAGTTCTAAAGTTCTGGGCCCCAATATTTATACCCCAAAATCCTTTGTCCTCTCAGGCAGAGAGTGTCTGTGCTTAGTCCAAACCAGTTTGGTCCTCTCTGGCCCAGCTTTCCAGCAGGAGGCGGAGACAGCATTGTCCAAGGCAGACAGGGGCTATTCAGGTGCAAGGGAAATCCCCTCCCACCACTCTAAATGCAGACCGGGCCTATTCAGGTGCTAGTGAAAACTCCTCCCACTGCTCTGAATGCAGCCCAGGTCTATTCAGCCCAGCCCTGACTCATTCAGGAAAGGCAGGACACACATCAACCCCCCGGTGGCCATCTGAGAGAATGCACCCCCCCAACCCCTTGTCACTCCAAAGCCAGACAGTCAATACACATCCTAGCAGAGGCACACGGGATGACTAAGCAAGAAAATACCTACTTTCTAAAAGTGGTATTTTCAAACACAGAATGTAAAAATCACTTTTACTAAAATATGCATCTTTAGATTCTGAGTTCAGGCATACTAAACTTTATTTTCCTATCTGGTCCCAATGGGAAGTTCTATTTATAAGATGTTGTAAATTAACTCCCATGCTTTCCTATGGGCCAGATAGCCTTTCAATAGTGAAAAACGAAATTGGCAGTATTTCACTATCAGGACATGCCACACACATCAGGGCATGTCCTACCTTTCACATACACTGCACCCTGCCCACACCGTCACCTTGGGCCTACCTTAGGGGTGACTCACATGTAAGAAAAAGGAAGGTTGCGACATGGCAGTTACAAACTGCGTGCAGACTCTGCAGTGGCAGGTCTGAGTTACTTTTTCAGGGCTACTCGTGTGGGTGGCACAATCAGTGCTGCAGGCCCACTAGCAGCATTTGATTTACAGGCCCTGGCACACTCAGTGCACTGTACTAGGGACTGACTAGTAAATCAAATATGCCAATCATGGAAACACCAATCCATAACACAATTTACACAGGGAGCATATGCACTTTAGCACTGAACAGCAGTAATAAAGTGCCCAGAGTCCTAAAAAATAAGAGGAAGAAGCAAAAAGTTTGGGGATAACCCTGCAAAAAAGGGCCATTTCTAACACACTCAGGGAAAACAGAACTGCAAGTTCTATTAGAAGCTTTATGGCCTTTCTTAGCAAATTTGGTAAAGAGGTAGATGGAGTCCACCTTGCGGTGACCCAGTGTAACAGATGCCAACAACAAATCATCAATGTATGGAACCAAATTGGAACACTCTTGGAAAACCAGTGTCCAGATCTTTCTTTAAAGCTTGGGAAAAAGAATGATGATATTGGCTTTCCTTGTGAATGGAGACAGAAAAGAAAACAGAACAAAGGTCCACCACTGTGAACCATTGGGAATTTGCACGGATGCAGGAAAAGGATGGTGGCAGGGTAAGGAACCACGGGGAAACTTGGGATACCTACATTATTAATTTCATGCATATTTGTACAGGTTGGCCCTTTCCCTCTTTTGGGTCAGGGGTACAATTGGTACTAAAACTCCCTGCTCAGTCAAATCTGCTATTGTGGGACAGATCACTTCTTCTGCTCAGGATTCAGTGGGTACTGGAGTATTTTGTGTAGCTTTTTCTGAGAGTGGACCTTGATTTTTATGGGCTCCATCGATGAATCTCACATCATTGGCCCCTGTGTACTACAATGTGGATGGTACCTGGAAAAGCAAATTGGCTAAATCTGTTAACAGTCTTATTTTCACTAGGTTGGCAATTAATATTTTCACATAGAAGAGTGAGTACTTAGTTCTCACACTGTTGAAGTATGTTTATGTAAACACCATCTGGGGTACATAACAGTGCAATTGAGCTTGCACAGGATGTCTCGGCTCAGCAAATTTGCAGTAAAGATTGAATTGAGCAAAAAGGAATGTTTATCAGTAATAGGTGCCATGGAAATGGAAGCGGGACTCAATAGTAAGAAATACCAACTGTATTTATAGATGCGCCCGAGAGAAGTAATGAGGGGAAATTCAGACTTATCTTTTTCGGAGAATTTTATTTATTTAAAAAAAAAAGGGAAAACAAACAGAAGAGACAAGAGTTGCAGTGACAGTACAACTAAGCCATACACTCCAAATGTCTCTGAAACTTAGTGAACTAATATTGATCTACACATTGACAATCATGGAAACCTTGCAATTATAGCGATAGATGTTATAGCATGAACATGGGGGTGGTTCATTCTGTAGATATGAGACAAGGTTCCGTAATGGTGGGTTTATCCTGGTTGGAGTGCAGACATACCAGGTCCTCTGGTTGAAGAGTGAAAGTGTAAGGAGAGAGAGAGGATGAGGGGGATAGAGGGCTACGGCTACATTGGGCAGAAATGATGTAGGGCCAGGGGTAGGTCCTTTAACCATATATCATACACCTGCGGGTCGCATATAAGGCAAATTATGGCTGTTAGTTTTTTTGTAAATACACGTCAAAAGCATCCCTTAAGTGTGGGGGGGGGTGAGAGGCCTTTACATTTTGAGCATAGGATGCTGTACGCGCTTCTAACTAAGCATAATAAGATCCACCATTTGTCAAACGCTTAAGGCGTTGGGGATTTCCAATCAGGGAGGATGGTTTTGGTTCCTAGGGAGAGGAGAAGATCTGTCAGTTAGGAGGTGGAGTATAAACTCCTTCGCGAGTGGGTTGGCCGGAAGGCTCAGGGTCGTCGTCAGGAAATCTATTTATATCGGGATGCTAGTAATCCGCTGCAGTAGTTCCTGAATTTTGGTCCAGAGTGTGGAAGCCATCTTGCAGGTAGAGAACATATGTTGAAGATCCCCAGGGGACTCCACACACCGCCAACATGTGTCTGAATCCCTTAGTCCCAGTTTGTGTAGTCTTCAAGGGGTCCTATATGTGTTGTGGATAGACCAACATCTTGACTGAGCAAGGGCAGGAGTGATTTTGGCTTGGAACGGGGAGGTCCAGATCTTGCACCATGTTGTTTCTTCTAGCAGTGGGCACCCATTGTCTGGAAGTGCAATTGCTATTTCTTATTGAATAATTTCAGATTTTGTCCATTATGTGGGTCCAGTAGCTTGTATAATTGTGAGGCTGAGTGCCCTCTTCTTTTAATGGTTGCCAGAAGCGCTGGCAAGTTTGGTGTGTGAGGAGACTTCAATTTGCTTAGAGCAGTTTTAATACATAGAAATTTATAGAACTCAATATTAGGTAGATCGAAATTCTTTTGCAGAGAAGAGAATGGTACTGAGTTGCTCGGTGATCCTATACTAGAGATGATATTTATGCCTTTGTGGCAGACATTTTTAAAGCAGAGCATCTAGCACCAGTGTCAGCAAGGAAAGTGGTATGTTTACCATTAATAAGGCAATCTATATAAGGACCCTTCTGGTCTACAAAACGTAAGGTGTTCATGGCACAGTCAGAACCTCTTGAGCTGACATAAAATTGATGGTTGAAATTCTGTGTGATCTGATGAAACTCAGGTCGTCAATAAGACCACGCACACTAGACACTGTTTTCGTACAATCTTGCTTCTATTATCCTAGCTGATAGACAAAACAAGACCCTACATTATCTGGGACTTCTGCTCATCTGTTTCCTTTTACCTTTCTTCCACCACCCTACCCTCCTCTTCTTTCCCCTCTCTGATCCCCCTTTGGGATACCCTGTCCATCCTTTTCACAGTTTTATGTATGTGCAGCAATTTTAGTGATATCAACTTCGATTCAAAATTCTCCCTTTCAATCTTGAGAAGCTGTGCTGTGATTAGCGACGGATACTAATTCTCCTAACTTCTTTATCTGCTATCCAAGGCATATGGTCAATAACTGACTTCTTACATTTGGTAGCAATTCCTATACATAGATTGCACCTATAGCCTCCTGAGCCATCTCTAATGGACAAGCTATGCCCAAGTACCTTTCAAATACATCCTTAAGGCTATCTAAGTAATCTGCTCATGCTTTGCTTTATTTTGGTTACAGTTTGAGATCATTGTCCAATCAGGATTCACCGGACACATCTGCAAATGCATTCAAAAACCCATTCTTTCCAGCGATCAGTGGTCCATCATTCCCATGTTCAACCCTTGGACATGATGACTTTTCCATCAATCTATTCCTCACTTCACTCAATACCACCAATCGCAGTACAAGTTCACATCCCCTCAATTAGGTCTAAACACTTTAAACATACTCTGCAGCGCCTCTCAAAACCTGATGTGGATTCTCTCTAATGTTAAGAAACTCTTTCTTAATGCTAATTAGATCAGAGAGGATCCAAGGAACGTGGATCATTATCTTACCTCTGGCAGCAGGGTAATCCCTCAAGTGAATAATGTTTCCTGGAACTGGCAGCGAGGGACCCTCATCCTCAGCATCGCTATAAGGAGGAGAGGGAAGGCGCATCCTAGCCAATGATTTCGCTGTCCATCTTAAGCTTTCTCTAGTGATAATGGTGCTGTGCCGTTAGGGTCTCAATGCCCTGAAGTAACAGAATGTACTCATGTTCAGGAATGATCTATAGTAGTGGAATCGACATCTGCAAAAAGGACTTCATATATATGTGAGCATCTCTTAGCTCCCCTTCTTCAGGTGCTGATCTTACACTTCATAGAGCGTGAGCTGGATGGGTCATGGAGTTCTTTAAACTGTTTTAAACTGTTTGTGCCACATTATTTTTTTTCAAGAAATGGAAGGCAAAACATAAACAGTGCAATGTCCTTGAGGGCTTACATTCCTACCTATTTTCAGAGCGCTAACCTGCGGTACATTCGGGGAATGGAGGTAGCTAAATAGTTACTGCATGATTACATTTATCTCCAAAGAAGCCATTTGATGCTAAAATCTAATGCAGCCAAAACCTTTTAGCAGGGAACCAATAAGCTTTTTAAAATATATTTTAAGGTATTGAGTTTTAATACATTAATAATTACCCTTTGCATATATGTTGATACAGCTGTTGTCCTGCCCACCTTCTTCTAGTCAGGCTGGTGATGACCCCAGCATGTCCACCATGTAGCACTCAGGCACCTTTTTTACCAACTCCCTGTTTTCGAGTGGGAATCTGAGAGACAAAGAAAAAGGATCATTTTCATAGTCCAGTTTGATGTTGATGCTGTTTGTCTCTGACTGTCCATGACTTGTGGCTTAATATCAAAAAGGCTGATTACACTATTCATAATGTCAGCCTACTTGTTTCCAGACCTTTGGGCTAGATGTACGATTGTCAAGGCGTAGTGCAGCTCTATTTTTGCACACTATCTGTGACGCAACTTGGACAACGTAGAAGATGTGACAGAAGTACTAGTGTTTCACAATGCAAGTAAATCCTTAAAACACTGATTCATGGATATTTATGAGATAGGGGTTCCTTGGCAAACACTTATGATAAGGATGCAAATGTAGAAATGGAGATGTTCAAGTGGCTGCAGACCTCCATCTCTGCATTCATATTCTCACAGTTTTGGTATTGCAACTTTAATCTGACAAGAACTGTAATAGCTGTAATACCTGTAGCGGCTGGTGTCTTTATAGACTGGTGGGGTGGCGGGGGATGGACGGATAGCGAGACAAAGAAAAAACAAACACTTTCCTGCCGCATCGGTGCATTGTGCTCTTCTCCACTGCAGTCAGAGGCTCCCAGACTCCATTGCAGCCAATCCTGACACTGCTTTCTTGCATGAGAGCAGCGTCAGGATTGGCCTGAGCGCCCTCAATTTGCGCTCCCAGTTAGACTGGGAGCCTGTGCCTGCGGTCTTCAATCCGGCACCACAGCTTGGGTTTTCGAGAGCTTTAGTGCGCATAACGATTTGGCCTTCCTGAGACTGCCGGTTAAACTGTCATGTGCACTGAGAGCAGTGCAACCACTCCCTCTAGTGCCTCTCATAACCTGGCCCCGCCCCCAAGCCTCGGCTCCGAAAGCAAAAATAAAACAATAATAAATAAGGGTTTATAGTTTTATTTGTCATTTTTTTAGCTGCTGGCAGGGGGGCTCCTCCGCCATAGCTGAGGAGCCGCTGCTGTTTAATACCCAATAACTATGGCACATTGTGAAAGGTACATCAGCTGGCTACTCCCTCCAATGCCCACAGATGCCATTGAAAAAAAGCTGCCCTTCAAGAAAATATTGTGCTGTGCGAATTGTTACAGACTGAAAATAGCAGCAATTTTGATTTGTCAATCACAAAATCTTCCAGTTTGTGCAGTGCAGCCATTATAATGACAAAAAGCATTGTACATCTGGCTTTACATGTTCACAATTATACCCCTCATGTCCAGGACCATAGCCGCAGGGGATACCTGACAGGACCTGACACTCTCATATTAATGTTTGCCCACCCACCCCCAATGCAAGTGGCAGTAGGCGGGTCTCACAGAAGTTGTTTTCCAAACAAAGCTTATCTGAGGTAACACTTCGCTCTCCTCTGAATATGTTCAGCATGCAAGCTACAATGAAGTACCTGCACTGTATTGTGAAACAAAAATCAAACCATTACGCTAATTTCCAAATGACTAATGAAACTGCTTCTGCATGATCATCTACAAAAAATTCCATGGTGTGGGATAATTATAATGCTGCGACCCAACGCACTCCGCCGCTTGCAGAACTCCGCGTAGCACTATGGAGTTTTTTGGGCACTACATGGAATTCCACATAGCAGAACTCCACAAACTCCACCCAGGCCTAGTAATGCATGTTTTACATGTCAGTGCTCCCTAACAAAACGTTATTTCACAACTTCTTTTTTATGAGTTGTTCCTTACAAAACACTCATCCCCCGAATCCTTTATTAGCGCAGCAGATCTTTTGTCTGTCTTCACCCTCTCCATTCAGGACCCACACTTACAAGTCTGCCCACAAACACTAATTCAGAGACACTGAAACAAGGGTGCCAGCATTGGGACACTGCCACAGGGATGTTAATACACATAAGCACTGACAGTAACACAAGGAAGTGACCAGTGGCGTAGCTAGGCACTCTGCCGCCCGTGGCGGTCCCTGTCTTTTGCCGCCGCGCTGAGGGGGGTGGGGGGGTGCTGGCGATGATTTTTGCGGCCGCCGCCGCCCCTAAAACTCGTGCCGCCCGGGGCGCACCGCCCCCTCCGCCCCCCCCTTGCTACGCCAGTGGAAGTGACACAACACAAGGGCACCAGCATGGAAGCACTGAACCAGCTGTCTGGAGCTAGACAACCACAATTGACACAGGGGAAACAGAGCACTACCACATGCCCATGAATACTGACAGTGGGCAATGACACATATATGCTGGCACTGGAACACAGACATAAGAGGACTGACATTGACAAAGTAAAACAGGCATATGGATACTGACACAGGAACACTAGTACAGACATTGAGAAGTCCATCGCTACCACTGGGACCTAAAGACAATGAGACACTGAAACTGTGACATTTAATCTCATTTGGGAACACTATCATTGGAACAGTGACACGGACAGTGACACAGAAATTGGGAAGGGGATATTGGCAGCAGGACACTGACATGGGGATATTGAATCTGGCAAATTGACGCATGTGGACACCAATAATTATATGGACACTCCGACATGTGAGCACTGTTTTGAATCAGTGACAGATGGATTCTGAGCCTGACAGTGACATTGGTAGACTGTCACTTGCAGCACTGACAATGGGACAGTGTAGTTGGCACAGGCGCTGAAACTTGCACAGGATCATTAACATTAGGACAAGATGTCTCAGGAACACTAACGTAGACACAAAGATGAGACCAGAAAGGTAGGCAGGGAGACCCAAGTCACAGAGACCATGGACATAAGAATAAGCAGAGTTATAGCCCCCAACTAAACAACAATGTTATTTTACAGCCCACAGCGCCATAAGGGCATAGCTTTGGCAAATGTGGCTCACAATGAATGTTCGGCTCTGCTCTCAATCAGCCCAACCCTTGCCTCATCCAATACGAGTTGCCCAAAAACACGTATTGACTTTCAGGATGGGGAGAAGGCCACATTCTTTTTACTGTCAAAGGGCAGAAAATAAGTTCTTCAATCGGGGTAGGCTTTCTGTATGTAGATGTGATGAGGGGCTCTTCTATCTCTTGTTGATTGAACGTTTTTGATTTACATTCTGCCACCAGTGAATGTGATAGCACTGTGTGAGGCAGCCAGAGAAAGAGTCCTGCAGAGAGTGAGTGTCTGGACCCAAAAATATCAGCCCAGTCACTGTTAATAGCCTCTCATGAACACGGTACTTATTTTGTAAAAGAATAAATAAGGGCAGAGGCCCAGAGTTTTTCTTTGGAACCTACCACTAGCACTACCAAGTGCGGGGTTATCGAATATCAAGGCTGCCTAGTTTTGATTCCACCTCAGGACTCTTTCTTCCACCACTCTCCACTTCCTGCAGGTTTTCTTAGACTTGCAGGTATTTATCATCCCTGCTTTCTCGGCTTTTCCCTGTTTTTTTGCTCTGTATGTTTCCTGTTTCTGCCTTTCTGTTTTTTTAGTTTGGGGGAAGTATGATGATGAAAAATAAGTCGGCGTCCTCACAAATGAGTGCTGGTGCCCACCACCTGCTGAAACTAATCAAAGGGTCCAAGTCTGTGGAAGGATAGCTGCACAGCTGGAGGGTAGTTTTTGCACCTCTTATTGGTGGAAGTGAGCCCATCACCACACTTACTCTGTGCCCATGCTCACTTAACGTCCTATGTCTTCCTTGTCTACTTGCCCTAATGACTGTTATCCTACAGGAACCAGGTAAGTCCCTGCAGTGATGACTGACAGTGGGACTAACGACCTGATTTAGAGTTTAGTAGATGGGTTACTGCATCACAAACCTGACTGATATCCCGTCCATCTTATTACATATGCATATATATCCTATGGTATTTGTAATAAGGTGGACCGGATAGTTACCATAGTTAATTTATGTTCTTCCTGATCCTTTAGATTCCATGATATACCTGCTGCCCGTTCCAAGTGCTGTCTGTAACCTCCCATCATAATGTGACCAGGCCATTCCTCCATCCTGGCTAATATTGTGAATGATGCTCTGATGGTATCTCATACATAGAGAGGCTTTGAGCCATCCCTCTTGATGCACTGGTTTATTTTGCTGTCATTCACATTTTGCTACTCCCCGCCACACCATACAACATGGGAAAACCAATCAGCCCACTTCAGCCATTGGCTCTCGCACTGTCAATGATGACACTTTGCCTGATAACATGCGCACCTTGACCGTAGAAGTGCCCAATGTTTTACTCCGGTAAAGCTTTTTCTTTCCATTCGTTAACCTTCTTTTATTTTGTAGTCATTCTTGGCTTTTAAACTATGTCTTCAAACTACAGTAACTCCAAGCCAATAGTACCTTGTTTTTCCACCATTAAGAATCATATTTTCTTGTGATGTGCATTGCAGCTAAAAAAGCTTTCTACATCTGTCATAAGTAAACCTACCTTTTAGGAAGCACCAATATTATTCTTTTAAAAATACTAGCAATGATTTTTTTTTAAAGTTTACAATTTTTAATGCAAGCATATGGGCCCCACATTTTGGTAACCTATTTTCTTTTTTTCTCTTCTTTAAATTTTGTGGCTTACACTGGCATATGTTTGCAATAAAAATGTATAAAATAACCATTGCACCATCACCACCAAGGCCAGACATATTGACTTTGTCAGCTCTTGGGTTTTAAATATTGATCTTTGAAATTCTGGGGCATAATACTTGCCCTGAGTGTAGTGGGCGAGCAAAGCAATTAAGCCAGACCTCTTCTAGGGGTTTCTCCCCTGAAAATAATGGGGTGAAATAGTGTATTTTAAAGCACAATTTGCACACAAATTTGCTAAAATGTCACTGGTGCTGAAAAGACACATTAAATAGTCAAAACCTTTCATAGTGTGCTAAGCAAATGAAACCTTAAGTTCTCCAGGAGTAGACCCCATTTTTTCAAAATGTGCTATGGGTGCCCCCACATAACAATTACCACCCTTATGTCAGGGCTAGCATATTTTTCATGGGTGCCCCCATAAGCCATGGATCCCCTGTTATATAAAAAATTATATAAAATAAGGCAATGACAGAATTTGGCAATTTAAGCCGTTCATATACCATTGGTGACCCTTATTTAAAAATTACCTCTGTATGTCAGGGCCACCATTATGTCATGGCTGCCAACATCCCACATGCCATGTTGTCCATCTTTATGACAATAATTACCTCCAGTGTGTTAGTATCAGCATTTTGCCACTGGTGCCCACATGCCAATAATTTCCTCAAGTATGCCAATATTTTCCCACCGGTGCCTTATATTACTTATAGTATGGTAGTAACAGTATTTTATTGTTGGTGCCCTTTTTGCCAAGAATTACCCCAGTGTGCCAGTGCCAGACTTTTTTGTCACAGGTGCCTGGCATGCTAAAATATGCCTCAGATATGCCACTGCCAGAATTAGCATTTTGCCCTGGGTGTCTCTATAAAACAAGAATTACCTTCAGTGTGCTAGGGCCAATGACAAACTTGCAAGCATCATATCACATTCTACCCACATTCATTCACTCACACTTACTCTAACTCATTCATTCTCACTCACACTCGCACTTCCGTACACTCGAACACTCATTCTTATGCATTCTCACTCACTTTGATTCTCCCTTAATCTCATTCGCTCATTGTCACTCACGTTTACTGACACTCAATCTCACACAAACAAACTCACTACTTATCACTCTCACTCTCCTTTACTCAAACACACATACTTTCATGTACAGACACACATGGTCACACAAGCACTCACCTAAACACACTCAAATACAAGCACGCAGAGAACATACATTTAAAATCATTTTTACTTACCACAGCAGCCACCAAAGTTTCCATTCCAGCTAGGTGCGCTCCATTTATTATTACACTAGTAGAGCATTATTTACTTCTAGTATAATCGGAAACAGGCAGAAAATAAGGAATGCGGAGCCGCCCCTGTGTCCTTGACACTGATTTTGGCACCTCTGAGACAAGAGGCCACTAATACAGTGCCAGGGGTGGCAGGTCACAGGTGGCAGCTGCAACCAGGGCCGTCTTAGAGCATTATAGGTCCCCGGGCAAAGCCCTGCCTACAAACCACTCACAGGAATAAAAATGCTTAACAGAAAATTAGTGGTAAATTCAGGTCTGCATGGGGCCCCTATGCTCGTGGGGCCCCGAAGCAACTGCCCAGCGTGCCCATACGTTAAGACGGTACTGGCTGCGACCCCTGGAAACCCCTAAGTGATGTCCATGGGTCATGAGCATTGCATTTGGTGTGCAAATGATGGTTTGTATAGATGTGTGAGCTATGGATTGTGCTCCTAATCAACTTGTGAATGCTGGTGGCTTTTCGTTATTTATTGCTAAACATAGCTGCCTTTTAGCTGTTGTCTTTAGGTGAACCTCTGATGCCTTTAAAAATACCTTGAGGTGTCATAAACGAAGCCAATCATACCTTCACTTAAACTTTGTTTTTCTTTGGAAAAAAAATAGAGAGATGGCAATACTTTCATTCTGTGGAACTCTGTGTGCAACTTGAAGGTCACCATTTTAAAGTTGGTTGTAGACAACTCGACTTTTCACCCTTCAAAGACTAGTAAGATGAGTCCCACCAAATTGGTTAATAATAACCTCTGTTATTTATAATGTAACCTGACTGCTTCCAATGGAGTTTGGAAACAGTTTTGGGAGTCGGACCCTTGCACTCCACACCCGCTGCTTCCAGCGCTAGTTTCAAGGCACGCGCTAGTGGTGCGCTGGAAAACTTCCTAACCCGGTCTGTGGCATGGCTCCTTGAAGCGGCCAGCATGTTTGTCATTAAACATTGTTATCCCGTAAACATTCCCACTGTGTTTTGAAAGCACTTGATGGAGCAGGGTTTTTGCGAAATAAAACCTGCTCGGATTGAACTCCTCATTGTGTGAATTATTACCAAATGGTGTGAAAATGAACAGCGTAAAAATAAAAGGGGTAAAAAAAAAAACAGCGCAAGCACGTTTCGGGAGAGTTAATGTAGGCCGCAAAAAAAACATGAATAATGTAGAAAAATACCAGCCAACAGCCTCGAGTTCCTTTTCAATAACTGTTTGAAACTAAATGCGCAGAGCGTTCAAAAAGCATTCTTAGAGCGTTTAATAGTGGAGTTTTATCAAATAACCGTGATACTCATACTTGTATTTGTTTTTCCTAGAGCACATTTTACTGCTCTGCAGAGAAGGCCTCAAAAGTCTTTTTAGGTTTAGTTTGGTTATTAGAATGTAGGAAAAGAAAAAGTAATTTGTCCTTCGTGAGTTACTGAGAATGAAGTTTCACAAAATCTGGAATACCAGAATAAAAACCTAACCGTGGGGAAGAACAGGGTTTTCACTGAACATGTATGAAAATCCTCTTTCCAGAAAGAAAAATTATTTTCTAGAGTCCCCTCACCCACCAGGGTTTCCCCTAGGTGGCATGCTTCATCATTGGGATCCTCTCAATACGCTGCGGATTGAGGCGTGCTGCGACTTGCGGAACTACGTAGGAGCACTAGGTTGTG
The DNA here is from genome assembly GCA_963921515.1 of Calotriton arnoldi. Lineage (NCBI taxonomy): Eukaryota > Metazoa > Chordata > Amphibia > Caudata > Salamandridae > Calotriton > Calotriton arnoldi. Next base: position 740,387 of record CAWUFW010004604.1, on the reverse strand, counting down.
GAAAAATGTGTAGTGCAGTGAAAGTGGAGTGGAAAAACAAAAAGTTAAAAATACCTAATTAGTGGGCTAATATTTTATTCCTGCCCCTAGTTGGTATGACTAAAATCAGGGGTTAATAATAGGGAAAGACTAACTATAATGAGTATAGAGTCCCTAGTATTGGGTCGACATGTTTCGAGTTGTCCCCTCAAAGCTCTTCTTCAGGACCACACGTGGACCAGCCCCGTGCGTGCCACTCCTAAGCAAACCTATAATGAGGAATTAGAGGTGCACACCTACTGTGTATACACCTAACACGTAATACATACGGTTAATCGCTGACACATAGTATTTTAGTTTAGGCAGAATTTTGCCTCATGATCTGCAGGGGTAGAGGGGCTTGTAGTCACACCTTCGTCAAAGCGCACCTCTGGCAAATCACCTAATGGCACCCGCGGAGACCGCATTACTGAGAATGGCCAAGGTTGCGTAGAGGAAACAATGAACAATTTGAATGGAACTTCCTTGCCGAGCGGAGTTTGTGGACACTTGTACTGCAGGGCTGATACAATTTGAGATGGAGAAATGAACAAGCCGTGGAAGAGATGATAACTGTACTTCCTATGCTGAATGACCAATGACGTGAGCTGCCAAGTACAAAGGAACTGTTGAAAATTAGGCACATCGAGAGTGGAGTGACTAGACACCCCCTGTTCTTAACCAATGAAAGATGAGGATTTCTACGTGTGATGATACATGAGGGGTTGAATCTTTAGTGGATTTAGGGTATAATTATTAGTAGAAAGAGGGTGGGGGCGTGAGCGTGTTTTCCTACTTTGCGAGAGGAGAGAGCTGTGTTGCGGTTTTCCTAAATTCATTGGCTGGCTATTGTTCTGCTGATCCTGACTCTTTGATCTTTGCACTTCAATTCTTCCTGGGGTGCCCAGCTTACTCTCATGGCCAGAGAGTAGCTTTTCTGAATTCTAACAACCTTGCGTGATCGATTAGTATGATATTCTGAATTTGCATAAATCTTATTTGCAAATGTCTTTATCCTTTTGTCTCTTCACCTATCCACTAACTCATTGTGCTGACATTTGAGATGTACAATCGAGTTTTGTTATCATTGCTGTTACTTGTGTGATGATCTATGATTCAAGCTGTATTGTACTTGATGAGCATTTCAAATATTTAGATAAAGCATTTTGATTTATAAACAGAGTTTGTCTTTATTAGTGTCCTTTAGTTATTTAGTATGATTATTTTCCTTATGATGTTATTTCTTTGAATTCTGAATAATAATTACCAATCCCTAACCACTATCAAAGATTCGTGAAAGAAAGAGAATAAATAAGTGATGAGTAAATTGGTAAGATTTGGTTTAAACTCACCCAGCGTGGAAGGGACTGGTAGGTATTAAATAGGGTCCAGATGATAGAAATGTGTTTGTCCTTAAACGCTAGATCAGTTTTTGGTAGCAGACTTGAAGGTTATTTGGATTAAATTGGTAATTTAATAGTTCAGAATTAATAATTTTGGTTATTAACATATCGTAATAATGATATACGTTGTGGTCCGTTGTTGACCTTAAGAAAGACGGGTCCGGAGTGGCCTAAGATCCCGGGATGATATTAGCCTAATAGGCAGCTTTAGTGTGGCATACACTAAGTAGTATTGCGTTGTCTGTTGGTGTGATATTAAGCAACAGATGGGTTGTTAATATTGCATAGGGAACTCTGAAGTTAGTATAGTGGAGATTTATTTGGGTACCTTTGGAAGGTGCAGCTAAAGAAGTCCTGAGAATTTTTCACTTGATTGAGAGTGGAGTAATGCTGGTCGGTATTGTGCTAGTAGCGAAAGAAATCTTTGAATGATTGAATCTATGTCTTTCTTTAGTGGGGCAGACAAAGCAGGTTTGTTTTGTGTAGTTTCTAATTTTGTTTCCTTTAAGAAGAGTTTATAATTCACTGCTGATTATTTTTGTAAAGGGAGGGTCAGTTGTAGGAGTTATACTGACGTCACAGAGCCGCGCTGGCATTGGTCAGCTAGTGTGAGTCGTCACGAAAGGGTGCTGTGCTGTTATTGGTTGGTGTGAGACGCACTGGTATTGGGCAGCGTGAACCAATAGCGTTTGTGGATTTACGGAGGAGTTTTCTTGTTTGTTTGGGTTTTTAGTGTAGCAAAGAAATAGAATGAAGTTATTGAAAATGATGAAGACTTTGTTCAGAAAAGATGAGCCTATACCTATTAGAGAAGGAATTCCTATACCGCCTGATGGTACGCCTGTTTCTTTTATGTCTTTAGAACGAGGTTATCATACGTGTACCTGGTTGGGAATTGGGTGAAATATACAGAAGGAGATGGGAATTTTGCATGGTACTTTCGATGTGAGGATTTTAAAGAACCTGAAATATCAAATGAATCAATTAAGACCAAACCCTAGACCTATGCAGTATGAAGCGCTTGAGGAATGGGAAAATGAGGCATATAAGAGAGACAGAGACAGGTCTCAGAATAAATACAGAAATACCGTGAGTAGATATTCAGAGGCAAAATGGGATGCTCAAATGAAAAGATGGAGAAGGGATGTGATTGCAGCAGGTGAGGGTTTATATCCGGTTGTTGTAGTAGTAGAGGATCAGGCTGGAGGAAAGTGTAAAGAGAAAAAGAAAAATGTAGAGAGTTCAGATTCAGATCCAGATCCAAACGAAATTGATGATGAGTTGTTAGATGAGTTATTACTAAACAAACCTCCAACATATCAGGAAGAGCAGGGAAGAACTATTCCAAATGCCCCTTTGAATGAAGCAGAAGTTCCTCAGACTTCACAAGTAAGGAATACAAAAGTAATGAGTCAGGCGAAGGATGATTTGACACAAAAGATTACTCAATTGAATTTGAATGCAGAAGCTTTGTCAGTTCCTGTGACGATTGGTCCCATAGTTCCATTGTATAGCGAGGGTCGGAATATTTCACAAGTGCATACTTTGACAGTACCTGTTAATGATAATTGGGTTAATAGTGGTACTTATGAGAGTGAGACAGGAACATTGATTGATATTTTAGAAAGATCGGTAGAAACCCCAAAGTGTAATGTACAAATGGAACCTAGAAGATTACTACAAAATGCGAGAGAAGTTACACCTAGTTCAGGTGGTTCGATAGGACCATCACCGGAAGAATTAGATGAATGAATTAGAGGGATGGTGTCTAATAAGGTTGATACGAACATGAATGTAAGTAGATTAAAAGCGGATTTGGAGGAAATGATTCTTGGTACGATTAGTCCAGAGAGATTGAGTAGATATCAGGAAGAAGAATTATTGTTTTTGTGTAAGAATATTACGATGAAAGCAAAGAGTCTTCATGAGAGATTTGCTGAAGTTGCACAAACTTATGGGGTAGATATAGAGAAATCAAAGGCTTTGCAAAAGACATATGGATTGGATTTTAGCGATAAAGACTTGGAGAGTTTGAATGCTTTTGGTAAGCGATTCATCAACACATTGAGATGATGGGGTGAGTTGGAACGTTGGAAAGGTAGATGGGCTAAAAAGAAAGAAGAAATGCTGGCAAATAAAGGAGCATCGTCTATGTTTTCAGTGAGAGAGACAGGAACTGAGACAACAACGACTGAAATGATATATCCAATGAGAGAGGTACCAGGAGGTGGATTGTTCACGTTCCATGGTCAAGACAGGATATACTGTCTTTTACAAATGAGTTTCCCAGATTAAGAGAAAAACCAGTTGAGTGGTACAAACAAGTAGAGAGATTTGTAAAGGTTTCAAAGGTCTTGCTGAAAGATTTGGATGGTTTATTTGACATTGTAGTTCCAGCTGATTTATGGACCGAGTGTAAAATTGCAGTAAATTGGCCAAAAGAAGAATATCCCAGAGATGCAAAGACTGGAGCACCATCGGTTGAAGTGATGAAAAAATATAATCAAGTAATTACCTACTTGAAGGGAAAGATTTCACCAAAAGATACCTATTGGGTAAAAATAGATAGAACAACTCAGGAGATGAAAAAGACAGTACATGCTTATTATGAGAGGCTTTTACAGGTATTTAAACAGTATAGTGGTTTTGAGAGTATAATCGACAAAGATATGGGACATTTTGTGTATAGGTTTGTGTTTGGTTTGAACCCAGAGATAAGCAACATGATTCAGCAGCATTTGATTTGTTGGCAAAACAAGTGTAGATGAAATCTTGTAGTATGCGAAATATTGTAGTGATGATATTGAATCAAGACATAAGAAGTTGAAAGAAAAATTAATGTGGGCACTGATGAAAGCAGCACAGAAAGGTGGTCATTTTGTGGATTATTCTCAAACAGGTTTCCAAGGAAAGGGTCAGAATCAGAGTACTCAGAATAGTCAGATTACCAACGTGAGAGGTGTCATGTTGAATGGTGGTGTTTCTACTCAAGGAAGAGGTAGAGGTAACACAGAAGAGATGAAAAAGAAATTTCCTTGTCATGTGTGCGGCAAGTTGGGACATTGGAAACGCTAGTATAAGGTTCTCCTAGATAATAAGGGAATGAATCAGGATTTTAATCAGCAAATGCAAGCAGAGGTAAACAGAAATCAAATACAGCCCCAACAGGTAGTTACACAGGTAAAAATACCACAGGCCCAAATGCCAAACAATGTGAATGCTCAAGTACAAAGATACAAAGATACAGGGCCCGATTCACAGAACTAACTTACGTCAAAAACGTAAATTTAGTACCTTTTGGTATTCACAGAATACACTTACTCATTTTGGTATTCACAGAATACACTTACTCATTTTGGTATTCACAGAATACACTTACTCATACTAACTTTATGTCCGCACTCGGGCCGGAGATTCCGGCCGTTTGTGGAGATTCCGGCCCGGAGGTGGAGATTCCGGCCGTTTGTGGAGATCTCCGGCCGTTTGTGGAGATTCCGCCACCGGCCGGAATCTCCACAACCGGCCGGAATCTCCACAAATGGCCGGAATCTCCTAAACGGCTGGAATCTCCGGCCGAATCTCCACAAACAGCCGGAATCTCCACCTCCGGGCCGGAATCTCCACCTCCGGGCCGGAATCTCCCAAACGGCCGGAATCTCCACCACCGGGCCGGAATCTCCGGCCCGAGTGCGGACATAAAGTTAGTATGAGTAAGTGTATTCTGTGAATACCAAAATGAGTAAGTGTATTCTGTGAATACCAAAATGAGTAAGTGTATTCTGTGAATACTAAAAGGTACTAACTTTACGTTTTTGACGTAAGTTAGTTCTGTGAATCAGGCCCACAGTGTGAATGTGGGTTTTCATACGGAAGAGCTAGTTAGTGATAATCAAAATGCGCAAATGGCTTCACAATACTGGTTGCAGTGCCAGGAGAGTGATTCAGATACATCTCAATGACGGTGCCTGAGGGGGGAAGAAGACTGTGTGCTTGGCGCATCTCTAGAGGTAGATCAGTGTGGTCCTTTCGTGGATGGAGAAGTCGAAGGTAATGAAATTACATTCCTTGTAGACACTGGTGCTACCCGTTCCACTATGAGAACTGTGGAAATTCCTAACCTACCCCTCTCGGGAGATACTACCCAAGTTGTAGGTGTTTCAAATCAATTGATCAGAACTCCAGTGACAAAACCAATGAAAGTACACATAGGAGATTTTAGAGACTCGCATCGTTTTGTGGTGTGTGATACGAGTCCAGTCAACCTGCTAGGTAGGGATTTGTTATGCAAGATGAATTGCACCATCTATTGTACACCAGATGTATAGCATTTCAGATGCAGGATGAAGATATTGCGTTCAAAATACAGATGGCAAGGCAAGAGACAGAAGTGAATGATTTGTATCCTTTATTTACAGCGAAGGATTTGCCTGTTGAGTTGAGAGACAGTGATGACTGATGTGTGGGATTTTTCAGGGAAAGACATTGGATTGATGAAAGGAGTTGGTCCTATTCAGATTTCAGTTAAACAAGGTGCCGAATTTCCAAATAAACCCACAATACAAAATGAGTCCTGAGACCATTGCAGGAATAACACCTGTAATTGAACAAATGATTGAACAAGGCATTCTGAGAGAGATACTAGGGAGTCCTTGTAATCCACCTATTATGGGGATTAAGAAACCGAGTGGGAAGTATAGGATAAGACCTGAGAAAAATCAATAAGATAGTGATACCTTGTTGCCCAATAGTGCCAAACTCAGCAGTGATTCTTTACCAAATTCCTTGTGACACGGAATGGTTTACTGTGATTGATTTGTGGCAAGCATTTTTCTTGATACCCTTGCATCCGGATAGCCAATATTTGTTTGCATCCCGGTTCGGAGACCGTGTTTTGAGTCCCTCAATTTTCAATCAGATTTTGAATTTTTTTGGGGAGTCATTGGTAATGCCAGAAGACTCAGTTTTGGTGCAATATATTAATGACTTGCTTGTAGCATCAAAGACAAGAGAAGCATGTGTGACAGATACAATTGCTCTACTGAACCATTTGGCAGTAGGTGGGCATAAAGTGTCACCTGCTAAATTGCAATTCTGTCAAAAAGAAGTTTTATACTTGGGACACAAAATTGAGAAAGGAGTCAGGAAAGTATCACAAGATCGAATAACAGTGACCTTGCAAATGAATCCTTCCAGAACACAGAAAGAAGTTCGAATGTTCTTGGGTATGGTTGGATACTGCATACAATTTATCAGTGTTTTTTCACTAACAGCCAAGCCATTACAGAGATTGACACTTAAAGATGTGACCGATCCAATTGTACTGGATGAAGAATGCATGAGGGCATTTGTAGAGCTGCGAGACAGCCTTTGTCGAGCACCTGCATTAGGAATGCCAGACTACAGCAAGGATTTTGCACTATTTTGCTGTGAGAGAGATGGTTGTGCACTTTCAGTTCTAATGCAGACGCATGGAACAGCACACCGTCCAGTGGCATATTTTTCCATCACGTTGGATTCAGTGGCTGCAGCATTGCCAGGATGTTTGAAAGCAGTTGCTGCTACTTGTGGGAGTTTGGAACAAAGTGAATCGATTGTGATGGGACATTCTTTGAGAATGTATGTGCTACATTCTGTTGAGATCTTGTTGACACGAACTCGAACACAGCATCTCACAAGAAGTCGGTTGACAAGATATGAAAGAGTGATTCTAGGAGCGGAAAATGTGACTGTCATAAGATGTACAAATTTGTATCCGGCTACATTGTTACCAAATCCAAGTTGTGAAGAAGTGGTGGATGAAGCGGATCATGATTGTTTGGATGTGACTGAATTGTGTACAAAACCAAGGCCTGATATAAGAGACACGCCATTGCCTGAATCTGATTGTGTGATGTTTGTGGATGGATCTTGCCTGAGAGATGATAAGGGTACTTTGCGTGCTTCATATGCAGTGTTTACAGTGGCCACGGTTGTTGAAGGTTCATGCTTGAAAGGAGTGAGTTCCGCACAAATTTCTGAATTGGTCGCTTTGACCAGAGCATGTATAATTGGCAAAAATTTGAGGATAACCATATTCACTGATAGTCGATACGGTTTTGGGGTTGTGCACGATTTTGGACAATTGTAGTTGCAGCGTGGATTTTTGAAGTCATCTAGTTCACCAATTCGAAATGGTAACTACGTTAAAGAGTTACTGGATGCACTACAATTGCCCAAAGAGATTGGAAATGTGAAGTGTCCTGCACACAAATCTGGGAATGATTATATCACTAATGGAAACAGATATGCTGATCAAGTTGCATGTTTTTGTGCTCAGAATTCAATCTCAATTAACAAAGAAACGCAGAAATCTGACACAAATTGTCATCTAATGATTTCTTCTGTGGAATCATGGGAAGAAATTAGGCAATTGCAGGAAGAAGCTAGTGAGGAAGAGAAAGAAACTTGGATCAAAGCAGGATGTTCGCGTAGGGCGGAAGATGAAATGTGGGTGTACACAGATGGAAGGCCAATAATGCCAGACAGCTTGCTGTCGCAAATGGCAAGGATGTACCATGGTTTAACACATGTAGGAAGAGATGCAATGATTAGGCTTTTTAAGCAAACATGGTACAATTCGAAGTTCAGGGTCATTGCAGAAAGTCTTTGCCAGAGGTGCATAACTTGCCAGCAGCAAAAGGCAGGGAGAAAAACTGTTGTCAGTTGGGGATGAATTGGAAAGGCAGCAGGTCCATTAACCAGACTGCAGGCAGACTTCATTGAACTCCCTCCATGTAATGGTTTGAAATATGTGTTGGTAGTGGTCTGTCTGTTCTCTCGTTTGGTAGAAGCTTATCCAACAAGACGAAATGATAGTCCAACTGTTGCTAAATTGTTGTTAAGAGAGATAATACCCAGGTTTGGATTTCCAGTCTCTTTAGAAACAGATAGAGGAACACATTTTAATAATGAAATAATTCGGATGATTTGTGCAATATTGCAAATTGAGCAAAAATTACATTGTGCTTATCGACAAGAAGCTTCAGGCGTGGTTGAACAAATTAATGGCACTATTAAGTCGAGACTCTCAAAAGTATGTGCGTCCACAGCACTGAAGTGGCCAGATGCTTTACCCTTAGTTCTGATGAGTTTGAGAAGTATTCCTGATAAAAAAAGACTGGATTATCGCCCCACGAAGTGATTATGGGGAGAGCAATGAGACAGCCCATAGTTCCAGCAAATCAACTAATGAATATAACTGATGATCTAGTGCTCGATTATTGCAAAGGATTGGCTGATGTGGTGCATTCTGTGTCTCATCAGGTTGGAGAAATTGCAACCACAACACAGCAAGAACAAGCACATGACCTAAGTCCAGGAGAGTGGATCCTGGTGAAGAAACATGTAAGGAAGTCTTGTTTGGAGCCACGTTGGCATGGGCATACCAAGTGATATTGGTGACAACGACAGCAGTGAAGTGTCATGGCTTACTGAATTGGATCCACGCAAGTCACACAAGAAGAGTCCCAAGTCCACTTGAAAGATCAGAAACAAATGAAAGAGATCAAGATCAGGCTGAAAGTCAAAAAGAGTCTGAACAAAGTCGAATAAAGTGGGCACCAGCTACTGGGTCTCGTGAGACTATTGTCAATACCAATGAAGAAAGTAATTTGATTCAAGAACAAGTGGAAACAAGGAAAGAGGCAAACAAGAGAAGTTTTGAATCAGGACTTGAATCAGGTGATTCTGTGCAAGTGAAAAAGGCTAGAAAAGGAGACATATGGCCAAAAGGAGTGAAAAGACGAAAATACAGACTGAATGAAAAGGTTCCAAATACAATAATAGAAGTATCGAGCAAAACAGAACAAAGTGACTCTGAGGAAGATACATTTCAGGGAACAAAAAGAGCAAGAGTTCCGTACAAGAAATATACAGCACCTGAATGGACATATGTGGTGGCAGAAGCATTTGAAAACACAGAGCAGTGTGGAGAAAAGACTGTTGCAGAGTCAAGTCACAAGAACTGTTATGAGCCACCCTAAATGAACTGTGGAAAAATTGGGGTGCAGAGGATTGAAAAATCACTCTGAAGAGTGCAGAAAAATCAAGCTGGAATTGAATTAAAATCTGTGAAGAAATAAAAAAAAAATTAAAAAAGGGGAGGAGCAAGAAGGCTTAAGAAGTGCTTGGATACACTATACACTATTTTTTTAAGTTTTTTAGTTTTTTATGGTTTTTTTAGTTTAGTTTTTGATTTTTCTAGAAAATGGCAAAAGCAAATTTTCAAGAGACTGGATATCAAAACCAAAGTTTTAAACGTAGATGTATTAATGCTTGCATTATAAGTGGTTTACTACTAATGTTTGTTTGGTTAACGCTAATTGTTGTTGTATCTCACTTTATGTGTCCTACTAAGAATTATATTACAAATAATGTGGTGACTGAAAAAAAAGATGTGGGAAAACTTAAAGAAGAGCCACAGACTAATACTGAGAAAATAGCAGGTGATAATATATATCACCAGGATAATTCCATTAATGATTTTTCGTTAAATGTTTTTACTAAATTATTGTATGAATATGTGGATACTATGGATGCGAGAGATTGTTACATGTGCATGCAATTACCTTCGTCTGTGTCTGAGGGGCTGATTTATCATCACCTTCCTTTAACATATGGAGTTACCAACAAGTATGTTCTATGAAAAAGGGAGCCTGCAGTATTTCTATTCAAATTATGATTTAGTATTTTCAGAAGTGCCTATTAGAAAGAATATGAATAGGGTGAATAGTGCGAAAAATGCTGAATACTTTGGTGAGTTCTTTCATACTACCAAAACGATAGATACTGTGTATGCTTATCGTAATAATTTAACTTGTAGTTTGCGTCAGGAAGTGATTGAATTTATAAATTTAGTGGAAGATAGGAGACAGAGTTTTAAGAAGAAAGTTGTTGAGCAAAAGTCCCATATTCCTCCTTGGGCGTTTGGGGAAGGTGATTACAAAAAGGGTGAGAAATATGCTGCAATGACTCTGGACTGGCACCACTGGCCTACTAAGACAGAAAACTGATTTCAATAATTATTTCATTGGTTCTAGTGAATGTGATCATATTTTCCTAATTACGGGAGGTTGGGGAATAAGAGGTGGTACGGATCCTGTTTTTCCTGGAATATATTGTGTGTGGTAAGAATGCCCATTATAGGTTGACCTGCACATTGGTATGGGTGTTGTTATATGGGGATAGTCTTTCCCAAAGTTTATCATTTGGATAACAGTCATGGAATCAATGAAACGAAGGGTGAACTAACGCGAAATAACAGGGGAATTAGTGCTGCAGAGATTGTGGGTGATATTTTTGGAGCATTTATACCTTCAGTTGGGGTAATTTTAAATTAGCATAAAATTAGAAAATTGGCCACAGTGGTTGATCGTTTAACAGACACTGCTGGTGGGTTCCTAATGATTGATACAGAAATGGTTGCCATAAGATCTATGGTTTTACAAAATAGACTTGCTCTTGATGTATTTTGGGCAAAAGAGGGCGGAGTCTGTAGCATGTTAAAAATTCAACAGTGCTGCACATATATCCCGGACAAAAGTAAGAGACTGCAGGGATATATCACAAATATTACACATTTATGGGAAGACGTAACTGAACTGAAGGTTGATGGTGCTTGGGAGAGACTTGGTAAGGGTTTCTCCTCAGTGGGTAATTGGTTTGCTACTTTTGGCAATAGCTTATTAGGAAGAATACTAATGCCAATAGTTGCCGTTGCTACAGGGATACTAATGCTGGTGCTAATATATAAGTGTTGCAGATGCAAGAGACAAACACTAGATACTAAACGTAGAGCAAGAAAGAGAGAAGAAATAGAATTGGAAGACAGAAGAGGAAATTACTATGAAATAGTAAAGGATAGAGATGGAGTTATGTTGAAACAAAAGAAGACTACTGCTTTCTAAGTAGTATAACATGATGACAATCAGATTTTTGGGTTGGTTTTTATGATGGCTCAAGTCGCCATCAAAGGGGATTGATGGAGCAGGGTTTTTGGGAAATAAAACCTGCTCGGATTGAACTCCTCATTGTTGTCAATTATTAACAAATGGTGTGAAAATTAACAGCGTAAAACTAAAAGGAGTAAAAAAAACTGCACAAGCACGTGTTGGGAGAGTTAATGTAGGCCGCAACATGCACATGAATAATGTAGAAAAAAACCAGCTAAAAGCCGCAAATTCATTTTCAATAACTGTTTGAAAATAAATGCGCAGAGCGTTCAAAAAGCATTCTTAGAGCGTTTAATAGTGGAGTTTTATAAAATAACCGTGATACTTATACTTTTATTTGTTTTTCCTAGCGCGCATTTTACTGCTCTACAGAGAAGGCCTCAAAAGTCTTTTTAGGTTTAATTTGGTTATTAGAATGTAGGAAAAGAAAAAGTAATTTGTCCTTTGTGAGTTCCTGAGAATGGCCAAGGTTGCGTAGAGGAAACAATGAACAATTTGAATGGAACTTCCTTGCCGAGCGGAGTTTGTGTACACTTGTACTGCAGGGTTGATACAATTTGAGATGGAGAAATGAACAAGCTGCAGAAGAGACGATAACTGTACTTCCTATGCTGAATGACCAATGAAGTGAGCTGCCAAGTACAAAGGAACTGTTGAAAATTAGGCACATCGAGAGTGGAGTGACTAGACACCCCCTGTTCTTAACCAATGAAAGATGAGGATTTCTACGTGTGATGATACATGAGGGGTTGAATCTTTAGTGGATTTAGGGTATAATTATTAGTAGAAAGAGGGTGGGGGCGTGAGCGCGTTTTCCTACTTTGCGAGAGGAGAGAGCTGTGTAGCTGTTTTCCTAAATTCATTGGCTGGCTATTGTTCTGCTGATCCTGACTCTTTGATCTTTGCACTTCAATTCTTCCTGGGGTGCCCAGCTTACTCTCATGGCCAGAGAGTAGCTTTTCTGAATTCTAACAACCTTGTGTGATCGGGTAGTATGATATTCTGAATTTGCATATATCTTATTTGCAAATGTCTTTATCCTTTTGTCTCTTCTCCTATCCACTCACTCATTGCGCTTACATTTGAGATGTACAATCGAGTTTTGTTATCATTGCTGTTACTTGTGTGATGATCTATGATTCAAGCTGTATTGTACTTGATGAGCTTTTCAAATATTTAGATAAAGCATTTTAATTTATAAACAGAGTTTGTCTTTATTAGTGTCCTTTAGTTATTTAGTATGATTATTTTCCTTATGATGATATTTCTTTGAATTCTGAATATTAATTACCAATCCCTAACCACTATCAAAGATTCATCGTGAAAGAAAGAGAATAAATAAGTGATGAGTAAATTGGGAAGATTTGGTTTAAACTCACCCAGCGTGGAAGGGACTGGTAGGTATTAAATTGGGTCCAGAATGATGATAGAAATGTGTTTGTCCCTAAACGCTGGATCACACTGCATTTATGGTACTGTCCCTCCCATGGTTTAAAACATGTAGTGGAATCGCCCAACCCGATTGGATTGCACCGACAGTGAGGCTTGGGATGAAAGATGATGTAGACAGTTTGAGGCGATGACAAGGCAATTTTAGGAGAAAAACATTGGCTGTAAAATTTTATAATTCAACCAGATTGGCAAGCATTCATTTTGTTTTTATGATGTTACTGACTACACCTTGTGCAACAATATTGCTGCAATCTTTACATGGCAACAGCGATGGATTATCAAAACAGGCAACCATGTATTTCCCAAGAGAACCCAGCAACAGATTTGTCTCTAAATAGTCCATATACTTTTATCAATCAATATATTGATTGTTTTTTTTAAATCTGTATCAATCATGCGCCTGTTTTAAAAGGCCAGGCGAAATTTTCGTTACACTGTGGTAATCTTGCGTAATTTCACACATTTCATGTTAGGTTTGTTATTTTAAATGTGCTGAAATTCTGCCATTATCCCACATGACGTAATTACACCATGCTCGCTGCACACCTTTAGCCCAGGAGCACGGCAAGTACACGAATGATCAGAATGCAAGCGGATGTTGTTTTAGCACGAAATATGTCCTCATGTTCAAAATGGACATGAGGATGCATTTTATGCTAAAATATAGAGCTAGACACCTGTTGTGCATTTCGTGTAATTTCATATCATTTTTGCAGAATGTCACCTAATTACGTAAAAACAAATTACGAGAATTTCGCACATTCCTACATTTTTCCTTCTTTCCTACATTAACGCTGATAGGATTTTCAGTGTGGACTGGGAAGTAGGTGGAGCTTAAGACCATGATGTCAGCAAATGAGGCCACTGAGCTTGTCACTTCACGTGTGCTTTTATGGTTAACTTGTAAAAAAAAATAAGTACCGGAGCCCTCGTCAGGCGGCAGCTTGCACCAACCCATTTCTCCTGTTAGCGCCGCCTAAAACAGAAACCCTATAAGTGGGGAAAGGATGTGGCGTAACTGTCAGAGCTGACCACTTTGGAGCTGCTCAACATGCTGTGATTCTGGGCAAATCACTCAATCTCCCCGTAAATGAATGTGGCCTTAACTAGTGCGTATGAAAAGTGCCTGGGTTGATGATTAAGTGCCAGTGCTGAGCACCGGAAACCACCGGCTCAAATTAAGCACTGGAGCTAAGCTATGATTTGGTGCAGGTTTCTGACTTTTCCAAGCCCTATATGTAAGAGTGCACAGTAACAAAGGTCAGACATTTCGGTCTATATGAATGTTTACACTAATAACCTTTTATTTAGTGCTAACTTTATAGTGTTTGTTACAGCCGAAAGGAGTCTTTTCTAGCAACACTAGAATAATGAACAATTGAGAAAAAATTGTAAGGTTCTATCCTTGTGCCCTGCAGTTTGCATTAAGCTCCCTGATGCAGGTTCATAACTAATTGAGCTATAAAGCAAAGGTTTTAATGTGTGACATTTTGATAACACAAGGACTTCTGCCTCAAAACCAGTAACCCATTGAACTGTCGGCACGTCACTTTTCCCCATTTCATATCAGTGTTTTCATTCGTTGTTACTAAAAAATAACTAGATTTGAGTGAGCTTGTGAGAAGCAGAACATAAGTGATGAAGGAAAGGTAGTGGCTGAAATAGACCATCTCAAGCAGAACAAGGCCAGTCTGTGGTTGAGTCACAGTGATTTGATGAAGTACGGCATCATGAATGACACCGAGATTCAAAGATTTGGGCACGCGTCACTCCAATACAATCCAAACTTAAAAAATGCAAGCAAGAGCTAAAGAGACCCAAGGAGCCTTGGGTACAAAGGGTAAAATAGAATTTTGGTGATTGGTTGTCTAGGTGGAAAATGACGATTTATTGTGCACCCTATTGTTGATAACACGTCTCTTGCAGCTGACGCACCACTTGGCCGACTCTCAGATGAGGTTTCCAAGCTGGTGGCTGTAATTGCCGATAAATTGTTATCAAAACAAGGCAGGCCAGGGCCAATAGCTGACTAAGCTAGTTGTGATGAAGAACTTCAGCAGAATAAACAGAAGCATTTGCAGAATGCCCTTCATTATTCAAGGTCTACCTTCAGGGATGAAAACTTAAGGGTAGTAGGTTCTTTAATCAGGGCCAGAAAACCAGTGGTATAAAGGATGCCCAGACCAGTTGCAGTGATGGTTGCTTTGATTGTGGTGATAAGGATTTTGAAAAAAAACAAGGCTGCCTTGGTAGACTACAATTTAGAGCCAGCAGATTGCCAGCCTGTTTTATATTTCTAAAATGACAGCGTACGAAATTGGATGACTACCAACCTCAAGGAATAATCACAACCCTTGTCAGGGTGAACCCCCAAAGTCAATAAATGAACCTGAGCTGAACCCTCTGGTAGCTATGGCACAGAGCAGACAGGCAATGTTAAAATATTTATGCAGTACAAAAACAATTATAAAGTCAAAATGCAAAATAATAAAAATCCCAAACTGAATGAAAAAAATAAAAATAAATAGAAATTACACCAAACAGACAAAAATGTAATAAGGTGGAACCGAGATATGATTTTTAAAGTTTTAAGTAGATATAGAGCCAAGAAGCATAAAGTGTCAGTGGTCGTGGTGGACAGGGACCTAGGCGCAATTTGAGACTTACCGTGATGGAGTGCGAGACGGATACTCCAAGCAAGTTCATCCATGTCAAAGAATTTACCTTCTGATTTAGTCCTTTAAGTCCCAATCAACCACAGGAGTACACTTCTAAAGCCCCACAGGACCTCAGGGGAGGCACTTAGAGACTTCAGGGTGTCAGACAGAGGCCAAAAGAAGGGTCTAGTGTATGTCCAATTGCTACTGCCCAGCTGGGCAGTTGCAGGAAATTCCTCTTGTCATATCCCTATAGCGTGAACAGGAGGTAGTCTTATGACTCTTGAAGTCCACTTCTTTGTCCTGAGTACAAGGGGGAGTAGATCCAGCCCTTCAGTTCTCCTCTCAACCTGCAGACAGCAGATCCAGTCCTCTTCCATTCTTTTGTAGGTCCAGTAGTGTTCTGAAGTGGGTGCCTGGAGTTGCCACATTGATGCCAGGCACAAGATAGTGGGAGGGAATGACTTCTGGCCATGCCCTAACAAATGGGTTCCCTCGGCCAACCATACCCACTTTGCGCATTTTCAAGATGGCGTAAGTCTTCCGTAACACTAAACAGGCACTCTGAGGGTTGGGAGGGTGTGGAGAAGTGTTCAATGATAATCCGACTGACCTCCCACATCTAACATTAAAATCTAGGTAAATATTGTTGTTCCTAAGAATGTTCACAAAGCATACAAACAGACGGAACAGTCTCCATTTCATAAAGACAATTTATATCTAAACTTGCGGGTAAGTGTGCCTAAAATCTACCATAAAGCATACAACAGGGTGCAGTTGCTTCTCCGCAGCCATGGTGAACAATCAGTCCTGAAGCACACATTGGGAAATGTTTCTGGGTGACAGAATGCCAGTGGGGTCACCATCAGTCAATGGAAGGAGTAAGATGCTCAAGAAATCCAACTCAAGATCCCACAACCAGCATTAAATTATGTAAATGCTTAACTCTAATAAATTGCAATGGTCGAAGGTAAAAAAATAAATAAAAAAAAAACAGAAAGAAAAGAATGCAGCTCTCAATACCCCGAAAGAACAAATCACACACTAATCTACCAACTTACAACTTAAAGAAATGGCAATCATACATCACAAAATTAGATTAAACCTAAATGGCGACACATCAAACTACACAGTTAAATGACTGGGTTGGAAAATGGCTGCTGGGTGGGTATAAGGTGTGACTCATCTCCAGAGGACTCACATGAGGGTTAATAGAAGTGCATTGAATCAGAGACATATGTTAGTAAAGTGCAAAAGTTTATGCATCACGTCATTGCAGATCATGAACCGGAAGTAATCCAGTCAGACTGCGGGAGTCAGAAGAAAACACGTAAACAAAGTTTTTTCACTGTCAAGACCTGTCGTTTTGACCCGATCTATTTAAGTTATACAGCATATTCAGGAAATTCGAGAAACACATAAATCAGCAGCATAGAATTATATCCAAAGTTAAGGTTTTGGGGACAGTACAAGAGGTGGGCGAGCCAACACATTAACAGGGAGAGCCAGGGCGGAGCCAAAGGCCTGGCTCGGCTCTTACAGCACATGCAGGAGCCGAGCCCTGAAAATATTTGCTATGTAAATCACACAACAAACATCATACAAAATATGAAAAAGTCTCCTTAATGAACTAAGAGTCAAGCCAGTTATCATGTAAACCGTGTACATGGCCCAGGATTATTATAGAGCAACATTATAGACTATTAAATTAAACACAATAGTTTTTATACAACTGATCTGAACTCCCGTATCTGAAAGTACTTTAGTATGTGACAATGAAGAAAGACGTTTTGACACAATAAAATGTTTGCCTAAGATCACACAATTTAAGCTGAAAAGTCGCAATTTATCCAGGTATTTTGGTGCCACTTTGTACAAGTGGGAGTCTATTTGTGCTTTCCTTTTTTATTAAGGCATTGTTTGACCACTTTGCGCATTTGTTTGCCGTTTTTATATAGCGCGAACTTGCACCGAGGGTATTGAAGCGCTTGGCTGTTTTCCGTTTCCGGCTCAGAGGACCGTTGGTGCGTTGCGTTGGAGTTGGAGTGCCTGAGCGGCCTGAGCGGCATTGTGCATTGGGCCGAGCCGAACCAAGCAGGGCGTTGAAGCGGTGTCGGCACCGGAGCGAGCCGCTCGTGTCCTGTCTGTGCTCTGTGTCCGTGTCCGCGACCCCGGCCGCCGGATCAACTGTGCGACCCCGCATCCCTACGGCCCCCGCCCACAGTAGGAGGCAGAGGCGGCGGACGGGCTGAGGTCAGTGGCGGTCAAAGGCAGCGGCAGTGGACCGCGGCCAGTGGCGGAGGCGGCGGCGTGCGTAATGAAACGCCCTTGAAGCTTAAGGCAGGCAGGCACTGAGCACTGGCAGATGAACACTGGCACATGTACCGAGCAGGCACTGAGCATTGAACACTGTTGTGACTTGCAGTAACTTGAGCAGCCTCGAGAGTTAAGTGGTCGAGGCAAAGCGAACCACAAGACCTATCCGAAGATCCGCTAGTGGAAGAAGCCAGTGACTGCGTCCAGGGTGAGAGCGAGAACGGATGCAAGTGAGGAGGGGAGCACTCTGGTGGTTTTGCTGTTTGCCTGCTCCCTTATATTGCCTTGTTTCGCCCACACAAAAGTCCCGTAAACATCTTCGCTTCCTTTCAGCGCTCTGTCCACAGCTTTTGCTACAGCTATAGCTACAGCGAGGGGTGAAAAGAAAAGAGTGGGAGTCAGGAGTTGAGCAGGTGGCTTCGCGGTACTGTGGCTCTGTGGATCTCTGTGGACCTACGGCCTTGTGGACCTGTGGACCTGTGCCCTTTGCACTTTCCAGCACTCCCCAGTTAAGGGCAGTTGAGGGCTAAGAGCACTGATTTCCCCCCTCCTATTTCCCTCACGCGGTCCGGTAAGTCGCAATAACTTACATAGGGCGCGGTTAATGACTGTGGGCGAGGTGGTGGGAGTTGGGGGTGTGAATCCCCCCCCTTTAAGAGAGTTTGTGGAGTCGGTGGAGAAAAGTGGAGTAATTGCAGAAGAGCAGAGAGCTGGACTTCTTATCCTTTTTTGTATTTTGTAATGCCATCCAGGTGCTTGCGCTCAAACGCATCAGTAGAAACAGTAACAGGCCATCCAGGGCCATCAGCTAGCTCAGTAAGTCGCTATACGAATCACAGTAGTCCCCTTAAACTCCAAAAAACCATCCGGCGTAGGAGAAATAGGGATCACCTTTCACATTTGAAAACTTACCCATCGGTGATGTCAATGCTTACAAAAGGTGTAAGGTGCTCCAAGCGTGGTATGGGGACAAAGGAAGAGAAAAAGGAGGCCCAGGAAGATGTGGAGATGGACACCCATGTACTATCAGAGAATGAGGAGGGCTTTCAGTCCACTAATCCAGAGGTTAAAGCAGCCCTTTATCCCGTTGTAATTATTCAACAGAATAATAATGGTGAAAATATTCAGTTGTCGTCATCTACACAGCCACCCAGTGAAATTGTTGTTTTACAAACAGGAGGGGAGGATAGTAAGATGGAAATGGATCTGGTGGTAGGCAAAGTAGAAGGCCCCCCGAAAGAGAACTTGAATAGAAAGAAAATTACACCATTATCACCATGGCAGGGTTGGTATCTGTTCGACAATCCTCAAGCCAATCCAAGAAGTACGATCGGATTTAAGTCAGGTCTCTCTCCATTAAAATTGGGTGCGCTGTCGCTAAAGGTACCAAATTGTACAGACCTTAGCTCTAGCTCTGAACTGGCGAAAATGGAGGACTATACTCTACCGGATATTGCTAAACAAATGGAAAAAAACGAAGAACTGATGGCGCATATGAGAAAAACAAGCACCATGGAGATGGATCCGGATTTGGGAGTGTCTCCAATCTTATTAACTAGTCAACCACATATGCCCGCCCTGTATAGTAGTACCCCCACTAGTTTATCACATGTTCATTCATTAGAATTTTCCGCCGAAGGGACATCAGCAGTATTACTGGATAAGGGGGCAGAGAACATCATGAACTCAATTGAGAATACACGGAGGGGGGGAACCTTGGAGATTTTCTATGCATTGGAGAGAATCCTCTCCTCAATTTTATCTTTGTTAGAAAAAAGTATGGTAAATTCTGATCATATATTGGAAGTCCTCTCTCCCATATTAATAGGGGTCCAAGAACTCAATCAGATCAATCAAGCCATAAATAAATTGATAAAGGTTCCGGAGGTAGCTTGTCGCTCATGTCAGATA
Organism: Calotriton arnoldi; assembly: GCA_963921515.1. Lineage (NCBI taxonomy): Eukaryota > Metazoa > Chordata > Amphibia > Caudata > Salamandridae > Calotriton > Calotriton arnoldi. The sequence goes on along the minus strand of CAWUFW010004604.1, from coordinate 720,641 downwards.
TGTAACGGGATGCCAAAAAGTGGTATTAAATTAGAGGATGGGGAAACGAAGGAAACGAATGAGGGTTTTAAAGTTGTACCGCTCAGAGGTAGCCCAATTGTAAGTTTATCCCCAGCTAAGCAACATCCAGAGAGTGTCCAGCATACTAGCCAAAGGGAAACAAACTTAAAAGTATCTCCGGTTACGCTCCCATTACGGGTATACCCTATTTTTTTAAAAAGTATCTCAAACAACTCATGCTTACAGTTAATTGACGAATCAGCAAATACTTTAGATATTGTACCCTTAGGGGAGGTCCCTGTATTGTGAGAAAGTAATACCAGACTTGGTCGAAGGGGTAAGAAGAAGAACAGGATTCGACGCATCCCAAAACGGAAACAGAAAAAATTGCGGTTCCCTCCCGTAAGTGAGGAGTTAAATAGTACAAAATCACCTCCAAGTAGAAAGGTTCCCGGGATTTTGGGGCAATTCATATTGAATACGGGTCAAAAAACTGGGCAAGATAATGATAATCAGTCGATCTGCTCGAACTTGGTGCTGATTAACCCACAGAGCCAAGAGGGACAGGAAGAAAGTGGGATTCCTAAAGTCAACATAGGCGACAGTGAGAATCAGAACCAGAATCTTCCCCGGAACATTAACTTGGTTAATTATGAAATAAGTAGAGACCCCACACCTGGAAACGTATTGGAACTCACATGAGCCTGTAATAGAACAAGTCTTAGCTGCTGGAGGTGCCCCTCTTCGTCCCCATGGACGGGATACTTTCCCAGTACGGTTTGATTCCGGCCAGGGGAATGTCGTGGAGGGGGACTTGATCACATTTTGTAATAGCAACAGGGTTATGTTAGAGAGGGGTCCGGTCTTAGGGCAGCCTGGTAAAAGGCCAATAGGGAATACAGGGCCAGTAGTCGGGCAGGTGAGTATGACCTTGCTCTTTGTTTCTCTGTTTGAAACTGAATCAATGTTACTAAATAGAAGTGCCCTTCTACAGCTGTTAACAGAGATAAAGGACTTGCGTCCGATAACAAGCAAAGACCTTGAGATGGTCTACTTAGTTTGGAGGAGCACCCCCCCCCCCCCAAGTATTAGAGTTACATTTACGTCAGGGGTAGTTTCAATGTTAGTAATAGCTAATGTAGATTGCTTTAGGAAAAGAGGTATAGATGTGTTCTCTAGTGTACCCCCTTGCCCAGTTCCGTCTGAAAGCTTAGGAATGGTTCAGCAGATGCAAGGGTGTGGGTTCTCTAATAACAGGGGCGCAAAAATCCCCATAAACCTTAAAGACATTGAAATAACGGTAGGGAGAAATCTAGGAAACAGAGAAATTAACATTTTAGGTCCCGAAGTCCGAAGGCTTAGTAGTCCCAATGTGGAGGATGAGGTGGTTAAGTGGAGTTGGGTAGCTGGTACCCTGAATGGGTCAAAAATAACCACTACAAAGCCCAAAGTGTGGGGGTAGCCAATTGGGAAGAATCCTATCCTGGAATGTAGCGGGGGTAGGAAAAAGGAGCTGCAAGCTTAAATCATTATTAGAATATGACCCCAAAATAATTTGCCTCCAGGAAACCTGGATGGGGGAGGATTTTCAGTTTGAGAACTTTTATGTGTATTGTTGTACAGCAAAAACATCTGTAAAAGGGCATGCTAGTGGTGGTTTAGCTATTTTACTCAGCTGTGCCATGAGATGGGAGCCTGTGATCTATAAGCATCCCTCAAAATGTTGTATCGGAGTGAAGTTGAGGATTGGTGAAGATAACTTGGGGCAGTTTTTCTTTTACTGGTCAACGTGTATATTCCTCCTGGGAGAGCGTCGAACTCATTGGTCGATTCAATCTGCACTTTTGTGCAAAAGCATATCCATTCTCAGCTCTCTCTCTTTGTCGAAGCCCAAGGCATTCTCCATCCTTCCCAATCAGGTTTCAGAGCTGACTTTTCTACTGAAACAACTTTACTGGGAATCATGGAAAGATTGCGGCAACATCTGGATGCCGGAGATACAGCTGCCCTTGCAGCATTCGATACTGTGTCTCACACCGTCCTAATACATACTTTGAGAACATTAGGCATCTGCGGTCCGGCTCTCAAATGGCTTATTTCGTTCCTGGCCAACCGCACCTTCCAAGTTTTCTCCGCAACAGCCAGCTCTGACATCTATTCATCACCTTATGGAGTGCCTCAGGGCTCTATTCTCAGTCCTTTGCTTTTTAACCTTTATGTGAGGCCTCTGGCTGTCGTAGCAGAAGAGGCGGGACTGACACTATTTTCCTATGCGGATGATTCTCAACTTATTTTCTCCCTCTCCGCGAAGGGAACTAATGGACAGTCCCGTCTCCAATCTGGCTTGAGTAAAATTGCATCATGGATGCAGATGAATTTTCTCAAGCTTAACGGGGATAAAACTGAGGTGCTAATACTCGGCAAAGACAAGGGTCTTTGGGGCCCACAACATTGGCCATGTGAGATGGGTGTCCTACCTCAACCCTCCTGCCAAGTTCGCAACTTGGGTGTCACCATTGACGACTCATTAACAATGCACCATCAGGCTGTTAAGGTAGCTGCCACTTGTTTTACCATCCTCAAGTGGCTAAAGAAGATCATCTGGATGTTACCTGAGCCCACCCAAAGAACAGTAGTCCAAGCTTTAATTACTTCAAGACTGGACTATGGAAATGTTCTTTATCTCGGCTCCAACAAGGAGGTGACCCGCAGGCTGCAGATGGTCCAAAATTCTGCAGTTCGACTTCTACACCGACCGCCCAGGACCGCTTCAGTTTCCAGCCATTTACGTGATTTGCACTGGCTCAGGGTGGAAAATCGTATTCGATTTAAAGCCCTGAGCTATATGTTCAAAATCAAAGCAGGGACTGCACCTCAATATCTACTTTCCCTAACTCATCCATATGTCCCTTCCCGATGTCCACGTTCATCTTCTCAGGGGAGGATTTCCGTGCCCAGGTTCAGGCTGTCTCGGATGGGCGGTCGATCTTTTTCCTTCCTGGGTCCTTCACTTTGGAATGCCCTTCCCCCCGCCATTCGGAACGAAACAGTCTACGTCCAATTTCGCAAAGCAATAAAGACCTGGCTTTTTAACAAATGATTCTGCTGTTAAATTTTACTATCTGGTTTTGCTTGCCTGGCGCCGGGAAACCCTTTTGGGTAGCTGTTGCGCCTTATAAATTAAATAAATAAAATATAAATAAAACATTGAAGAATGCTCACGGATTATGATGGTGGGTGATTTTAATGCCAAATGATCCAACAGTGCAGTTATGTCTTTTCAAACCTTGAATTTGAGGAAGTATGGTCCATTCCAGATTCTGTATTGCCGGACCATTTAAGATCAGATAAACGAGGCTTGTTACTTCTGCATAATCTTAGAATTTTAGACCTTGTAACGTTAAATGGTAGATTTCCAGAGGACTCCCCTGCTGCTTATACTTTTCGGGGCGCATATGGTCACTCCCTAATTGATTACATGGCGGTATCTTACCAACTATTTAATGTATGTACACAATTTAAGGTATTTTCCACAAATCTGAGTGACCATAGCATTTTAGCCGTTAATGTAGATATAGAAATTGAGAAGCCTGAACTCTGGAATCAGAGGATGAAAAGGTCTTATATAATCGCAATAATGGGCGCACTTGCTGGTCAAATAATTTGCTCCCAAATTTTAAGATGGTCTTTGAAAATACTGCCTTTACTTGCACCCAAGAAACCCCTGTTCACAGGTTTGAGAGAATCTTGGCTGCAATTAGAACCTTTGGAAGAAAGAAGCAAGTCATCAGTTTTGCACCATTAGTAAATATATCATGGGAAATTAAAAAATTGAATCGGAAATTAACGCTTTAATTAGAGATCAATTTAGGCTGCCCACGATACAAAGGCAAAGAGAAATTAATAGACTGAAACAAGTACGGAAAAGGAAAATGATATTGGATCGTAGAAGGGTTGAAGACTCAAAATGGGTTAGTCTGCGAGAGGTTGCTCTTTCTGGAGATACTAGGAAGTATTGGGCACCGATTGCAAAATTTTGTGATGGGAGAGAGAAGTCAAAACCTATTTTAATCCCAGAAGCAGAATGGTCTATGTATATTTCCCAGCTTTATGCCTCAAATCCCGCAGTTGGGCAGAATCAAGAGGTTAGCACTGCCCCCACCGTGGGGAGCGATTAGAGATTGAGGGTTACATTAAAAGGGCAAGATATTCCAGCGCAATGGGCCCAGATGACGTACCAATAGCCATAATAAAACAGGATGGTGAAGAGTGGGCGAAATTTCTGCATCCGTTGTTTGTCCATTGTTATACCCATGGTGATATCCCACAATCCTGGAAGGGAAGTATAATTGTTCCACTGTACAAAAAGGGTCCAAAAAATTCCCCTGCCAGTTTTAGACAGATTTCTCTCCTGGATGCAACTGGGAAATTATTTGCAAAGAGCATCCTCACTCATCTGCAAGATTGGCCATTCGGAAATAATTTCATTCCCTTAGAACAAACAGGTTTTCGTAAAAATAGTGGCACTTTGGATAATATCACCGCCTTGCAAACCTTAACCGAAAAATATCCAGTAAGTCGGGGAATGCCGTTATATGCGGCTTTATAGATTTCTCCACAGCATTCGACAGGGTAGATCGGGGAAGCTGTGGAGGAAATTGGTCACCATGGGGATACCAGGGAATCTTTTACGATTAGTTATTGCTCTTCACTCCTCCACTTGGACTCAGGTTTTATTAGGGGGAACACAAGGCCTCTCGAGAAAAATAGTAACTAATAATGGGTTGAAGCAGAGGTGCCTTTTGGCCCCTTTACTTTTTTCTATTTATATTAATGATTTGCCAAGAAGAGTGGGGCTTAGTAAAGGGGATCCCCCTAAATTAGGAAATTTAGAGCTGAGCTGTCTGCTATATGCAGATGACGCCATAATAATGGATTTAACCCCAATTGGACTACAAAGACGACTTGCCGAGTTGATCAGGTATACAGAAGAGTACTATTTAAAAATAAATATTTTAAAGAGCAAAGTCATGATTTTTAGTTATCAAGGATGTAAGGTCAGAAAAAACTTGCAGTGGTTTTTGGGAAAAGAGAAACTGGAAGTAGTAAAATTTTATCCATATCTAGGAAAAATATTTACAAACAGGTGTTCAGCTAGCAATCATATGGATCACTGCAAAGGCAAAGCAATTTCACAAGCCTTTGCAATTAACCGTTTGTACACACTGCGGGAAAAGACACTTCTCACATATCATATCAGTCTATAAAATAAAGATTCCACCCACACTGAGCTATGCCAGCGAAACAATAGATGCACAAGAGTGGGACAAATTTGAGAAAGTGGAATGGCAAATCTGGCGCCAAATATGTAATTTGAATCGCGCTGCACCTATTGCAGCGCTTAGGCTTGAATTTGGTTTACTCTCCACTTATGTGCTATCGATGGCTGCGTGCTTAAGATGGAGCAATGCATTGTTAAATAGCTCAGAGAATCTGCTACGGGTAGCACTGTACAGAGAAATTTTTGCAAATATGAAAGAAAAGTGCTCTTTTTAGGAATTATCTAAAAGCTTTAATAATGTTCGGCTTAGATAAGGATGGGGCGGCGGTCCTCTGTAAAAGGGCTTTGAAAATCAGAATTAAGAAAACAATCTATGGGGTTTCTCGTGAAAGAGATTAAAATGTGCACAGAGAATAGTAATAATGACTGTATTGTTGGGAGTAGTATTGGCAAAAAACCGCAACCTTATGTTTTATGGAATCTTAAACATGGAGTACGTAGGAGTGATTCTGCTGCTTAGACTGAATTTACTTCCTCTAAGAATTGTAACAGGAGCTTGGGAGGGTATTGCTAGACACGAAAGATATTGTCATTTATGTAATTCCTGTATACAAGACCTAAATCATGTCCTATTCGTTTGTCCCGCATTACAATCAATACGTCGCAGATACCTAAGGAATTGTTTTTTAAAGTATAATATCGCCAGAGCAGAAGAGGCCCGGAATTGTCTGCTGTCACCCCCATCTGAACTTATTTTAAATTTTTTAGCTTTTTTAAACAATTGTTAAATATATATTAGAGCAGTATTGATCGATTTAATAGGTATGTTCTGAGCACTTGCACTTTTTCGACCTTTCAGTCTTAAGGTTAAGGAACAGAAGAGGCTGATTTTCTATGTACGCAATTGAGCACGTGCACTTTTACAAACTTTTTTGCTGCTAGTTACGTGTCCTGTACGATCTCTTGCACCTTACTAAACCCTTGTTTTGCTGCTAATTATCGTGGGTTTCACGCCGAAAATGGCCCTTTAAAGTATTTAAATACTCTTGCACTGCTATTATGCTGCTGGTTATATTGCACTGTTTAGTGAATAGACAAATCATCGTTTTTCACTACATGGTTACTTTGCTCGTTATCTAGTACTGTATAGCCAATTGTCAAATTCTCGCATTTTATAATAAGGTTTTAATTTTGAAAGTTTTATGATAGTATTAGATTATAAATTTCATATAAGTCCGCAAGTTTTCATCCATGGTAATCTGACTCTTTATGGTTCACTCCTCTTGGCACTCGAAAATTTATAGAATGGCTGCCACTGATATGTTCATTTGTGCTTTTATATGATATGTTATGATGAATTTAGTATTGGCAATTTTATGGAGTGTAATGTTGTTCTTAAGATGTGTTTTTATGTGGAATTCTTGGAATTCCAAATTATAATAAATAAAATTGAATTGCTTTACACGAACACCAGTTATATTACACAAGGTCACATTCATTTTTAGAGGCAAGGGGAGAATTAAGTGATTTGCCCTAAATCCCGGGATGGTGAGCCGAGGCCGAGACTCGAGCCTGGTTCCCTAGTTACAAACGTTGGCATGCACTGGCGGTAACGCCACACCCTGGGCAGAGGGAGGGTGGCAGGCAGAAAGAAGACTATCATGGGCTCGAGGCTCCAACAGGACCTTGAGCTGAGCATGGCTTCAGGCCTGAGTTTTCATTGGCTCCCCACCTCTAATTTCTGTACACAATCACTGAAAGCTAAGAGGCTCCAAAATACTGGTCAGGTGGCAAGGGAACGACAACAATTCACCTCTGTACAACCGCTCCTGATTCTGACAGATGCCAAGATATCTAGGTCGAAAGGTGGAACAGATGCCACATAGAGCTGGATTGTGATGAGCGAATCCCTTACCAGTGCTCCAGCCACACAAAGCTCTTTATTAAATGTTGAATAACTTGCAGTATTTTGGTTTCCGAGAGCATTTTTTTTATATATATAGCGGGAAGTCGACCCAGAGGTATTGGAGCGCTTTACATGAGCAACAGCAAGTACATAGTGCCAATATCGGCAACACTCACCAGCCTTCCCACAGCAACACACATACATAATAAATAAGCAGACAAGACAAACTTTTGGTGGGAAAATTGCTGCAGGTTTATTAGCATACCAAATATGCCAACATGGTGGGTTATCTTACAGGCGATCCAAAGGCAAGCCGCCCCTAGCGGCCTACCACCTGATGGGCCAACTTGCATCGTGGCCTTAGCCAATCGGTGTTTAGCGGTTGTGGTGAGGGGATAGCCCCACCTACTTCCGGTGAACCATTGGTCCACCCTATTACTCACGCCCCCCCCCTACGAGGGGCGGAGCGTTCAAGCGACCCCCGGTTGTACAGGTTTCCAACCGCCCGTAGGACAGACGGGGCGCCGTCGCACCCCAGGGTCCACCGCACAGACTTCCTGGGGATATTAGGCCTCAGCACCCTTTGTGCTCCTGAAGAGGGTACCCCTGAGTACCTTTCCGCCTCCGGATCGCCCTGTAACTCCGCCTGCAACACAAATAAAGAGGATTAGAAGAACCTTCCCCCCCCACCCTGGATACGCCGTGTAAGCGGTAGGGAGGGAAACAGCGTCAGGGTGAGGGTCAAAGAGGCCGCCAGGTGGGCGGGGGAGGAATATATACCTCTCCCCTTCCCCCCACCTCGGCCGGAAGTGACGCGCGGGACCCCGAGGGGTCACCGGACACTAGACTGTCCAGTGTGCCATCCTGTGGCACTAAAGGGGCCGCCCTCTTATGAGGGTCCCCTGCGGGGACGAGTCGGTCAGCCCGCATAGTGCCAATATCGGCAACACTCACAAGCCTTCCCACAGCAACATACATACATAATAAATAAGCAGACAAGACAAACTTTTGGTGGGAAAATTGCTGCAGGTTTATTAGCATACCAAATATGCCAACATGGTGGGTTATCTTACAGGCGATCCAAAGGCAAGCCGCCCCTAGCGGCCTACCACCTGATGGGCCAACTTGCATCGTGGCCTTAGCCAATCGGTGTTTAGCGGTTGTGGTGAGGGGATAGCCCCACCCACTTCTGGTGAACCATTGGTCCACCCTATTACTCACGCCCCCCCCTACGAGGGGCGGAGCGTTCAAGCGACCCCCGGTTGTACAGGTTTCCAACCGCCCGTAGGACAGACGGGGCGCCGTCGCACCCCAGGGTCCACCACACAGACTTCCTCGGGATATTAGGCCTCAGCACCCTTTGTGCTCCTGAAGAGGGTACCCCTGAGTACCTTTCCGCCTCCGGATCGCCCTGTAACTCCGCCACAGCCCTGGGTGTGGCGACTGTCGCAGCCAGGGCCCCCCACCAAGGCCGGCATTCCTACCTACCTCCTGCTATCTCAAGGGCCTCGCCAAGACCCAGCAAGAGCAGGTCCATGCCTATTCTGGACAGATGTAGCCCATCGTCCTCGAAACACCCTGTGGATTTGGCGTGTCGCAACCCCTGTCTGTTGAAGCCAAATACCCTCTGCTCATTGAATTTACGCATAGCGCAGAACACCCTCCTGCGCGCAGGCTCCATCGCCTCCCCCGACGGAGCTCCATGCCACGGGAGCCCGGGGGTAAATTCAGACCACTAAAGTTCACCTGTCCCCAACTGGTTGCTACTTTGCACACTGTGGTCTTCATGGTCTTCTTCTAGGGTGCATTACTTCGCCACATTGACCAGACACTTTCACAGTTCTCTTCGATTGCTACCTGGCGAACATGGTAATGGTGTCAAAGCAGGCGTGAGGGAATATGTGTATGGTGCCCGTTACACACTGCACCCTTTCGTGGAGTGACAACTTACTCCGCCCACCCTGCCTGCTGAACCTTCAACCGGTCACAGATGCCCAGTCCCTGCTATCCACCTGTGACCCTTGATACTTACACCAGTAATGGTGTCGGACTACAAGATTCTGTGTCACATGTTTCGCTGCAGTACCTTTGGAGGATCCGCTGGGACCCTTCTGCATCCCTGCAAATGCCTTGTCACGAACTACAGCCCTTTAATGCCCTTGCCCGTCCCTCAAAGACACCTGACAGCAAGATGCCCCCCGCAGCTTTGGTGAGGGGTTCTTGGGCCCAGCGCACCCTGGACTGTGTTTCCAACAATTGTCCTCCCTAGAGGCTCCAGTTCGTGTGAGTGGCTATCACTGTCCTGGCAAGGCATGCCCATGGCCTGTCTCCCCCCCCCCCTTAGTGACTATCCTGCCCTGGATATGTGACAATAAGCACGGGTGGTTAGTGTGTGAAGCCACCACCAGTGCCAGACTACTATGTCCCCTCTCCGTGATACTTTATCAGCTCAAGTAGTGTCATAAACTAATTAACGCCTTCGAAGGGTGAGGGCTTAAGGAGTGCCTGCTCTCTTGAGGGACAATGATGCAAATTTGGACTGGTAGCCGTAAGGTTGCACACGCCTGCATCTACTATGTTCGGGACAGGCAAACCTTGCCCAAAGTCCCCTGTATTCTTGCCTGGCATTCTTTTATGCCCAACTATACAAAGCGATTAAGCTCTACCTGGTTATAACGACCCCAAGAGACCTCCATCGTCCAATCCCTTTACAATTTAGTTTCTGACTGGAATTGGAAATAGTTCACCCCACGGTATCTTGGCGCTGCATAACAAGTTTGTTGTTACTCAACTCAATGGTACTCGTTTTGACGAGCTCAGAAGGATGAAATGCTAGGTGGACCTACCGGGCTCTGAACCTGTGACCAAGGGGTCGAACACAAACCCCTAACATTTCTGCCGCTCCACGGCCTGTGAAATTGTATCCCAGGGCCGACTTCTGGCACCTGGACCCTTACTTGAACATGCCCGAGCTAGAAACCCACATCTAGAAAGCCTGCCAACCAGCTGACCACCTCCAACACCAGAGTGTCACGCCGCCACTCCGATCTGGGAACTAAACCAGGTATAGATGTATCGGGCGACCCATTTCTTGGCGCCTGCCCGCCACAACTTTCACTGTGTATCCTAGTCTGAACTGCTTTGGATTTGACCTCACCACGCCCAACCTTCTGTCCTGGACCTACCTCCAAATTGATGTGTATTTGAGTGCGCTGTCCCCCTGGGGTCAGCTGGCTGTGACAGAAGAGACAAGATGAAGCATGCTAACCTGCCCCCAAACTCAGCAGAACAAACACATGGGCGCGCTTGCCCCAAACGTCTGTAAAAGCATGCCAACCCATATGTTGATTTACTTCCCTTTGCTCAAGGGGGAGCAGTCCTGACTGGAGGTGTGTGTCTAGAACGACATGCGTCCTGGAAGTACCTAAGGATCGAGTGCAAATGTCACTACCTCAAAGTACCTAATAACAGGTCACAAATCAATCAGGCATCCTCCCTTACTTTAGGCGTGTTGGATTGAGGGATTGGGGGGGGTCCAGTGCAAGATAGAAGATAACTCCCTTGGCATGCCATCCCTTTAGCACAACGTTACAGCTTTAGGCATATCACTTAAGTCGTCTCCATCATGTGTTTAAGGCAAATTAGTTTGAGTTCTGCTTTTGACAAGATACCTTCTAACCAATAGTGTTGAGAAACCACTCATGGTCGTTTCTTGTCCAAGTCTTCCCAGCAAGCCTGGCACTCGTTAGACAAAATGAAGCTTTTAACAAGCACCCTATACAAATGTATATCTTGTAGCGCAACTAGGGACACATACTTCATCACTACGTACTTCAGGCATGGAAATACTGGAGAATGGTCTTAGAGTGAGCCCGAATGGAAAAGGTATATGAATGGCTAATGCAGGTCCAAAGTTTTGTAAACATTGCCGCTGCATCACAATAATACCAATGGCCCAGAGTTTGAAAACGGGGCTGGCCAATTCAGTTTGCACCACACATTGCTCCTGCCGTGCTCCCCATCCGGGTAACATCCCCACTGCTAACCCAAAACCTTGTGCAAGTGTGCCAAATCAGACTGTCCCAGGCCCCCGCAACTATGAGAATGGCTTTGGCAGCAGGCACTAGCACTATCAAAGCATTGAGTGACTCTATGCATGTTGACGCGTTGATCTCTAAGATAGACAGACAGCGCCAACTGGTGGCAGGCTGTCCCAAGCGCCGGAGGTGACAAATACGTGACCGGAAAACAGCCCCTTAACAAAATGATCTGCAAAAGTCATCCATGTACATTACAGTGTAATCCAGTTAAGGGACGGGCGACCGAGGTTGTATTTTTTCCCTTATATTCCTATGATTTCTGAGTCCCTCCTAGTGTTATTCTTCACTACACCTCATGTGCACTTGCACACCGTTATCCTCATGTGCACTTGCACACGTTGTCACCTCCTTAGTACTTGCACACCTCCTGCGTAAATGCACACAGCGTCACCTCATGTGTGAGTGCACACGGCGTCATCTCATGCGTAAACGCACACAGCGTCATCTCATGCGTAAACGCACAGCGTCATCTCATGCGTAAACGCACAGCGTCATCTCATGCGTAAATGCACACCGCGTCATCTCATGTGTAAAAGCACACCGCGTCATCTCATGTGTAAAAGCACACCGCGTCATCTCATGTGTAAAAGCACACCACTTCACCTTGTGTAAATGCATACCACGTCACCTCGTGTAAATGCACACCGCGTCACCTCATGTGTACCCGAGGGAGCATTCCTTTTAAGACACAGGGATATAGCGGCAGGTGCACTCTGTTGTCCCCGCCATAGAGCACACTCTACATTCTCAACATAGTAAAACAGGTAACTGTTTCTCCATCGTGGGAGCTCTTCTCAGTCTTAGCAGCACCCTTGAAAAGAAGTCAGTGAGTTGGCAGTAATCCCAGCAGCCAGTGGCTCTGATTTCGTGAACCCGGGCAGGGCTAGACTCCTGCAGTCATCCCTAATTGGGCATACCCTTGATACAGTGTGACCACTATTACTCATGAAACTGCTTCCCAATTGACTCTTTACCTGACGCAAAACTTTTAGCGGGCGGGACAAAAGTGAGGTGTAGATGAACACAGTGCTCCTTGATGCAGCCTATGCTGCCACCGCAACCCGAAGGAGCTCCGGTGCTGTGTCTTATGCCCACCCCTTCAGCCTCTGAAATCAAGGCTGGCATGAATCAGGCTGGCCTGTATCCTGACTGCCAGCTGACATGTAGTTAGTGTACCTGAAGTGCTATCCAGATCATTCAGCTGTACAAAATTAAACGTGACCCCCTTCCTGGCAGGTGCCCACCAATTGCCTGACCGGATGCATCTTGCCGATTTGAATTTACCTTTTGTGTAGACAGGGCACTATGTTCCATGGCTACCTAAAATACCTGTTCCATAAGTAAACCAGCAGCAGGGGGGGAAGAGACAGCAAACACTGAGTAGTCCCCTCTCCAGGCCCCTCATTATCATTGAAAATTCTTACAATCTATGATTAATTATATATCTTCCTTAACACCATGACCCGGCGTGCACCAACGCTTTCCTTGCACTGGGCTCAATTACTCCACCCATCTTCTCCGGGAACCACAGCCTGCAGTGTCTGTCCCCGTATGTGCAAATATTGTTGCAGCGCAAGCCAGGGAAAATTCACTGGTTAATCATGCTGCGCGTCCACAAACCATTGTGAGCACTTGCTCAAAGATAGCATCACATTAAGTTTGTGCACTTGGAAGCCCTCAACACATTAATGGTTGTTATTACCGCACACACCCACCGATGTTTTAGAGTGATATCACTATTTGTCATGCCAAACAAATTGCCCCTGTTGCTGCACTGAGCCACGGGAGCACTCTACTGCTTTTCGAAAATGAACAACACCATCAGTCCGTCAGACCACAAGTCCCTTTTTCACCCGGCCGAGAGCACCGGACGCGCAGAGGGTGACCTGATTTTGTAGTGGGGTGTGCAGTGTCTGATTTTACCAGCTTTTTAGGAGTTTCCTAGACGGTCCCTCCCAACCTCAGACGGCGCAGTAACTGTGCCCCACTTCTAATGTTGTGCACAGTCCGAATGCCTCTCGGGAGCTTGTTAGTAAAGTGCCTGAACGCCCCAAGCCAACCACATCCCCTTTGTAAGAATGTGCCTGTGATAGTGAACCTTTAACATTGGCCTAGCACGATATTGATATAGTCTTTACAGCTATTTTAAGATGCACACTGGTTACCCGAATTAACACTGTGCCCCTTTGACCGAGCTATGGCGACGCTAGATCCAGCAAGTAGATGATATTCCTTGCTGAAGTGACCAGACTGCACTGGCCACCCTGAAACGCCGCCCGCACACACCGAGGACTTCGCAGTGCAATGCAGACGCAGGCCATACCTGCCCGAACCAAGTCCTGCCCGCGCTCCACCACCAGAGCCTACACAAGCAAATAGGCATCTTGCCAGTCGTCCTGGGGGGGCCGTTGCAGGTGAACTGCAAAACAACTCAAGGGCATTCTCTTGTTCGCTTCGGGCCTAGTATTCCCACAACAAGGTAGCACCCGATACTGACCTTTCAACACTTTGGCTTCAGCACATTCGCCCCGTGGAAGCACTGCAGATGGACCGCAAGACAAGTAATTTTAAGACAGAGAGTAGAGCCATACCTCCACTCGGTACTACTCCATTTGAAAGTGGCACACTGGTTAACACCTGCATAATAATTCCGGGTTCCGTGTTTGAACTGTCTAAAACAGTCCCAGTGGCCTACAACTTCCGGGGGCTGCCTCACACCCATACTGGCGGCAAGACACTTAAACCGCTGGCGGTGTGACATCCCACATCTTTGTAAAGGATAGTACCGTTCACGCCGGTCTTTGAACCACGCATCTGCACTGCCTCCAAACATCAAACAGACAGTAAACACTCCGTGACACGGAGCGGGAGGCCGCCAGCGGCATCACTGACTATTTGTGGCAGGGGAGAAATATGTTTGAGTTCCTCCCTCTGCAGTATTCAATATCCAACTGTACCGCAAATATAATAGTCAGTAGATGACTGAATGTAATAGTCATCATTGTACCTTACAATGTTAAACCCTTTCAGGGACCGGCGACCGAGGTGGTATTTTATAACTTTACCTTATTATGATTTATGGGTCTTTCCTTATTGTTCTTCTTCACTACACACAAAGTTTAAGTCAACACCTCCGCGTACCAGCTAAACACCCACGCCAGGGCCCAGATTTCCGTTCGTGCCCACACACTGTTGTTGTATTGCGATACAAATTAAATTATTCGGCTTTGTAATGCTGTGTGGCGACACTTGTCTCATCCAGTCTGCATGCATTGCCCCCAACAGATACATATGCCCATGACTGGCCTGACTCGGGGGCTGCCCGCTGGCCTGCCCCTGAACACAACTCACGCACAGCGTTTTTAATAAAATAGCCCGCACTGCCACCGAGATGGGACGGGCATCCCAACAAAGCCTGCGCTAGGAAGAGCTATACAACTTAACTAGATCCCCTTTCTTTACCTCCCGATCAGTATTACAGTGAAACCTTTGCTGCTCGTCCCATCGGAATGGGACTGTTTGCCCCCACACGTCGGAGAAAAAAAAAAGGGGGGGGATGGGGGGCTCTCCGTCCCCAAGCCTCACTGACCCTCAGGGAAATAAAGCTGCTGGCCAGTACGGGGTTTGGACCCGCGACCTTAGCGTTGTTATATCACACGCTAACCAACTGAGCTAACTGGCTTATTGAAACTGTCGGGCCCTACCGCTCACCCCGGGCACCAGCGCCCGGGGCACGGCTGGAGCGCATCAAAGGCTCCCAGCCCGGGATTCCTTCTGGGTACATCACCCCGGGCCCGCAGGTAGAGTGCAAATAGCGGGGGTTTCACATAAACCACCCTCGCCCCCCGCGTGGCCCGTAGCACCCGCGTGGGGGGGGGGGAAGGGAGGGCTCCTGCAAACCCGTGCCCGGCTCCGGAGTGGGGAGAGAAAAGGCCCTGCCAGATTGAATATACCCCCGACAGCGTTGCTATACGAACCACGACCTAGTCGCGCGGGGGTAATGGGGAGGCCGTGAGAGGCCCGACCCCGGGAACGAGGCCGCCCGTATCACCAGCGGGCCCCAGTTGATGGCAGGCCTCCCGGGACAACCTGCACCCATGCGGTCCCAGTAAGGTGCCGATGCAGATCCTTAATTTAGCCCCCCAGCCACCCATGCGCCCCCCAAAGGAAGCGTCAACAGGACCGGGGCTGCTCCCTCTGCTCCGCAAAGCCTCCGAATTCCCCCGCAATACCCGGGCTGGCAGGTGCAGCACAACAGTGTGGTTTAATGCCAGGGATAGTGCGTGACCTCGCCAGCCGGTGGGCAGGCCAGGCTGCCCCCCTCACTTACGAGCGTAAACGCCCTGGACGGGCCCGGGCCCACTAAGCCCAAGCGGCAGGGGGACCCCGCAGCCACACACCCGGAACACGACCCTCCGGTGCCGCGTCTACCCGTAGCCCCTAAAGTTCAGTGCCCCAAGCGGACACAGCCTACCTGCCACACTTCCTGCTGCACTATGGCAACGTGACGGGGGAGGATTCCTCACGGCGCCCGATACTTCCCCCCCCCCCTGCGGCAGAAAGACTCGGGCCCTGGCCACGTGGGCTGAGGCCCCACAGGCCGTGCCACGCTCGAGGCGGGAGCACCACTTAGTCCGCCCCAGGGTTGGGCAAAGGAAAGTGGGGGAAAGTACCCAGCTGCCCCCCACCCAACACCTACAGAGCCCACTCAGGGCCGTGGCAGCCCGGCGGGGACGCCCGTGCTCAAACGGGAGCTGGCCGAAGCCCCCCCCCCCCAAGGCGGCCCGCAACAGCAAGGCACCCTGCCCAGATACAATCACCTCAAAGGTGCAGAAACGGGCAAAAGGGGGGGTGGGGGAATGTGCACTCACCGTGCAAACAAAGGTCGGCAGCTCCCGGGACACGTCCAAACAGCGTCAGGGTCAAAGAGGCCGCCAGGTGAGCGGGGGAGGAATATATACCTCTCCCCTTCCCCCACCTTGGCCGGAAGTGACGCGCGGGACCCCGATGGGTCACCGGACACTAGACTGTCCAGTGTGCCATCCTGTGGCACTAAAGGGGCCGCACTCTTATGAGGGTCCACTGCGGGGTCGAGTCGGTCAGCCCGCATTGCACAAGGACATATTGCTGCTTTAAATAACTTGTGCTACTTACAGCATCCCCCCGACTCAATGTGCAACACGTGCTGAAGTGAGATAAGAGCAGCTCCTTTTAAATGGGCTGTTGTGGTGCAAAAAATGAAACACAAGTACATCTTCCCTTTCACTTACCTTTTGCTATGAACTGGCTGGAGGGCTGGGGCAGAGCTCACTCGAGAGCCGGAGCCCCGAGGAAAACAGACGCTGCTGAATGGGAATGGGCTGGGCCAGCCACGAGCAGCTGACTGCTGGGCGCCAGGTCCAAGGACCAAGAGCATAACTGACGTCAGGGAGGCGTCCTTCCTCAATCAGGTGGTCTGGTAAAAAGGAAGAAGCAGAGGATGAGCCTCAAACAATAAAGGGCAAAAAGGTATGGGGCGGGGCCGGAGACGTGTTGACATGCCCACACAGTGACGCATGGATCTGACCATGGTTAGGTCAAAGGAACAAAGATGCAGGTCAGCAGGGTTATGGGGACAGGTCGGAGGTCAATGTAGGACCCTCATAGAAAGGATTTTTCTGCGCATCAGTCGATTTCTGGCCCTGCAGGTGTTACTGCGGGCAGGCCCACACCGAAATCAGGAGGAGGGGCATGGTGATCAATCCTGGGTGGGAGCACAGCTGCACCACACAATTCTCTGAATCTGCTGCACACTGGGCGGATTCTAGCCCAAATTGTGGTTACACACCCAACTTGCTTTTTCCTCGCACAACTGGGGAAACTATTGCCCAATTGCGCGAGAACTAGCCTCTGGCAACCCTGGAGACCAAAGGTGGCAGATGCGACTGGAGAGCAGAAAGTGCTCCGATAACTTCATGTCAAGTTTGCGCTAACTAAAAATGGAAAAAAAAGAACAGCAGGAGGAGGGGTGGTAAACAAACAAAAGGGAGTGTGGGAAACAACAGCGGAGGGGAGAGGTTAAAGGGAGCACAAACAATGGCCAGTGGAAACACTCACTTGGAGTGCGGGGATGAAATTAAAGACTAAGGGCCATATGTAGGTAGCTAAATACCGGTCGGTAACGGCCGAAATTCGGTAAATCTCCCGTTACCGACCGGTATTTAGGCGATTGAGATGTAGGAGGCCAAAAAGAAGGAATCGGTAATTATGAATCGGTAAATACCGATTCATCATTACCGAATTCAAAACTACCCATTCGGAAATCACCGATTCCTTATTTACCGAATCGGTAAATAAGAATCGGTAAAAACGAAAAAGAGATGTAGGTAAATTCGGTAATACCGAATTACATGAAATTCGGTATTTAAGAGTCGGTAATTAACACTGACTGAAAGCAGGTGGTAATCATCTACAGCGAATATAAGCAATCCCAAAATGCAACAGTGTGATCACTATGGCGGCTTTCTATGTGATTGCAAGGCGGCTACGTCTACAGGCAGCAGGAGTGAGGATCTGGAGAAGGGAGGAGCGCATTTACAGACAGCGCATCACAATCTTCCAACAGACTGAGGCTGAGATCCATGAAAGGTACAGGCTACACCCCCACACCATCCTGGACTTGATAAGGGACTTGCACCCACTCCTGGAGCACCCAACACCAAGGGCGCACACCATACCACCACATGTGCAGGTGCTCTGTAGCCTACATCTACTCGCATCTGGCAGTTACCAGGGGTGATAGCTGCGGTAGGCGGGGTGTCTCAGAGTTGCCTGTCCCGTTTCTTCAGAAAGTTCCTGGATGCCATGATGCAGAGAATGCACCACTACATTAGCTTCCCAAACACACAGGCGGAACTGCTGAAAACCAAGACAGACTTTTACCAGATGGCACAGTTCCCGCATGTCATAGGCTGTATTGATGGCACACACATTCCAATCTGCCCACCAGCAGCCACTGAGCACATCTACAGGAACAGAAAGTCCACCCACTCCATAAATGTGCAGGTAATCTGCGATGCTGCCAACATCATCACTGACATCGTGGCCAAATTTCCTGGGAGCACCCACGACTCATACATCTTCCAGAACAGTGGGATCTACACACGCCTGGCTGCGGGAGAATTTGGAGAAGGATACCTGCTAGGTAAATCACTGTGACACTCACTCATACTTACTGCAGATGAATGTGTATTGGTGTATGTGACTAATGGCACTCTCTTCCTCACCTAGGCGATAGTGCATATGCCGTGCGGTCATTTATCCTCACTCCCTACCTAAACCCATCAACCCTGAGTGAGAGACGATACAATGTGGCACACAAATCAACACGCAACGTTGTGGAGCGCACGTTTGGACTATTGAAAAGCAGGTTCCGCTGCCTCCACAAAAGCGGAGGCGCACGTCAGTACACACCCATCATCTGCTGCAAAATGATTGCAACTTGTGCAATGCTGCACAACCTTGCCACAAAGAAAGGTACAGAAGTGGAATTAACTGATTTTGAGGACAATGATGATGAATTAGCACAGCCAGAGCCCAACGCAGCAGGAGTGCCACCAGCAACAGATGGGAGACAGAGACGGGCAGAGATCACATGCAACTATTTTTAAGTAAGTAAGGAGACACAGCCAGTTGTTGTATGTAATGACGTAGTTTTAATTTCTGGGCACTACGCCACAACACAAACGGCCAAACTTGGCATTCCAATTTCTGACATCCATAATAGGAAGTCATGGGTTACTTCACCCAATTCTGTCCTGTTAGTGTGGGCTGCATCAGCGTCTGCGGCCACGCACAACAGTACTGGATGCCATTAAGTGACTGTCCTCACTGGCTGTGGAACCAGTGGCAGCCCCATGCCGTCTGCTGCTCCTCCGGGTGTCTGTTACAGGGGGGTAATGCTGCTCCGACTGGTCGTGTCCTCGCTGTCCCCAACTTCCACAGCACCAGTAGTGGCAGACTGACTTGTCAGCAGCACCTCAAGAGCAGTGGTCACCTTTACCAGCCCCCTAGTGACATCAGTGCTGCAGTGCGCCAGGCCCTCCTGCATGGCCACGGAGCGCCTGCAGAGCAGAGAAGTGGCAGTTGCTAGGCGGTTCACTGCCCTTGTATGGTGCTCCATTTTCTGCCTCTCCCTGCGCCGTGTAACTCTGTCCTCATCCATTTTGCTGCACAGCAGCATCACAGACTGGGACATGTCCCGCATGCCTGCAGCCATCTCCTTCATGCCCTCAGCCATTGTGCCTATGCCCTTGTCAATGTTGCTCATGTTGTCATTGAGGCGCCTCATTTGTCGCTGGACTGACTGCATTGCCTTTCCTTGTAGGCGCTGCACCTTCACCATGCTTGCCTCCAGCCCTCCGAAGACACCATGGCTCTCACCCTGTGGAGGTGGACTGCTCACACGAGCCCTGCGGCGGTGTCTGGCACCTGTGTGTGCTCCCTCAGTGGTGGACAGCAAACCAGCATTGCTACCATCCACTGGCACAGTGGATGTTTCCCCCCCCCTCGAGTCTTCTGAGGAGGACTCAAACTCCATCAGTCTGGCAACAGCACGCCTCCTAGGTCTCAGCACTGCAGGTGGTGTTGATGCTGGTGAGGCTAGCAGTAGTGGCGAGGCTAGCTGTGGTGGTGAGGCTAGCAGTAGTGGCGAGGCTAGCTGTGGTGGTGAGGCTGACTGTGGTGGTGTTGTGTGCCCTGCACTCGTACTGGCCTTCTCAGTGATGTCCTTCCGGGTGCCCTCTCTCCCTTGTCCTGAGCAGTCCTGCGCGATGTCTCGCCTGTGGACAGAAATTGTACATTAGCTCAGTGTACCTGCAGCCCTGCATAGCAAGAATAAATATACATTTCTGCCACACTATCTCATTGTCTTCTGCCTGCTTATCGCTGATGTGTGTCACATGCCTTGTTGTTCAGTGCGATTCCTGTCATGATAGGGGTTTCACTGACTACATCTCCCATAATGCATTGCTGGTTTGCACAAAAATCGGTTCTGGAGTGGGATTCACAGAGCCCAATTGGGGATTTGGGATAGGGGAGGGGGGCACAATGCTGTGCATGCTTCTTACCTCGTTTAGATGCAGCCCTGGCAGAGCTGTCTGCATCCCCGATCCCACAGACACTTTCTGGCTCTATCGTGGACTCCACGAGCCGCTCAAGTTCAGTCAGGGCAGGTGCCCTGTTCCTTCCTCCTCCTGTCAGCCTGGCTTGTTTCTTGAGATCTGCCATCTTCTTCTTGGTGATGCTCCTGATGTCATACCACCGCTTCTTGAGCACATCAATGTCCCGGGGGTCACCCAATGGCATTCACCTGTGACTGGATTTCAAGCCAGATTCTCCTTTTCACTGACTCTGCAACTTGCAGGGACTGCTTTCCAAACAGCTTTGCGTTTTGCTTCACCACCTCCTCCACAAGGACCTGCAGTTCCCTCTGACTGAATTTCAGTTTCCTCTTCCTTTCCCCTCCTTCTCTTTCTGTGTCCTGGGTGTCCATTGTGCAAGATTTGCAGGCGAGGTTCAGGCAGTGGCTCTGTTGCTCTCCTCTGCACTCCCAGCCTCTCCAGAAGGTTCTGATTGTGTGCACCTGCCTGGGTGTGGCCACTTCCTGGTTGGGAGGGGTGGTGGTTGCACAGGATTGGCTGATTCCTCAATTGCTGGTTTTTTGAATTACCGATTCGGTATTTACCGATTCGGTAAAACCGATCGGTATTGTGGATTCGGTAAATATTTACCGATTCGGTATTATTTACCGAATTTTTACGTACATCGGGAATACCGATTCATAAATACCGATTCGGTAAAATTCGGTAATTAGGAATCGGTATTTCCAGATTACCTACATATGGCCCTAAGTAACTAAGTAGCTACATCATATATAAATATAAATAAACCTAGTGCTATGATTAATCTGCATGCAAGGTCTTTTGAAAGGAACTTGGATGGGACGGGCAAATGCGCATATCAAACCACGAGCATAAGCAACATTGCTTGTAAAACTGCACTAATAAACCTTGAAGCAGCCAAATTTAAGGAACAGCTTCCAGGAATGCTCAACAGCAAATTATATTTTGAAAGAATCAAACATCAATAAACATTGCTATGTAAATCTAAGGCACCTATCTTTTTGGATAGGTCACATGTTTTCCCGTTTTGAACGTCAGGTTTAACACTTGCCTCTTTGAAATTAAATTTTATTAATAGGAATGTGAAATCAAGTATGAGATTGTGGTCAAAGCAGTTTGACATCTCCTGAGAACAACAATCCTAATCTTTGCTAAAATGACATCTGTGGGATGGCACATAAATCAACGTCTCTCTGCTGCTGCAGTGCACCTACCTCCCACTCAGCCAGTCTGGCATTTTGTAGCACAGCTGATGACTACTGTATTATGAGACATGACCGTTTGTTGGGTCATGGAGGAGGAATCGCTATTATCTTTAAATCTTTATTTTCCTGTCTTATGGACCAGCTGGATATTCCAGATTGAGAGGGCATGATTTTCACTCTTGGATTAGCTAGGACTTTACGCTATTCAACGCTTTAATGTACTTTTTTTCCCCGGCCCTACAGGCCACTGGAGCTCGTGTGTAGCAGAGGCTATTCTCTTTTTGTACTCAAAAGTTCTAATTTTACTATCTTGGGAGATCTCAATATTCATTTTCATGAAGCCAACTATAGTCTGGCCTCGTCTATCGCGACAATTTGGTGGCTCTAGGCCTTCCACATTTAGTGCGTACTCCCACACATAAGGCTGGCCATATCTTGGACCCTGTTTTCTCTAACGTGTCTTCTCTCATGGTGGATTCTCCAATGATCTGATCATTCTGTGGTCCCTATGAAGCTCATATTAGAGTGGCAGAACCGCTAGATTTAGGTCATTTTACCATTTCCCGACCTTGTTCAAAATTCAAGCCTGAAATCTTTTGCTCATATTTAAAGGAGAAGGGTCCTGAGCTTCCTGGCACTCTGGAGAAGGACACAAGGTGGTGGACTTATGGATTCGACATTCCCTGGACAGGGCTTTACCACTCACGTTCAGGTCAAAAAATGTCACTCGCATGCCAGCACCATGGTTCAATAATTCACAGCTTATAGAAGAGCTGCAAGCAGTTAGATCGCATCTGGATCAAGTCCTATAATCAGGAGGAAAAAGCCAAGCTCAAAACCACCTCTAAGATTTATAATAGGGCCTGCCGTTCTGCTTGAGCAGCCTACTATGCCAACAAGAATGAAAATACCCAGAATTCCTCTAGAGAGCTTTTCACCATTGTCAAGTCTCTTTTTGATCCTACACAGTTTACCTCTTCTCCTTCTCTTTTGCAGCAACATTGTAATGACCTAGCTATTTTTTTCATAATAAGGTTGCAGAGATCTATACTTCTCTGGCCATTTCTGGCGCGACAGTGCTGAGTACAGCCTCTCACATCTCTCCAAAACCCAGATTTGCTGACTTCTGCCTTGTAGATGAACCTGCTCTTTTAGATCTGCTTGGATCCATAAAGTTGCGTTCTCCATGTGATCGTCTTCCACCAGGCCTTATCAGCAAGGTGGGTCTGTTTCTCACCTGCTTCGGCTACTGAATGCTTTTATGGTAGATGATAAGGTCCCTGCAGTATGGATACATGCCATGGTTTCTCTCCTGTTAATGAAATGTATTTTGGATGCCACAGAATGGCCTAATGACGGCCCTATATCACTTTTGCCTATCTGCACAAAGGTCCTAGAAAAACATATTAACCATCAACTGTCTGCATATCTGGAGGACCATGATTTACTACATGCTACCCAGTAAGGTTTCCACTCTGGATTCAGCACCGAAACTGCATTACTGGGCGCTGTAGAGCATCTAAAATGGCAGCTGGGCAGTGAATGTTCTGCTGCCCTGATCTGACTGGACTTAAGCGTGGCTTTCGATGCAATGTTTAACAGATAGAGAAATCAGCTGACATTGAAATTCAGGATTTTGCTCTAGTCTGGTTGAGTTTCTTCCTCCAACATTGTTTGTTCCATGTGTTCACTATGTCTCATGCTACCGAAGTATTGCTGCTGCCTTGTGGGGTGCCACATGGCTCCTCTTCAATATTTACGTTCGGCCACTGGCCAACATCGTAAAGGCGAATGCCTGACCTTTTTTTATGCCGATGACACGCAAATCATTGTGTCCTTGCAGGTGCAAGATGGATCGAAGCAAACTAATCTCTGCCTTACTTAGGTAGTAGGTTGGATGAAGAATAACTACCTCAATTTGAATGGAAACAAGACAGAAGTACTAGTAGTTGGCATTATGGGGTCCACAGTGATGGCTGGCGGACCTAGGACCACTGCCCATCCCCAACGCTGTGGTCAGGAATCTGGACTTCTTTTTGAATGCCAGACTCACTATGGATCATCACATTAATAAAACTGCAGCATGCTGCTTTGGTCTCCTTGAATGTTTGAGGAAAAGTATCTGGCATCTTCCAGTCCCTGCTCAAAGAAACATTGTGCATCATTGATTATCACTAGGTTCAACTATGGAAATGTTCTGTATCAAGAAGCCAACAGAAAGTCGATGAACAGGCTTCAGATTGTACAAAATGCGGCAGCTCATCTACTCTGCCATGCTCCCAAATCTATTTCATTCACTTGTCATTTATGTGCTCTTCACTGGCTGCCAAGAGTATTTATTTTAAAATGCTGTGCTATAAGTACAAAGCTTGGTGTGGCTGCGGCCCCAGCTATCTGACCTCACGGATGCTTCCTTATGTACCCAATCTCACCCTTCGTTGCAGCAGCTCGCATCTTGCCATGATTCCACATGTGAAACATTTTTGGCTGGGCAGCAGGTCTTTCTCCTTGCTTGGCCCCACTTTATGGACTCTCTACCTTTAACGCTGCTGCAATGCACCTCCTTTTTGGAGTTTCGCAAGCTGCTGAAGACCTGGCTGTTCTAACAATGCTTCTGCCAGCCTGTTGCTTACCTTACACTGGGGAACCCCATTAGGTTAGCCATACACTTTATAAATCCATAGGTAGAAAGATTAATAGATTTATGTATAATTGGCACCAAGCAAAATAAGAAAGTGCAGACCAAAGCCTTAATAGATGTTTCAAAATTAATTATTGTACAGCGTGA
Organism: Calotriton arnoldi; assembly: GCA_963921515.1. Lineage (NCBI taxonomy): Eukaryota > Metazoa > Chordata > Amphibia > Caudata > Salamandridae > Calotriton > Calotriton arnoldi. The sequence continues at coordinate 696,200 of CAWUFW010004604.1, read as the reverse complement.
CTCAGATCACACAAGCAGAAGCTAACAGGCAGACAAAGAAGGGCTCACTGTGGTTGTCGTCAATAGATATGCTACATACCCCCTGTCCTGAGTGCTTATGTAAGGTTGACAGCCGCTGCACAATAAATACTGAGCCTCAGAAACCCTTCCCCTTGTACCTATTTGAGATTCATACTTGCATTTGCACTCACTACATGCTTTTAATAGAACAAGAGCACAGAAAAATATTCAGCTGGCCAACAACTACAGCACACATTACATTCAATTCAATTACTTTATTCGGATAAAAACATATCCATAAAAGAACAATTCGCATTACAGCACATTAAAATACACAAGTTCATATTAATCATAAAACCATTGTATAAAACCAATACAATAAAATATTATTCATACAGTGCACATCGTGTAGCGGGCATGAACAGCAGTTTTCAAGAAAGCCACCACAAGGAATAACAATTCATCATCTTCCAAATTAAGGATAGTCCTATATGCGGCTTCAAGGTGAACAAATGAATATTTTTTTTAAAAAGGTGTTAAAAACCATTTGGTATACTGTATATAGAACATGCAGAAGAATAAAAAATGTAGTGTGGTTTTCCCAGTCTGGCCATCACATGGGCATGGCAAAGAATCAAGGTTAGCATGAAAACCAAGAGGGAAACATAGTAAAACTTTCACTGGGCCAGCCCTTAGACGGAAAAGGAGTCCCCGCTCCCAACGGCCTATAGGTTTTGTAAGATAGCGGACCAACTGATAAGGAGTGTTCTTAATAGACATGAAAGTGGCTACAGTTGGTTTTCTGGACTACCTATCAAGTCTATCCTTACTATAATACATATAAAGTGTTGACCGGAGATCTTTTCTGCTTACGGTATCTTTCTCATGTGGGCTTTCAAAGATGTGTTAATCAACCCTGCTTAAACTCGATCTCACCTCAGCTAGCCATGTAATGTCCATTCCCTTTTCACTCTTGAGGCAATCTCTTATAATTTCTCGTGAGAGACGCAGCTGGATTTTTCCAAATGGCTAGCCAAAATAGGGCAGGGCGAGCCTTTATATAGTCTTCAATATAGTGTAAATTTAATTCGCTATGACAAATGTATTGAGACGTAGAGCTAGGGGCTCCCAGGAGTTTCCGGCAGAACCTATTCTCCTCGTACGGATGTTACAACTCTTTGAGAAGCCCCATACCTCTCCACCATAGCTTGCCGTAGGTATACACTGAGATTACATTTTTTTTTAAATAGCTAAGATAACCCCCGACCTCCTAGGTTGGGGGAGGCAAAGAACCGAATTAATAGCTTTGGAAAACTTGTTCTTGCAGTATGCCATATGATCAGACCATTAACCATTAGCAGCAAAAACCAGCCCCAGGTATGGAAAAGCGCTAGTGCATTGTAAACTTTGGTTACCCACAGAGATGAAATTTAAAAGGAGCTTCCTCGGCCCACAAGCCATTATAAAAGATTTTTTTTAATTGCTGCATATGTCTAAAGAGGACATAAAATAAACAAAACCCTGCACTAGAAAAGGCGTAGGGCATTAGGTGTGCGACCCATTAATACCGCATCGTCGGCGTATAATAGGCCTGGGAGTATATGGCCATTAACTCTAGAAACCTCATTAGTGAGCGCTGTCAGGATGTGTGTAAATTATTAATATATAAGATAAAAAGTAAGGAGGCCAGAACACATCCCTGCCTGACCCCTCTGCAGACTCTGTCATTAGAGACCTCCACACCTGCGTTGATCCTGACCCAAGCATTCCAATCCCTATGCAGATATGCTAAAAAGTGTACTAAAACCTCATCCAATGTCTCTTTCCTGTAGGCGATGGGGCACAACAACCAAGCGCACTGGTGAGCAATTCAAAGTCTTGTTTTAACAAATCACGAAGTCCTATATAAATGACACTTCACCCTCCCAGGTCCCGCCGCCAAAGACCCAGTCCTCAAAAATGAATTCTACAAATGGAAAGGAGCGTCAATGTATCCGCTATGGTATCCAATCAATTATTGTTTTTCGAGAATCAAATCCATAAGCAAAATCATTTCATATGTGTTTTCCATTTATTAATTCAAAGGAAAATCATAGCTCCAAAATAGAACAGTATCCAGTCGTCAGCCAAATATAACAATATCCAATCGTCAGCCTACGCGTTTCGTCCTCACTTGGACGTCATCAGGGCTGGAAGAAAAGATAAGTACACAAATCAATATAGATCCCTATGTATTTTTAGAAAATCAATAATTCAATCACATTCCCCAAAATTAAAAACATATCAATTTCATTGTTCAACAGCCCCTTCGAGTCTGCCTATTTACAATCTAATTTCCATATATTATCCCCATAAAGAAAGTAACATTAATGGTTTTTTGGATGGAACACATCATGTGGTGTCAGCACCCTCCTTATTGCTACCACATCAATCCTCTTCAATTTCTCTCATGTACTATATACACTGTTATTGTCATGCATCATGACATTATATTTAGACTTCTGGAAAAAATTGATCATACAAAAATCTCTTAAATTCTTATCCATCATCAACTTCCCAACAGCCATACTGTCTGCTAAGTTTCTTTAGTCACATTTCGGAACAAGCTTCCAATGTATCTCCTAAGCGTTTATCCTTACAGTTCTTCAGCACAACCCATACAAGTGGAAAAGATTATCCTGAACAATTTTTTTTTTTTTTATATGTATGCTTAAAACCAATTTATAAAGCCCTATTCGCTTGGGGAAATTGTTGTGATAAATCTCATTTTTATATTTAACTTTTACATACCCCAAAATAGAGACATAATGGGACAATAGGAATCCTGTACATTTTTCTAATATATTATCCAATTATGTAACAAGAGAACACAAAATACTTATTGTTCCCTTGATTATTAGTCACCAAGCTCTACAGGTCTATTGCTAAAAAGCCCCAGTCAGGCAAAGCTCCCCCATATCACCCCCTGGTTCTCACCTCTTGCCAGAGTGTCTTTTACTTTGGTCTTCCTGCCATGGCCTGGCCCGATAAATCCCACAGTAGAATTGACCATCTAGAATGCCTGTCTTTCAATGTGCCAAATGACCAATAGGAAGTCGCTATTTCAAGCCTCTGAATTAACATTACTACAACCGTGGTTCCCTCTCAGGTCCTCACAGTACTTGACCAATCACCTTTCAAGAGCCAATGGTACTATTATTTGAGCCAATCGCACGTCAGTTTTATTTTTATGACTGTTTTCTCTCTGGTCCTCACTTATTTAGACCAATAGGAAGTCGCTATTTCAAGCCTCTGAGTTAACATTGCTACAACCGCGGTTCCCTCTCAGGTCCTCACAGTACTTGACCAATCACCTTTCAAGAGCCAATGGCACTATTATTTGAACCAATCGCCCGTCAGTTTTATTTTTATGACAGTTTTTCTCTCTGGTCCTCACTTATTTAGACCAATCGTGAGTCAGACATCCTCCTTCCTACCTCCCATGTGTCTATGTGTCAAGACTTCCGCCTGACCTGCCTGACGTTGGGCGGTATTGTATTACATCTCCGTCGACATGGCCACAAAATTCACATATTACATTCGATTAGTTATAAAGGCCACCAATGACTATAATGTCTATATTTTTTGAAACTACAATCCACATGGTTGTTGCAAATCAAAATACTCCTGGAATATTGTAATTCTATTCACCACAAGCACGCTCAGGAATTCACGCATGCCTGGCCTGCCTGGAGGTGGGCGTTTTTATCACATGACTATCACTTCCTGTCCCTTATGTGTACCATGCAAAGGTTTGAATTGAGTGTGGATAACGTCGACTCACCATAAACATTTTTAATGAATGTCTATACTTTCGTTAACTCACTCTAATTATATTGAATTCCTTAATCCCCAGTAATTGATTTGACACTACCTGACCTATCCAGGCTAGTGCATGATGACATTGCAAATGGTGAAAGTTACACAGGCATCTAACCGGTAACATCTAAAAACTTTTAATATGGTATCTAAATAATCATTCATTTATTGTGATTAAATTTAAATGAATCGTTTTACAATTATTAATATGATACTGCCTGACCTGTTTGAGATTTTGCATGGTGACACATTACTTATTCTCAATCGAAGTACAGGTTCTATATTACGGCTTACAGTAACAAAATAATATGTTCTAATAGCAGCTATTAACGCAAACATCAATGTACCATCTCAAGTAAATAACAAAAAATGTATATACTTCCAACATGTTGTCAAACGACTTACGCTAGACACAGATCTATTGCTCACAGTAGTATATTTTCACAAGATGTAAATCTGTTACAAAAAATAGTGTAACTCATTGTCACTATTTAAACCCTGATCAACCGTTCTGCATTTACTAATCCATCTAGCTTCCTGTTGCCTTATTTTTAGTTCCCAATCACCCCTCTCACATTTGGAATAATCCTCTGTATTCCGTGAAATTTGATATTCCTTCTCATAGGGTGATTGTCTCTAATATGTTGAAAAATTGGCGATCTAACCTCCTCATTCACAATCGCTCTTATATGCTCTTGTATCCTCAACTTTAAAATTCTTTTGTGCTGCCCATGTAGATTTTAGAACATTCACATTGCAGTACGTAAATCACCCCACAACTGTTGCAATTTATAAATTCATTAATACTATACCACTTGTTGGTATTGTACTTGAACTCTTTGATCCGATTGATTTCAACCGCACAAACATTACATGAACCACATGTAAAGAATCCCTTAGGTTGATCTGGGAACCAATTCCCTCCCCTAATATTCCTAGGTTCTATGTAGTTCCTAGTAATTACTAGGTGATTTACGTACTGCAATGTGAATGTTCTAAAATCTACATAGGCAGCACAAAAATAATTTTAAAGTTGAGGATACAAGAGCATATAAGAGCGATTGTGAATGAGGAGGTTAGATCGCCAATTTTTCAACATATTAGAGACAATCACCCTATGAGAAGGAATATCAAATTTCACGGAATACAGAGGATTATTCCAAATGTGAGAGGGGGTGATTGGGAACTAAAAATAAGGCAACAGGAAGCTAGATGGATTAGTAAATGCAGAATGGTTGATCAGGGTTTAAATAGTGACAATGAGTTACACTATTTTTGTAACAGATTTACATCTTGTGAAAATATACTACTGTGAGCAATAGGTCTGTATCTAGCGTAAGTCGTTTGACAACATGTTGGAGGTATATACATTTTTTGTTATTTACTTGGGATGGTACATTGATGTTTGCGTTAATAGCTACTATTAGAACATATTCTTTTGTTACTGTAGTCGTAATATAGAACCTGTACTCGATTGAGAATAAGTAATGTGTCACCACGCAAAATCTCAAACAGGTCAGGCAGTATCGTATTATTAATTGTAAAACAATTAATTTAAATTTAATCACAACAAATGAATGATTATTTAGATACCATATTAAAAGTTTTTAGATGTTACCGGTTAGATGCCTGTGTAACTTTGACCATTTGCAATGTCATCAGGCACTAGCCTGGATAGGTCAGGTAGTGTCAAATCAATTACTGGGGATTAAGGAATTCTAATATAATTAGAGTGAGTTAACGAAAGTATAGACATTCATTAAAAAAATGTTTATGGGTGATCGATGTTGTCCACACTCAATGCAAACCTTTACATGGTACACATAAGGGACAGGACGTGATAGTCATGTGATAAAAACGCCCACTTCCAAGCAGGCCAGGCATCGTAATTCCTGAGCGTGCTTGGCGGTGAATAGAATTACAATATTCCAGGGAGTATTTTGATTTGCAATGACCATGTGAATTGTAGTTTCAAAAAAATATAGACATTATAGTCATTGGTGGCCTTTATAACTAATCGAATGTAATATGTGAATTTTGTGGCCATGTCGTCGGAGATGGTAATACAATACCGCCCAACGTCAGGCAGGTCAGGCGGAAGTCTTGACACATAGACACATGGGAGGTAGGGAAGGAGGATGTCTGACCAGAGAGAACCAGAGAGAACCAGAGAGAAAACAGTCATAAAAATAAAACTGACGGGCGATTGGCTCAAATAATAGTACTATTTTCTCCTGAAAGGTGATTGGTCAAGTACTGTGAGGACCTGAGAGGGAACCGCGGTTGTAGTAATGTTAATTCAGAGGCTTGAAATAGCGACTTCCTATTGGTCATTTGGCACTTTGAAATACAGGCATTCTAGACGGTCAATTCTACGGCGGGATTTATTGGGCCAGGTCGTGGCAGGAAGACCAAAGTAAAAGACACTCTGGCAAGAGGTGAGAACCAGGGGGTGACATGGGGGAGCTTTGCCTGACTGGGGCTTTTTAGCAATAGACCTGTAGTGCTTGGTGACTAATAATCAAGGGAACAATAAGTATTTTGTGTTCTCTTGTTACATAATTGGATAATATATTAGAAAAATGTACAGGATTCCCATTGTCCCATTATGTCTCTATTTTGGGGTATGTAAAAAGTTAAATATAAAAATGAGATTTATCACAACAATTTCCCCAAGCGAATAGGGCTTTATAAATTGGTTTTAAGCATACATATAACTTTTTGTTTTTTTGTTCAGGATAATCTTTTCCACTTGTATGGGTTGTGCAAATGAAGAGCTGAAGAACTGTAAGGATAAACGCTTAGGAGATACATTGGAGGTATGTTCCAAGAGGTGACTAAAGAAACTTAGCAGACAGTATGGCTGTGGGGGAGTTGATGATGGATAAGCATTTAAGAGATTTTTGCATGAGCAATTTTTTCCAGAAGTCTAAATATAATGTCATGATGCATGACAATAACAGTGTATATAGTACATGAGAGAAATCGAAGAGGATTGATGTGGTAGCAATAAGGAGGGTGCTGACACCACATGATGTGTTCCATCCAAAAACCATTAATGTTACTTTCTTTATGGGGATAATATATGGAAATTAGATTGTAAATAGGCAGACTCGAAGGGGCTGTTGAACAATGAAATTGATGTTTTTAATTTTGGGGAATGTGATTGAATTATTGATTTTCTAAAAATACATAGGGATCTATATTGATTTGTGTACTTATCCTTTTTTCCAGCTCTGATGACGTCCAAGTGAGGACGAAATGCGTAGGCTGACGATTGGATATTGTTATATTTGGCTGACGACTGGATACTGTTATATTTTGGAGCTATGATTTTCCTTTGAATTAATAAATGGAAAACACATATGAAATGAGTATGCCTATGGATTTGATTCTCGAAAAACAATAATTGATTGGATACCATAGCGGATACATTGATGCTCCTTTCCATTTGTAAAACCTCATCCAACCCATATTCCAATAGAATGGACCATAGTCGTGACCGGTTACCATAATCAAAGGCTGAAGTCAAGTCCATAAAAGCTAAATATATTGGTGAACTCTGCGCAATAGTATATTTCCCGATTATTAGGTTGAGGTTTAAGCATTGTTCACTAGTTCCTACCTTACTCCTAAAGACAAATTGACATGGTTGTAGGACAAAGATCTCTCCAGTTCATGTTTTAATCTTATTGTATAGAACCCTCCCTAAGATTTTCAGAGTGGTATAAATCAGGGAAATGGGTCTGTACCAACCAGGTTAGGAGCGGTCACCCTTTTTAAAAATTGTAACAATAATACTGGTTGACCAGGTACTTGGTAACAGGGCATTGGTTAGAATATTAAACATTTAGCAAAAGCGGGGCCCAAAAATATGGTTCGTGCTTAATGATGTCAATAGGTAGCCCATCAGGGCCTGGAGCTTTGTTTCCAGCCTCTGGTGTATAGCTTTCTCAACTTCAGGCAGGGATATTAATATCCCTGTAGGGGCTGGGAGCTCAAACAAATATTCATCATGTGTGGGAGCTGTATATATCATAGAAAAGTGAGCTTCCCAAGCCTCACTGGTTATATTACAGCTGATCGGTGTTAGTGTTTGTCCCATTGCTCTCATATCTTTAACGGCAGCCCAAAATATTTTTCCATTCTTTAAACTAGCGGCACTAGCAAGAGCATCCCATCGTTCATTTAGTAGTTCTTCCTTCCTCTGGGAGATAGCTAACTTATACTTCTTTCTTAACAACTGAATTGTAAGGTGACACCTCAGTTTAACGGATAGGGCCTTGCGTAGCTGACTATTTATCTCTGAACACTCGCTATTAAACCATCTAGGCCTGTGAGGTGTGACGACAGCAGGTTTCGATAGCGCAGATTTTATGGCTCCGCAAAGTTTAGTGAATGCACAAATTACCTTGAGATTGGGTTCTTGCGCTATAGACAGGAGTCGATACGTCTCAGATTATCCCTAACCACCCTATGAAACAAATCAGCGCTATTAACACCTCGCAACACTAATCTTAATTTATCTGTTGAGGGTACCAAATTCCTAGCACCACATTCTGTTTTATATGTGGGCCTGCAGGACAGTCTCAACACCACTTTGATCCGGTTATGATCGCCGTGGTGTGTAGGAACAACCTCAGCTTTCAATAAAGTCCTCTAGACCGGGGGAGATAAAGATATAATCAATAGTAGTGGCACTGCCCCTTCCTCTGAATGTTGGTTCAGATGAGTTATTATTATTGGTAACGCCCGCAATATCCATAACATTACTCAGATCATGAGTTTGCAAATGCTCCATCAGCTCCACACCCCTGTGGCAAATTTGACCTCTGCTGCTAGGCCTGGGGACGGCAGTATCTTCGTTGGGGAGCTTAGCATTAAAATCACCCCCAAACAGATGCCAGCTGTTTTATCAAAACCATTCAAGTCCTTTAGGATGGTGACAAAGTCAAACAAAGTAATGAAATTTGTGTTGGGGAGCTATGAAAATCGTTGTTGTAAAATGTAAACAGATAAATATATACCCCCCTTTTGTATTGTAGAGCTTGAAATGTATCACTTTGGGTGTGTAAAACCTTAACACTACCCCCCGCTGCAATGTTCACCCAAATTGAAAGGCCACCAGATGGACGACCGGATGTAAGAGATGGAGCTAAAACATTCGAACCCCTCAAGATATGACCTTAGTGGCCCAGGTTTCTTGGAACATGAGGATGTCCTTCTGCCTGACTATTTCTAGCCAGTCTGCTAGATCTATTTTAGATTGCAGGCCAGCAACGTTGCAGCTAAGTATATTCAGATCTTGATTATCACGAGCCTTGGGGGCGGATATAGCAACTTGGTCATGTATCTTGATTATAAGTGATTGGCATATAGATGTATGGTCGACGATGCATCTATATGCCCATCACATATAATCAAGATACATTACATTCATACAGGCCAGTCAGAGCCATTTGTGGGGCCAGTAGGAAAGTGCCCTTTTTGTATGGTCACCCCACACACATTTTTGCTCCAATGCTGATGGTTATGACTCTGATAGTGCATTGGAGTCTACTGCCCAGACCCCTGTGCCAGTGCTTTCTCCCTAAAACTGTTATGCGGGAATTGGCAATCCCAATTGACAGGAACGTTATCCCCCTTACAAGTCCCTAGTATATGGTAGCAGTGGCACCAAGGGCAAGGGTGGTAAAGGGGTCCCAAGGGCTTGCAGTACTGTTTATGCTACCCTGAGTGATCCAAACAAACAAGTACACAAAACCTGGGATCCGCAGTTCCCAGGCGGGCTGAGAGGTCCTCAATCAAGAGGATAGAAAGGACACGTCCTCCCTAGTTCATATAGTTATCAACACAAGAATGTCCCTTCTATAGTCGAATGGTTGCTCCCATACACTATCTTTAAGTGCTTCCTGAAAAACGGTCGAGCCCACCCCGATGTTTAGCAGTTGGGGTGAGCCCTATGATGAAGCATGTCACTATTAGAGTGAGTGAGGGCTATTTAAAGAAAAGGGTCTTTTTCCCTTCCCACCCGTAGCAACGGGTTGGACTTAATTCTGTTTCTCCTGTGAACTTCGTTCAGAAGAGGATCACCATCACACATTAAGGAACCCCCCACCCTATTTGGATCACTCTCTCGTTGCTTGTCTTACGTAGAGAGAAAGCAACCATTCGACTATAGAAGGGACATTCTTGTGTTGATGACCCAAATAAACTACTGACAGCAGGCCTGGCATTGCAGACTGCAGGAGCAGTGAAAACTGCTTGAACTTGACTTGTGTGGCAAAGTCAATGCACTATCTCTGGTATGTACCAGTTACCCCTAAAGAAGGCCTCCTAATGCCCAGGAGGCAGGGTGCACTATATCCAAGGTGTAGACATTTAAGTGCAAGCTTAAATGACCCTATAGAGCCATTTAGCATTAAAGGACACTATAAATGATAGACAGTCCATACAATAACATTGGGTGGCACCCAGACAACTCCCGAGGTCGGCAGCTCCATTATGGTACCGCCCAAATATGTCATGTTTGGTATCAAACAATGTGCCTTCTCACCCCTGACATGACTCCTGTCTACTGAGCAATGCAGCATGCACCCAGGTGGCTACCTTAGAGGTTGTCCACTTGGTTGCCCCAGCTTCTCTATGCTTTGGCTAGCAAGCCCCATTTACTGCATTTTCTGCCACCACAGCAGGATTCTGACCTCCTGTCAGGCAGTGTGATCACTCCCAGTAGTCAGGAACAAAGGTTTGAGCAGGAAGGAGGTCACACCTCCCTCCTCCTAAGCAGACTAGTGAAGTGGCAAATCAAGGTGGTGAGCTTCAAAGGCTGCACTGCCTCTGATATGCATCAGGGCTGACTCCCAGAGGAGAAAACACCCCTCCCATCCCCCAGGCACATTTGTAAACGGACAGGCAGGAAATTAGTTAGTCAAGGAGGTGTGCACACCTAGAAGGCTAGCCACACTTCCAGGGTGGGCAGCCTGGCCTTCACACTAAAATTAGATTTTTGCCATCTTTAGAAGTGGCAGAATAGTGGATTCTACCCCCGTATGTGGTCACCTCAAGGGAAGACTAGCTGCAGGGACTAGCAGCCCATTGGCTACTGGCTCCCACACCCTAAATCCCCTAAATATAAGATTTAAGGGACACCTCTGACACCAGAACCTCAGTTTTGAACAACCTGCATCAAAGACGAAATAAGAAGAGACCCATGTCAGCGACAACAAGACTTGCACAAAGCAAAAGAGGGATACCCTGCACCTGTTGCAACACTCTTGGAACTGCTTGATTCAGACTTATCCTAGGCTATCTCCTGGTTCCCCAGACAGAGGGACCGCCTGTGGAAGCCTGAACCACCCTCAGACTCCCCTGGACTAGTGGCACTAGGTCCATGCAAACTGCAGGTAAAACAACGCTACAGAACTGAAGAATTGCTGGCAATCTGGCCCTCTGAGAGATCACCGAAATCCAGAAAGCCTAGTGCACTAGGAGAACTGTAGTCCTGCCTTCCGCGAAGTTAGAGGCAGCTACCGCGTTCCCCTGGACCACTGGATGTCGAAGTTACTTCTGCTCTGCTTACCACTGCAAGGCTTGTTGGTCGTCAGGCAACTGATCCCTTTACTCAACGCTGCATTAAGAGGGAACGCCATCCGACCTTCAACCGACGTCAGCAACCACTCCGTTGTTGGGTCTTTGCATCTTTTTCCCCTGCAGCACCATTTCAGCGGTAAAAGCAGCTCCGCGGCTCCTGTTCAGCACCAGGGACAGCCAGAACAACTCTGCACCCCGGCTCCATGGGCCAGGTAAATTGAACTGACTGTCGTTGTTTGGTCCTGGGACCTTCATCACCTTTACCCTGCAAGGGTGCCTGGCAACTCGACCTGCATGTGACCGATTGTAACTGGTGGTTTTTCCCATTGACCGCAATGTTACATTTTCACTGTATTATTCTGCACTGATTTTATATTGCGTCAAAACTCTAACTCCGGTTATACGTATGCTATTCCGTTCATTTCGGTGTCTAAATTAAAATACATATATACTCTATTTTTATAAACTGGCGTTGGATTTCTCTCGAGTCATGTCAATAACTTATTGTCCATGTTGGTACTCTGAAATGCTTAACACATGTTCCTCTAGTAAAGCCTGACTGCTCTTTGTCACACTACCATGACTGAGCTAAGTATTTATTAGTGTGAATCCAAGGACCATCTTTGGGGTATCGTGATAGCATTACATGGTGAGGTCTAACCCACACACCACATAATACTCCACTTTGCTACAGGTCCTGGATCAAAAACTGCATGTGGCGCCCCATCCTACTTTTCATTCAAAGAATTAAAGGAGGAAATAGTGAAAATGGTGCATCTCAATGCACATTGGGCCCAGTGCTCAGTTTAAATGAATAAACATTTGAAGACAACTTTAATCCCAAGAATACAGGAAATAAAATAGTGATAGTTCATATCATATCAATTTAGTGAGATTTATGGAAAAAAAGGGATAGGGCTTGAAAGAAGGTTTACACGGTGTCTGGCTGTTCTCGCCAATGAATTTCTAGTAAAATATGTGTCAGATGATACTGAAAATGCATGTGCTTGTAACACTGCTGAAGAAAGCATGGTTAGATTTTAAAATTGCTTTACACAGGGTTATTGGTTCTCCCTAAGAAATTTATTGGAACAATGTGGAAAATTGTACATTTTGAGATACATATGGCCTTGAACATTAATGAATTCTAAAGAGCATAAAGACAACTTTAGAACACGGTTGTGCTTTTTCCCCAAGGAGATTTTGTGAAACTTAGGAACCACGCAGTGGTGAAGTGAACAGAAGTACAATACAAATGTATTAAGTGTCTTTTGTACTTCCCAAAGGGATCAACCTGGAAATTCAACTGCATAAATTATTTCAACAGGTTTTGTAGCACAGATATCAAACATAGAAATATTGTGGTAGCAGAATGTCATGGACAGACTATCGAGGGACAAAATATTGAAAGGTAAGTGCATATAGAGGAAGTATAAATCTACTGTTCTTAACTTCACATCTATGCACCTTGACAATGCATGCACACACACACAGCACTTTAAAACCACCCTGGTTCTCTACAGTGAGCATTGCTATTGCATGCTAGCTGGGTCATCTCTTTTCGAATGACAACTGCTGCCATTATCATTCCTGTCATGAAGAGGCAATGGTGGTGGGGTTGTTAAGGGAAGTTCTTAACCGCATCTTTCTAAAACTGCAGGTTCTTACTGGTCAGCACCATCCTCTTTCTAGAATAGCACTCTGAGGATCTCTTGATCTTTTGAATGCTTTTCTAAGGGCACTTGAAAGAAAACTCCCAATACCAAACTGTCTCTTTGGAACAGAGTGTTCCACTACTAAGATAGCTTAGTTGGTCAATGCACCTGCTGAAGTGATCTGAGCCTACCTCAACAGACGGCTCTTCTTCTACGTCCCCAACCGCCAGCTCCGCTCCGCCGACCTCTCCCTCGCCACCGTCCCCCGCATTCGAAGAACAACCACCGGCGGCAGATCCTTCTCACACCTCGCCGCCAAGACCTGGAACACCCTTCCACTAAGCCTACGAAAGACCCAAGACCTGCTGACCTTCAGGAGGCTACTCAAGACCAGGCTGTTCGACCAGTAGAGGCATCCCCCCCCCCTTCCCTCTCCCCAGCGCCTTGAGACCCTCGCGGGTAAGTAGTGCGCTCTACAAATTCTGTGATTGATTGATTGATTGAGTGAAATCTACGGGTCAGAGGTGCAAATGTAGTGTTAGTTAACTCATTCTTGAGAGACAAGTGCAATGGGCCTGAATAACAAAGTGATTTGCAGCGGTATGTAAAGATCTCACAAAACATGAATTTTCGTTCATAAATTGATTTATCCTTGTGTTAACAAGAACACACAATGGTGTAATATTATGTGCTGGGAAATCATACTCCAAAGGTGGGGAGTGGGCATTTTGTGGCCAAGATGCCCTGGAAAGACTGAGAACACAAACATTTTTGCCGATCCATACTCATCCTGGAAATGTTAGCCCACTTACTCCTGATTCAGTGTTCTTTAAGAGAGACACACAAGAAGACCCATTCTTGACCTCCCCCTGTGGGAAGTAGGATTCTAAAGTCTGTTTCCCATATTTGCCCCATTGGGGATTAAAGCTCTTCTTCCCTAGGATCACCTGGCACGAGTGGACTCGTTGCTTTCACCCTATTTTCCAGTCGCTCTACTCCCCGACGTAGTTGGTACAGACTGCACATCCTTGGAGGTGGGTGAGGGTGTTCTAGGCCTAATCTGCTTCTGCATAGAGAACTCTAGATGAGGCAGTTTCTTGCCCAGCCTCATTATCATTTCTAGTTACCTTAATTTGTATGAACTTTACTTCTTTCTCTATGGATATGGAACCTGGTTCACAAAGGTAACTTACACTTTTGAGTAATTTACACTTTTCAGTAAGTTTACTACTTTTTGCTACTCACAAAATTTGAGTATAAATTTACTCCAAAATCCGAGCGTAAGTTGCACTTTTGGAGTAAATTTACATTTGAATTTTGTGAATAGCCAATAAGTAGTAAACTTATTAAAGTTTATAAATTACTCAAAGGTGTAGAGCCCCAGGTCCTTCACTTTGGTGGAGACATGTGAGTAACACGTGTGGAGAAAATGTAAAGTTGGATTTTGTGAATAGCCAAAAAGTAGTAAACTTACTCAAAAGTATCAGTTAACTTTGTGAATCAGGCCCATTATCTTGCCTTCAGTGGCACCCACCCTTTAATATTAGTGCTCCAACAAAATCTTTAAGGAGTTCTTCTGTATTATGGATCCCATTTTAGGATCCCCTGAAGACTCAGTAGCCCCTGTTGGTTGCCTCCCTAATGACGTTAGTCATAGGCTGAAAAGATTGTGCAGTTACCTTTACAACCTCTCTTCCTTGGGTTTAAAGCGTCTTCAATCTTCATAACTCTATATATTCCCAGTCATAGAGTCAGGATGCCTCCTATCTCCTTGGCTCTGTGTGCGATGCCATCAAACCTAGAGTGCAATACCTTAGACTGGAGTCCATTTCTTGTATTTGGCCCTAAAGTTACCATCAAGCAGTGGGCTCCTAGGAGATATGCATTACCCTACATACAAGATCTGCCCCAGCCATGCACCCTTCTCCATGTCTCTCTTTATCATAGCCCCAAATTCAGGTCCGGACTCTATGATATCTGCCACACCGTCTCTTCCCTATTTGTGGGCTTTTGCTCCTAGCTTCATGGGCTCTCTGCTCCTAGGTTCACCAATTCCTCCACTAGTAACTGTGCTTGTGACGATTGCAGTGCACCTTCAGCCATCTTGAATCCTCCTCTCTTAGAGCCTGCGGTTCCGACTACCCGAGCACAGTGACCACTCCATGTCTCCTACGACCATTTAACCTACAGTGTGTGCTCTGCCCTCCTGGGCGCCACTCCAGACATCTCCTCTGGCATCAACTCCAACATGCCACCAATATTGACACTGGCTTCTTCCCAGTGGCGGCCATCATGGTTCGTGGGTGAGGGCACGCGGGGGGACGGGGGGAGGTAGTGGGTTCACGAGGATTTTGGGGGAAAAGTAAAAAATAATAATAAATGAAACTTACCTTGGCGCGCCGGTCCCGCGTCTCTGCTCCTGCTCTCAGAGGCACAGGAAGCACAGAAAAGGCTCCCCTGACCAATCACAATGCTACGTTGTGATTGGTTTTGAGCATCCTGGTTCGACGCTCAACCAGGGAATGGGGCTTGTTCTCCACGCAGGCTGTACTGCAGCCTGCATGGAGAACGGGGAAAGTGCGCATGACTGGTTTGGGCGGCCAGAGAGGGCCGACCAAACAGTCATTGCGCACTTAGGAGTGGGCAAACCACTCCTCCCCTGCCCTGCTCCGAGCCCCGCCCACCTGCAAAGCAACAGGAAACATAAAATAACTCGAAGTTGTTATAATTTTGTTTCCTTAGAAGTGTACTGCTTAAAAGCAGTGGTGCGACACGCCCCTGCTTCCGGCACTCGTTCCCGTTATTGCACTGTTATTTGTGTTGAGTAATTGCCTTTTGACAGTGCAATGAATTTAAAAAACAGTGCTGAAAACAGGCGACCCGACCGGTTGTTTTCCAAAATATTGTGGTGCGCCCGAGGGGCTGTTCTGGTTGCCTCTGAAAGTACATAAGGTCGAGAATACCTTCGGACATCGTCACAGTTATTTGTTGCTGGCTCCGGAGTCCGAAGCTGGTAAGAAAGAAGAGGAAAGACCAAGGAACCTCCTACGGAGAGCAGGTAGTCGCATTTCATCTGCCTTGTCCAGCTCGAACATGTATTTAAAAGCAGGAGCACTAACTCTGCTCTCGCGCAGGGTAGGTGCAAATATTGTTGCCGCCCCAGTTACATTTTGCCGCTCTTCCCTGATAATTAGGCCATATTTGGTATTTGCGTGGCTAATCTCTCAGTCGCCTGGTGGTGGCGCTGTAGGTAACTGCCTAGAAGTGCCTTGTCATGAGGCCACTGGAAGCTGCCGGTTCCAACCTAGCACTTATTCTGCACTCTATGACGAGAAACTCTAATTTTCTGTTAATGGGGTTCTAGCTCTGCCGTCTCATGTTTAATTCAGAGGGGTCGCTGTAAAATGGAATGATAGAATTGCGTAACTGATTCAAGGCTGGTAACTGTGTAGAATCTGAGAGCTATCTCTGCTGTCAAGGGAAGGAGCCTTTGCTATTTGTGTGAAGGACATACCTGTGTATAAGAACTGAATCTTTATTGTCTGAGTACTATGGTGGAAAGGGCTGGAAACAGAAACACATTTACTCTGGGATACCATAAACTGGGTCTATGGGGTGGCAGCAGAAAGGGGGTATAGGTACAAGGAGCCGGGAAATAAGGAGCGAAGTCTGAAATCAACCTAAACAGTTTTGTTTTAACTCTACCCTAAAGAAATTGGCAATAAGGACAAATGTGGTAGTGAATCTTATGTTATTTAATTGACTACCAACAGACAACGGGGCATATTAGCAAGACCGGCGATAAAATTATCGCCGTTTTAGCGGCAGGAAACTGCCGCTAAAACGGCGATAATGGGCTTGCTAATATGTGTTATAGAATTCCAATAGAAGTCCAGGTTAGATGTCCTGCACATCTAACCTGGGCTTCTATTGGAATTTATAACGCATATTAGCAAGTTCATTATCGCCGTTTTAGCGGCAGTTTCCTGCCGCTAAAACGGCGATAATTTTACCGCCGGTCTTGCTAATATGCCCCAACATTTTAAATATTTTACGGATTATGTCACCCACTGGAGAGATGTTTGTGTACCCAGCAATTTTCTGGATATAATAAAGGTAAAATTACTGAGTGATTAATGCACTTTCTGGAGAAATCTGTGTGCAATCTAGTCACATGCTTGTCTCGTCATAAAATAGCAGAGAGAGTCCATGTCCCTGCTACAAAGTATAATAATGAACATGCAGGTCAGAGATTTGTATTTTGATGCAGACAGCTCAGTGGGTTACAGCTTTTACTACAGAGATCCTTGTGTTATCTGCAGGTTACACATTAAACGTTTTGTAATATAGCTCAGTTATGAACCTGTATTTAGGAGTTTCATACAAACTGCAGGGCAAAAGTGTTTAACATTACTGTTTTTTGTCAATCTTTTGTTATTCTAAGGTTGGTAAAAAAAAAGTCTAATTTGCATAGTAAAAAAGACATAAAATTTAAACCTTCTTAGTTTGGATGCATAGCTCGTACAAACAGGACTTGGAAAAGTGAGAAACCTGCCTTCTTATCATAGTTTATCTATTAAGTAATCTGAGTGTTTTTTAGCATGCTTCAGAATTTCCCTAATGGGTACTTTGTCTCAAATTTAACGGATATTCTGTCTGCCTTATTACAAACATATTATATTGTAATGCACTTTGAATAAGACAGATGGGATATCAGCCACATTTGTGACAGAGTACCCATCTGCCAAACACTAAGGGTCAGATTTACTAACCTTTTACGCAATGCAACACAGCAAGGCAACTAGCTGCGCTGCGTTGCAAGGAAGAAAGCAGAAATGCGCCATATCTACTAAGAATGCAGCACACACAGAAAGTGGAAGTTACAAGGAGAAATGAAGATATTTCGTTATGCCAGCCTCCGTTAGGTGTGCCATAAAGGCAATAACGCAGGTTTACTACCTTTAAATATGGGTTTGCATCAAACTCTTTGGGTGGCTGCATGGGAATGCCCGTACTCCATCCATGGAATGTCTCCCCGACCCAAAGTAATGCAAAGCAGCGCTGTGCACTGTGTTGTGTTTTTATATTACTAAGCCACGCAAAGTCATGCAAATTGGGATTTGTGTGGCTTAGTAAATACAGCCCTATAGTTTGTGCCTGGGATGCGTTAAAAAAGTGATGTGACCCTTTTAGAAATTGGGTTTCTAGTTGGCAGAGGCATGCACCATGTCCAAGCAGGAACTACAATCCTAGTCCGGGTAAGTCACAACACACCCTAAATTATCCTGTGCTCACCCTCTGGTAGCTCGGCACAGAGCAGTCAGGCTTAACTTAAGAGGCAATGTGTAAAGTATTTGTCCAACACTTCAAATAGTAACACAGTAAAAACACCACAAAAAAGACTCCACACCAGGTTAGAAAAATAGAGCTTAATTTTATAAATAAATCAAGACCAAAACTACAAAAATCCAACAAGTAGAAAATCGAGATAAGACCTTTTAAAGATTAAATGTAAAATAGCGCTTAAAAGTAATAAGTGCTTAAATGGGTTATCTGGTCGCGCTGGACTGGGGCAAAGTCAAAAGTTCAGGCCGACTGCGATGGATCGTGGGCCGGATACAGGGACCCACTTGGGCCTGCTTAACCAAAGTACCTTTATTCGAGATGTGTCATTGTCGAGGAAGATGCAAGGTGCAGCCAGAGCAATGCGTCGGTGTCAAGCCACACAGTTGATGAGATGCGTCGATTTTCTCCTTGCAACTGAAGTGATGCGTCGGTACCAAGTGCAAAGCGCTGGTTCCAAATGCGATGCACAGCTGCTGCTCCAGCAGTATGTTCCAATGAGGATGTGTGAGTTCTGGATGTAGAAACACTTTAGGCCTCACTTGCAAGGGGCCAGGACTGGGATGGCACCACTTGGCAGGGCAGACACAGTTTGTAGAGACCAGATGCAGGTAGTTGAAGTCTTTGATATCCCTGAGACTTAGAACAGGAGGCAAGTCAGCAAGCCCTTGGAGTCACTCTGGGTTCAGGTGATGCAGGTCCAGTCCTTCTTATCCAGGCAGGAGGCCAGCAGGCAGCAGGGCAGCTCAGTAAGGCAAGAGCACAGCAAGGTAAGAGTCCAGCAAAGCAGCAGTTCAGCAGAGTAGCAGTCCTTTCAGCAGTACAGCAGTTCTTCTTCCTGGCAAAGTGGTCACAGGTCCAAAAGTGTACAGAAGTCATGGCGTCTAGTACTTATACCCAGTTGTGCCTTTGAAGTGGAGAGACTTCAAAGAAAGCTTTGAAGTGCACAGAAGTCCTCCTTTTCTGCCCTGGCTCCAGACTCACTACAGGGGGGTATGCAGCCCTTTGTGTGTGGACAGGACACAGCCTATTCAGGTGTGAGTGTGAGGCTGTGCCCAGCTCTTCACTCCCATCTCCCAGGATGGCCCACCAAGATATACCTAAGCTTCCTTTATGTGGGATGTCTAGAGGGAATACACACAGTCAGCTGTCACCCAGCCCAGACTGAAAGAGACAGGCAGTAAGCACCAAATGGCTAAAGTAAGTAAATACCAACTTTCTAAAAGTGGCATTTGCCAAGCTGTAATTTAAGATCCAACTTCATCAAAAGTTGTGATTTTAAATTGTGAGACCAGTGACCCCAAACTTGAAAAGTCCATCTCCTCACAATTGGGAATTACACTTAAAAGATGTAATAAGGTATTCCCAATGTTATCATATGGGGGAGATAGACCTGCAGTAGTAAAAAACGAAATTGGGATATATTCACTACCAAGACGTGTAAAATTTAAACATACCTGTCCTGCCTTTTAAATACATTGCACCCTGCCTTGTGGGTTAGACGGGGCCTGCCTTAACCCCTTCGCTGCTAGGCCTTTCCCCCCCCCTGTGCTAAGCCTTTTTTTGGCTATTTGGGGTAGTGCGCGCTTAGGCCCCTGTAACTTTTTGACCACATAAGGTATCCACGCCAAATTTGTGTCCTTTTTTTCTAACATCATGGGGATTGTAAAGGTACCCAGGGTTTGTGGATTCCCCTGGAGGGGACCCAGAAATTAGCCAAAATACAGCAAAATTTTGTTTTTTTGGGGAAAAATGCGAAAAAAAGGCTACAGATGAAAGCGTCTTGTTTTTTCCCTGCAAATGGCATCAAAAAAGGGGTTGTGGTGCTGAAATCACCATCTTCACAGCTTTCAGGGACAAGCAGACTTTTGTCAGAAAACCAACTTTTTTTACACAGTTTTGGCATTTTTCTGGGACATAGCCTATTTTTGCTATTTTTGTGCTTTCAACCTCCTTCCAGTTAATGGTAGAAATGGGTATGAAACCAATAATAGATCCTGAAAAGCCATACATTTCTGAAAAGTAGACAAAATTCTGAATTCAGCAAGGGGTCATTTGTGTAGATCCTTAAAGTTTTCCTTATAGAAACTAACAGTTAAATGAAGGAAAAATTGAAAATTAGTTGAAAAAAACAGCCATTTGTGTCAACGTTTTCACCTGTAACTTCTTCTAATTTTGACAGCTATTTGAAAGCAATATACCGTTATATCCGCTGGACCTTTCTGGTTGTGGGGATATATAGGACTTGTAGGTTCACCAAGAACCCGACGAACCCAGAGCCAATAACTGAGCAGCATCTTGCAATGGTTTTTTATTATGTGCCGGGTATATAGCAATTATTTTGGGAAAATGTATACATGGAAAAATTGTTATGAAAGACACCTATGTATTTCTGAAATGGTAACAAAATGTAGATTTTAGAAACAGTAGATATTTGCACATTTCCGAAATTGGGAGTACCCATACTAGCATGAGAATTATAGGTCATTTTTCAAAATGACTTATTTTTTACACATTGTCTTTCATTTGGAAGGCAGAAATGCATCGAAAGTCAATAGGTAATAACAGTTGCTCTACAATTCTGTGTTACCCTAAGTCTCCCGAAAACAATGGTACCTCACTTGTGTGGGTAGGCCTAGTGCCCGCGACAGGAAGCAGCGCAAAACGCAACGTCGACGCACCTCAATTTCGCAGTGAAAAATGACCCTTTTTTGGCAGAGTGCCTAGCTGTAGTTTTTGAACCCTAGCTCTGCCGGCACCTAGGGAAACCTAGCAAACCTATACATTTTTGAAAACTAGACACCCAGGGGAATCCAGGATGGGGTGACTTGACTGCCTCCCACCAGGTTCTGTTACCCAGAATCCCTTGCAAACCTAAACAATTGTAAAAAAAAACACATTTTCCCCCCATTTCTGTGGTGGAAAATTCTGGAATCTGCGTGGATCCACAAATTTCCGCCCACCCCGCGTTCCCCAAAGTCTTATGAGAAAAATGGTACCTCACTTGTGTGGGTCGGCCTAGTGCCTGCGACAGGAAACGGCGCAAAACGCAACGTGGTCACACCTCAATTTCACAGTGAAAAATGACCCTTTTTTGGCAAAGTGCCTAGCTGTAGTTTTTGAACCCTAGCTCTGCCGGCACCTAGGGAAACCTAGCAAACCTATACATTTTTGAAAACTAGACACCCAGGGGAATCCAGGATGGGGTGACTTGACTGCCTCCCACCAGGTTCTGTTACCCAGAATCCCTTGCAAACCTAAACAATTGTCAAAAAAACCACATTTTCCCCACATTTCTGTGGTGGAAAGTTCTGGAATCTGCGTGGATCCACAAATTTCCGCCCACCCCGCGTTCCCCAAAGTCTTCCGAGAAAAATGGTACCTCACTTGTGTGGGTCGGCCTAGTGCCCGCGACAGGAAACGGCACAAAACGCAACGTGGTCACACCTCAATTTCGCAGTGAAAAATGACCCTTTTTTTGCAAAGTGCCTAGCTGTAGTTTTTGAACCCTACCTCTGCCGGCACCTAGGGAAACCTACCAAACACACACACATTTCTGAAAAGTAGACACTCGGGGCTTCCAGGGAGGTATGGCTTACGTGGATCCCCCAACGTTTCATTACCAGAATCCCCTGCAAACCTCAATTTTAGCTGAAGAAAATCACTTTTGTCAGAAATTTTTGTGTGGGAAAGTGTGGCATCACCGGGCTCACACAAATTTCCTACCACCCAGCGTTCCCCAGGTCTCCCGATAGAAATGGTGCCTCACTTGTGTGGGAGGCCCAAGTACCCGCGACAGGCAAGGGCCCAAAACGTAGTGAGGCGACATCAAAATTGCCTATCTCAAAACCACCTGGTTTTGCAAGGAGGTCACCTGGGTTTTGGCCCGTGCTTGGCGGACATCTAGGAAACCTACCAAACCAACACATTTCTGAAAAGTAGACACCCGGGGCTTCCAGGAGGTATGGCTTGCGTGGATCCCCCAACGTTTCCTTACCCAGAATCCCCTGCAAACCTCAATTTTAGCTGAAAAAATCACTTTTTTCACACATTTTTGTGTGGGAAAGTGTGGCATCACTGGCCTCACACAAATTTCCTACCACCCAGCGTTCCCCCAGGTCTCCCGATAAAAATGGTGCCTCACTTGTGTGGGAGGCTCAAGTAACCGCGACATGCAAGGACACAAAACGTTTTGAGGCAACATCAACATTGCCTATCAAAAAATGTTTTGGGCCCTTGCCTGTTGCGGTTACTTGGGCCTCCCACACGAGTGAGGCATCATTTTTATCGGGAGACCCGGGGGATCGCTGGGTGGTAGGAAATTTGTGTGAGCCCGGTGACGCCACACTTTCCCACACAAAAATTTCTGAAAAAAGTGATTTTTTCAGCTAAAATTGAGGTTTGCAGGGGATTCTGGGTAAGGATACGTTGGGGTATCCGCGCAAGCCATACCTCCCTGGAAGCCCCCGGGTGTCTACTTTTCAGAAATGTGTTGGTTTGGTAGGTTTCCCTAGATGTCCGCCAAGCACGGGCCAAAACCCAGGTGACTCCCTTGCAAAACCAGGTGGTTTTGAGATAGGCAATTTTGATGTCGCCTCACTACGTTTTGGGCCCTTGCCTGTCGCGGGTACTTGGGCCTCCCACACAAGTGAGGCACCATTTTATCGGGAGACCTGGGGAACGCTGGGTGGTAGGAAATTTGTGTGAGCCCGGTGATGCCACACTTTCCCACACAAAAATTTCTGACAAAAGTGATTTTCTTCAGCTAAAATTGAGGTTTGCAGGGATTCTGGGTAAGGAAACGTTGGGGATCCAAACAAGCCATACCTCCCTGGAAGCCCCCGGTTTCTACTTTTCAGAAATGTGTGGGTTTGGTAGGTTTCCCTAGGTGGCCGCCGAGCCCCGGGCCAAAACGTCATGGGACCCCCTTGCAAAACCAGGTCGTTTTGTGATAGGCCATTTTGAGGTTGCCTCAATACGTTGTGGGCCCTTGCCTGTCGCGGGTACTTGGGCCTCCCACCCGAGTGAGGCACCATTTTTATCGGGAGACCTGGGGGAACGCTGGGTGGTGAGAATTTTGTGTCAGCCCGGTGATGCCACAACTTTACCACACAAAAATGTGTGAAAGGGATTTTTTCAGCAAAATGTCAGGTTTGCAGGGGATTCTGGGTAAGAAAACGTTGGGGGATCCACGCAAAACATACCTCCCTGGAATCCCCCGGGTGTCTACTTTTCAGAAATGTGTGGGTTTGGTAGGTTTCCCTAGGTGGCCGCCGAGCCCCGGGCCAAAACGTCATGGGACCCCCCTTGCAAAACCAGGTCGTTTTGTGATAGGCCATTTTGAGGTTGCCTCAATACGTTGTGGGCCCTTGCCTGTCGCGGGTACTTGGGCCTCCCACCAGAGTGAGGCACCATTTTTATCGGGAGACCTGGGGGAACGCTGGGTGGTGGGAAATTGGTGTCAGCCCGGTGATGCCACAACTTTACCACACAAAAATGTGTGAAAAAAGGGATTTTTTCAGCAAAATGTCAGGTTTGCAGGGGATTCTGGGTAAGAAAACGTTGGGGGATCCACACAAGCCATACCTCCCTGGAATCCCCCGGGTGTCTACTTTTCAGAAATGTGTGGGCTTGGTAGGTTTCCCTAGGTGGCCGCCGAGCCCCGGGCCAAAAACCCAGGTGACCCCCCCTTGCAAAACCAGGTTGTTTTGAGATAATGTGTTTATTTCTGCAGCGTGAAAATTTTGGCACAATATTGCAAGGAAAATGTGACAGACATTTTGAGGTTTGCAGGACATTGTAGGTAACATAACTTGTTGGGATCCACAAGAGAGATATCACCATGTACTCCCATGGGTGTTTCGTTTACGACAAGATCTACAGTTGGTAGGTTATTCTTAGACGGAATGTACACCTTGGCAGACAGACTAAAAAGACAAAGATTACTGCACAGCCATCTATTCCTCAAGCACACACACATACTGGTTGGATTTGGCACGAGGGCAAGTGATGGTTCAGTATATACAATTTTATTAACAAGAGATTTCACAAAAATGAAATGCACTGTCAATAATTGAAAGGACAAAAACTGAACCAGTGACTCGCAGCTCGTGAGCTGTAAAGCCACGTCAAGGCCCCAACCGCTTTACAGGCCATTCACACACCTTTCATACGTGATACACACAAGACCATTCACACCACCAGGCACGAAATAAACACATTACAACATTCACAAAAAGGGACAAGGTACACCCTGCTTGAGAAAGACAAAAAAAAAATATTACGGCACAGCCATCTAATCCTCAAGCACACACACATACTGGTTGGATTTGGCACGAGGGTGAGTGATGGTTCAGTATATACAATTGTATTAACAAGAGATTTCACAAAAATGAAATGCACTGTCAATAATTGAAAGGACAAAAAACTGAACCAGTGACTCGCAGCTCGTGAGCTGTAAAGCCACGTCAAGGCCCCAACCGCTTTACAGGCCATTCATACACCTTTCATACGTGTGACACATACAAAACCATTCACACCACCAGCCGCGGGCCCATCACATTACAACACTCACACCAGCAGACAGCGCCATTCAAGGGCCCATCACTTTCACACGCCCACATTCCTAACACATCAACCACACAAGCTGATGGATTGCGTGGAGTGTCGCTCGGCTAGCAGTGTGTGTAGTGACCAGCAGCAAGTCACTACTCACACACCGCCAGCTGAGCGCCAGTCCATGCACACCGCCAGCCAAGCGCCACTACACGCACACCGCCAGCCAAGCGCCACTCCACGCACACCGCCAGCCAAGCGCCACTCCACGCACACCGCCAGCCAAGTGCCACTCCACGCACACCGCCAGGCAAGCGCCACTCCACGCACACCGCCAGCCAAGCGCCACTCCACGCACACCGCCAGCCAAGCGCCACTCCACGCACACCGCCAGCCAAGCACCACTCCACACACACGGCCAGCCAAGCGCCAGTCCACGCACACAGCCAGCCAAGCGCCACTCCACGCACACCGCCAGCCAAGCGCCACTCCACGCACACCGCCAGCCAAGCGCCACTCCACGCACACCGCCAGCCAAGCGCCACTCCACCCACACCGCCAGCCAAGAGCCACTCCACGCACACCGCCAGCCAAGCGCCACTCCACGCACACCACCAGCCAAGCGCCACTCCACGCACACCGCCAGCCAAGCACCAGCCTACACACACCACCATCACATTTAGGATTTTTTTATACAAAAAAGAAAACACAAACAAATTGCAAATAGATACAAATCTACAAACACAAAATCAGAAACTAAATACATTGCACTAATGCCAACCTTGAAACAGAACAACAATTCTTAAACATTACAGACCAGGCAGTTCACTTTACCACTCATGGTTGCTCCCAATAATTCTTTTGCTTGTGGTACGCTCTATAACAAGCAGGCACACACAGCCCAGGGTTAGAAGGACACTCAGGGCAGTACATACGAGTCTCCTTCCGCGCACCTCTTCACCAACAGACTCTACATCTCCTAGTGGGAAAGTCTTTTGAGGGTGTAGGAGGAATGTGATCAGGAAAGTGGCGATCTTTCAATCGAGCCACATCCTCCACCACTCCAACTCTAGGAACACTTGCCTGTTCCACAACAACAAGGCTGCCTATGACAGACTGCTGAAACTGAACAAAAGTCAACTTTGACGCAGGAGAACACTCCTTGAACACAACAAAAGCATTGAAAGTTGCTAAATTGAAGAGATGGATGGCCAACTTCTTATACCAAATGTAAGACTTACGAATAGCAGTGTAAGGTTCCAACCTCTGATCTACTCTATCAACACCACCCATGTGCTTATTGTAGTCTAAAATGCACACAGGTTTGCGCACTTCAGCAATCTGACCCCAAACAGCCACAGGTGAAGTACTCTCATCATGGATGGTAGTCAGCATGTACACATCCCTCCTGTCCACAAATTTCACAGCTAGTAGTTCATCACTACGCAAGGAACTGCACTGTCCCCTCTGAAGTTTTTTGCAAACAAGCTCTTTTGGATAACCTTTACGGTTAGAGCGGATTGTGCCACAAGCAAAAGTGTCCACTTTGAACAATTCCTTAAACAATTGCACAGCAGTGTAGAAGTTATCAAGGTACAAATGGTGGCCTCTGTTAAACAGTCCTCTAGCAAAATCCCACACAATTTTCTCTGAAACTCCAAAAGTGGACGGACAACCAGGGGGGTCAATAGTGGAATCCCTACCAGTGTACACACGCAAATTAAAAACATATCCTGTCCTATTCTCAGACAACATATACAGCTTAATTCCATAGCGTGCCCTCTTGCTAGGAATGTACTGCCTAAAAACCAAACGGCCCTTGAACAGGACCAAAGACTCATCAATAGATATTTCTTTCCCTGGAGTATAGATCTCTGAAAATCGATCTACAAAGTGATCAAGAACAGGCCAAATCTTAAAAAGACGGTCACATTCAGGGTGATCTCGTGGCAACGCCAAACCATTATCAACAAAATGCAGCATCCGAAGCAAAAGTAAATACCGATCACGAGTCATAACTGCAGGAAATATGGCCGTTGCCATCAAGGGACTGGTAGACCAATATGAACCCATGGACGGCTTCCTTATCAAACCCATCAAAAAAGTCAAACCCAAAAACTTCTTCATCTCTTCCAGATTTGTGGGACTCCACCGGGTAGCTCTAGAATGGGGCCTAAGTCTGGCACTGTTGTCCCTCAAAAACTGTTCAGCATACAAATTAGTCTGCTCAACAATCTCACCCAAAAATACATCATCCATAAACAACTGAAAATACTGTATAGGCAAATAATGTTCACAATCCACTCTACACCCTGCATAACCACTAAAGGCAGGCAACACCGGCTGCACCATGTTTGGATCAACCCAGAGTCCAGCACTTCCAGTAGGAAGCCTAGCAGCCCCAGGCTGCAATACAGATGCCTCTTGCACCATCGGCACATTAGTATCCTCCTCTAAAACAGGCACTTCATCTGCACTGAGAGTACCTTCATCATCCGATGATTCCATGTGGAGAGAAAACTCACTGCCTGAATCTTCCCCTCCCTCCTCTCCCTCAGACGCACTGTCAGTCTCATAATCCTGCTCAGAGGAAGATTCAAGAAGCAAACCAACCACCTGCTGAGCAGTCATTCTACGGCTAGCCATAATGCTTACTAATAAAGGTTACTTGTCAAACAAGTCAACAACAACAAACCCTTTGTAAAAAAAAAAATAAACAAAATGTAGCTTTATCACAAAGACCTATATACTCCAACACTAAACCACTCACGTGACAGAAGCAGCTAGACTCACCACCACCTACTCTGCACAGACACAGTAAGGATCAACAATATCCCACTAAAAAAGAAGAAAAAAAATTACACATAAGACAATGCAAAACATCGCAAAGAATTTCATGCTCTGAACACTAACAAATATGCTGCCATTATGACACCACTTACAAAAAAATTCATTCATGCATGACAATAATACTCATTTGGAGTACACACAACAAAAATATTTTTCTTACCAAATAAATGCAATTACGCAAAACTGCAGAACAACCACTGCCGAAACCGCAAACAGGAATCAAAAGCTTTACACTAGAATAAAAAGGAGAAAAAAACATTACAATCACATATGCAAATAATGCAACAGTCCACACACAATCCACCAGCCAAGCTAAGGGGTAGGTGGGCCAAAGAGTATAAATAAAATATTCACCCCCGTAAAAGGGAGAAACCCTTGCCCTTTTGGCCACTCCCCAACACAAAAATTAAAAAAACCCTGGTGTCTAGTGGCTTCTGCCCTCCTTGGGGGCAGATGGGCCTAAAAACATACTGCTATTCTGCCACCCAAAGAGGGCAGAAATGGCCACAATCATCCTCCCATAAAGGGGAGCGACCCTTGCCCAAGGGGCCGCTCCCCAACATAAAAAACCCTGGTGGCCTAGTGGACCTACAAAAAACAAATCAGCCGATCTGCCCCTCAGGATGGCAGAAACGGCCAAATTAATGCTCCCCAAAGGGGAGCAACACTTGCCCAAGGGGCCACTCCCCAAAAACAAATCCCTGGTGGTCTAATGGGCCCAATTTTTTTAAAAAAACATGGCGATCTGCCCTCCTGGGGGGCAGACACAGCCACAAATATTGCCCCCAAAGGAGAGTGACCCTTGCCCAAGGGGTCACTCTCCACAAATAAATGCCTGGTGGACTAGTGGGAAGATACCTTTATCTTCCGCACACGATCTCTCCCTACTCAACTCTACTCTCAACTCTATTCACAACTGGATGTTAGCTCACCAACTCATTCTGAATCCCGCCAAAACTGAATTTCTCCTCCTCTCTACCTCTCTCTCACCTCCTCCTGTTCAATCTTGGATGGATCAGCTGAACCTACTCAACAACAAACCCATCATTGTCGACAGCGCTAAATCCCTAGGTGTCATTCTTGACAAAAGACTCAACCTAATCTCCCACATCAACTCTATTGCTAAGAACGCACGTTACCAGTTGCGCCTTCTATGGGGGATCCGTCGGTTCTTCCCGGAGAAAGACTTAAAAACCTTGGTACAATCTCTGGTTCTCTCAAGACTGGATTATTGCAATTCTCTTCTGACGGGCCTACCCAAATCCCACCTCTCCCCTCTCAAATCCATCCTCCATTCAGCAGCTCGCTTCATTTCAGGGTCTAAACGAAGCGACCACGTCACTCCTATCCTGTCCTCTCTTCGATGGCTTCCGATCGAGGCAAGATCTATTTACAAAACTGCCTGCATCACACACAAAGCCTTACACACGTCCTCCCCTCGTTACCTGGCGAATAAATTGAAATTGTCCGGTGGCTCTCGCCCTTCTCGCAATGCGGAAAAACTTCTGCTTGAGCCCCCCCGTCTTCAAAAGGGAAAGATCGATGGCGCAATCCTTCTCAGGCAATGCGGTGAGAATCTGGAACTCGCTTCCCCCATTGCTCTGTGCCACCTCCTCTACCCGGATCTTCAAAGCTGACCTCAAATCTCTTCTCTTCCAAAGACACTTTCAGAACTAATACTTTCACTCTCAGCCCCCTCTAGGAAGTTCGCTCTTCATTGTAAATTTGTACTTTTTCCTGTACATTCCTCACCCTTGCGTGCTGTGCTGCATTTGTGTACCCTTCATTTTAAGTCTCCTGTTTAATTCACGCCCTCTCTACTCCCTCAAGGAAGTTCTTCCACTATAGGAAACTCTGTACTCCATGCCTATAGAAGTGCCTTCCCAGTGTGTTCTGAGTGACTGCCACTTATTGCAGTATTATACCTCTATTTGTATTTTGTATCTCATGTATCTTGTAACGCATACCTCTTTTTGTATCTTGTTTGTTTTATTTGCACAATTGTCACTTTTTCCTCATGTAATGTAACGCTTCCTTTTGTATTATGCTCACTTGTAACCTTCTCCTCATGTAATGTTACTGTTCCTATTGTAAAGCGCTCTGACACCTTCGGGTAAAGCCTGCGCTATATTAAAAACTGCCCCCCCCCAGGGGGCAGACCACTAAACACATATGGCCCCCAAAAGGGGAGCGACCCTTGCCCAAGGGGCCGCTCCCAAAACAGTATTTTCACTTTAAAAAAAAACAAAAAACAATTCCCTGGTGTCTAGTGGGCATTCCTGCTGCACGATCGCATGATCGTGCAGCAGGAATGCACAAAAGAGGCATGGGGGAAAGGAAAACCCTTTCCTTGTTACTGTTCGTATTGTGAAGCGCTCTGACACCTTTGGGTACAGCCTGCGCTATAATAAAAAAACTGCCCCCCCCAGGGGGGCAGACCACTAAAAACATATGGCCCCCAAAAGGGGAGCGACCCTTGCCCAAGGGGCCGCTCCCCAAAACAGTATTTTCAGTTTAAAAAACAAACAAAAAAAATTCCCTGGTGTCTAGTGGGCATTCCTGCTGCACGATCGCATGATCGTGCAGCAGGAATGCACAAAAGAGGCATCGGGGGGAAAGGAAAACCCTTTCCCTCGATGCCTCTTTTCTTTGAAACCCCCCCTCCCCGGAGCTAAAATTCACCTTATTCCCCGACGCGCTGGAAGCAAATGGCTTCCAGCGTGTCGGGGAACAAAGGGAAACCCCCAATGACGTCAGCGCGCGGGGGGCGGGGGGAGGCAGGGGAAGCCCTTCCCCTGCCTCCCCCCCAAAAAAACAACGATTGGATTCCCACGGGGGGAGCGCCAGCGCTTCCCCGTGGGTGGTCTTATGACGAGCTGGACTCGTCATGAGCACACGACCACTGTGTGCCATGACGAGTTCAGCTCGTCATAAGCGTCGAAGGGGTTAAGGGTGACTTATTTGTATAAAAGGGAAGGTTTAGGACTGGCAAAAGGTTTAACCTGCTAGGTTGACATGGCAGTTTAAAACCGCACACACAGGCTCTGCAGTGACACGCCTGAGACATGGTTGAGGGGCTACGTAAGTGAGTGGCACAATCAGTGCTTCAGGCCCGCTAGTAGCATTTACTTTACAGGCCCTGTGCACATGTAGTGCCACTTTACTAGGGACTTATAAGTAAATTAAATATGCCAATTGTGGATAAGCCAAGGTTACCATGTTTAAAGCAGAGAGCACATGCACTTTAACACTGGTTAGTAGTGGTAAAGTGTTCAGAATTCTAAGGCCAGCAAAATCGAAGTCAGCAAAAAGTAGGAGGGAGTTAAAAATGTTTGTGGGTGACCCTTCAGAGAGAGCCATTTTCCAACAGACCCCAATTCAAAATTTTAGTTAATCTGGGCCTAAATGAGCCCTTTTGTTTCCTGGTATCAAAGTTTCATACTCCACCTCCCTCCCAGAAATTCTGAGACTGGAACAAAATGAGTATCTATTGCTGTTTAAGTGAGGCATTTGTGTTGGTGCTGCAGAAGCTGAAACCAAAGGCAACCCAAACACCCAGCAGGTTGCTGCTCTTAACGAAAAACACACAAAGTGCGGGTGCCACTGAACGTGTCCAGATGTTGACAAATTGCACTGGTGTGCAGCAGTTTTCACTGGGGCTGCCCTGGATCAAAGATGCTGCTCAGTAATAGCTGCTGGATCAGGGATGTGGCTAGATCGCCCTCATTTCCAGCACTGATGGGGAATAATTCTGTTGTTGAAGTGCAAAGCTTGTTTGCCTTTCTATTTGCACTGCATGTGGATGGCTCTTGTCTCTCTATTTGTTTTTCTGAATATCTGCAGATCTGTGTGTCGGTTTGCTTGTCTATATTTGTTTCTCTTTTGTCACTGCCTTGCTGTCTCTGTTGACGTGTCTGTGTTCCTCTGTCTATTGGTTTGTATATGTCTATACATCTCTGAAATGCAGAATGCCTGGCTGAATGCTCAAACTCTTAAATCCTGTGATTGTGATATTTGTACAAACAACCAGACATTTGTCTTCTCATGCTTTTTAACTTTGCTGCCTTTGGCGGCCCTCTATGGCCTCAGGTGAAATGTCTTGAGTCTTGAGTTGGTACGATTGGTGCCAGGTTATAGGGGCTTGTGAGGCTTGGGCCCAACCAATAATTTGTAAGTTCCCAAGCATGGATGCTTGACCTGACAGTCTTGGCGTGGTCTTCATCCAAACATTTTGCCTACACCCCTCCTGTTTTCAGAAATTCATTTTTGTTGGCCATAGGACTGTGCACTTTACCACTGCTAACCAGTGCTAACATGCTTGTGTTCACTTCTTAAACATGGCAAAAATGTCTTACACAAAATTGACACATTTAATTTACTAATAAGTCATAGTAAAGTAGTACTACATGTACCCAGGGCCTGTAAATTAAATGCTACTAGTGGGCCTGCAGCACTTATTGTGCCACCCACTTAAGTAGCCCTTTAAAACGTGTCCTAGGCCTGCCATTGCAGCCTGTAAGCAATTTTATAATGCAAATTTGAGTTGCCAAAATAAACCTTTTGCCAGGACTAAGCTTTCCTTTTTAATACATATACATCACCCCTAGGGTAGGCCCTAAACAGCCCGTAGGTCTGGGTGCAGTGAATTTAAAACGTTGGACACGTACCTTTACATGTCCTGGTAGTGAAAAACTCTTACATTTGTTTTTCACTACTGCAAGGCCTACCTCTCCAATAGGATAACATTGGGTTACCTTATTATATTTAATAAGTGCTAATGTTTGATTGGGAACAGGTAGACAAGTTATGTTTGTCTCAAATTAATTCCAATTTAAAACCCTCTTTAATGGTGAAGTTGGATTTTAAGTCAAAATTCTGAAAAAAGCCCCTTTGAGTAAGTTGGAATTTTTTTCTCTCAATCATATGCCTGAGTCACGTGACTGGGTGTAGTTGACAGTTGGCCTTTGTGTATTCCTCCCAGAGAGTGAGACAAAGGGAGACTAGCTGTTGGCAGGATGGGCCATCCTGCCAGGATGGGAGGGGCGGAGCTGTTCCCTGACCCACTTACAATTCAAAGTGCTGCCTCCAACACATTCACAAAGAATTCGACCCCATCCTTCCTTCACCCTAGACCTCTTGGAGCCTGGGCAGAGGGAGAAAGGAAATTCCCAGAACCAGATGCAGTAAGGCCTAGAAGTTTTTCTCATTTCAAAGGCTGGCACCAGATATACATATTAGAACTTCAGACCAACTCTTCATTTTACTCGTGTACCTACAAGGACCCCCAGAAGGACTACCTTGTACTTCAGAGGACTGCCCTGCTTCTTGAGGCCTGCTTTGTACTTCAGGGAACTGCCCTGCTGCTACCAGAGGTCTGACATGCTGCTTGGGGGCTGCCCTACTGCTTGAGGTTTGCCTTGCTGCTTTTTCCCAGAACTACCAGAGTGACTCCATGTGGCAGTTGCTGACCTCTTATTCTGAGCTACAGGGACACAAGAAGCCCTAGAGGCCTGCCTGCAACTGCCCAGCTGACCTGCTGGAACTGTACCTGCCTGGACCTGCAACCAGTCCTGCCTGACCCTGCTGGCCTCTGCTGGAGTGAGGTCCTTATCCCCTAGTTTTTTTTTTGTTTAAATATCTTTATTTGCATTTTCATACCATATTCAATTTACAACATACCGTTATTGAAAAATGACTCCTGAATGCACTGTGGATTATCAAATAACACATTTCAATGTTTCAGATAGTGACCGAGGATATCTGTCTGCAATAATCAACAATTCAATATGTACTAATCTGATATCAAACTTAAAGTACCACAACGCTTTCTAGAGAAGTTAAGACACTTCTTTCAGGGTAAACAAGAGCATTAATTCTGCCCAAAAAGACAACAGTTTAGGGTAAACCGGTCACGAGTATTAGTTGGTCTGTGTATAATATACAACATGTATCCAGGAAATCTAAAGTCAACGCAATTTACAGTAATTACAAAAATCCGGATTTGAGGCAAATAAAATACATATTTAAAGTTTAATAATCTTCAATGAAAACTATAACCAACAATATAAAACAAAGCACGCCATCTTAGCACATTGCACCATTGCCGGGATCCAGAGCTGGGAAAGGAGTCATGCATAGTATAAGAATCACTTGGGGGTCATGTGTCTCACAGCTATTGAAAATGCCGTATGGTATCTGACACTTGGGTGGCAGGGACATTTGTCTCGGCATCGGCCTCCTGTGAGGAGTATGGGGTTTCAATGTTACAACTGCGGGAAAAAGTGTCCAGGATGACATCCCAGGGTTGTGCTATCGGATATTCGCGCAGGCCTGCTGTTTCTTCTCTATGCAATGTAACGCTTTCTGCTTGTGCCCATATAAGTAGGGATCTCTCCCAGCTCACCGCTACGGGGGGCATTCTGTTTCCATCTTTTGGTAATAAGCCGTTTTGCCACTATTAATCCCAGGTCCCTGAAGCGGGAGGTCACCCTGTTCTTTTTGGATCTAGTATATAGGCCTAGAATACAGACCTCCCATGTGTAAAGTGGTGGTACCTCTGTGCAGTTCGCCAGTGCGGTTGTAACCGCAGTCCAATAGGTTTGCAGAGAGGGGCAAGACCAGAGCATGTGCAAGAGGTCAGCATTGTGGTGTTGACATCTCGGGCATGCAGAGGTGGCAATAGCGAAGTATTTATTGATGTTGTCAGGTGAGAGATATGCTCTGTGTATCACATACGTTTGTATTAACTTAAATCTGGAACTACGCAGCACATTGGATGAACCAGCCAGTATTGTGGCCCACTCCTTCTCAGTCCAAGGTCGTCCCCTATCCGCTTCCCACCGGGTACGTAACCGTGTATAAGGTTGTAGCGTGTGTGTGAGTAGCGCCTCCACTAGCCAGTGCACTACATGGGAGCCCGATCCCATAATGTGCATATACTGGATCAGTAGATGCATCAGCGGCTCAGCAGTAATTTCGCCCCAAGCCGCAGTCAATGACCGTGTGATAGAGTTATGGAGCAAAAACTGTCCGGCAGGCAGTTCGGTAGCCGTTAACAGCGCCTCAAAGGTGAGCAAGGCACCGTCGGCATAAAGGTCTCCCAACGTATCTAGGCCGGCCACGTGCCAGCTGGCAAGAACACCCTCTGATGTACCTGCTCCGCCCCATGGCGTGCCCATGAGTGGCAGTAGAGGGGCATAGGGAATCACTGCCCTGGTGAGATACAGTCATCGTTTGTAGCACTTGAGCGCTAAATGCAGGAATAGCTGTGACGGACGTGGCGAGCGAGCAAGGGGGTGGAACAGATGATAAATTTGGGATCGTGTCCATGGCTGCAGTGTGGTGGCCGTATCGCCTAGATCCCTCTCATCCAGCCACTTTGTTGTCCATTGCAGCTGGGCCGCTAAATAATATAGCTCCAAATTTGGAACTGCCAGTCCGCCCTGTGCCATGGGGGCATATAACTTCCACAACGCCACTCGCGACCTGCCCTTGTTCCAAATAAATTTACGGAGTAACCGTTCTAGTTCCCGAAAGAACCTTGTGGGTACGTATACAGGGAGATTCGAAAAATAGTACAGTAATTTGGGAAGAATTATCATTTTGATTAGTGTTACCCGACTCATAACATTTAGCGGGAGAGTCTTCCAGAATAAGACCTGGGCACGCACCGATGAGACCGCTCTGACAAGATTTCCCTCAAAAATGTCGTCTGGTGTTCGATATATAAACACGCCGAGGTATCGGAATGTATTAGGGTACCAAGTGAGTGTGGCATTCTTTATGCGCACTGGTGTTTCCTCCAGTGCATTGCTGAATGAATAGACCCCTGATTTACCCCAGTTTACCCGAAGCCCAGACAGCCCCTCAAATTTCCTGAGAATGTCCTCTATTATCACAGGAATACGAGTCAGGTCCCTTATGTATAACAGCAAATCGTCGGCATAGAGAGAGACAGCATGCATTCAATCCCCCAACGGTATGCCCCATTCGGTTCCCGCTATGCGGAGCATGTATGCCAGTGGTTCCATGGCCAGGGAGAACAATAATGGGGACAGGGGGCAACCCTGCCTCATGCCTCGCCGCACGTATATGGGGTCTGATATAATTCGTCCTGTGCGGACCCTGACCATCGGGCGCTGATACAGCAATTGAACCATACTCATGAAGAAATCTCCCAGCTCGTATTTATGCAGGACTGTGGACAGGTAGGGCCATTCTAAAGAGTCGAAAGCTTTTTCTAGATCGAGCACTAGGCAACCAGATCGTGGCCAGCAGTGGAGCGCATATTGTTGCACTCTGAAAAACCGCCGAATTTTCAGTGAAGTACTTCTGGTGGGAACAAAGCCATTCTGGTCGGGGTGCACTAAAGTTTTCACCACTGGCGCCAGACGTTTTGCTAGGAGGGATGCGAAAATTTTATAGTCAGTGTTTAGAATAGCCAATGGGCGATATGAACCCAAGGATTCGGGGTCTTTGTCGGGTTTAAGTAATGAGATCAATAGGGCTTCGTTTTGTGTGTCAGTGAGCGTAGCGTCGGTTATCGCAGTAGTAAATATCTTTAAAAGCTGGGGTGCCAAGATGTGTGCGTATGCCTTATAAAATTCTGGCGGTAGGCCGTCAGGTCCCGGTGTCTTACCATTTGATAATGAATATATACTGTCTCGAATCTCCTCCTGCAATAGTGGGTCGTTCAGCGCCGCACTTTGGTCACGCGTAGGGTGTGGGAGGACTATTTCCTCCAAGTAGGCCTGCAATTCTGTGGATGTGACACGCACTTGAGATCTATACAGTGTGTTGTAATGAGCCACAAACTCGTGATGTATATCACGTTGTGTATACACTGTGACCCCCTGCATTGTACGGAGAGAGGCCACTGGAGATGTCTTCTCATCCCGTTGTATTAGCCACATCAATAGCTTCCCTGCCTTGTCCCCCGCACGGTGTGTACGCGCTGAGTGCGCTGCATAGTTGAGGCATTTGAGTCATTCTAGCAGGTGGGCGTGTTGTTGCTTATCCCGCGCAAGTCGCGTAAAAGAGCCTGCAATCTCCTCCTGTTCCCCGTGTGCCAACGCCTTCTCTATCACGGTAAGCTCCTTTTCTATCTGAACGCGCATCCCTGCCTGCGTCCCCAGGCAGGGATATGCCCAGACGTGGGTCCCTTGCTCACTTTGCCACTGGATTCAAGCAAGCCTGGCTGATGATGGCTGGAATGCCAGAAACCGGTCCTAGTATGCTTGTTTCCGGTCCAGGGAAGACATGGCTTGGCAGTTCGGGCTGGACTGTTCCCATGAGGCACAGGGTCAGACTGATTTGCATATGGCCATATCTGAACTGGGGTGGCGGAGTGAGCTAAAGAATGATGATGGATTAAACCCAGATCAGTTGACTGGGGGTGAGTGTTTGATTGGCTCAAACGTTCCGTCCATCATCCCCTTTTGTATCGCTTTGTTCGCCCTAAGTTGGCGGGGGTATGCCCAGACGTGGGTCCCTTGCTCACTTTGCCACTGGATTCAAGCAAGCCTGGCTGATGACGGCTGGAATGCCAGAAACCGGTCCTAGGATGCTTGTTTCCGGTCCAGGGAAGACATGGCTTGGCAGTTCGGGCTGGACTGTTCCCATGAGGCACAGGGTCAGACTGATTTGCATATGGCCATGTCTGAACTGGGGTGGTGGAGTGAGCTAAAGAAGGATGATGGATTAAACCCAGATCAGTTGACTGGGGGTGAGTGTTTGATTGGCTCAAACGTTCCATCCATCATCCCCTTTGTATCGCTTTGTTCGCCCTAAGTTGGCGGGGGTATGCCCAGACGTGGGTCCCTTGCTCACTTTGCCACTGGATTCAAGCAAGCCTGGCTGATGACGGCTGGAATGCCAGAAACCGGTCCTAGGATGCTTGTTTCCGGTCCAGGGAAGACATGGCTTGGCAGTTCGGGCTGGACTGTTCCCATGAGGCACAGGGTCAGACTGATTTGCATATGGCCATGTCTGAACTGGGGTGGTGGAGTGAGCTAAAGAATGATGATGGATTAAACCCAGATCAGTTGACTGGGGGTGAGTGTTTGATTGGCTCAAACGTTCCGTCCATCATCCCCTTGTATCGCTTTGTTCGCCCTAAGTTGGCGGGGGTATGCCCAGACGTGGGTCCCTTGCTCACTTTGCCACTGGATTCAAGCAAGCCTGGCTGATGACGGCTGGAATGCCAGAAACCGGTCCTAGGATGCTTGTTTCCGGTCCAGGGAAGACATGGCTTGGCAGTTCGGGCTGGACTGTTCCCATGAGGCACAGGGTCAGACTGATTTGCATATGGCCATGTCTGAACTGGGGTGGTGGAGTGAGCTAAAGAATGATGATGGATTAAACCCAGATCAGTTGACTGGGGGTGAGTGTTTGATTGGTTCAAACGTTCCGTCCATCATCCCCTTTTGTATCGCTTTGTTCGCCCTAAGTTGGCGGGGGTATGCCCAGACGTGGGTCCCTTGCTCACTTTGCCACTGGATTCAAGCAAGCCTGGCTGATGACGGCTGGAATGCCAGAAACCGGTCCTAGGATGCTTGTTTCCGGTCCAGGGAAGACATGGCTTGGCAGTTCGGGCTGGACTGTTCCCATGAGGCACAGGGTCAGACTGATTTGCATATGGCCATGTCTGAACTGGGGTGGTGGAGTGAGCTAAAGAATGATGATGGATTAAACCCAGATCAGTTGACTGGGGGTGAGTGTTTGATTGGCTCAAACGTTCCGTCCATCATCCCCTTTTGTATCGCTTTGTTCGCCCTAAGTTGGCGGGGGTATGCCCAGACGTGGGTCCCTTGCTCACTTTGCCACTGGATTCAAGCAAGCCTGGCTGATGACGGCTGGAATGCCAGAAACCGGTCCTAGGATGCTTGTTTCCGGTCCAGGGAAGACATGGCTTGGCAGTTCGGGCTGGACTGTTCCCATGAGGCACAGGGTCAGACTAATTTGCATATGGCCATGTCTGAACTGGGGTGGTGGAGTGAGCTAAAGAATGATGATGGATTAAACCCAGATCAGTTGACTGGGGGTGAGTGTTTGATTGGCTCAAACGTTCCGTCCATCATCCCCTTTTGTATCGCTTTGTTCGCCCTAAGTTGGCGGGGGTTTGCCCAGACGTGGGTCCCTTGCTCACTTTGCCACTGGATTCAAGCAAGCCTGGCTGATGACGGCTGGAATGCCAGAAACCGGTCCTAGGATGCTTGTTTCCGGTCCAGGGAAGACATGGCTTGGCAGTTCGGGCTGGACTGTTCCCATGAGGCACAGGGTCAGACTGATTTGCATATGGCCATGTCTGAACTGGGGTGGTGGAGTGAGCTAAAGAATGATGATGGATTAAACCCAGATCAGTTGACTGGGGGTGAGTGTTTGATTGGCTCAAACGTTCCGTCCATCATCCCCTTTTGTATCGCGAGGCGTCTGCATGTACAATAGCGAGGTAATATGTATTACATACAATCAAGTAATGTCATGGGAGGACTGCGGGGTAACTACAGGCAGTTCGTAGGAATCTTGTGTGGCAGGTAGGGAATCTGAAAGGCCATCCTCACTGACTTGTTCTTGCTGATTGGAACCAGCGTCCGATTCTGTCTCTGGAGTTCCACTAATGTCGACAACCGCCTGCAGGGCCTTACGTTGGTCATCAAGTATCTGCTCCGGATTTGGTCCAAGGGTGTGAGAAGCTGTCGGTCGTGACCTCCTTTTCGTTCTACACCGTTGTCGTGAGGGTTCAGCAGTCGGCTCGCCGCCGCGCTCTGTTGCCCTGGCACCTCCACTGATGGCTTCGTATTTATCGAGCCAGTCCTCTGCACCCTCTGAGGTGTTGAAAAAATGTGTCTTTCCCGCAGCCACCACCCTGAGCTTCGCTGGGAAGAGTAAAGAGTACTTGAGATCATGTTGACGGAGACGTCTCTTTACAGCCATGAAGGAGTATCTGTGTTGCTGCACCTGCATGGTATAATCTGGGAAGAACATAACTTTGTGGTTGTCCACTAGTATGTCCCGCAATTTACCTGTCTCCTGAAGAATGACGTCCCGGTCCCTATAATTTAATAGGCGAATAAGAAGTGGCCGCGGGTTTGATCCCGGGGGGGGGGGGGGCCGAGCCGGCACCCTATGTGCCCGTTCGATGACAAAGTATGGAGATAGGACTCCCTCAGGCAGCAACGTACGGAGCCAAAGTTCGGTGTGGGCCACTGGGTCTGTACCTTCCGTTCCCTCGGGTAGGCCCACCACACGGATATTATTTCGCCGAGCACGACCTTCAGCGTTCTCCGCTCTACTTTCCAGGAGGTCCACGCGATCGAGTAAAGTACGGATCTGCTTCTCCGCTGTGGCCACCCGAGGGGAAACGTCCGCAGCTGTCTCCTCCAGTGTGGTGGTGCGGTCTGAAAGTTTACGGTGGTCTGCATGTAACAGGGTTAGGTCAACTGCTACCTTGTCTATTTTACCTTCTAACGAGGTGCGGATTTGGTTCATTGTTTCCCCCAGCTTTTCCACCGCCGCCAGTACTGCATCCAACTTGCTGGACATTGGGTCGGTGCCACTCGCCTCCGCCATCTTGTCCGTATGTGCCCTGGTCTGTGGTGCCGCCTATGCGTGTTCGCCCACCGCGCGACA
The DNA here is from genome assembly GCA_963921515.1 of Calotriton arnoldi. NCBI lineage: Eukaryota > Metazoa > Chordata > Amphibia > Caudata > Salamandridae > Calotriton > Calotriton arnoldi. The sequence goes on along the minus strand of CAWUFW010004604.1, from coordinate 655,716 downwards.
TGAGCCTCAGGATCGTTGTGCCAAGAGATTCAGCGGTGAGGGGGGGGGTAGTCACTCCAGTTGCACAGCCAGGAAAAGACACTTCTCTACTGTAGCCTGTGAAGCGAGGTATACTATCAGGATACTCCCCCCCCCCCAGCCATTCCCGGTCTCATTGAGTGAGTTGCAATGCTTCTCGGCGGGGGGGGCCATGTTAGGACAGTCCAGGCACCAGCATGTATTTCTATAGGGCGAGTCAGCGCACAGCAGCGCTCAATCAGGCAAGCCACGGAGTCTCACAGCGCCCATCCCCCAGCGCCGGCCACCAAGTCACTCACTGCCAATAGGGCTCCCTCGCCGGGCATCCGCGATGTCTCCAACCCTCCTGGGCGATTCCTGGCAGCTACGGGAGTCTCGTGCACCACGGGGGTTACTGGTGTAGCAGCGTCTCAGTGTCACCATCAGGCCGCAGGCCACCCACCATCATTCAACTCCCCGGGCCCTCACCCGCCGTCGGGAGCTCAGTCGCAGCTCAGGGCAGCAGTCCAACGCCGGGGGAGTGTGCGGGGGGCACCCGGAATCGCCGCTGGTCCAACGCTGATGTTTTTAGCCCCCAGTCGGAGCTCACAGTGCCTCCAGGATATCGACGTCTGTCGCGGGCCCTGTGGGCGGGGCGCATCCCCGGACTCGCCTAGTGCTCGCTCCCTCACCAACAGCAGGGCGAGCAGCGTCACTAGAGACGGCCCGGCGCCTTGCCAAAGGCGGCGCCCGCCATCGCCATAAACCTCCTCCAATGCTGCAGGGCGGCCACGACCATGTCGGGGAGCACACGCAGCTCCGACCAGCACCCACTTGCGGCTATTTCGGGCCGGAGCGAGGAGCCGCCATCGGAGCTCCACACAAAGGCGTCCTACTCCGTTGCTGGCTAAGCCACGCCCCCAGGTCCTTATCCCCTAGTGCTGCCTCCTCAGGTCCTGGACCCTCGGCTGGCATCAGAGAGCACTTCTCGGTAAGGAAAGAGAAACCCTAAAATTTTGGGCTCTTTGCGACCGCAAATAGGCCTGTTCACACCGAAACTCTGCCACCCATGAGAAATGCCAATACGAAGCTCTGGTGAACCCAACTCTTCAGGCTACAGTGACTGCCACCGACAACTTGCATCGCGAGAATTGCACTTCGCGCTACAGCAATGACAACCAGTGGTGATCGCCAACGCGAAGCTCCAGCAATCACCATGTGCAACTCCTGACCTGCTCTTTGAGCTACTGCGTCAACTGTCCGCGACTCTCTCCCTGTTCCTCGCAGCTTCCTCCACCACAAACTGGACTCTTCGCGCCAGACTTTGAGAAAGTAACTTTTTCAGAGGGACTAACCTGGTCACTGTAACTGGCCCGCACTGCATCGTGGTCGACCTGAATTTGTGACTTTCCCCCATTCTAGCACTACCAGATGACCACGAGTACTGCTTTGTGCTTTTATGTGCTATATTTACCAATTTGAAATTGAATATCTCCGGTTCTATTGATTGTATTTTTATTGTCCTGTTATCATTATATTTCTTCAAATTTACTCTATTCTTTTAAATTGGTATGGGATCTTTCATGTGTTGTCACTTTTTTACTGTTTGTGTGCTGCATATATACTTAACATAGTGGCTCAAAGTTAAGCCTGATGGCTTTGGTGCTAAGCTATCAGAAGTTTAAACACTGGTTAATTTAGTGACTTTGTGGCTCAACCTGACAGGGATTCTGGTTGTTGCTTGAAAAGGGTCTTCACCCCTCTCTATCAAAAACCCAATTTCCTAAAGTGAGCCATGACTAGGCCCGGGCGGAGTTTGCGGAGTACCACTACGTGGAACTCCGCAAGTGACTGAAAAACTCTGCCGCGCTATGCGGAGTTCCACAAGTGGCGGAGTGCATTAGGTCACGCCGTTCGCACTGATTTTTAGCGCCGGGCGTTAGTTCTGCGCTGGAAAATCAGCGCAAATGGCACCATGTGCATCGCAAGAGGGCGCAGGTTCTTTCTGCTGCTCGAGTAGATGTTTCTTAGCGCGAGCGGTCGCGACCATCTATGATCGCCCGCGTTGAGAAATCTCACTGGGAGGTGGTCTAGTGTTGAATTTTCCTTGCTCGTGCTCGCCAACTTTGGCAAGCGTCAGCAAGGAAAAAACTCTCCTTTTTCGGAACTCCGCGTGCTCCAGAGCGTGGAGTACGGAGTGCGGAAAACTCAGCAAACTCAGCGAACGGAGCAGAGTTCACCATCCAGGCCCAGCCATGACCGTTCAAATTGGTTGAAGAGGTGCAAGGCTCCCATGTTGCCAGATGCCTGCTTTCAGATAGACAAGATGTGAAAGAGTGATCAAGGGGGACTTAGGTGGTGTTTCAAGGACACATAAGACTGTAATTTAAAGCCATCTCTCATATCTTTTGCACCCAAACATTATAAAATTAAATTAATTACTGCATTCTTGAAATGCACCAAGAAAGTTGTACCCTTTGATTTAAAAAGTCATGTTAAGTCATTCATAAAGTCGACTCCACAATACTTGAACAATATGAACGTGACTTACATCAGTAAAATAACATAAATGTTGTTTTCACTTTTCCGCTTCAGATAATACCCAGTTTAATTTTTATAGTGTATCTCTATATATATAGATATATATATATGTGTGTGTGTGTGTGTGTGTGTGTATGTGTGTGTATATATATATATATATATATATATATATATATATATATATATATATACACTGTGAGTCATATATTCACAAGAACAGCTACCCATGACTGTAAAGAAGGGTACGATAAGGTTGTGACAGTCCCTCTTATGTTGCACTGACATTGATGCACATAGCCTATGCTTGTCAGCTCTTTCATTCTAGGGTCTTGTCCATGGACCATCATATTTGTAAGACCATCCTGCGGGGCACGCTCATCATCTCACCTCTCTATGGAGTTGCTCCTAAGACTTGGGACCCACCAATAATTTGCTGAACCTAGCTCCTGTGGTTCCTAATGTCAAAAATCTGCTGATTAATAGTACGCTCGTGTGGGAGCTTTATGCAGAGAAGGGATAGCTTCCTGTATATGCCTACGTCTAAATTAGGCCTGGGTGTGAAATTCCGCTCGTGGAGTTTTTCACACTCTGCGCTCCACGTAGCACACAAAGTTCTAAAAAACTCGCGCCGTGGAGTTTTTTACTCGCTCATACTTGCCAACGTTAAGTTTGCGAGCGAGGAAAATCTCACTCCAAACCACCTCCCAGCAAGATTTCTCAACGTGGGCAGTCGCGGGTTGAGAAACCCTCCGTTCACGTTGAGGAAGCTGCTGCTCGAGTACAACATTACTTGAGCGGAAGAAAGAAGCAGTGCCCTGTCGCACTGCGCTTGATGACGTTCGCGCTGATTTTACAGCATGGGACAAAGACCTTGCGATAAAAATCAGCGCAAACTGCGCTACATAACACACTCTGCTGCTTGCAGAACTCTGTGTAGCACGGCAGAGTTTTTTGGTCACGTCGGGGAGTTCCGCATAGCAGAACTCTGCGAACTCCTCCCAGGCCTAGTCCAAATATATCCTAAAGGTTCTCACCTACAAACTGCAGCACGCATATTACATCCTTCTACCTGCCCGAGGAAGTCTTGCTTTCAGAGGCTATACTGTGTTGAAGGAATCTATACCCACAAGGGTATTGTGAACGATTCCAACAAAAACTCCTCCTCTGCTTTTCTTCAATCTGCCCCTTTTCTCTTCTTCCGCACCCCTCTTTAGTGCTTTAGTATATTGATTTTCTCAATGGCTTTCACAGTTTTTTTCATTGCTTCTCTCTCCTTTCAATAGATTGACACTATCAGCCCACCTCTAATCTATTTTTTTTTCTCCCTTCGTGAAGCTCTTAGCTTTTCTCTTTTTTGGCTTACCCTCAACACAAAAGTAACTAAAGTGCGAGAAAGCAAAGTTGTGGAATGTGAAATAGTCTTATAACCTTCTTCGTGCTGTGTGTTTCCTAGAGAAAATAATAGTGTTACAAATCCTCTTTTTTACACTCGCATCACCTGAATAAAAATAAGACCTTTTTAGAGAACCGGGCTAAGGGGTGTTTTCCAGCATTTTCTGCTTCAATATAGGTGGAAAGATTGTTAACAAAGACATAGGGGAAATCGTTAATATTGTTCATGTCTGTGAACGAAGTACAGTACTGTAACTGGAAATTGGACTGAAGAGGAAGTAGGTAATGTCTATGTTGGGTGTATGTATTATATTGTATTGTAATTGCACTTATATAACGTTTACTACCCCTGATGAGGCGTCAAAGCGCTTTTTCGGCGAGTAGCACGCTACTCCAGGACCCATAAAGGATTAGTGTTGATTTAGTATAGTGAAATATAAAAGTAATTTAAGTGGTGGATAGGTTAGTCAGTTATTTGGATTCGGAAGGATAGCAGAAGGATAGAAGAGGAAAAAGGGTTTGTATTTATATAGCACTTGTTACCCCTGATGGGGTGTTGAAGCGCTTTTTTTGGCGAGGAGCACGCTACTCCGGAAACCCATAAAGGATTAGTGGTGAATTAGTATGGTGAAATATGAAAGTAATTTGAGAGGTGGATATTAGTCAGTTATTTGGAGTGAGAAGGATAGCGAAGGGGAAGAAAGGTTTCCATTCATATAGCACCTGTTACCCCTGATGGGTGTTGAAGCGCTTTTCTGGCGAGTAGTGTTGAAAATTAGTATAGTGAAATATTAAGTAATTGAGTGGTGGATATGTTATCCAGTTATTTGGATAGAGAAGGGTAGGCGGCGAGATAGAAGAGGGAAAGAGGTTTGTATTTATATAGCGCTTGCTACCCCTGATGGGGTTTTGAAGCGCTTTTTTGGCTAGTAGCATGCTACTCTGGAACCCATAAGGATGAGTGTTGAATTAATATAGTGAAATATGAAAGTACTTTGAGTGGTGGATAAGTTAGTCAGTTATTTGGATTGAGAAGGGTTGGGGAGGGGTAGAAAAGGGAAAAAAGGTTTGCATTTATATAACGCTTGTAACCCTGATGGGGTGTTGAAGCGCTTTATTGGCAAGTAGCACGCTACTCTGGAACCCATAAAGGATTAGTGGTGAATTAGTGTAGTGGAATATGAAATTTGAGAAGTGAACATGTTAGTCTGTTATTTTGATTGAAAAGGATAGTGGAGGGATAGAAGAGTGAAGGATTTAGATTTTTTTTTTTTTGGAGCTCATAGCAGTAGGAGGAGGCTTTTGGATGAGTAAAAAGGGGTTGTGGAGGGGAAGAGTCAGAGGGAAGAGTTTAGAAAGGTTTGTTTTGGGGGATCGGTATAGTAAAACAGCTGTCAGATGATACAAGGAGGGTTAGAGTAGGGAGAGTCTAGAAAGGGTTATTTTGGGGATCATAGTAGTGGTATGGGGTTTGGGATAAATGAGAGAGTGGATGTAGAGGATATATTGATAGATGTATAGGGTGAGAAATAGGGTAGTGCATTGGAAGGAGTAGTAGAAAGAAGTTTGAGATGAGTCAGAAAGTTGGGATAGAAGATATATTGAGAGAAGTATAGGCTGAGAAATAGGGTAGTGCATTGCATATGCTAAATTAGAAGAAAGTGATAAATATATAGATCCATCAGTACATTGAAAGTATATAGATGCATAAAGGAGGTAAGTATATTTAGATTAAAGATATTGATAGAGGTGCAGGATGAGAAATAGGGTAGTGCATTGGATATGCTTTTTCAGGAGAAAAGTAACAAACACACAGATCCAAGTACATGGAAGGTACATAGATGCACAATGGACGCAAGTACATGTAGACCAAAGATGCACCAGATAAACTCCGGTTTTCAAGTGTTATTGTACTTTATATTATTATTATTTTTTTTTAACAACATAATTATTCTACATGTTTATACAAAGCAATACACAAAGATAGGTACATATCTATAGTGAAATAAATGCTTATATACAGAGGGATATGCTGTAAATTTCTGTTTGCGTATGGTGCTTATGTAGGGAAGAGCCAATTCTTGAGTAGTTTTCTGAATATAAGGTGGCTGTCCGTGGATCTTATGTTGGGGGGGTATAGAGTTCCATAGTTTGGCTGCTTGAACAGAGAAGGATGTGCCACCCATGGTTTTTTTCTTGTATCTTGGGATTTTGAGGCGAGGTGCCCCTTTAGAGCGGAGGTTCCTTTGTTGAATGTGTTTGGTGATTGTATTCCTGATGAAGAGCGGTCCCATTCCATGTATTGCTTTGTGGGTGATACAAATCAGCTTGAACGTGGATCTTCTGGCAACCGGTAACCAATGCAGGGCTTTCAAGGCAGGTGAGATGTGGTCTCGCGGTTTGATATGCAAGAGTAGTCTGGCAGCCGAGTTCTGCATCCGTTGTAGTTTTTTCATGGTCGTTAAAGGTGATCCGTGGTAGAGGCTATTGGCGTAATCGAGTTTGGACAGAACAAGGGAGATGGTAGCTTGGACCTTGTGTGGAAATCCCAAATGAGGGAAAATTCATCGCAGCGTTTTTATAGTGACAAAGCTTGATCTTGCTAGTTTGTCCACTTGGGCATTCATCGATAGCTTGGAGTCCATGGTCATTCAGAGGTTTCTTACTTCCTTCGATACTTTAGGCAGTGATCCCAGTTCATCAGGCCAGGCAGCAAGCGGGTCATAATGTTTCCAGTCGCCACACGTGAGTATTTCCGTTTTGGAAGCATTCAATTTGAGATGGCTCCAAGTCATCCACTGATCCACGGCTCTGAGACAACTGAAAATTGGGGATTTTCCAATGTCTTTGGGGTATTCCAGTTGAAGGAGTATTTGCGTGTCATCTGCATAGTTGTAGCACATGAGGTGAAATTGATCGATCAGTACCGGTAATGACTTCATGTAGATGTTGAAAAGCATGGGCGAGATGATAGAGCCTTGAGGGACCCCTGCTTTTGTGAAGTATGGTTTGGACGAGAAAGGTGGGGTATGGATGACATTAGTTCTGTTTCGAAGGTGGGACGCGATCCAGTCTAGAGCAGTCCCCTCAGAGTGTCATGGTCAACCGTGTCAAATGCAGCCGAGAGGTCCAAGAGGAGTAGCGCAGCAAGCCCGTTGCGGTCTACTGTATTCTTCAGGTCATCCCAGATGGCAAGGAGGGCAGATTCAGTGCCTCTTCCGGACGGAATCCTGTTTAGAAGTCTGAAAGTATGAATTGTGACATGTGGGCGAACGCTGCTCTTTCTATCAGTTTGCCCAGGAAAGGTCCATTTGTAATGGGTCTGTAGTTGTCAGGGTTCAGAGGGTCCAAGTTTGTTTTCTTCAGTAAAGGGCGTATGTGTAACTTTTTGAGTTCTTCTGGAAAAATTCCGGTAGTTAAGGGATCGTTGATGATTCTTCTTACTGGAGTGGCAGCAGAGGTTGTTAAAAGAATTGTCTTGAAAGTTTGTGGTGGACACGGGTCAGAAGGGTTGCCGGCAGGCCTGCTTGTTTTGACCAGGTCCATAAATTCATCGTGTGAGATGAGTAGGAAGGAACGGAGAGGCTGGGTGAGAGTATTCTTGTATTGTTGTTTTGTACAAGGGTTAGTGCTGGTGCTTTGTTTCTGTTTTTAAGTATGAGTCCAATGTGTCGGCTTTGTCCGTGTAATCATTTGCCAGTTTGTCTGTGAAATCTTGAGTAACAGGACGAGTTCCTTCTAGGCAATTTGGTTTGCGAAATTCATTGAGTATTTTATAGAATTCTTTATTTGCACATTTAGCATTTTGAATTCTGTCTGAATAGTACCTTTTCTTAGCTTTTTTGATAGCTGATTTGTATAATCCGTTAATTTTCTGTAGGTGAAGTTTGTCTTGTTTGGCGTTTGTTTTGAGCCAGGTACGTTGCAGCTTTCTAATTTGTTATTTTATGTCTTTTACCTCTATGTTTCTCCAAGGCGCTTTTTTTCTTTTGTTCTGTTGTGTGGTTTTGAGTGATATCAGGATGTCAAAAGATTCCTGTAGCCACTCTGATAGTTTTTTAACAGAATTTATTGTTTCCAGATTTGTACTGGATGTTAGTTGTGTTTCTAAGTGCTCCAAATTGAGTTCGTTCCACGGCCGATAGGTGGATGGATGTAAGGTAGTTTTAGGTGAGTCGCTTAGTGTTTTATGTTGGAAAGCAAGCAAGTGGTGGTCTGACCATGTGACTGGAGTTATAGTTTGAAAGGTAACTAGTTCAGTATTAGCAAAAATGACATCTAGGATATGTCCAGCGATGTATGTGGGTTTGTGGACAATCTGATGCAGGTTCAGTGCGTCTAGGCCAGTGATTAGTGTTTTTGGATGGGTCATATTGGGTTTGTCAACCCAAATGTTGAGGTCACCCAGAACGCATAGGTTGGAGTGTATTGTTATCAGGTTTGAAACTGTGTCTAGAAGTGCGTCTGGGAATGTCGCCTTGCTTGGTGGAGGTCTGTAAAGGAGCAGGAAGTTACAGGAGGAAGACGGTGTAGGATTGCATCTGGTGAGAAGAGCCTCACAATTCTTTATGGTGATGTCGTCAATTTTAGTGATATGTAATGTTTGTCTGAACACAACAGCTAGACCACCTCCTTTTTTGCCTATACGATTTGGGGTGATAGTTTGATAGCCTAGAGGAACGGCTTCATGCAGGACTGGAGCCATATCATCTCCCAACCATGATTCAGTTATGAATAGTATGTCTGGTTTTGCATCGGTGAGAAGGTCGTAGATGTGATGTTTGTTTTTAGAGAGGGATCGAGCATTTATTAGTAGACAGTTTAGAGAATGGGCTTTGGTGATAGTGAGACATTGTTTTGTAGCAGAGTGATCAGTATTGTGAGGGTTTGTAGCACGTGTGTTTTTAGTGCTGGTATTAGCTGTATTAGGATAGCAACCGTGTAGCTGTTCTGTATCATGTTCCTCATCCAGCATGCTAAGAAGGCATTTTGATGGGTCTGCGTGTGTATGTGGTGGATATGGTGTTTGAGAGTGAGTTGTTTTCATGGTGTAACATTGTTGTGCAGTAGACATGGGGAAGCGAAGTTGTGAGGTGTGGCATGTTGCTTATATTGTTTGCGTGTGTTTAGGGCGGAAGGTGTATGTGTCAGGGGTGGTGGTGCAGCATGTGGGTCATGTAGTAAGGTTCTAAATTGTCCAATGGATGAGAGGCGTTTGGAAGAGAGTTGCTGTGTTGCTGTATCTGTGTTAGGTGTGGTGGAAGAGAGAAAGCTTGGCATTGGAGTTTGTTCCTTTGTGTGGTTTGAAAGGTGGGTGTATGTTTGTATTTGATGATGGTAAGTATTATGAGGAGTTGCACTTTGAAGATCTTGTTGTGCTGGTGTGTGTGATATGTTTTGTTTTTGAGGAGTAGTGAAAAGGAGTGCTGGTGTATTTGTTTCATGCGATGGATTTGTTTGTATAGTATTGTTTGTGAGAGGAGGTTGTAAGGTAGAGGGGGTGGTGATGTGTTTATGAATAGAGTGCATGTTGTGTGTAGGAGGGAATGAAGTAGAGGTAAGAGTGTTTGTCTTAGACTGGTTTGTTGCAAGAGTTAAAAAGTGTGGTGCCATGCAGTGTATGTGTTGTGCGTTAGTGTTATTATGGTAGAAGGAAGAGGAGGGTGTTGGTTGGACAAATGATGGAAGGCTGATTATATGTTTGTTAGTGATAAAGTGGTCTGTTAGGAGTAATTAGAGCAGGGAGTGTGTGTCTGGATGGGATGTAGTTATGTATGGTGTTGAATGGCGTTGTGTTAGTGATGAGTGGATTGGTTAGTGGTATAGGATAGAGTTGTGTACTGTTTGTAGGTGATGGTGGAAATGTGTGGCAGTTGGGATAGAAGGGTGTATAGATGTGGTTTGGTTGGTTTTGTAGTGTATGCTGGTACATTGGTTTGTGCATAGGGTTGTGTGTGGTGTACATTTGGTGTGATTGTGTTACTATGTTTGTGGATGTGGATGGTGTGGGCTGGGTATTACTGTATGGGGAAATGGGCAGCATTTCTGGCCCTAGTCCCGTCCAGGCTTGAACAGGCTCAAACAGGCAACTGCCCTTGTCCTCTCCGCCCTTAGTCTCGACACCCGGGCTGAGACGCCCTAAGCCTTGGCCTTTTATAGCCCTATTAATCAGGTGACCCCTTCAGCCAATAGGAACCCTAGCCCTATCCAATCACAACACCAGCTCTAATATCCAGAACCAATAGGAGACCAGGACCTCACAGCCAATCTGAGCCTTAGTCCAAGCACTCAATCAGGTTCAAAAACCCTAATCTGAATGTCCAATAGAGGCCCTAGCCCTAGCAGTAGTCCCACACCTAATCCAGCAACAAATCACATAAGAAGCCCTAATCGCTACTTCCAATAGAAAGCATAACCCTAGCCCTAGTCCCAGCAACCAATCACACAGGAAGCCCTAGTCCCTACTTCCAATAGAAATCCTAGCCCTAGTCCCAACCCTACATTGATTAAGTCACAGACCCAGAAACCAATCAGAACCCTCAAATACCCAGCCAATGAGGACACTAACCCTAATCCAATAGAAACACCAGATACAATCACCAATCACTGCACACATGTACCAACCAATAGCAGACTATATAAGGTCCCAGCGACCTCAGACAAGGTTTGCTGGCCAGGGAGTTGGAAGCTGCTCCTCTATTTAGAATCTCCTAGGAGACAGACAGGCTCAATCCACACTTTGGACTTCTGCAGGTAAGGGCCTAGCAAACTGTCCTCTAACAATACTGTTTGTATAAAACTTTACTCACTCTCCTAGCCAAAAAACGAAGTGCACGATCCCTATTAAACACAGCTTAAACAGCTCACAGCAGATTACCGCTGTCTCAGAGCACCCTCTGATGTAGAATATCAGAGAAACATTGTGTCCTAAATACTGTTTTCAAAATATATTTCCGCGTTGGGTGTGGATTTTCTATAATTAACTCCAAGGGGATGACATTTTTGTAAGCAATATTTGGGAGACACTATTTATATCACATGATATTGTGATTCCGGTTTTGAGGTACTGCACCTGTTAATTATGTAACACCTTCTGGTATCACATTCATTTACCTTGAAGTATGAAAAAGTGCCCATGGTGTTGATAAATGAGTAGTGCCAAAAGACAGTGAAGTCATGAACTGTTTTTGTCGGTTTCTCAAAATGAAACTAGATGTCCTCGGAATGTCAGAAAGTTTGATTCTCCATGGATTGGAGGTGCCTGTCGGATTCACAGACACAATTGCAGGGCCCAAGGAGATTGATACAATGACACCTAATCGTCCTTAAAATAGTTCATGTACTTGCAAATTGGCTGAAATAAGTACATATATTAAGAATGAGAAAAACCATGAAGGGGAGGAACGAATTAATTAATACCGGAAATATTCATTCTCTTCGATGGTTGCCCAATATTATATTGTCCCATCTTGTCATTAAAACAGTATGAGGTCGTGTTGGTTTAGTTTGATGACATTGTTGGGACATTGAATGAGAATGAAATAGTCCTGGGCACCCAGTCTGTTTGTTGCAGGTTGACCAGGGCTTGTTGAACCACCAGATAGTAAAAATCAGCCACATTTTCAGAAAATTCACAACGTGTTTGCATAAAGAAAATGTATATGGAATTAATTTCAAGGACAACTGTAAATTTGTTTGTCATTCTCAAACCACAGGTTGTTTTCTTTAAGGACTCTAGTACTCTATGTTTTCTTACATCCAAGTCTCATAATGCAACACAATTTAACTGCTGCCTGAACGCTCTTTCGTTTATTGTGATAACTTGCAAGTCTAATTTAGAATGCCACTGTTTTATTTAAAATTCGAATATTCTCCAATAAACATAGAGGTCATTCCATCCAGCTTCATATCCTAAACATTCAGAGGAAGGGGTATTCTGCAATCAATAAAAAGATATGTTGGGACCCACATGTCCATTGATCAGCAAGGGAGCTCTGCCTACATACAGAGGAAAATACCATGTAGAGATTGAACTTTCCATGAAGAATACGTACACTCCACACACTCTCCCTGGGCAATTTAAGGCTTTTAGGTAAATTGATATTTACAGAAAAAGTATGGGTCCCCAAATTTGAAAATCCCATACGATGTCAACATCATTCGCCCATCTATTGCTAACCTGGTGTCAGTTGTTTCTTAAAGTGTGAATCTCACGAACAGTGAGTGAGACTGAAGGGGGTGCTTGTATTGTAGTGGGGCATAAATTATCATAGGAATGGTAGTCCACCTAAATGCCTTTTAATAACAAAGAAATTGTTAATTTTATACCACACTTTCGTTTGATAAAAAAATAAATCACAATCTTTTTAATATGATCTAGAATAAAGAAATTCATCCATATGACCTGGCGATAGTATCAATAATATGGTCTTTCAAAACAATGCAATGCTTAATCAGGCCTATCTAGCCCATAGACTGTTGATCAGGGGATTATGTTATATGTATTTGTAGAGGGTGCAATCATCCACTAGGGTATCCTGGCGCTGAGAAGGCATACGGTTCTTGTCTCGAGGGCGGGGTTACTCAAAGACCAAGTCTTCAGCTTTTTGTGAAACTCAAGTAAAGAGAAGGAGGCTCTAATGTGTAGTGGGAGGTCGTTCCATGCTGTAGGAGTGACGTATTAGAAAGCTGGACCTCCAGCTCTTTTCTGTGTGTGAGATGTGCGCCATTAAGAGTCTGGATGAGTAGAAGTATCTAGCTGGCTGATGGAAGGAGATGCAACTGTTCAGGTAACCCAGGCTTGTCTTGTGTAGTGCTTTGAATGTGAGGGTAAGTAGTCTGAACTAAGCATAATTGTGAATTAGGAGCAGTGGAGCTCCCTGAGGTGTGGTGTGATGTGAGTTCCGGGTGAAAGGTTGAGGATGAGTCTGGCTGCCACGTTCTGGATAGTTTGTAGTCTTCTGATGAGTTGCTTCGTGATTCCAGTGAAGATGGCGTTCCCGTAGTCCAGCTTGCTGGAGACAAGAGTGCGGGTGATGGTTTTTCTGCTGTTGTGTGGGAGCCATTTGAAGATCTTCCTTAGCATCCTCAGGGTGTGAAAGCAGGAATCTGTGACGGCATTGCCTTATGCAAACTAGTCTAGTTTGTTGTCAATAATGATCCCGAGGTTCCTGGGTGGGAGTTGAAGTAGGTGTGAGTCGGAGGTCGGCCAGCCACCAGGTGGAGACCCAGGGTGAGGTGTTTTTTTCCGAAGATCACTACTTCTGTCTTGTTGGTGTTGTGCTTGAGACAGTTAGACTTCATCCAGGTGGTGACCTTGGTCACGCAGGTGGTAAACTTGTTCCTTATGTTGGGGGTTTTGTTGAGAGGTACAATATCAGATGTGAGTCATTGACATATGAGAGGATGTTGTTGTGGACGTGGGTGACATTGGCTAGTGGAGCCATATATGTGTTAAAGAGGATAGGGCTGAGGGCTGAACCTTGAGGCACTCCGCAGATGAAATTACAGGCTTTTGAGGATTACCATTGCAGTTCTTTCCATCAGAAAGGAGCAGATCTATAGGAGAGCGGATTCTTGAATGCCAATTCTCTTGTAGGCATCTGATGATGGTGGGGTGTGATGCCATGTCGAAGGCTGCCGAGAGGTCCAGAAGGATGAGGTTGCAATACAATTGTACATCAGCACCATTTCCAATTCTGGTCTATGACTGTTGCTGTCACTGTGGCTCTATCTCTGGCATCTATCCTTAGCGCCTTGCATTGTGATGGTACTGCATGCCTACCCTCTACCTGAAATTTCAGGCAGACCTGTATCATCAATGGGTAAGTTGAAAGATCTATGAGAAATGTTCAAAATAGACTAGGACTTAAGAAATCTGGGTTTTCACAATAGTAAACGTGGCTTCACACTGTTGGATTGTCACTAGTGAAGACGGGCATCAGCAAATGTCTGGTTGAGGAAGAAATATATTAACACTACATTAGAAGGTCTTGATGCTTGGAATATTATGGTAGAACTGACTTTATTCCTCATGATGCTCTCCTTTCCTTCCTTTATTTAGTTGGTGCCACAAGATGACGTCCCAGCAAAAAGAGTTCTCTGAGCAGGACGCAGATTTGCCGTCTTTTCATCACACGTCCTTAGCTTACATGCAAGTCCATCTGGAGGAGCATGAGCAATGCAAGACCAGCACCAAGGAGTTGATCCTCAAGAAGGCCAAGGAGATCTGTACTTGCACCCCAAAAATGATCACAAAATCTCTCATTCAGGTCCTTCCTGTGCTGGAGTGGGTCCCTCGTTATAAGATCAAACAGCAGCTCCTGAATGACATTGTGTCAGGGCTTATCGTTGGTGTTGTCATCATTCCGCAGTCTATTGCGACTTCCCTCTTGGCCACTGTGGATCCTATTTATGGACTATATACAAACTTCTTTTGCTGCCTTGTTTACATTGCCTTTGGCACATCACGCCATAACTGTGTTGGGACCTATGGAGTGCTGAGCCTGATGATTGGCCAGTCAATTAGCAAGCAGTTGAAAGCTGCTGGCTATGCGACAGATGGAGGAACTGTTGCTGGGGCATTTATAAACTCATCCTTGCCAATCAATGCCACAGACATTTGTGACAAAAGCTGTTTTGCCATCAAGGTTGCCACATCCTTGACTTTTCTTGTTGGAGTTTACCAGGTAAATTGCAAGAATGAATTCTGTTTGCATAGTCTAGTCCAGTGATGAAGCAAAGCTGCCATAGTCCATAAAGTGATCAAAGAAATTGGTCCCTTTCCTCTTGTTGAGTAATAAAAGTCATCAATAATTAAGCTTCTGTGGGCCTATCAAACCCATAGTCCCTTGCACCTGCTGCTCTCATGATAGATACGCCCCTGAAAGTCACTGGCCGCTCATATGCTCTTACCAATATCACCATTTGAGTATTACCCTGCATCAGAACGGGCTGGAACTGGCAGGCCAGGAAATTTGGCAGTTCACAAAGGGCAATGTCTTCTCACCTCTTCAAATTAATTAATGATATCTCTTTTCATCCTTTCAGACGAATAGCAAAGCATCTCCTTCTAGAAGTATCGCTTTCTCTTAACATATGAGGGCATATTTACAAGGGCATTACACCATAGGGACGTCACTTTTAACAACGTCCCTGTGGCGCAATGCCCGGCTCTATATTTACAAAGTGGCGTTAAGCCACTATTTGTGGCTTAACACAGGTTTGTATATATGGTACCTTCATGCAGGTATTCATGCGTGAAAGGGGTGTGCAATGGGTGTTGCTGTGGGAGTTCCACCGCAACACCCATTGCTTTTTGAGGCTACCCTAGATTTACAAATATCTGTAAATCTGAGGCAGTGCCAAAAACTAACGCCATGCTTTTTTTGTGTGGTGCATTCTGCAGCACACATAGAATGAGCAAAACATAATTAATGATTAAATAATGACGATTCGCTACTTCTATGTGTGCTGCATTCTGCCGCACACATACAAGTAACAAATAGCTATTATGGATTGTTTATGTGGAGGAAGGGACACCTTCCTGCACATAAACAGTAATTCCCTTCAACGTAGGCACCCTTGCACTATGGTGCAAGGGTGCCTGCGTTGGCGCTAGGCAGCTAATTTTAGCTCCAGCGCAAGACAAAACACAGTGGTGCGCCATATTGTAGTAAATACTGCACATCCTTACGTTTTGGAAATGTCAGAGCACGGCGCTGCCAAATTTGGCGCAGCGCTCCGTCATTTTGTTGTAAATATGCCCCATGAATTCTTCATTCGAGTGCTGCGGGTCCCCCTTTTACTGTAGGCCTGTGAACTTGATTCAAGTTATCCTTGCTTAAGCACAGGGACTCCGACCTCCAACTGAAAGGAGATTTTGACTTCATATTCTGGCTATCCACTGTATTGAAAGATTAGACTCAGTAGTAAGTGGAGAAATGAGCGTAAATAAGCTTGGCTTCAACTATTTAATGAGGTTTACGGGAGTGCCTTGACACCTACAGAGAGGAAAGGCCAATTAATTCCTCACCTTTTACTAGAATATGACAGGGAGAGTGTCCTGACATTAATGGTGAGCACTTATTTATCAAGTTTTGCGCCATGCTGATTGTCTGGTTATTAATTTACATGTTATCCGGGTGCTAGTAAAAGCTGCTCAAGAGCTTGTGGGATGAAATATCACATTGGAAAGGTGCCTAGTGTTTACCTCAGAAATGTAAAGGAATCACCTCTGATTAAGTTGCTTAATTAGAGGGCTTGAGGGGCTGGCACTGATCCACTACATTTAAGTGCCTGTTCAGGGAAGTCAAGCCTGTGAGAAGTGTCTTTCAGTATATGCTCTGTCAGGCTTTCTCCCAGATTCTGAAGTAGTAAGTACCACCCTAGCAGCACAAAGATGAAGCTTCATGTGCTCCATTCTTATGGGAATACTAGATTCTTTATCTGTGATTTAAATTACAAAGCCTCCTTAAACATCATGGTTACCCTGGTGCTCAATGCCACTGATGGGAGGTGTTGTGAATGTTAAGCCAGACATAGTATAATGCAATGAATCATTTAAGTCATATGCATTCCCCCACCATCTCTTCTTGTTCAAAGACCTTTTTCACATTTGGGAAACTTCAGTCTTACAATCTTATATCAAATGATAGCCAAGCCAAAGTTGCAGCATTTTTTCACACGTGCTGGAAATTTTAAAGATAGCCACGGTTTGTGATTTTCTTTGGAGCAGTGTAAGATAACAGCACAAATATGGTCCAATTTAGTTTTTTTTCAAAAATGGAAAATAAATGCTCTGTATGAAAGTGCCAGGCCAGGTCCCTGCAAGCCTACTTAGGCCTTATCAGTGAGGCATAGCTTAAGACCAATGTTACACTCTGCTTGGGATCCATGTCTGGGCATATCCATCACACTTAGGGTGTCAACCCATACCCTGCAGCTGGAGGTTTCGGCACAATATGGACTACAGAGAATTGTGTTTTCTTTTAGTGATATAAGGCTGCTCTGGTCATCAGCCATATACCTTATGCCCTGCTGAGAGAGGTCAAGCCCTAGGTATAGTGGAAGCGGGAATGGGATCTATACAACACTACAGAAGTAGGCAGAAGATATGTGGCTGCTAAGTGGCATGCTCTTGGAACTGTGAGGCAGTGAGATTAGTCACACTACATAGGAGAGTACCTCTTTGCCTCTTCTCCAATTTGTTTAACTTTTTCCGACCTATTGCTTTGCACAGCTAGCAAAGTTTAAACCATGTTTGTGAGGAAACACCCTTCACAACTAAATACACCACTCCCTAAAATTGTACTCCTTCGAACTCATCTGAACAAGCTGAGAAGAAAAAAGGTTTTCATCTTTATTTTTTAATATCTAGTAGTGGTAAGTGATGCTCAATATTTCCTAATTTTGTAGATTTTGCATGCTTATAATTTGTGGGAAATATAAGTACGAACCCCAGAGGTGAACCCGGAGAGCTATACAGGTCTGAAAACTTGACAATATTTAAGGGTTTCCCAAACAAATTTCTCATTGAAAATGCAAAACAGTGAATGTACATTTTACCCACTTTTCCAAATTAGACACCCAGGGAAAATGAGGATGGTTAACTTAAAGTGATTCTGTCTATTGTTTACCCAGAATATCTAAAAAACTAAATGTCCTCAGAATAATGTGATATAAAATAGAGAAATGTATGATCAATTCAAAAGAATCCACTTTCCACAATTCTACCAATAAAATCCAATCATGTTTATTGGCATATTTTACAGGAGGAGAATGGGACACAATTGTGACCATGTCAAGTCCATATCTTTGGAAAATGGACTTTTTGTGTCACCCATGTGTTATATCCATGATATGTTACGTTACTATATTTTGTAGAGCGCGCATATACCAAAAAAGGCATCTTGATGCTGTGTCTGAATGGTATCTGACAGAAAAATAAAGAAAAGGAAAAAGACCTACTTAGAGACACTCTGAGATCATCCAGGTCTTTAATTGCTTTCTAAAACTAGTCAGATTAGTCTGTGCTCTAAGGTGGTCTGCAAGTGCATTTCATCATTTACAGGTAGTGTGGGAGAAGCATTTCCCTCCCCAATAGGCATTCTTGATCCTGGGAACCACTACCTTGTTGGCAGTAGAGGATCACAAATTACGCATGGGTATATACCACTTGAAGGTCAATTGGAGGGAGAGAGGGCCAATCTTGTGAAGGGCCTTCCCAGAATAAGGCTGTGAATTTAATCCGCTCCCTGGCAGGCAACCAATGCAAATTGCAAATGACCTGAGAGATAGAACTGAATTTTGGGAGATGCACTCGAACTAGGGCTGCCGCGTTTTGGAACATTTGCAAATTATTGGGTATGCACTGCTGAGAGCCCACATACAGAGCATTACTCTAATCGAGTCTCGAGATTACCATGGCCACAATTACAGTTTTCTTTAGCTGAATGGAAAGAAAAAAAAAAAATTCAGCACCTTAAAGAAAAAAAAACAGGCAGAAGCTACCTGATTTCCATGATCGGAAAACACCAACTTGGTTCAAAGATGACCCCCTATGTTTCTCAGTTTTTGAACTGGCCCTGGGAGACAGCCCATTTTGGAGGGCCACCAAGTTGTACTCCAGAAGGATGTATCATTGCCAAAGATCATTACCTCTGTTTTCTCCGAGTTGATTTTGGAGCAGATTTTTTTGCATCTGTTGCACAACAGTTCTCATACAAAGATTAAATCGGCGAGCAACTATCTCGGGATTCTATATACCTAGGTCACTGATTTTATCGGGAGAACTGGTGAAATGAAAAATGGTAGGACTTTTGCAATTGACAGCAAATATTGGCCTTTTGCAGCACATGGTTCCATAAAACAGTGTTTCTCTGCCCTAGTTTGACATTTGCAGGGCAGAATATGTAAGAGAAGCTCGTGCTTTCTAGGTAAGGAACATGTCCTTAATTTCTTTCTGGTTTCTAATTTTAAAGATTGTGTTTGGCTGGCAAGTTTCCATGTGTGCCAAACAGTAATCATCCAGTAAAGTAGCCAGTTTATCCTGTGCCCTAGTGTAAGGCACAGAAATGGGCCCTCAGGCTGTTGTTTGAATTATGAAGCACAGCAATAATCAGGGTGCAGTGGGGTCCTCAGGCCTGCACCTGCTGCACCAATGGAAGCTACACCCATGAACACACCGCCATAAAGGACAAACATCACACAAGCCCCATTTCTCAAAAAAAAGGATCCTCCAAAAGCAGCTGGTATACCAAATTTTCAGGCCAGCTAATCTCCCATGAGGTACGTTTATTCACATACGTGCCGTTCCTTTTTTATCATTCACAAAGGCAAACTGGTGCAATTCAGGCAAGTCAAGCCTTCTTAGTTTGTCGTAGTTTGATTGTCCATAAAAATGTCTGGGATTGGCAGGATTCCCGGGATACAATGTTCCAGAAACTGCAACCATATTACATCTCAAATCTTAATGCCAAATCATATATATAAAATTGGTCTACGTATGGGTGCAGTTGTGAATTTCTCAAAAAAAGCAGTTGCATTCATCGAGGCTAATTAGAATGAAAAAAGAAACTAATGTTGCATGACTATGATTGGGCAATAACAGCAAGATTCTTGGGATATAGCCATAGCAATCAAGGTGTTACCCTGTGTGCCTATGAACTTGGGCTTGTCAAAGTGTATATATATATATATATATAAATTCACTGAAAAAACCATAGGTTTCAGGCACGTTATAGTTAGAAATTAGCATTTAAAAAACCTTAGAAATTCACTGAAAAAACCATAGGTTTCAGGGGCGTTATAGTTAGTTGGACATTTCACTCGTACAAAACCATAGAAATTCCCCCGTTATAGTTAGTTCAGCTAACTATAACTCGCTGCATCCCGCAGTGCACTGCTGATGACGTCACATATTACATCACTCATGACATGGTCAGTGACATCACTCATGACATCACTGATGACATCTCAAATGACATCACTGATGACATCACTGATGACATCATCCTTGTGATAGAGTGGCAGACCTCCTCTCACCCTAATATAACCTTTGATACACACTCAAAAATAAATACAAACTAACATTTTCAAAACAATGGACATACCAATACCAGTTACAACACACCTATTCAGTAATTCCAAGATCTACACACACATCCACTCATTCACCAAGTCCCTATACAGTCACTCATACATGTACTCACTCATCATATTTACTCATACACCTATACATCGTGTTACACACCGCCACTCATCCATAGAGTTACTCACACACATAGTCACACATGCAAACAAAGTATCAAACATCCATTTACTTGCATATACAGTTATACACACACTACCACACTTACTTCTACAGAAACTTACACATACTTACTCTCTTAAACATTCACTTATAGAAACACCTACTTATTTGTACAGGAACTCTTCCAATCTCTCACTCTCACATATACTCACTTATATACACCAATACTCACATATACTAGTTTAAAACATATGTAGTTACTCATAAAGACACTATTGAGACAGTCATTCACTCACTAACACACCCATACACATACTCATCCACCTATACAGTCCTGCACACATGCTGTCTTCAACACATACAAACAGTGAGTCACTCATTCATGCATCTATGCACTAAGTAATACCCCCCACCGAACCATACAGACACTCAGACACTCATACTGATACTCAAAAACCAACTAATAACCCATATAGACACTCATGTAGCTACTCACCAACCCATGCAGCCACTTATACACAAAGTGAGAGACTGATACAGATATTTTCATATTTAAACATTACTCACTAACCCATGTATTCACTAAGATACACTTAGTTAGTTATACAATCAATTTTACAAAAAAAAATCATCCATTTAGACACTTATATACCCATTTATTCTTCCATCGACCTTGAGATATACATATATAAAACATATTTAATTTTCAGAAAAACACACGTTCACTGGATGATGTCATCAGTGATGTCATCAGTGATGTCATTTGAGATGTCATCAGTGATGTCATGAGTGATGTCACTGACCATGTCATGAGTGATGTAATATGTGACGTCATCAGCAGTGCATTGCGGGTGCGCGAGTTATAGTTAGCTGAACTAACTATAACGGGGGAATTTCTATGGTTTTGTACGAGTGAAATGTCCAACTAATTATAACGCCCCTGAAACCTATGGTTTTTCAGTGAATTTCTAAGGTTTTTAAATGCTAATTTCTAACTATAACATGCCTGAAACCTATGGTTTTTTCAGTGAATATATATATATTTATTATACTATGTATACATGTGAAAATGTCTCGGTCCCCTGTTTGCCTCGGTGGCACGGAAAAAATGGCTGGAACTGATGTCAGCACGCCGACGAGGTCCTCTTATGGCTCCGATGTCGCGAGCGGAGCCGTGCTATTATGACGTCCTCGTTGACGTGGGAGAGCTAGGAAAGAATTTCCGTGGAATGCTGGTGCAGGGGATATTCACCTAAGTGTTCAGGCTAGTCCTTTGGGAGCAACTGTTTATGTTGCCACTCCAGAAACCGAAACCAGTGATCCGAGGGCAGAGGCCCTGCAGATGACACACGAGGTGGGGTGCCCAGTCGTGTGCACTGGCGGGGCAGCGAAGTGACAAGCACCACAACCCACAAAAAAGGTAACGAGGGCACTGAATAACACAGGATCTTCTCTTTGTATCTGGCAGGAACAACGAACTTAAAATGCCCTAGTACCAAAATGTAGAATTAGTGCTACAACGGTCTTCAAGAGGACCTGCGATGCCGCTTCTGCCTCCCGTACCCTGGAGGCGGCACATGGAGTCACGCGGTACGGTCATACTGCGGTGGGGCGCACACTCGTTGACCTCTCATGGCACTGCTCCACACTTCAGGGAGGACGCTTTCCATTAGCTATGTTTTCTGATGACATGTCGCGCCGGCCCCGTCCAACAACAGAACTCCTTTAGATCCAAACAGACTCTTCCACTCTCTCACCGGAAGTGAAACCAGGCCACGCGGACACTTTCACAATACAACAGCCGGGAATGCACTTTTTGGTAAAAAACCACATTCCTTCCTCCTAATTAATCAAATAAACATCTCACTGAAGAACAGGGCCAGCTTCGATCGGTAAACAGCCGTTACAACGACTTTTTTACTTTGCGATACCATTACAACGCATGCATTACCACGCATGCGTTGTACATCACCAAGTCATTACTACGCATTTTTTTAGAACGCATGGTCATTTACCACGCATGCCTTTACAACAAATTTTGTTGTAAAGGTATGTATGGTAAATGACCATGCGTTCTAAAAACATGTAGACGATCCATGTCGTTGTAAGGAAACAGAGGCTGTTCCGTTTCCTCACAGCGACGTGCACCGCCCCTCAGAGACGACGTGAAGCAGGAACCACGAGGAGAGAGGAACCACGAGGAGTGAGAGGTAAGGGGGATTGGGCATGGGGTGGGGGTTTCTTTTCTAGGGTTTAGGGTAGTGCAGTGGTGTTTGGGTGGTGTAGGGGGTCGTGCTGGGGGTAGTGTTTTAGGGTTTTGGGTAGTGCAGTGGTGTTTGGGTAGTGTAGGGGGTCATGCTGGGGGTAGTGTTTTAGGGTTTAGGGTAGTGCAGTAGTGTAGGGGGTCATGCTGGGGGTAGTGTTTTAGGGTTTAGGGTAGTGCAGTGGTGTATGGGTAGTGTAGGGGTCGTGCTGGCGTAGTGTTTTAGGGTAGTGTAGTGGTGTTTGAGTAGTGTAGGGGGTCATGCTGGTGGTAGTGTTTTAGGGCTTAGGGTAGTGCAGTGGTTGTGTAGTGTAGGGGGTCATGCTGGGGGTAGTGTTTTATGGTTTAGGGTAGTGCAGTGGTGTTTGGGTAGTGTAGGGGGTCGTGCTGGGGGTAGTGTTTTAGGGTTTATGTTAGTGCAGTGGTGTTTGGGTAGTGTAGGGGTAGTGCTGGGGTAATGTTTTAGGGTTTAGGGTAGTGCAGTGGTGTTTGTGTAGTGTAGGGGGTAGTGCTGGGGGTAGTGTTTTAGGGTTTAGGGTAGTGCAGTGGTGTTTGGGTAGTGTAGGGGTTCATGCTGGGGGTAGTGTTTTAGGGTTTAGGGTGTGGCAGTGGTGTTTGGGTAGTGTAGGGGTCGTGCTGGGGGTAGATTTAGGGGTTTAGGGTAGTGCAGTGGTGTTTGTGTTGTGAGGGGTCATGCTGGGGGTAGTGTTTTAGGGTTTAGAGTAATACAGTGGTGTTTGTATAGTGTAGGGGGTTTAGGGTAGTGCAGTGGTGTTTGTGTAGTGTAGGGGGTCATGCTGGGGGTAGTGTTTTAGGGTTTAGGGTAGTGCAGTGGTGTTTGTGTAGTGTAGGGGGTAGTGGTTAAGGGTAGTGCAGTGGTGTTTGTGTAGTGTAGGGGGTCATGCTGTGGGTAGTGTTTTAGGGTTTAGGGTAGTGCAGTCGTGTTTGTGTAGTGTAGGGGGTCGTGTTTTAGGGTATAGGGTAGTGCAGTGGTGTTTGGGTAGTGTAGGGGGTCATGCTGGGGTTAGTGTTTTAGGGTTTAGGGTAGTGCAGTGGTGTTTGGGTAGTGTAGGGGGTCATGCTGGGGGTAGTGTTTTAGGGTTTAGGGTAGTGCAGTGGTGTTTGTGTAGTGTGGGAGGTCATGCTAGGGGTAGATTTAGGGTTTAGTGTAGTGCAGTGGTGTTTGGGTAGTGTAGGGAGTCATGCTGGGGGTAGTGTTTTAGGGTTTAGGGCAGTCCAGTGGTGTTTGTGTAGTGTAGGGAGTCGTGCTGGGGGTAGTGTTTTAGGGTTTAGGGTAGTGCAGTGGTGTTTGGGTAGTGTAGGGGGTCGTGCTGGGGGTAGTGTTTTAGGGTTTAGGGTAGTGCAGTGGTGTTTGTGTAGTGTAGGGGGTCATGCTGGGGTAGTGTTTTAGGGTTTAGGGTAGTGCAGTGGTGTTTGGGTAGTGTAGGGGGTAGTGCTGGGGTAGTGTTTTGGGTTTACGGTAGTACAGTGGTGTTTGTGTAGTGTAGGGGGTCGTGCTGGGGGTAGTGTTTTAGGGTTTAGGGTAGTGCAGTGGTGTTTGTGTAGTGTAGGGGGTAGTGTTTTAGTGTTTAGGGTAGTGCAGTGGTGTTTGTGTACTGTAGGGGGTCGTGCTGGGTTCTAGTGTTAGGGTTTAGGGTAGTGCAGTGGTGTTTGTGTAGGGGGTCGTGTTTTAGGGTTTAGGGTCGTGCAGTGGTGTTTGGGTAGTGTAGGGGGTCGTGCTGGGGGTAGTGTTTTTGGGTTTAGGGTAGTGCAGTTGTGTTTAGGTAGTGAAGGGGGTCGTGCTGGGGGTAGTGTTTTAGGGTTTAGGGTAGTGCAGTGGTGTTTGTGTAGTGTAGGGGGTCATGCTGGGGGTAGATTTAGGGTTTAGGGTAGTGTCGTGGTGTTTGTGTAGTGTAGGGGGTCATGCTGGGGGTAGTGTTTTAGGGTTTAAGGCAGTGCAGTGGTGTTTGTGTAGTGAAGGGGTCGTGCTGGGGATAGTGTTTTAGGGTTTAGGGTAGTGCAGTGGTGTTTATGTAGTGTTGGGGGTTGTGCTGTGGGTAGATTTAGGGTTTAGGGTAGTGCAGTGGTGTTTGGGTAGTGTAGGGAGTCATGCTGGTGGTAGTGTTTTAGTGTTTAGGGTAGTGCAGTTATGTTTGGGTAGTGTAGGGTGTCGTGCTGGGGTAGTGTTTTAGGGTTTAGGGTAGTGCAGTGGTGTTTGGGTAGTGGAGGGGGTAGTGTTTTAGGGTTTAGGGTAGTGCGCCCAACCGGCCACAATATCCGTGGACAAAGGGGATCCTGACTCTTTGGAACGCTCCGTCAATTGAATAATTTGGGTCAAGGGCCCTACCACGTCCAAGACCTATCAATTCCTTTCTTGGGATCCCTCATATACTTGGAGAAAAAGGTACATAGTTTCTCATCAATTTCAGGCGTGTGTGCCACCTTCCCCTTCAGTGAGGGCCTGGGGCATTCTCCCCTCATCCTATTCCTGACCTCCCTTTCAAGGGGTTGATGGATTTTCCCCACCACATACTCTGCCACTTTGGCGTCAGGTGTCCACTCCGCCGACCTAGGATGGTAAATTTGGGTAGGCTCGAACATGTCCGAGTGGACCCCGTCCCCAACCGGGGACTGAGAGGAGTGGGAGTCTGGACGCCAGGGACGCCCCGAGTCCTTATCCTCATCGGAAGAGAAATCGTCCTCTGATACACCCTCTCCCTCTAAGGGAAACCCGCCGTCGGGGTCTACAATAGTGGTGACAGTGTCGCAATTTTCTCCGGGCCTCTCCTCCTCCCGGCAGGGTGCATGTTTTAGCGTTCGTGCACTCTTGAGGAAGGTCTCCGTAAGTTTATCAAATCCTTCCAAGTGCCCCGCGTTATGCTTAACGGCCCTTTTATTCCCCATCTGGGAGCTACTGGGACCCGCCACCACCAGATCTGGGTCACTGAACACCCCAGGGATGCTTTTCGCCAGCTTATCAACCTGATCCCTAAGAGGAGCCAGCGCCCTAGAAATAGCCAGAGAGAGGGCTTGGTCCGCTGCTGGAGGGAGAAGTTGGGGGGCCATTCCTCCTCCACTTCCTGGTAGGAGGAGTAAAAATGGTCTTCTGGAGAAGACATTATAGCAGAGGGTGTGAGCACAGAACAAATGCCCTTAAAATCCTTAAGGCAGCCCCCTCGCCGGTGCTCCAACAGCTGGGCTTTCCCCGAAGCTGTTATAAGAATAGACTGAGGCGCAATACCAATTACCACCACCAGGTGGCACTGGTCACTAACGTGGCCGTGTGGGGACATCACCGCGTAGCAGTGTCAAAATTAGGCGAGGGTTGGTCGGGAATCAAGCGGACACTAAAGGAGTGACCGAATTCCCAAACGCGCGTAAAGACCAGCGGGAGCGCTCGACGGAGCTGCCTCGCTCGGACCAGACGCGCCTGACAGGATCTCACAGCGCGCAGAGCACACAGCGGGAGAAACTGCGAGGGGGAGAACGCGCTCGGGAAAGAGCCTGCTGCGCAGGGAATATGAAACAATACCAAGGCAATAATGCTAATAACGTGCACAAGAAACCGCTATACAAACAGCAACAACGTCAGATTAAGCCAAGAATGTAAGGAATGCACTTAACTGACGAGCAGTGAACAAAGAGGAAACGGAAGGGATGTCACGATATTATATACGATGGACAGTGATATGATTGGACTATAGTTGCCTTGGAGACTACCCCCTAATGGTTCATGGGTTGTGTAGTCTTTTGTTTAATGATTGTTGTGTTACGTTTTCTTTGAACTGCTATGCAAATAAAGTGAGGAAAGATATGCATAATCCTCGCCTCCGTCCTGCCATAGAATTCATTAAACTTTATTTGATCTGATTTAGAAACATAGATCATAAAAGTGTACATAAAAACAGTAAATCCTCTTTCCTAATACAATACAGTGAGAATTAATTAAAACCAGTAGGTAAATCGGGTGTTACAAAGCCCGGTTCAGAGCAACTTCAGGTTAACAGAATCGTAAAGTTCAATGTTTCGCAAGATCAATCTCATGTACTTCGTGCAAAATACGCAATAAGGGGTCCAAGTAAGATGTAACGCTCCAATACCTGACCAGTTTGCACTATATAAAACTGCAGAAAAACTAAAAATAAAAAGTGTTTTGCACACTTCTGTCATTGGGCTATATGTGGGCTACATCTGGGTGATATTTGTGCTACATTTGGGCTCTTTTCTCTCTGGTGGCCATCTTGGGAGACTTATTTGTCATGAAGTTTCCTAATGTCGTCATTTACTGCAGTCTCCTCAGTAGGAAATGCTTTCAGTTTTTACTTTGATTCCATCAAGAAGGCATTCAGATGTGTCACACATTTGCCATAAATTCAGAATGTTAGCACTCTAGTTGTTCATTAGATCACTGTAGTAAAGCTACTGCTCACCAGGGAGTTAACTGGAAGTCTACTGCTGGTATTGAAAGTGATTGTTTCAGTCTGCATGTCAGAATTTTCTAATGAAATAGAAGAGGATTTGAGATCTCACTTAAAACATGCCCTAAATTTTCTTTCTGCAGCACTAACCATAATTTCTATGGCAAAATGAACCCCCTCATTTTGTTCCTTTTTAAATTAAATGTTTCAAGTGTTACCAGTTTATTCCAATCAAGATGGCTTCAGGTGTGCCATACTTTTGTTATAAGTAAAACTGTTAGCGCTCTAGTTGTTCTTTAGAACACTCTGGAAGCTGCAGTAGAACACAAAGGCATCAACTGACAGTCTGCTCCTGTTGAAATATAACAGGAAGATATTTGAGATCACACTTGAAACATGTCCTAATTTTTCTTTCTACAGCACTAACCATAATTTCTATGACAAAATGAACCCCATCATTTTGTTCCTTTTTAAATTAAATGTTTTAAGTGTTACCAGTTTATTCCAATCAAGATGGCTTCAGGTGTGCCATACTTTTGTCATAAGTAAGGCTGTTAGCACTCTAGTTGTTCTTTAGAACACTCTGGGAAGCTGCAGTAGAACACAAAGGCATCAACTGACAGGCTGCTCCTGTTGAAATATAACAGGAAGATATTTGAGATCTCACTTAAAACATGTCCTAATTTTTCTTTCTTCAGCACTAACCATAATTTCTATGACAAAATGAACCCCATCATTTTGTTCCTTTTTAAATTAAATGTTTTAAGTATTACCAGTTTATTCCAATCAAGATGGCTTCAGGTGTGCCATAATTTTGTCATAAGTAAGACTGTTAGCGCTCTAGTTGTTCTTTAGAACACTCTGGGAAGCTGCAGTAGAACACAAGGGCATCAATTGACAGGCTGCTCCTGTTGAAATATAACAGGAAGATATTTGAGATCACACTTGAAACATGTCCTAATTTTTCTTTCTACAGCACTAACCATAATTTCTATGACAAAATGAACCCCATCATTTTGCTCCTTTTTAAATTAAATGATTTAAGTGTTACCAGTTTATTCCAATCAAGATGGCTTCAGGTGTGCCATACCTTTGTCATAAGTAAGGCTGTTAGCACTCTAGTTGTTCTTTAGAACACTCTGGGAAGCTGCAGTAGAACACAAAGGAATCAACTGACAGTCTCTGCCCTTGTTGGATGTACATGTTTTACTGAGAATGTCAGACTTCATTCTCACATGACTGAGAAAGATAATGTGAATTTACAGAACATATGCTCTCATTTTAGCTTCTGGAGCACCTTCCAAAACTGTATGGGACAAGCATGTGAAAATAGTTCTCTCAAACATGATTCATGATATCCCAGCAGAAGGTTTTTCACAGGGTAAAATCACCTTAGAACACACCACAATTCCTGAAATTAGTATGGTACCATCAACAAATGAATTCTAATGTAACTAAAGTCTGTTATCACCCTTTATAGTTCTCCTTTTGGTAACCCTCAAAATCTTCGATTCACTACAATGCATTTCAATGGGGTACTATCATTTATATTGGTCCCAAGATGGCTGCCAGCAATTCCAGGATGAAGTGCTGACAGCCAATCAGATCTCACGATGACATGTGTGGCTAGGCTCCGCCCAGATATCGATATGTTTTCTTTTTCAAATTTCTCAGGAACTACTGAACGGATTTACACCATTTAACAAAAGGGTTCTTTCTGAACCAAGAACTACCTCTTTGCCAAATTTAGTGTAATTCCGTTCATCAGTTCGGGCTGTAGCCGTGTCTAAAGTTTCCTATGGAAAATTGCATGGGGAAAACAAGTTTTGGGACCCCCTTCTTTCTCGGCCCCCGCTTGCCAAATCACCCTGAAACTTTCAGGATAGGAGCAGACCGGAGCGCCCCACGAGTTTTGAAAATTTCGCGAAGATTCATCAACTAGCGCCAAAGTTATTGCAAATAGAATGTTGTGAATTTCCTATGGAAAATAGGTCCTAACTATAACTACCTACTGGCGACCGCCAGTAGGTAATATATGTATAAATATATATATATATATTTCTAACAATGTAGTCCAGATAACGAAGGGCGCACAGATTAGCTGGTGCTTGCGGCAAGGTTGGACTGTTCCTTGAATATATTTACCACCAAAAATATTACGCAGCACAATCCAGAGGATTGTTCTTGCCTTTTTTTATTTTTAGATAGCCATCCTTCCCCCACCTACGTGTTTCGACCACACTGGTCTTGATCACGGTACATGGCAGTAGTCCATCTTTGCTTTCCTACATTTATACCAAACTCCCATGTTGTCTATTATGATGCATTAAGGGATAGGTAGTTTATGATCTATAAACACATCTATTTACAAAATATTTACAAATTAGGTTATGCCAACACTGGTTACTTTCTCGAGTGGTTTTCACAGTTCTACTTCTCTCAGAGTGTGGATGTTATTACAAGTTTGAAGTCTTATTTACATTTTTAAATTTTTACATTTTTTAAATTACGTGTCTCAGTATTGTTGTAATACTAGATAGTAATTGTCCATTGTCCCAATACACAACCATTTATCTCATTAAAGTCTGTTTCTAGACATTGTGTCCTTTGGTTGTAACTGATGTTGTGTGATGGGCTTAGTGCCCCATTTCCACCATATTGGAACCTATGGGTAGACTCTTATCGGGCTTAGTGCCCTCTCACGTTTGTTTATCCACATATTGTCCTCTGAAAACAATATAAATCCACATCCCACTCTGGAACAATTTCATGTATGTACCACACATTTCAAGTAGCGCATTAATAAACTTATAATGTACTCATTCTGCAAGTCAAAACTGTACAAACAATAGCTTATTCATTCATTCTCTGAGAGGTAAAGATTAAACATTTCTGAGACTGTTGTTACAGATGTATATACATCTCCTCGTCCCCATTCAATCCCGTGGGGATCTTGGTTTTAAACCTTATGATCAAGCGTGACTCCAAGCGTCTAAGTTTCAAAGTTCTATTTCCTCCCCTTTCATGAATCGGAACAGTTGCAAGTCCTGAATACGTCATGTTTTGCCATGTTTTTCCTTCGTGCATCATCATATGCTTTGCTACTGCATACGTGGTGTCTTTATTTTGGGTTGCCCTGATGTGTTCCAACATCCGTTTTTTTAGAGGGCATATTGTGCTGCCTATGTAATGTTTTCCACATAGACACTCGATCAAGTAAACTACATAAGAGGATTCGCAAGTGATGGTTTCGTTGATATTAAAAAAAATTCCTTGTGGATCAATGATGTTCTTTCGATTCTTTCCAATTTTGCAAGCTTTACAGCAATACATTTGCTGAATCCCTTCTGTAGGTTTTGTAGCCAAGTCCTAGATTTTCCCATCACAAAGTGCCTGTTTATCAGTTTATCCGAAAGTGATGGTGTCTTTCTGAATGTTATTTGAGGTCTTGCTCCCAATTTTTTACCAATATCCGGATCTTTGAGTAATACATTCCAGTATTTATTCATTATATTCCAGATTTTAACACTTTCCTTACTGTAGGTCATAATCATTCTGATTTCATCATCTTTTTGTTCGTCTTTTTTCTTTTCTTTTTTGTACACCAATGTTTGGGCTCGTGTCAGACATCTCGCTTTTTCTTCTCCTTGTCGAATATCATTGTATTTATACCCTCTTTGCAGGAATCTATGTTTGGTCTCTTTAAATTTGGATTCCATTTCTGTGGTCTCTGAACAATTTCTTTTTATCTGAATTAATTCTCCTTAGGGTATGTTCCTCTTCAATGAGGCTGGATGGAAGCTCAAGCCATGGAGTACACTGTTAGAAGCGGTACTTTTACGAAACACTGTGGTCTCTACTTTGTTTGCTTTCACATACACCTTTGTATCTAGGAATACTACTTCTGTAGGACTGATCGTATGTGTGAATTTTAAGCCTACCTCGTTGTTGTTCAAGATTGTAAAGTATTCCATGAATTCTCTTTCTGTTCCGTTCCACAACAGGAACAGGTCATCTATAAAGCGTAGCCAGAGGACAACCCTGGCCGTGTGTTGTTCATTTTCTTCTCTCCAAGCTATGGTTTTTTCCCACCAACCCATCATGAGATTGGCATAGCTTGGAGAGAAGGAAACTCCCATGGCAGTCCCGCAGCTCTGGGAGTAAAAGGTCTTGTTGAATAAGAAGACATTGTTCTTAAGGCATAGCTCAATCATTTCTGTGAGCATTTGGGTATGCTGTAACTCTTCCAAAGGCTTCTGTTTCAAAATGTCATAACCACCTGTAATCCTATCTTATGGCCTATAGATGTGTATAACTATATTACATCTATTGTTATAGTGACCCACAACTGGATATTATGGGTCGTCCGGGTGGTTTATTAAGTGTCTTATGTACTTTTGGCAAAATAAAAGCAAGAAAAATCCTCTGGAGAGTGCTCCACTCCTCTCTCTTCTTTTCTTACTTAATCTAAGCAGAAAAGATTCAGGAGACTACTGATACTGTTATGTTCCTGTTCAAAGTGGCAGGCCACCGGGTATGTGCGATCTCTATTAGTAATTGCCCGCATGTGTTCTAGTATTCTTTTTTTGGTGGGATGTATAGTGCCTCCTATATACTGTCTCCCACAAGGACATACTAGACAGTATACTGAGAAATCTGAGTTACAAGTGAGAAGCTTGTTGATCTGCATCTTCGATTTTTTTACCCGGGACTATGTATTCCCGTACCTTTTGGCTGTTCTTACATGCTTTGCAGCGTGTACACGGAAAGAATCCCTTTATTGGGTCCTTTTTTCTGGCTTTATCGATGTAATGGCTCTGTACTAGATGATCTTTTAATGATGAGCCTCTTCTATAAGTGATCAGTGGTGAGTCTGATAAAGTCTTACCAATTGTATTGTCAGATTTTAAAATGCGCCAATTTCTTCTGAAAATTGGATAGATTTCTGATGCACTCTCTGTGTAGTCAGTGATCATTCTTACAGTACCTTTGCTCTTCATTTGTTCTAGTTTATCTTTCTTTTTGGGCTCCCTATCGAGGAGCAGTTGTCCTCTGGGCATCAGCTCACTCTTAATTTCCGCTTTAGTCAATACTCTTTTGGAGTATCTTCTCTCTCGAAATCTACCTATTGCTCTTATCTTAGCTTTATTGTATTCACTAGGTGAAGAGCAGTTCCGTTTTATTCGTAATAGCTCTCCATATGGAATATTATCAATCACACTCCGTGGATGACAACTTCCCGCATGGAGTAGGGAATTCCCTGCCGTTGCTTTGCGGTATAGAGTTGTATGTAGTGTGTTGTTTTCTACGTATACTGTCAGATCTAAGTATACTACATGTTTGTTTTGTTTTGGGGGCGCTAGAGGGCGCACGAGCAAGATGGCCGCACTTGCGTGAGTCTCTTGCAGCCCGGAGCAGATAAACACCAATATCCTGTCTCAGGAGATAGGGAAGGCGCCCAAATGATGACCCAGCGACGTAACTGACTCACTGGATCGCTGAAGGAGATAAGCAGGCTGTGGCACGGCGGTACCGGCGTGAGGAGCGAAGACATATGCCTGAAGGCTAACGGGCGTCTTCTAAAATGGCGGCCGCCGGAGGAGACAAGCGCCGCTGACGAACTGCGGCCGAGCGAGAGGCTTGGCACACCTGCTGGGAGAGAAGCAGTGGCGGCGGCTGTGAATGACGGAGAGATCTGCCTGTAGCGAACTGATGACCCATGCCTGGAGGCAACGTCGGCGGGCGCACTGAACCCAGCAGACGGCGGTGAGTGGCCTGATTTCTGAAGCCGACACCGCAGTGAGTAGGACTGCTGGCCCCCTCCTGCGCAGGCCCGCGCAGGGACGCACAACGAATCCATAGCCCCCCTGAGACCTCTCCTAAGTGCGGGTGATGAGAAAGGAGCCGAAGCGACGGCAGTACTTACCATCCCAGAGAGATATTAGTCCGGGGCTTTGTGCTCCATTGCGGCCAGAACAGCAGTGACAAGTGCGCTGCGGAGGTGGGCCTTGCAGCAAGGTGGGGAGCCCGAACTGCCTGGAAAAATACTGCTGGCTGAAGGGGTGCGGATGGGCTGACACCCGTGCTAGCTCATAGAGCACAAGACAGTAGCGCTGGACCTGCATGCGGCCTGAGCAGGGAGAGCGATGCAAGAAAGGCAGCGCCACAAGTAAACGAAAGCTTAGACACACTGCTCCCCTGAGGCCCGGGTGATTGTGAGACCTGTGCTGATTTCTTTGGCGGCGGCCTGAAAGAGAAGAAGACCCATCTGCTGAAGCCCAGCCTTCGGTGAGTGACCTGAAGGAACTACTCCTCACTATAAAAAGAAGTCTTGTTTCTATTGAGGCCAAGATGGATAGCATGAATGCTCGAATGGACACAATCACTCGTAAGATCGAGCAGCATGACGAGCATCTAAAGGAAACAGAGCACCGCATATCTATGATCGAAGAAATAGAGGACAGCCGTAAAGAGCAAATATCAGACATGGACAAACTACTGAAAGTAATAGCGGCAAAGAATGAGGACTTAGAAGTGCGATCGCGATGCATCAACATCAGAATCCTGGGAGTGGCAGAATCCACCAATACAGGAAAAATGGAAGAATATGTTGAACGCCTATTAACGACAGTGTTTGGAAAAACTGCATTCTCTACCATGCTCATAGTAGAAAGAGCGCATCGATCACTTGCCGCCCGCCCCCTGCCTGGAACCCCGCCGAGGCCCATAATCGCCAGGATCTTAAATTATCGGGATCGCGATACTGCTTTACGACTGGCAAGAGAAAAGAAAGAACTGAAATTTGAGGGTTCAACGATCGCAATATATCCTGATTTCACTATAGCAGTGTACGAGGCTCGTAAAAAATTTTTACCGGTTAAAAAGAAGCTACAACAAGCAAACATAACATACGACATGCTGTACCCAGCGCGCCTCCGCATAACACACCAAGGCAAGCAATTCTTCTGCGCCAACCCTCAACAAGCTGCAGCATGCTTCAAATGGCATACTGGATGATCGCCTCAGTCCCAGACGCCTGACAGAAGATCACGATCACCCTCATCGATGTCAGAGCAAGACTGAGAATCATAAAGACATCAGGAAATAGACTATACAAGGGAGGAACTATGCAGACAGCTTGCTTATGGCACTGTGTAGGACACCGCTGTCTGCACTGAAGTGCTAAACGAAACAGAAGTCGCCGGGACAGTGACCTGTCACACAACTGATGACGATGGACTATGTATGCTGGCAATCATGAACGACTGAGACCACAACAGATGACTCTGGGCACCCTCGCCCTGGCGAGGTAGAATCAATGGGCCATCTTGTGAGACCCCTTGTAGGACATCCCTTACTTCATCTGGTATTGTTGACTCAACATGGTTTGTTTTCTGAATTTTTATGTCCTTTTTCTGTTATCTTTATTAGATTTATATTATGCAGGTGGTCTTGATAATGCCAGAAAGGCCAGGACATCACACCCTGTGCGGGTAACGAATTGCTTACGTTCACGGGATCTGGCCAGTCTTTTAGGACTTCAGCTATGTACCACCGCCACAAATAGCCACGGTACTGCAGTTTGGTTAGTTTTTTTGGGGGGGATGGGTGGGAGAGTGGATCACGGCAAGTTTGGGATGCTGCTGTGGGAGGGGAGATGGACAGGAGGGTTTAATTTGAGAGCAGAACAGCCATGCCAGAAGATGGAAAAAGCACAGTTATTGTACAATGGAATAGAGAGTATGAGATATCCTGGTATACAAGTTGACCACACTGCACGAACATGACGGACAACTCAGTCTCGCCCCGATATAATGTTTTAACATGGAACATTCGAGGGCTGGCCAACCCGTGCAAGTGGCGACACATATTAGCCTATCTAGATAGACACCATATACATTTCGCAATGCTCCAGGAGACCCATTTGAACCCCACTACCCCGATAACCTTTGCTTCCCGATGGGCAGCACATTGGAGTTTCGCTACATACTCTACATATGCACGGGGAACAGCCATCCTCATAAAGAAGGGCGTCCCCTATGTAGCAATGGGATCTGTGCAAGACCCACAAGGGAGATACTGTCTGAGGTGGGGCAAACTAGCATCACAATCCATAACCCTGGCATGCTGCTGTGGTCCAAAACAGATGACCCTGAATTTTGTAGGACGCTGATGGGAAAAATCGTGGACATAGGGTCCACCCATATTATATGGGGGGGATTTTAACATAACCTTAGACTCAACGATGGATAGATCGCACCCTCAGACCCAACATTACACCAGCGCTCAGCGTCAGCTGAAAGACATAACGAATAGTCATGAGTTGTTTGATGATTGGCGCGCTCTGCACCAGGGCAGCAGGGAAGGCACATTCTACTCATCAGTGCACTCTTCATGGTCGCGCATAGACTACTGGCTCATTTCAAAAGGGATACGATCATGGACACTGCAGGTGAGTCACCTACCCCGCACATACTCTGACCACTCCCCAGTGATAATGTCGGTTGACCCCCCAGTTTTAACTGCGCCATACCAGAGCTGGAGGTTTCCCCCTCACATCCTTTTGGATGCCCCTTTTAGGCTAGAACTGCAACAAGAAATTACAGATTTCTTTGAACGAAATTTAGGTATGGCTTCTACACTCACTGTGGTGTGGGAGGCCTTAAAAGTAACTGTTTGGGGAATATGTATTGCAAAGGGAGGAGGAATATTGAGAGATATCCGCACCACACTGCGTAAACTAGAAGCGGACATCCATCTTATGGAGATGTTGGGGGGTGCTGTCCAAGACGCAGACATGCGGGGGGAAAATAAGGGACACAGTGTCGGAATATCAAGATACAGCGGAGAGGGAGTGCCTGTTTCGTGGGAAGTACCATCAGGCTCGAAGATTCGGAGAGGGAGAACGGGCAAGGCGTTAGCGGAGCTAATTCGGAAACCGCAGTTCTCTAATACAATATTAGAAGTCGTAGAACCTGATGGGACAATAAGCAAAGATGCCCTAGATATACTGAAGGCGTTCCATACATTCTGCACAACCCTATACACTACACAAAGGACACATTCCATAGCATTTGAAACATATTTTGAAGACACTGCCCTGGCCTGGCTAGGAGACGGACAAAGAGAGTTCTTCTCTGCCGAGCTCGAAGAAGATGAAATCTGAGCTGCGATAATGCGGTTGAGATCAGGCCGCGCCCCTGGCTCGGATGGTCTCACTGCAGAGTTCTATAAAACATACAGCGAAAACCTCATCCCAATATTAAAAAAGCTCTATGAGGAGGCCCTGGAGCTAGGGGTACTTCCGGAGACATTAAGAGAGGCACTCATAATATCCATACCTAAGCCCGGGAAGCCGACCGATAAATGCGATTCATACCAACCTTTTGTCACTAATAAATTGTGATGCAAAAATACTAGCAAAAGTATTAGCGAACAGATTGAACCTACTCATGAATGTACTGGTCTTGCCTGATCAGTCAGGGTTCATACCTGGGACAGCGACGTCTCATAATCTCCGCACACTATTTGCCCTACTGCAAGATATTGACCCGAATTTAGAGGCAGTGGCAGTGTTTTTAGATGCCACCAAGGCATTTGACTCCCTTGAATGGGATTATCTCCTGTGTGTGCTTCGCCAAATGGGCTTTCCCACTCCATTCTTATCCTGGATCCAACTATTATATACTCAGCCGCAAGCAAGGATATCAATCAATGGGTTATACTCCTCCCCCTTCCAAATCACTAGGGGGACACGGCAGGGGTGCCCGCTCTCTCCACTACTTTTTGCGCTGGCTGTGGAGCCGCTGGCGGCCAGGCTCAGACAACACCATAGGGAGTATGCACTGCCATATCCAACCAGACACATTCTAATATCCCTTTATGCTGATGATATGACATTGTACCTACGAGACCCAAGCATTAGCCTCAATCCATTGCTCAGGGAATTTATAATTTTGGGGGGAATTTCAGGCATCAACATCAACTGGGAGAAATCCCAGATTTTCCCTCTTACGGCTAGTACTCGTCAATTTACCCCTGATTAGCCATTAAAATGGTGCGAGGAGACAGTCGAATACCTAGGCATCAATATAACAAGGGATAAGGAAGAGCTGATGCGCAGCAATTATGGCCGCACGCTGAAGGCGCTGACAGAGTCCATCACCAGGTGGATCGCCATGCCCATGTCGCTGGCAGGACGCATCTCCCTGACTAAAATGATAATACTCCCAAAACTGCTTTATTTATTCATAAACATTCCGTACGCACCTAGTAAGAACTTTTTCAAAACCCTTAGGGCCCAATTGAATTGACTCGCGTGGGGAGGGAAACAGCCTAGACTGAAGTGGGAACTCCTGACTCAGCCATTTACTAGGGGAGGATTTGAGGCACCAGATATGGAGCTCTACTTCCAATGCACCCAAGCACACTCTGCGGCGTACTGGCTAAACCCACCACCTTACATGCCGCATTTAGCGGTGGAACAGGGATACATGGCCCCTGTCCCGATCACAGCATGTGTAGGCTCCTCTTCCAGGTGATATGGGGGTAAAAACCCGACGGCAGTTGATTGCACAAACAAGGCATGGCACAATCTTACAAAGCGCTTGCAGGCGCCAATGCTGTACTCCCCCAAATTGGGAACGTTGCATCACCCAGATCTCCCGGTTACACATGAGGTGGGATGTAAGCAGATGCTGCACAGGGCGGGAAAGCTGACATGGGGAGATGTATATGAAAATGGCAATTTCCGCACTCGGGAAGGGTTTTTTGGAGAGCATCAGCCAACCCCTAAAGATCTATTTCTCTATGTCCGCTTACGACAAGATGTAAAAACTGCTACCCCTGCCTTCCCTGCTGATCCTGAGACAATGGCCCCGCTCCACCAACTACTGCAAAGCACCAAACCTGCACACGTGGTATCTATGCTGTACTGCTCCACCCAGGCAAACAGTCCCGATCAGGTCTGGAACTCGAGAGTTCGCTGGGATGCTGACTTGGGGTCCCCTATCAGCGATGATCAGTGGATATATTGCTGCCAGCAAACTGGGAAAGTGTCGGCAAGTAGCAGACTGTACATAATACACTTCAAATATTTGCATAGAATATATTGTACCCCAGCCACGCTCCATCGCTTTCAGCTTTGAGACAATGATTGCAATGATGGGTGCAGCAGGGGGGGAGCGGGGTTCTTGCATCTGGCATGGGAATGTGAGCCTGTTCAGAAATACTGGAAAGAGGTGCTGGAGGCCCTGGGAGACAGATGATAGGCGCCCCCATCCCGGAAACACCGCTGGTAACAGTACTAGGGTACACGGCAGAAATTGAGTTCGCCTTCAGAAAATATGCGTCACTAGGACTATTGCTGGCCAAACGTAAAGTAGCATGCAGGTGGGGAAGAGGGAGGGCCCCTAAATTTAAGGACTGGTTGCAAGATCTTATATATTGTCAGGACCAGCTCTTCGCATATGCGGAATTGATGCCTCTTACTTCCCGGCCAAGAGACATATGGGACCACCTGCGAACCTACTTGGCTGCACATCAACCCAGCCCAGGCACACCTAGGCAGGACGATCTAGAGAAACCCTGATGGGGACCTTCTGGGAACAGTATCATTATTGAGAATGGGGTATATGTAATATAGCAACAATGGGAAGAGCAAATATGGTGACAGTAGCATAATGCAGGTAATGATGTTAACAATTACTCGATTGTATGAATCTTAAGGGATAAGATAGGCAATACTCTACTGCATAAAATCTGAAGGATATACATGACTGAATTATGTAACAGAAATTATTGGATGTGGCTTATGCTCTCTTGTGTTTTCTTTTTTGTTTTTTTCCTTGTATTAATGTTCTGGAATATTGACATCTAATAAACAGAATAAGAAAAAAAAAAGTATACTACATGTTTCTCGCTGATGCAGCTCGTGAACTGTAAATTCAAATCATTCTCATTTAGAGCTGCAATATATTTTTCTGCCTCATTGTGGGGGCCCTTCCTGAGGATAAACAAATCATCTCTGTAGCGGGCCTATAGGGCCATGCTACCCATCCAATCCTCATTGTCCCCTGCCCAGCCCAGGTGCTTCTCCCACCAGCCCACGAAAAGATTTGCATAGCTGGGGGCGAAGCACGTGCCCATAGCGGTACCTTGTTTTTGTAGATATAGTTGTCCAGAAAAAATAAAAATATTGTTATTCAGGCAGAAGGAGATTAATTTAAGTAACATTTGGTTATGTTCCTGGTACTTCAATGCAGCCACGGCCGCTGCAGGTAAGAGCGGTGGGGCTGGCTGGGGGGGGATTTCGGGAGACGACCACAAGGGAAATTAAATAAATAATTAATTTTCCTTCGTGATCGTCTCTCGAAATCCCCCCTAGCCAGCCCCACCGCCTCACCGCTTTTACCTGCAGCGGCCGTAGCTGCTTCAATGATCTTTTTTCTAAAGAGAATTTCATTGCATGGAGACCATTTTCATGTGTTATACATGTGTATAAGCTTGTAATGTCTAAAGTGATCAACAACATATTCTCTTCCCATTGTATTCCTTCAATAATTCTAAGGAAGTCTTTAGTGTCCCTTACATAAGAGCTCAAGTCCTTTACTAGGGGGGAAAGGAAAAAAAGTCTATATACGTCGAAGTATTTTCCAACAAACTGTTTTTGGAAGAGACAATTGGACGACCCGGGGAAACTTAGTGTCCTTATCTACTTTGGGTAGATGATAAAAGGTCGGCAATTCGGGGTGTTCACAATACATAAATCGATAATCATCCAGTTTCAACACTCCTTTGTCCCGCCATTTTTCCAACAGTTCATTGAAGAGGAAAATACTGTTTTCATACTGTACTCTTGAAATGGGAACATAGCAGTCCTTTACCGAAAGTTGTTTCAATGCTTCATTTCGATACTGCTCTTAGTTGGAGACACTAATTAATTTAGATAAGGATGCTTTTCAAAGTGAAGACCTCAGACAGAGAATGAAGAAACGCTTGATGGACTATGAGGGTTCAATAAGACACAGCAAACAAACTAAATTTCTGAGAGATGAGCGTGACTATGAATCGGGACGCATTCTGACATTTGCCAAAAAATGTGATGCACCAAGAAAATAATTAAATCAGGCATCAAACCGCTCAACAGCAATACAAAGAGAAACATCAGAATCTGAGGTGGAGACATCGGAGGGAGAACAACCAACAAGAGTAGGAGAAAAGGAGTCTGTAACTAAGCCTACTTATTTTCACGAATCCGAACTAATAAGGGAAACCCGTCAACGACCGTCACAGAGAACGCACCCCCCGGAAAGGAGAGAAGGAAGACAAGAAGGGGGAGAAAGAGACTGGGGAGACTATTCATCCCACCAAAAAAAGAATACTAGAACACATGAGGGCAATTACTAATAGAGATCACACATACCCGGTGGCCCACCAATTTGAACAGGAACATAACAGTAACAGCAGTCTCCTGAACTTTTTCTGCTTAGATCAAGTATGAAAAGAAGAGAGAGGAGGGGACCGAGTGAGAAAACTCAGAACCCTGGAGTCCAGATATATAATACAGTTGCAGAGTAAGGCCCAGAGAGAAATTAAAAGTATTGCATAGAAGGAAAAGAACAAGAGAATATGATGATTGTACTTCTAATATCCATTAGACAGCAGGCTCATTCAGGGCGCTATCTAGGAAGGGAAAGCATGGTGATTTACTAAGGAATTAATTTCGCACAAACATCTTTCGCAGAAATTAGCTCACTCAGGTTGATAACAACTCTAATGACAATAAAGAATAAATATGTGTGTCAAAGGATGGTTACCCATTCAAGGCATAATCATGGAAATAAGGTGGAACATAAAGTGAACTATTACTATGTTTTTTCATTTATTATATTGCATTGATTATTAATATATTTTTTAGTAATGAGTTGAGGGAAGCAGTCATGTTTCATATCCCTTTCATTTTTAAAAAAAATATGTTTTTATTAAGATATTTTTGGGCGGGGCACATAAATAAATTCATATACAAACAATTATTCAGAGAGATGTCATAGTGATAAAATAGACATATGGGTAAAAACGTATACATTTAGTAGCAGCCTTACTTTCATACACAGTATTTTCAATTCAAAATTACTTTTACAGACGATTATTCAGACAGATTTCTTGGAGATAAAATAGACATTGGGGTAAAAGAAAACCTAGACTTTAATAGCAGCATTATTTTCATTTTCAAAATTTCAATTCATTATTATTTCAGGGGCCCCCAACCTCCGCCTTCCACCGATAAATTGGAGCCCATATTGTTTTCCCCAATTTTTGGGCCTTTCAGCCTTTTCTTTCATAGATTCCTTTCTCGAGATTAAAAGTGGAGAGGAGCCGGGCTTTCCATTGCGAGAAGGATGGGACCACCGGATCTAGCCAGGCTGTGGCAGTACAGATTTTAACCACTGCCATCACCAGAAACATGAAGTATGGTTGGGTACCATCTAATCCTGAGCAGCTTACCCCCAATAGCATTAATTCTGGGGTTAGGACCACATTCACCTTCAGGGTTAGCTCTAGGAACTGTTCTATATCTTTCTTAAGGGTATCCAACCGCGGGCAGGTTGAAAACATGTGCACCACATCTGCCCTGGAGGCTTGGCAACAGTGGCAGCTGGTACCCACTGATCCCCCCCACTTCGCTGTTTTGTTAGTACAAATCTAAAATCGTTTTAAAGTGCTGCGCCTGTAGTTTTGATGAACAAAGTATGTTGTGTCCCTTGTCTAAGGAATCAAGGAACCCAAATCCTTTTATCCCAAGCCTTTGGTCCCATTTATCGGCCTGTTTCTCTAGGTCATCTGGCTGTATGGCAGTCAGCTCGCTATAAATTCTACTGATAGTACACCCTTCTTCATCTCTTAGCCTATCAATCATGGCATTCTTAACCATGAACCGACAGATCAACGCCGTCACCTCCAGCTGCTTCAACACCCTCCGCATCCTCCGCAAGACCTTCAAGTGGATCCCCCCTGAGTCAAGGAAGACAGTCACCCACGCACTCATCACCAGCAGACTGGACTATGGAAACGCACTCTAAGCCAGCATCAACATGTCCCTACTCCGCAAACTCCAGACAATACAGAACACTGCCACCAGACTCGTCCTCGGCATCCCCCGACACGAACACATCAGACAACACCTACGAAGTCTCCACTGGCTCCCCGTGGAGAAAAGAGTCTCTTTCAAAATCCTCACTCACGCCTACAAATGCCTACACAACAACGGACCCAAATACCTCAACGACAGAATCAACTTCCACGTACCCAAAAGAAACCTCCGATCTTCCAACCTCTCACTGGCCGAAACCCCGCGCATCCACAGAGCCAGAGCAGGCGGAAGATCCTTCTCTCACATTGCAGCCAAGACCTGGAACGAGCTACCGGCAGCCATCAGACGCGCCCCCTCCCTGAACACCTTCAGGAAGACCCTCAAGACTTGGCTCTTCGGCTAAACAGATCTGCGGACCCCCCCTCAGTGCCTTGAGACCCTCATGGGTGAGTAGCGCGCTTACAATTCCCTGATTGATTGATTAACTATCACTTTTGGGCCCCCCGTTTTCTTCCCCCAATAGCTACGTACCTGTAAGTATTTTAAAAAAATCTTTCCTATCTACCCCATATCTATCTTGTATCTCTGAGAATGATCTAAATCCAGTTACATCAATGAAATCCCCAATCACGTCTATGCCTAACCCCTTCCACCGTCTCATTATATTATCGTGAAAGACTATTGGTAGTGCTGGGTTCATATATTAGGGGGGATAGTAATTTATTCTCCCTAACCCCGTCTTTCTTTTTATCATCTTCCAAACCTGAACTGCTGCTAACAAAGTCTTAAACCTCACCTTCTTGTAATAACTAGGCTCGATAAACCTTAGGAAAACGTTTTTGGCGTCTTTCCCAACCAGTAGCTCATAAATATCTGGTATCCTCCCCTGATTCCAGAGATCGTAGGGTTTTCCCCCCAACTAGTCCGCACATATATTGCAGGGCTGATGCTAAGTGATATAGTCTGAAATCTGGAACCGACAATCCTGCTCTCTCCCTAGGGAGAGACATAAACTTCAGGCTCCGCCTTGTCTTCCCGTATGCCCATATAAATCTATTTACCACCCCATCTAACTTTTGGAACCATGCTGTCTTGAATATCAGAGGTATTGATCTAAATAAGAATAAAAATTTAGGCAAAAAGATCATTTTTACCACATTACAGCGGCCTATTAATGATAAGTGAAGGTTATTCAGCCGGGCAAAATCCGAGGATCCCTTCTGAATGATCGGGGCTAGATTCAACTCCATGATTTGCCCTATATTAGATGAAATATTTACCCCTAAATACATTGCCGATTGAGCTACCCGAGGGTCATTCAGCCCGAGATATTCGTTGATTATAACTTGGGTTTTATGTTGATTGAGTGAGTACCCTGATATTTTCCCAAAGGCTAGTGTTTCTTTCGTTAATTCGACTAATACTGACTTCGGTTGTGGTGTAGTGACCACTAGGTCATCTGCATACCCTAAAATCTTGGTTTCAAACCAGTGAAAGCTTAGAGGTTTTATTTCAGGGTTGGCATCAATCCTACGAATTAAGGGGTCGTTATAACAGGCGAACAAAAATGGAGAACATGGAGGACCCTGCCTGGTCCCCCTTTGTATCTTAAATTCCTCTGTTTGTCCTCCCGCCAAGACGAGTCTAGCTGTAGTAGAAGCATACAATACACGTAGGGCTTTAACTAAATCCATTCCAACCCCCAACCGTTCGAGTACTGCCCACAGAAAGTCTCAGGAGACCCTATCAAATGCTTTCTCTGCATCTAATAGTATAAGTGCCATAGAGTCTCCTGTGACTGCCACAGCATTGAAAAGCGTGATGACTCTTCTAACATGATCTGTGGTCTCCCTCCCCGGTATGAATCCTTGCTGTCTGGGCGAGATGACTCGTACGATGATCGGGCTCAAGCGATTCGCCAGCACTTTTGAGTGTATTTTGGTGTCCGTATTCATCAGCATAATTGGTCGGTATGAGCCTGGGTCTATGACTGGCTTCCCCTTCTTCAAGAATACCACTATACTGGCTTGTGCCCAAGATTCTGGGGGGGCTCCCCCACTTGTACTTGACAGAGCATGTTTGAAAAGTCAGCCCCAAGAGAGGGCCAAAAAACTTTATAAAACTCAAGTGGGATCCGGTCTGGCCCAGCGGCTTTTCCTGCTGCGAGCTCACTAAGCGCTCTGAATATTTCATCGGGTAAAAAAGTGGCTACCAGAGCCTCCTGTTTCTCCGAGGAGAATTTCTCACAGCCGACAGTAGCTAGATATTCACTAATTGCATTCTCCCCGCTGTCCTCACTGTCCTTCTCAGAATCATATAATTTCATGTAAAACCTGCGATATTCTTCTCGGATTCCCGAGCTATGGTGACCAGATTCCCATTCTCACTCTGAATTGCTATTATCTCACTCCGCACATTTTTCTTTCTGATACGCATTGCCAGTATACGTCCTGCCCTTTCACTACACTCATAGCATTCCTCCCTTTGTGTCATATATTTATCAGTGATCTTAGCTATAACTACATCACCTATCTCCGCTTTAGTTAGTGCGAGCCTATTCAATATACCATCC
Source organism: Calotriton arnoldi (assembly GCA_963921515.1). Lineage (NCBI taxonomy): Eukaryota > Metazoa > Chordata > Amphibia > Caudata > Salamandridae > Calotriton > Calotriton arnoldi. Next base: position 611,190 of record CAWUFW010004604.1, on the reverse strand, counting down.
AAACTCTCTCCAGCCTCTATCGCCTTAACTAGTTCTTCTTCAATTATTCTTAGTCTTTGGTATAGTTCGGTTAATTGCTGACATTGTTTTTTGGAACGGTATAAACTAAAACTTAATGTCTCTCCTCGGATGCCTGCCTTCGGAGCATCCCAAACCATACCAATTTTGGCACTCCCTCTATTATGTACCAGGAACTCTTCTAGCCATTTTTTCATGCGGGCAATATACCCCTTGTCCACTAACAACCCTCTTTCGAAAGACCAGTTCTGTTGTACCCTCTCCCACCCGATTTGCAATATCTCTAGGACTAGGGGATTGTGGTCTGACATCACTCAGGGAAATTTTTCAATACGACATTTCCCCGTTAGACCCTGAGAAACAAAAAAATAATCCAACCTGACAACTGTTCTGTGAGGAGCCGAAAAGTAAGTAATTCCGGAATCGGGGTTTATCATTTTTAGATGTCTCCAAGCATCTAGCAGCCCGTTCCCTTCGACTAAGTGGGACAGAGCCCTGTAGACCCTGGGTTTCCGGCCTTTATATAATCCCGGGCTACCGCCCCATCGCACACCAATCCCATTAATATTCAGATCCCCACACATTATGATCGGGGTTGGCCATCCTGCTAGCTCAAAGTTCAAGAACTCAAAAATCTCAGGGTTGTCTCCCGTTGGTCCGTATATCGAGCATAGGGTAAATGAAAATGTGAAAATATGTAACTCTACTATAACCCAGCGCCCATATTTGTTGGCCAGTTGTTTCTTGCAGACAATCTCTTTTCCCTGAGATAGGATAGCCACCCCTCTAGTTCTGGTGCCCTGTGTGGTGTATGCTATGGGATTATACCCTAACTGATCTAAAACTTTTTTATCTGCACCCATGATATGCGTCGCCTGGAGACAGACAATGTCAGACTGCAGCATTTTCAAATCTTCTGCGACCATACGTCGTTTTCCAGGGTCGATTAAGCCACAAATGTTAACCGAGGCAATCCTTATATTTGTCCTAATTATAATTTTTTCTACTTTCGAAAAAAGCCACCTCCCACCATAAAGCCCCGCATCCTTGCTCTTCCATTCCCAGTGCCTGGTTTCTACTCTTATCTGAAATCTCCCCAGTGCTTGTTGTGTCCCATTTCCTCCCTCCCCTCCTTCTCCCTCCCCGAAGACCCTCCCTCTCCCCTCCCTCCCCCATCCCCCCCACCCAATTAGTGAGACGAACAGACCCTGTGAGGTCTGGATGATGGTGTCTGTGTCCCATACCCCCCGCCACTCGGTGCCCCCTTCAATTCTAACCCATGTGTCTAATGATGTCTAGGCAAGACCTCTCTTCAACACCCCATCTTGCTTCTTCATTATAATAACGATAAATCTATTTCATCACTCTTATTCTGTCCCTACTTTCGTATTTTGTCCAGATATTCCTTTGCCTTTATTTCGGATGTGAAAACTCTCACTTTGCTGTTGTAGATTATTTTCAGACGGGCTGGATTTAACAGATACGCCTCTGCCCCTTGCGCTTGACAGGATTGAATCAGTTGTCTGAGGCGCCAGCGTCTTTCCACAGTCACATGGCAAAAGTCGGGTCGAGTGAAAAATGACTGTCCTTCATATGACCGTTTGGAGTCCGGACGGGCTTTGAGGAATACTGCTTCCCGCAATAGAAAATTCCTGAAATAAGCTATGATAGCTCTTGGTTGTTGCATACCCCCTGAGCGAGTCTGCCTGGGATTTTTAAGCATGAGGGGATAGCGGTGGACCCGTTGGACTTCTGTGTCCCAGTTCCACTGTTGGAGCTCCGGGAAAGCCCCCTTCAGCAGATTTAGGACATAAGCTCTGATGTCACCTCCCTCTATGCCTTCTTCTATACCCAAGATCCTTAGATTATTGCGTCTTAGTCGATTTTCATAGTCCTCGAGCTTCCATTGCATATCCACTATTTGTGCTCCCTGTGCTTCTGTTTGGTCTTGACCTTTCGCCACTTCATTTTCTAAACCGGCCGTACGTTCCTCTACCGCTGTGATCCTTTCACCGATTTCGGTGCAGGCTTTTGCGACCTTTCTGACCGCCCTTTGTAGCTTCTTTGTTGCCAAGCGGGTTTTTTTGCCGTCTCATCGTGTCTCTTCCTGATGTTGTTTGATCAAGTCATATATCAATCTCAAGGTCGGCTCCTCAGGATCTTGGCTACTGTGCGCCTTTCTGTCTGCCATATAGGGCTCCTCATATGCTTTTTGTGTAGCAGAGTAGTCCCACTTTAAGGCGAGATTTCCTTGTTTCCTCGGGCCCTCCTTGCCCTGGCCCTGGGACATCCGTCCTTGTTCCGCCTGAGATTTTTCTTCCTGCGGACTACCGTATCGGCCCCTTCCAGCTGGCTACTGGGGTCGGAGCTGGAGGATATAGACACACTCTCCCCCTCAGATATTGCAGCACTTGTATCAGAGCCATCTGTCAGGGAAAATAACTTGTCCCCTAAGTCTAGGGATTTTTCGAGGGACCTGCAATTTGCAACCCCCTTTATTAGCGCCTCTGTCTCTGGCCCAGCCCTGTTGCAGGATGGAGGGCATGAAGCCTACGGAGTGATCTCGTGGCACTCTATGGTCTGAGGCACTTCCTCCAGTTGAATGACATTCTGCCCTTCCCGTACCCCTGGATCTTTATGGATTAGGGTTGTTGAGGGAATCTCTTTCCCAGGATTGTGTGCCAATTGTTCTAGCCCGAGCCCATCCCTCTTATTATTAGCGCCATCATTGAGGTTCAGCTCTTCACAATGAATTGTGTATTGGTACTCTGCCCCCCCATCACCTCCTACCTCGCTGGTGACGTTCTGTCCTCCAGGGGCCACCGTCATGGGAGTGAAGAACTCAGTGATTGACTGCTGCAGGGGGGAGTCCACTTTTGCCCCTGTGCCCTTCTTGTCTTTACTAGCACTGGTTTTATTAGGATTAACCTCCAGTCCCTTGCTTCCCTTGGGGGCATTCTTAGGACCACAGGGGAGAGTGGTTTTTAGTCCCTTGGAGCATGGGGGGGCATGTCACCGTTGTAACAGATGTTGGGGCAGGCTGCCCATCTTCTCCACTCCGATCCCGACCAGTACGGACAGATTTGGGAGGCATTCCGACTTTGGCGCTTTTCCACGCCGAGAGCCACCCGGGCCGTACTGTGAGCACAGCCAGAAGCTCAGCAGCGGCTCGGTCGGAGAAAGTGATCCGCTTGAGTGATGCCCCCAGCGCTTGCAGAACCGCTCGAGCCTCGGCAGCCACAAGGGCCGCTTCCTCGCTCCAGGTAAAGGGCTCCACAAATTGTACTCCTTCCAAAGGGCGATTGTGATGCGTTCAGCGCCCGGCACCACCACAATCGGCAGCATCAAGTAGCGAGGGATCGGGCGACCGCTACAGTCTTTCACAAGGAGGCCATCTTGTCTCTTCATATCCCTTTCAACTGCCTTCTAAAATGAACATGTTTAAAGATGGCCGCCAAAGAAACTTACATCTTTATGGCATATTAACCCTTCTCGATTCCGCTGTCCAACTTAATGCGCTGTGGATTAAACTTTGATTGATATAAGCTTCAGAGTGCGCTTTACTCATTTTGCGGTAGAGATGGAAGCACAATACTTTTGTTATATATATATATCACACCCACACTCCTCGTGAAGACCGGGACACAGCAGCTCCGGTGCGCGCACAGGGTACGAGGACGCCCTGAATACTTCCCAATCCACCATGCAGCAACGCCGCAATGCGCACACTCCTGTCCACTCCATAAAGGTTCCTTCAGCCGAAAAACCCAACGCGTTTCGGCGTAAACCGCCTTGATCACAGCGGTTTACCCCGAAACGCGTTGGGTTTTTCGGCTGAAGGAACCTTTATGGAATAAAGTCTTCACGCAAGATATGGATTGAGCCTTTTATTGTGGACAGGAGTGTGCGCATTGTGGCATTGCTGCATGGTGGATTGGGATATATATATATATATATATATATCCTGCTCACCACAAAAAAGTAGAATGGACCAGCACTCTCGTTGGTAAAATCTTATTACAGATTTATTAGCGACAAAAATCAAAACAAACGCATTTCAGCAATCCTGCCTTTGTCAATATATATATATATATATATATATATATATATATCCAACAAAGTTTGCCCACACTTGAAGACGCACTCAGGAACCAGCAAATTCACAAAGAATCCTTTATTCAGGTAACCGGCATTTATTTCCAAATCGTTTTTCTGCCCTACGCGTTTCGGAGCTTCTGCTCGTTGGTCACGGGCTGTAAATGCAGCTTTGCAGACAAAGTGAGAAAAACCCATTTCAACTTGTTAATTACTTATATTGCCCTCTGGTGAGTTTAGGAATTGAAAGCATGTTGGAACTTGTAGTTTTCTCACTATATTGTTACCCTCCGGTGGGTGCTGCAACAGAGGCATTTCATTAATACAGTTCCTTTAGCCCTTCAGTGAGCCTCCAGAAATAAAACATCCAGTTAATACTTTCACCATTATCAAGTTCCTCCGCTTTGGTGATTCAGGCAAATCCGAGTCATAGCAGTCCACATTTCATTTTTTTAAGAAAAACAAAATTTGTATATCTGGGCGGAGCCTAAACACAGATTCATAGTGGGATCTGATTGGCTGCCAACACTTCAACCAGGAAGTGTTGGCAGCCTTCTTGGGACCAATACACATGATAGCACCCCGTTGAAATGCATTCGCAGGTTTTCAGGGTCACAAAAAGGAGAAAACGTAAAGGGTGATAACAAAGTTTAGTTACAATTTAAATCATTTACTGATGGTTCCATACTAATTTTCGGTATTGTGGTGTTTTCTAGGGTGATTTTACCCTGTGAAAAAGCCTTCTACTGGGATTTTATGAATCACATTTGAGAGAAAACTGTTTTCTCATGATTTCCCTATAGAGGTTATGGAAGGTGCTCCAGGGGCTAAAATTAGAGCATATTTTTTGTAAATTCACACTATCTTTCTTAGCCATATGAGAATGAAGTCTCCCATTCTCAGTAAAACTGATGTACTTACAACAGGAGCAGCCTGTCAGTTGATTATCTTGTGTTCTACTGCAGCCTCCCAGAGTGTTCTAAAGAACAACTAGAGCTCTAGTAGTCTTTCTTATCACAAAAAGTATGGCACACCTGAAGCAATCTTGATTGAATCAAACTGGAAAAACGTAATACTTTTAATTTAGAAAGGAACAAAATGAGGCGTACATTTTGTCATAGAAATTATGGTTAGTGCTGTAGAAAGAAAAATTAGGACACCTTTTAATTGAGTTCTCAAATATCTCAAATATCTTCAACTTCTATTTTATTAAAACATTCTGACATGCAGACTGAAACATGCACTTTCAACACCAACAGCAGACTGCCAGTTAACCCCTTGGTGATCAGCAGCTTTACTACAGTGTTCTAATGAGCAACTAGAATGCTAACATTCTAAATTTATGGTAAAAGTGTAGCACTTCTGAACGCCATCTGGATGGAATCGAAGTAGAAAACTGAAAGGATACTGCATTAAATAAGGAAATTAGGAAGCTTCATAACAAATAAGTCTCCCAAGATGGCCACTAGAAGAAAAATAGCCCAAATGTAGCACAAATATCACCCAAATGTAGCCCACGAATAGCCCAATGACAGCAGTGTGCAAAACACTTAATTGATTTGTTTTTTACAGTTTTCTATAGTGCAGTCTTGACCAGAAGGTATTGGAGTACTTACACGAGTATCAGTTACATTGCACAAGGACACATTAATTTTGCTTTTAGGCATGGGGAGATTAAGTGATTTGCCCAGAATCACAGGATGTGCAGCTGACGCCAAAACTCGAACATGGCTCCCCAGTTGCAAAGTCTGTAGCTCTAGCCATAACGCCACAAACTTCTCCCCTAAGTGTAACATAAAATAAAGTGACCAACTGGATAAAAAAACATAAAGATAGCAAATAATTTAAAAGTGCTTTGTCACTATTTGAGAACTTAGAAAACATGTCCTCATTTTAGTTTTTTAGAGCACGAACCATAATTTCTATGGGAATAAGAACCTCTCATTTTTATAATTTCTAAAGGAAATGCTTTAGGTATTAGAATTTTGATTACTTCAAGATAATATCAGGCGTGCCACACTTTTGTAATAAATATACAGGCACATGCATCAACCCAAACAATAGCGATTCCTTATTAGCGAAAAATAAGGAATCGCAAATAAGGAATCGCAAATCGCAATGCAACAACAAATCTGCGAATAAATAGCGATTCGCAGGGAATCGCAAACGCAGTTAGCGATTGTATAATCTGCGAACTCACAAATAGCGAACTCGCTAAAAGCGAACTCGCAAATTGCGAAATCGCTATTAGCGAAATCGCAAATAGCGAGGGCGCACAGTTGATGCATACTGATGACATCAGAACCAGGAAGTCAGCAGCCCATGCCCCATTCAGTGCACAGTCACAGGGAGAGGAGGGAGCTGACTGCAGGAGCTGAACAGGAGTGAAACAAACACTTGGATTAACACCTGTCCCTTGCCCAAAATGGATGTAACAGCAGCAGGAGACAGCCAAACAGGCAGGAAGAGGAAAATTAAATTTTCTGAAAAGGAAATAGAGACCCTAATAGAGGATGTGGCAACCAGCCATGATAAGCTATTTGGGAAATTATCTCTGAAAGTTCCAGAGCAGGAGAAACGGAAAATATGGAACCGGATCCAACGTAAAGTAAATGCTGTTGGGGTTACACACCGCACCATAGACGATTTAAAAAAAAGATGGTACGACCTGCGCAAACGTGCCAAAGAATGCATCGCCGAGAGGTTGAAGGAAGCCAGGAAGACAGGAGGGGGAACATCGACACAGACTAGGACATGGTGGAGTCAACACTCCAGCCTGAAGCAGTCCTTGGGGTGACGCAGCTGGACACCTCCGGAGCGGCCAACACATCTGAAGGTAAGATGCATGCAAGTGACCATCGGTATACATATGTCATGAATCACATCAGCTCAGTACAGCACAAGTGTCCAGAATGCAAATCCAGTCCACATTTTACAATCACATCAAAGTGCATTATGGGAGATGCAGGCAGGTCAGGCAGGTACTTTTGCAAACACACAAATATAAAATAAGGAAACCAAATATAGGGTAACGGCAAAATATTGTAATGCAGGAACATAATGATACATGTGACATTACATCACAGACAGAAATTAATGCTGATTTGCACTGTTTAACATCACAGATGCAGAACGAGATGAGGCAGACGACAGTGACTGCATGGAGACACAGGAAGATACCACTGTAGATGAGACGGACACACCTGTGGTACCACAACAATCATCACGTGCCCCTACAACACGCAGGGCAACAGTCCCACCACTTGTGACCATGGAAACAGAGGATGAGGAACATGTAACACCAGTGTCCGGCCTGGCTCAAGTAACACCCACGCCAACTCCCCAATCACAGCTCGGAGCAGCACAGTCCTATTCCGGCGGCGAGGAAACAGGTCACATAACACACGGCAGGAGGAACCAACAACTGATGTCTGGGGTGGCCTGGAGGGCCAGATGCTCCGGGTGCAGCGCCTGCAGGCAAAAAACATGCGCTTAGTGCAGGCTCAAATAGGAAAGATGTCAGACAACATTGCAGTCCTGTCAGATTGTGTGAGGGAACTGACCAGGGTGATGAGGGAGGGACATGTGTCACAGACAAGACACCATCGCCAACTAATGCAGCACATACACGTGTATGCCAAATCGAGTAATAGGCTGGCCACCATGACTGCAATGCTGGCACGTAGGTCTGTGACAATGCAGACTGAGTTGTCCCATTGGAGTGGGGATGTGGCAAAGGCACTGGGCCAGGTGACGGCAGCAGTGGAACTAATGCAGGCTGCCACCGTTGGGCCTAACATTGCCACACTGGAAGAGGGAAGTGAGGAGGCCTCAAGCCTCAGCAGTCTATCTATGCCTGTCACCACTGCAAGTAGGCGCCGAACACGCAGCAGTACACCCTCCGCTACCAACATGAGGGATGAAGATGCAGCATTTGAAAGGCGTCTGGGTGTGCGTGGGAGGAAGAAATAGACTGGCATGACCACAGACATCCCGTCATGGTGAGGTAACCATTGACGGGGACAACAGTTGTGACTGACTTTTGATTCCTGATTTCATTTCCATTTATGTCTGTTCATTAATGCTATACCTGTGCCACTGGGCACATGTCATGTGTGCATCAACACTAACGTGCCCATAATTATATATAAAAAAGAGTTTGGATAGCAATAGCCGTGTGTTGTCTCATCATTGCTCACCTCAGAAATTGTTTTGTGTGATTTCCGTGCGTCTCCTGCGCCCTTCTGCTGCACTTGCCCCATGTGCTGCACGTTGGTGTGGGCCTTGCTGGTTGTCGTCCTCTGACTCGCTGTCAGACACCTCTACAGGAATGCCTTTCCTTGTGGCAATGTTGTGTAGAATGGTACATGCGGCCACTATCCTGCAGCATTGTTCTGGTTTGTATTTTAATGCTCCACCTGTTTTGTGTAGGCATCTGAAGCGGCTCTTCAACAGCCCAAACGTGCACTCTATTTTGTTCCTGGTGGAGATATGCGCAGCATTGTACCCCTGTTCATTGGGTGTTGTAGGATTTCGGTACGGCGTCATGATGTAACTACGCAAGGCATATGTGCTTTCACCTACATGGAAGTAAGCAAAGGGTCAGTGGCGGTAGTGCATAGGCATACGTGCAATGTTGAGATGAATTAATAACACATGTTTACCAAGCAGATGTCCCGCTCCAAATTCACCCCTGGACAGACGAGTGTGTATGCCGCTCTGGCCGAATATGTAGGAATCATGGGCGCTTCCTGGGTATTGTGCCACTATGTCAGTTATTATGTTTTTGGCATTGCATACTACCTGTATGTTTAGGGAATGATAACATTTCCTATTCCTATATATGTATTCATTGCCTGCAGGGGGACATATTGCTACATGGGTGCAATCAATGCAACCTAAGACATGTGGGAAGCGGGCTATCTGATAGAAATCCTGTTTGGTCTTGGTCAGGTCATGTGCGGTTGTGGGGAAGTTGATGTGGGAGTTGATCCAGGACATCATGGCATTAAGGAATGCTTTAAAGATGCGTGAAAGTGCGCTTTGAGACACACCTCCAGCTACTGCTATGACCCCTGAAAACTGCCTGAGGCCAGTAGGTGCAGGCAACATAGGACCTTCACATGTGTGGGTATTGCATTGGTCCTACGTGTCTGACGCTGCAAAACGGGATCCAATTCAGTTATTAAATCAATGATCATTGCAGCATTGAGCCTATACTTGTCGTATATCTCCTCTTCAGTTTGTCCTAGTAATGTAATGCAGACTCGGAAGATGCGCTCCTGTATTCTCCTCCTTCTGTGTGCTGCAGCCTGGATCCTCATCCTCCTCGCCATCAGGTAAAGCGCTGCCATTGTGAAATGTTCAGGGGCATTCTGGGTGTGTTTAAGTAAGTTTCTGTTGAGTTTCAGCTGTATGTAATTTGCACTCATGATTACCACCTGGTTGTGATCCTTCTTATTTTGCACTTGCTAAATTGCGAATTTCAAGGTAATCGCAATTTGCGATTTTTCAAGCATAGATTTGCGATTCTTTGATTGCGATTCGCTAATTGGGAGACGCAATTACAGAATCGCAAATCTATTCTCAGATTTTTTTGCCATTCCTTAATTTTGCGAAAACGTGTGTTTTTGCAGTATTTTTGTTCATGCATTGCTGGCGGGTACTTTGCGGTCGCAATTTGGCTATTTTTGCGATTCGCAAAATTAGCGAATTATTTTTTGGATGATGCATGTGCCTGATAGAGTGTTAGAAATCTAGTTGTTCATTAGGATACTGTTGGGAAAAATATGTCCTTATTGGCATTTCACTTCACATACTTCTATGCAGTTACAAGAGCGGTAGTCAAATGAGTAAATCCATAACATGTCATAATTTGTTGCTTGTACATAATCATGTAGAATACATTTCTGTCAAGTCTTCATGTCAGCTGTTTGTGAGCTTTCGTTTTACTCCGCTCCGTATCCACCGTATATTGCGCTACAATCTACTGCTCTATACATATAGGGAACCAAGGATGCTCTATTCCGTCCTCCATCCCATTTTAACTCTCGGAGCAGTGTGTCTAGGCTTGCGAACCAAGAGGGTGGAACCACTACAGGGAAGTTCACGAAAAAGTACAAAAGCCTAGGGAGCATGACCATTTTTTACAGCGCAATGCGGGCCATAATGGGCAGTTTCAGGGAGCGCCAGAATGGGACACTGGTCTTGAGGGATCTTACTACTTCCTTTAAATTGCCATCTTGAAGATCCTCCAATGTATGAAATACTTGTACACCCAAGTATTTAAAGGAGTGGGGAGACCAGGCAAGGCGGCCAGGTGCACCGGCCGGGCACTGGCACCCGTGTATTAACAGGGAAATATGAGTCTTTGATTTATTCAGTTTAAGGCCAGCCAAAACAGAATAATCCTCCAGGTGGGCCAGGGGTACAGTCACCCCTTGGAATCCATCATCCAAATATAGCAACAAGTCATCAGCGTAGAGAGATATGATATGGTCTTCCCCCTCAAAGCGCAAGCTGTGACGTCCTCCCCGTTGTCGAAAGAGTTCCACCAGAGGCTCAATGGCCTAAGCAAACAGAAGTGGTGACAATGGGCACCCCTGTCTGGTATCCCTATTTATGTTATAGGAGTCTGAGAACACTCCACCTCCCCGGCCCCTTACTGCTGGACATGTGTACAATAAGTGTACCCATCTGATCCATCCTTCTCCTAATCCCATCCGCTTCATCATCATGTACAAAAAGTCGCATCTCGCACAGTCGAATGCCTTCTCTAAGTCAACCAACATTATTAGAGCCTCTGGGTAGAGGTCTGCGTCAGGGTGGTTCATGACATTCAAAATCCTTCGAAGGTTACTGGAGGTTGACCTTGCCTGTATGAATCCATTTTGGTCATTATGTATGAGGTGTGCCATGTGAGGTAAGAGCCTCATGGCCAGCATTTTGCTCAAAGTCCTAAAATCCATGTTCAACATGGAGAGGGGGCCAATTCCGACGTGCGCGCTTCCGAGGATTTCGTCTTTGGAAGGGGTACAACCAGTGCGTCTCTAATGGAATCCAGCAACAGTACCCTACTCAGTGCCTCTGCATAGAGTGCCTCCAATTTAGGGGCTATGGTCTGTGCAAAGGCATAGTAAATCTCCGCTGGTAGGCCATCTGGTCCCAGGGTCTTTCCTGTGGCCATCTCCTTTTGGATGCTCTCACTTCTTGCACCGTCACCGGTCTCCCGTGTTCCTCCCACGCTGCTGCGTCCAGTGTCCTCATTGTCAGGGGTCTCAAGAACTCTGAGATTCTCTGGCTGCTGAGGCTGCCGTTCCTCATATAGAGTCCCAAAATAAGCTATAAAGGCCATATTGATGGCCTTAGGTGAGTGTATCACTGTCCCCACAACTGTCGTGATTTGTGTGACGCAGGAGCCCCTGGATTCAGGGCACACCAACCACGCCAGGAGTCTATCCGATTTGCCTCCCTATCCGTGCACTCTTGCTTGGTATTTACACAGGTCTAAGCATCTCAGTAGTTATTGGGCATTATTGTATTTACCCCCTGTGTCTTCAAGTTGTTTATGAGGAAACGTTGCGGCTGTCAATTTGGTGACCTGGTCGTGTAGGCTTTTCTCAAATGTGTCGAGTTTCCCAAGTAGTTCTCTCCACACCCCTACAGTTTGTCCCATACAGTGTCCTCTTATCACCACCTTAAAGGCCCCCCACTCTCTCACTGGGGAACTGGCTGTGCCCTGTTTAAGCTGGAAATATTCTGAGATTGCCATCTGTAGTGATTTCCTAAAGCATGTGTCTTCGAGGAAAGCAGGGTTAAGTTGCCATGTGGGGGTCACCGTGGGCTTCGCAATAGGATGGAGGCACAGCAGAAGTGGGTTGTGGTCTAACATAGTGTGCCCTAGATATTCAGTGTGTGTCACAGAGGGGCTCAGGTGAGTAGAACAGATAAACATATCCAGTCTAGTGTGCAGGCTATAAAGATGGGAGTAATAGGAGTAATCTCTCGATAGCCCATGTTCTACCCTCCAAATATCTTGCAGGTCCCAGGTTTCCCTCCAATCTCGGAACCCCTTCGTTGTTTTAGATGCCCATGTGCCATGAAATGAGGGAATCGACCTATCTAGATCTATATCTGCTATGCAGTTGAAATCGCCCCGTAGGAGGAGATCATTTGTACCCATGGATGAAAGGGGCGTGGAAATATTCAGTTGATACTGGTGTTGGTCCTGGTTCAGGGCATAAATACTTTCCAGTGTAATCTCCTTTCCCTGGAGTCTGCCTTTCACCAGCACATAGCGGCCCTCTGGGTCAATACTTGAATACTCTACCTCAAAAGGTGTCCCGGATCTGATCCACAACAATGCTCCTCTCGAAAATGCGATGGAGATGGCAAGGCTAGTTGTATGCTACCTCTTATTCCGCAAACAGGTACCCTCCTCCACTTTGAGGTGGGTCTCCTGTAGCATCACTATATGTGCCCCCCTGCGGCTGATGTAGCTATGCATTTTATGATGTTTGGATGGGGTCCCCATCCCTCTCACATTCGAGGACAAGAATTTCACCTCATGGTGTAATTGTTTTGCATGCATCATAAGGATAAGTACTGGTCCATGTGGCACCCCATTCCCCTCCTTCCCATCCCAATCTCCCGTTGCCTGTAGCAGGACCCTTCGTGTCCCCCCGAACAACCTCTAAACACCCCAAACAAGAAATTCCTATCCCAAGGACAGCTTCGCAACTGCTGACCGCCTTATAATAGAAAAAACATTAAGAGTAGATAGCCACCTCTAGTTTCCTAGTAGGGACAATCGTCGGGGGTAGGCTACGGAGTGTTGTGCGTGTGTTATCTCCTCTAACAAGTTACACATCTGTGTCACCTGCCGGTGTGTGTGTCCCACCCCCAGTCTATTGTGTCCCTTCTCCAGTGTTCGTAGTCTCAGCATTCGCAAATATGTTCTCAGTACAACCCCGCTTGTACCTATCTGTTCTCTGCTCAATAAGCAGGCAAAGTCTTGTAGTACCCACCATACCTCAAGGAGGTCCCAGGACACCCAATGTGATAGCTAGATCATTTCATCCACTGGTTTCGAGGTCTTGACAGACAGTGCTGCGTTGCTCGGGACTGACCACCTAGAGTCTGAGTTTCCTGATTTATGGTCCAAGGACTCATCCGTGCCCCCCTCTGATGTCTGTGTAGACATGATCTCTGCCACAGCCTGTAGCGCTGCCATTCTCTCACATTCCGTCTCGGATGAAGTGTGTTTTTTCAGCGAGGCCCCCCTCGTCGATCGCCTGAAACTTTTCCAAGTTGGTCGATTCGATGCCCCAGAACCAGTACACGGCCGCTGGGATGTTGCTCCAGCTTTATACGCCTCCAACCATGACCACACAGCTTCAGGGGTATCTTCTCTTCTAGGAATGACGCTCTGTGGGCCTGAACCTTAGCTGTGAAGTCGAGGAAAATTGATACTTGTCTGTTCTCAATTACATATGGGCTATTGGTTTGGGCATTTTGAAGGATTACATCTCGGTCCCTATAACGTAGGAACCTTGCCACCACCGGGCAGGGGGGGGGGCCCTGTGCCAAGGGACGCGCTGGCACTTGGTGTGCCCTCTCCAGGGCAAAGAACTGTGTGAGCAACCCCGGACACGAATACATACAGTCACACAGTCACTCATATAATATTTGTCAGAAATAGAATCACTCATTAGTAGTCCACAAAGTATAATAATTTAACTTTTGTAGTACCTTAGTATATATATTTAACACTCATAAACCTTTAGAAAACACAATCACTGGATGATGTCATCAGTGATGTCATTTGAGATGTCATCGGTGATGTTATGAGTGATGCCACTGACCATGTCATGAGTGATGTAATATGTGCGGTCATAAGCAGTGAGTGCATTGCGGGGGTGTAAGTTATAGTTAGCTCAGGTAACTATAACTGCAGAATTTTACTGGTTTTGTACGAGTGTATGCTGAACCTAACTATAACGTCCCTGTAACCTTTGTTTTTTTTAGGGAATTTATACATAATATATATATATATATATATATATATATATATATATATATATATATATATATATATATATATATATATATATATATTTCCAAACAAAGCCCACTCATTTTGAAAACGCACTCGAAACCAGATTCTTTTACTTGGCAAAGCAGCATTTATTCACACAGAGTTCATTTTTCCGCCTTACGCGTTTCGGGGCTTCAATCCCCTTGATCACAGGCATAGACATGTAATGGCCCAGTAACATTTCATTTAAAAAGGCACTTCTCAGCATGTGACTAATTAAACCCTCCAATGGGCAACTGATACATTCAACATGGTGTTGCATGCTGGAAAAGGAAGTCCGTAAGTATTTACTGTTCGTGATGTTACACAGTGCCTTTCTGCAATTATTCCCTTAGTAGGCTCTGTCCGATTGCATGTAGTAATTCATTTTGTAAAACCCTCCAGTGGGCCTCCAGTATGAAAGATGTTACCTTTTCACGGCAGCTGGTTTTCCACACGCCCGTGAGCAAGGAGCGCTGCTCCGAAACGCGTAGGGTGTAATTGCCAATAAATCACGACTGCAGCAGAACAAAGGGCTTTGGCGTGTTTGTTTTTCAATATCAACGAACATTGGTTGGAATATTTGGGGCTCGCGACCCCGCCTCAGCCCGCTGTCAGGAAGTGGCTTGGGTGCTACGCGAAGCGACAACTTGGATATATATATATATATATATATATATATACATATACACACACATATATATTATCTACTGGCGGTCGCCAGTAGATAGTTATAGTTAGGACCTATTTTCCATAGGAAATCCGCGACATTCTATTTGAAATAACTCTTGCGTCGGTTGACGAATCTCCGTGAAATTTTCAAACTTTATGGCCCGCTCCGGTCCGCTCCTACCCTGAAAGTCTCAGGGTGATTCGTCAAGCGGGGGCCGAGAAAAAGGGGGTCCCAAAACGTGTTTTCCCCATTCATTTTCCCATAGGAAACTTTAGACACGGCTACAGCCCGAACTGCTGAAAGGAATTACACCAAATTTGGCAAAGAGGTAGTTCTTGGTTCAGAAAGAACCCTTTTTGTTAAATGGTGTAAATATGTTCAGTAGTTGCGGAGAAATTAAAAAAATAAGAGTCAAAAAATCAATTTCCCATAGGAAACTTTATGCAAGGCTACAGCCCGAACTGCTGAACGGAATTACACCAAATTTGGCAAAGAGGTAGTTCTTGGTTCAAAAAGAACCCTTTTTGTTAAATGGTGTAAATCCGTTCAGTAGTTGCTGAGAAAATCAAAAGTAAAAACACATATATATCTGGGCGGAGCCTAACCACACATGTCATCGTGAGATCTGATTGGCTGTCAGCACTTCATCCTGGAATTGCTGGCAGCCATCTTGGGACCAATATAAATGATAGTACCCCATTGAAATGCATTGTAGTGAATCTAAGATTTTGAGGGTTACCAAAAGGAGAACTATAAAGGGTGATAACAGACTTTAGTTACATTAGAATTCATTTGTTGATGGTACCATACTAATTTCAGGAATTGTGGTGTGTTCTAAGGTGATTTTACCCTGTGAAAAACCTTCTGCTGGGATATCATGAATCATGTTTGAGAGAAAACTATTTTCACATGCTTGTCCCATACAGTTTTGGAAGGTGCTCCAGAAGCTAAAATGAGAGCATATTTTCTGTAAATTCACATTATCTTTCTCAGTCATGTGAGAATGAAGTCTGACATTCTCAGTAAAACATGTACATCCAACAAGGGCAGAGACTGTCAGTTGATTCCTTTGTGTTCTACTGCAGCTTCCCAGAGTGTTCTAAAGAACAACAAGAGTGCTAACAGCCTTACTTATGACAAAAGTATGGCACACCAGAAGCCATCTTGATTGGAATAAACTGGTAACACTTAAAACATTTAATTTAAAAAGGAACAAAATGATGGGGTTCATCTTGTCATAGAAATTATGGTTAGTGCTCTGGAAAGAAAAATTAGGACATGTTTCAAGTGTGATCTCAAATATCTTCCTGTTATATTTCAACAGGAGCAGCCTGTCAGTTGATGCCTTTGTGTTCTACTGCAGCTTCCCAGAGTGTTCTAAAGAACAACTAGAGCGCTAACAATCTTACTTATGACAAAAGTATGGCACACCTGAAGCCATCTTGATTGGAATAAACTGGTAACACTTAAAACATTTAATTTAAAAAGGAACAAAATGATGGGGTTCATTTTATCATAGAAATTATGGTTAGTGCTGTAGAAGGAAAAATTAGGACATGTTTCAAGTGTGATCTCAAATATCTTCCTGTTATATTTCAACAGGAGCAGCCTGTCAGTTGATGCCTTTGTGTTCTACTGCAGCTTCCCAGAGTGTTCTAAAGAACAACTAGAGCGCTAACAGTCTTACTTATGACAAAAGTATGGCACACCTGAAGCCATCTTGATTGGAATAAACTGGTAACACTTAAAACATTTAATTTAAAAAGGAACAAAATGTGGGGGTTCATTTTGCCATAGAAATTATGGTTAGTGCTGTAGAAAGAAAAATTAGGACATGTTTTAAGTGAGATCTCAAATATCTTCCTGTTATATTTCAACAGGAGCAGCCTGTCAGTTGATGCCTTTGTGTTCTACTGCAGCTTCCCAGAGTGTTCTAAAGAACAACTAGAGTGCTAACAGCCTTACTTATGACAAAAGTATGGCACACCTGAAGCCATCTTGATTGGAATAAACTGGTAACACTTAAAACATTTAATTTAAAAAGGAACAAAATGAGGGGGTTCATTTTGCCATAGAAATTATGGTTAGTGCTGCAAAAAGAAAATTTAGTGCATGTTTTAAGTGAGATCTCAAATCCTCTTCTATTTCATTAGAAAATTCTGACATGCAGACTGAAACAATCACTTTCAATACCAGCAGTAGACTTCCAGTTAACTCCTTGGTGAGCAGTAGCTTTACTACAGTGATCTAATGAACAACTAGAGTGCTAACATTCTGAATTTATGGCAAATGTGTGACACATCTGAATGCCGTCTTGATGGAATCAAAGTAAAAAACTGAAAGCATTTCCTACTGAGGAGACTGCAGTAAATGAGGAAATTAGGAAACTTCATAACAAAGAAGTCTTCCAAGATGGCAACCAGTGAAAAAAGAGCCCAAATGTAGCACAAATATTACCCAGATGTAGCCCACATATAGCCCAATGACAAAAGTGTGCAAAACACTTTTTATTTTTAGTTTTTTGCAGTTTTATGTAGTGCAGACTGGTCAGGTATTGGAGCGTTGCATCTTAAAACATGACCCCCCTACAGTACAAAAACACCACTGCACTACCCTAAACCCTAAAACACTACCCCCAGCACGACCCCCTACACTACACAAGCACCACTGCACTATCCTAAACCCTAAAACACTACCCCCAGCATGACCCCCTACACTACACAAACACCACTGCACTACCCTAAACCCTAAAACACTACCCCAACACCACTGCACTAACCTAAATCCTAAAACACTACCCCCAGCACGACCCCCTACACTACCCAAACACCACTGCACTACCCTAAAACATGACCCCCTACACTACACAAACACCACTGCACTACCCTAAACCCTAAAACACTACCCCCAGCACGACCCCCTACACTACACAAGCACCACTGCACTACCCTAAATCCTAAAACACTACCCCAGCACGACCCCCTACACTACACAAACACCACTGCACTACCTTAAACCCTAAAACACTACCCCAGCACGACCCCCTACACTACCCAAACACCACTGCACTAACCTACATCCTAAAACACTACCCCCAGCACGACCCCCTACACTACCCAAACACCACTGCACTACCCTAAAAAATGACCCCTACACTACACAAACACCACTGCACTACCCTAAACCCTAAAACACTACCCCCAGCACGACCCCTACACTACACAAGCACCACTGCACTACCCTAAATCCTAAAACACTACCCCAGCACGACCCCCTACACTACACAAACACCACTGCACTACCTTAAACCCTAAAACACTACCCCCAGCACGACCCCCTACACTACCCAAACACCACTGCACTAACCTACATCCTAAAACACTACCCCCAGCATGACCCCCTACACTACACAAGCACCACTCCACTACCCTAAACCCTAAAACACTACCCCCAGCACGACCCCCTACACTGCCCGAACACCACTGCACTGCCCTAAACCCTGAAACACCAGCCCCTGCACGACCCCCTACACTGCCCGAACACCACTGCACTGCCCTAAACCCTGAAACACCAACCCTAGCACGACCCCCTACACTGCCCGAACACCACTGCACTGCCCTAAACCCTGAAACACCACCCCCTTCACGACCCCCTACACTGCCCGAACACCACTGCACTGCCCTAAACCCTGAAACACCACCCCCAGCACGCCCCCTACACTGCCCGAACACCACTGCACTGCCCTAAACCCTGAAACACTACCCCCAGCAAGACCTCCTACACTGCCCGAACACCACTGCACTGCCCTAAACCCTGAAACATCACCCCAGCAAGACCCCCTACACTGCCCGAACACCACTGCCCTAAACCCTGAAACACCACCCCCAGCACGACCCCCTACACTGCCCAAACACCACTGCACTGCCCTAAACCCTGAAACACCACCCCCAGCACGACCCCCTACACTGCCCGAACACCACTGCACTGCCCTTATCCCTGAAACACCACCCCTGCACGACCCCCTACACTGCCCGAACACTACTGCACTGCCCTAAACCTTGAAACACCATCCCCAGCACGACCCCTTACACTGCACGAACACCACTGCACTGCCCTAAACCCTGAAACACTACCCCCAGCAAGACCCCTACACTGCCCGAACACCACTGCACTGCCCTAAACCCTGAAACATCACCCCCAGCAAGACCCCTACACTGCCCGAACACCACTGCCCTAAACCCTGAAACACCACCCCCAGCAAGACCCCCTACACTGCCCGAACACCACTGCACTGCCCTAAACCCTGAAACACCAGCCCCAGCACGACCCCTACACTGCCCGAACACCACTGCACTGCCCTAAACCCTGAAACACAATCCCCTGCACGACCCCTAAACTGCCCGAACACCACTGCACTGCCCTAAACCCTGAAACACCACCCCCAGCACAACCCCCTACACTGCCCGAACACCACTGCACTGCCCTAAACCCTGAAACACCACCCCCTGCACGATCCCCTACACTGCCCGAACACTACTGCACTGCCCTAAACCCTGAAACACCACCCCCAGCATGACCCCCTACACTGCACGAACACCACTGCACTGCCCTAAACCCCGAAACACTACCCCCAGCAAGCCCCCTACACTGCCCGAACACCACTGCACTGCCCTAAACCCTGAAACACCACCCCCTGCATGACCTCCTACACTGCCGGAACACCACTGCACTGCCCTAAACCCTGAAACACCAACCCTAGCACGACCCCCTACACTGCCCGAACACCACTGCACTGCCCTAAACCCTGAAACACCACCCCCTTCACGACCCCCTACACTGCCCGAACACCACTGCACTGCCCTAAACCCTGAAACACCACCCCCAGCACGCCCCCTACACTGCCCGAACACCACTGCACTGCCCTAAACCCTGAAACACTACCCCCAGCAAGACCTCCTACACTGCCCGAACACCACTGCACTGCCCTAAACCCTGAAACATCACCCCCAGCAAGACCCCCTACACTGCCCGAACACCACTGCCCTAAACCCTGAAACACCACCCCCAGCACGACCCCCTACACTGCCCGAACACCACTGCACTGCCCTAAACCCTGAAACACCACCCCCAGCACGACCCCCTACACTGCCCGAACACCACTGCACTGCCCTTATCCCTGAAACACCACCCCTGCACGACCCCCTACACTGCCCGAACACTACTGCACTGCCCTAAACCCTGAAACACCATCCCCAGCACGACCCCTTACACTGCACGAACACCACTGCACTGCCCTAAACCCTGAAACACTACCCACAGCAAGACCCCCTACACTGCCCGAACACCACTGCACTGCCCTAAACCCTAAAACATCACCCCCAGCAAGACCCCCTACACTGCCCGAACACCACTGCCCTAAACCCTGAAACACCACCCCCAGCAAGACCCCCTACACTGCCCGAACACCACTGCACTGCCCTAAACCCTGAAACACCAGCCCCAGCACGACCCCTACACTGCCCGAACACCACTGCACTGCCCTAAACCCTGAAACACCATCCCCTGCACGACCCCCTAAACTGCCCGAACACCACTGCACTGCCCTAAACCCTGAAACACCACCCCCAGCACAACCCCCTACACTGCCCGAACACCACTGCACTGCCCTAAACCCTGAAACACCACCCCCTGCACGATCCCCTACACTGCCCGAACACTACTGCACTGCCCTAAACCCTGAAACACCACCCCCAGCACGACCCCCTACACTGCACGAACACCACTGCACTGCCCTAAACCCCGAAACACTACCCCCAGCAAGACCCCCTACACTGCCCGAACACCACTGCACTGCCCTAAACCCTGAAACACCACCCCCTGCATGACCTCCTACACTGCCGGAACACCACTGCACTGCCCTAAACCCTGAAACACCACCCCCAGCACTACCCTCTACACTGCCCGAACACCACTGCACTGCCCTAAACCCTGAAACATCAACCCCAGCAAGACCCCCTACACTGCCCGAACACCACTGCACTGCCCTTATCCCTGAAACACCACCCCCTGCACGACCCCCTACACTGCCCGAACACTACTGCACTGCCCTAAACGCTGAAACACCATCCCCAGCACGACCCCTTACACTGCAAGAACACCACTGCACTGCCCTAAACCCTGAAACACTACCCCCAGCAAGACCCCCTACACTGCCCGAACACCACTGCACTGCCCTAAACCCTGAAACATCACCCCCAGCAAGACCCACTACACTGCCCGAACACCACTGCCCTAAACCCTGAAACTAACCCTGGGCAAAGCACTACGCTACGCTCGCGTAGTTTGCGAAGTTTGCGCTACTTCGCACAACGCGAATTGCACGTAGCACAGTGCAAACACGCGTAGCGTAGCGTAGTGCAGCGGTCATTTTTTGCTTGCTCGCGGTCCTCAACGTCAAGTTGGCGACCGCGAGCAAGCAAAATGACATCCCGGCGAGACTTTTTCCTCGTTCGCGATCAGCAACATCAAGTTGCCGATCGCGAGCGTGGAAAATAAACCTCCCGGAGAGATTTTCAACGCGGGGAGGTCAGGTTTCTCATTGCGAGTGGTCGCGTATGCTCGCGACCGCTCGCGATGAGAAACTACCAGTTCGCGTTGAGAAAGCTGCCGCTCGAGTAAAAATCTACTCGAGCGGCAGTAAAAGACAGCTCGCACTGTGCAAGATGCCGTTTTCAATGATTGCACAGTGCGGACAAGCATCCGGCACTGTGCAATCATTGCGAACAGTGCACTACGCAGTTCGCGTAGTGCTACGCGTAGCTCGCGTAGTGCGAAATGCACTTTGCGTAGCTTCGCGTAGCGCTACTTCGCGAACTACGCCCAGGCTTACCTGAAACACCACCCCCAGCAAGACACCCTACACTGCCCGAACACCACTGCACTGCCCTAAACCCTGAAATACCAGCCCCAGCACGACCCCTACACTGCCCGAACACCACTGCACTGCCCTAAACCCTGAAACACCATCCCCTGCACAACCCCCTAAACTGCCCGAACACCACTGCACTGCCCTAAACCCTGAAACACAACCCCCAGCACAACCCCCTACACTCCCCGAACACCACTGCACTGCCCTAAACCCTGAAACACCACCCCCTACACGATCCCCTACACTGCCCGAACACTACTGCACTGCCCTAAACCCTGAAACACCACCCCCAGCACGACCCCCTACACTGCACGAACACCACTGCACTGCCCTAAACCCCGAAACACTACCCCCAGCAAGACCCCCTACACTGCCCGAACACCACTGCACTGCCCTAAACCCTGAAACACCACCCCCTGCATGACCTCCTACACTGCCGGAACACCACTGCACTGCCCTAAACCCTGAAACACCACCCCCAGCACTACCCCCTACACTGCCCGAACACCACTGCACTGCCCTAAACCCTGAAACATCAACCCCAGCAAGACCCCTACACTGCCTGAACACCACTGCCCTAAACCCTGAAACACCACCCCCTACACTGTACGAACACCACTGCACTGCCCTAAACCCTGAAACACCACCTCCAGCAAAACCCCCTACACTGCCTGAACACCATTGCTCTGCCCTAAATTCTGAAACACTAGCCCCAGCATGACCCCCTACACTGCCCGAACACCACTGCACTGCCCTAAACCCTGAAACACCACCCCCAGCACGACCCCCTACACTGCCCGAACACCACTGCACTGCCCTAAACCCTGAAACACCAGCCCCAGCAAGACCCCCTACACTGCCCGAACACCACTGCACTGCCCTAGACTCTGAAACACCAGCCCCAGCAAGACCCCCTACACTGCCCGAACACCACTGCACTGCCCTAAACCCTGAAACACCAGCCCCAGCATAACCCCCTACACTGCCCGAACACCACTGCACTGCCCTAAACCCTAAAAACTACCCCCAGCAGTACCCCTACACTACCCAAACACCACTGCACTACCCTAAACCCTAAAACACTACCCCCAGCAGTACCCCCTACACTACCCAAACACCACTGCACTACCCTAAATCACTACCCCCAGCACGACCCCCTACACTACCCAAACACCACTGCACTACCCTAAACCCTAAAACACTACCCCCAGCACGACCCCCTACACTACACAAGCACCACTGCACTACCCTAAACCCTAAAACACTACCCCCAGCACGAGCCCCTACACTGCCTGAACACCACTGCACTGCCCTAAACCCTGAAACACCAGCCCCTGCACGACCCCCTACACTGCCCGAACACCACTGCACTGCCCTAAACCCTGAAACACCAACCCTAGCACGACCCCCTACACTGCCCGAACACCTCTGCACTGCCCTAAACCCTGAAACACCACCCCCTTCACGACCCCCTACACTGCCCGAACACCACTGCACTGCCCTGCCCTAAACCCTGAAACACCACCCCCAGCACGCCCCCTACACTGCCCGAACACCACTGCACTGTCCTAAACCATGAAACACTACCCCCAGCAAGACCTCCTACACTGCCCGAACACCACTGCACTGCCCTAAACCCTGAAACATCACCCCCAGCAAGACCCCCTACACTGCCCGAACACCACTGCCCTAAACCCTGAAACACCACCCCCAGCACGACCCCCTACACTGCCCGAACACCACTGCACTGCCCTAAACCCTGAAACACCACCCCAGCACGACCCCCTACACTGCCCGAACACCACTGCACTGCCCTAAACCCTGAAACACCACCCCCTGCACGACCCCCTACACTGCCCAAACACCACTGCACTGCCCTAAACCCTGAAACACCATCCCCAGCAAGACCCCTACACTGCTCGAACACCACTGCACTGCCCTAAACCCTGAAACACTACCCCCAGCAAGACCCCCTACACTGCCCGAACACCACTGCACTGCCCTAAACCCTGAAACATCACCCCCAGCAAGACCCCCTACACTGCCCGAACACCACTGCCCTAAACCCTGAAACACCACCCCCAGCAAGACCCCCTACACTGCCCAAACACCACTGCACTGCCCTAAACCCTGAAACACCATCCCCAGCACGACCCCTACACTGCCCGAACACCACTGCACTGCCCTAAACCCTGAAACACCATCCCCTGCACGACCCCCTAAACTGCCCGAACACCACTGCACTGCCCTAAACCCTGAAACACCACCCCCAGCACGACCCCTACACTGCCCGAACACCACTGCACTGCCCTAAACCCTGAAACACCACCCCCTGCACGATCCCCTACACTGCCCGAACACTACTGCACTGCCCTAAACCCTGAAACACCACCCCCAGCACGACCCCCTACACTGCACGAACACCACTGCACTGGCCTAAACCCCGAAACACTACCCCCAGCAAGACCCCCTACACTGCCTGAACACCACTGCACTGCCCTAAACCCTGAAACACCACCCCCTGCATGACCTCCTACACTGCCGGAACGCCACTGCACTGCCCTAAACCCTGAAACACCACCCCCAGCACGGCCCCCTACACTGCCCAAACACCACTGCACGGACCTAAACCCTGAAACATCAACCCCAGCAAGACCCCCTACACTGCCTGAACACCACTGCCCTAAACCCTGAAACACCACCCCCTACACTGCACGAACACTACTGCACTGCCCTAAACCCTGAAACACCACCTCCAGCAAAACCCCCTACACTGCCTGAACACCATTGCTCTGCCCTAAATCCTGAAACACTAGCCCCAGCACGACCCCCTACACTGCCCGAACACCACTGCACTGCCCTAAACCCTGAAACACCACCCCCAGCACGACCCCCTACACTGCCCGAACACCACTGCACTGCCCTAAACCCTGAAACACCAGTCCCAGCAAGACCCCCTACACTGCCCGAACACCACTGCACTGCCCTAGACTCTGAAACACCAGCCCCTGCAAGACCCCCTACACTGCCCGAACACCACTGCACTGCCCTAAACCCTGAAACACCAGCCCCAGCATGACCCCCTACACTGCCCGAACACCACTGCACTGCCCTAAAACCTGAAACACCAGCCCCAGCACGACCACCTATACTGCCCGAACACCACTGCACTGCCCTAAACCCTGAAACACCAGCCCCAGCACAACCCCCTACACTGCCCGAACACAACTGCACTGCCCTAAACCCTGAAACACCAGCCCCAGCACGACCCCCTACACTGCCCGAACACCACTGTACTGCCCTAAACCCTGAAACATCAGCCCCAGCACGACCCCCTACATTGCCCGAACACCACTGCACTGCCCTAAACCCTGAAACACCATCCCCTGCATGACCCCTACACTGCCCGAACACCACTGCACTGCCCTAAACCCTGAAACACCACCCCCTGCACCGCCCCCTACACTGCCTGAACACCACTGCACTGCCCTAAACCCTGAAACACCACCCCCTGCACCGCCCCCTACACTGCCCGAACACCACTGCACTGCCCTAAACCGTGAAACACCACCCCCAGCACGACCCCCTTTACTGCTCGAACACCACTGCACTGCCCCAAACCCTGAAACACCACCCCCAGCACGACCCCCTACACTGCCCGAACACCACTGCCCTAAACCCTGAAACACCACCCCCTGCACGACCCCCTACACTGCCCGAACACCACTGCACTGCCCTAAACCCTGAAACACCACCCCCTACACTGCCCAAACACCACTGCACTGCCCTAAACCCTGAAAAACCACCCCCAGCACGACCCCCTACACTGCCCGAACACCACTGCACTGCCTTATACCCTAAAACACCACCCCCAGCATTACCCCCTACACTGCCCAAACACCACTGCACTGCCCTAAACCCTAGAACACTACCCCCAGCACAACCCCCTACACTACCCGAACACCACTGCACTACCCTAAACCCTAAAATACTACCCCCAGCACAACCCCCTACACTACCCGAACACGACTGCACTGCCCTAAACCCTCAAACACTCCCCCCAGCACGACCCCCTACACTACCCAAACACCACTGCACTGCCCTAAACCCTCAAACACTCCCCCCAGCATGACCCCCTACACTACCCGAATAACACTGCACTGCCCTAAACCCTAAAACACTCCCCCAGCACGACCCCCTACACTACCCGAACACCACTGCACTGCCCTAAACCCTAAAACACTCCCCCCAGCACGACCCCCTACACTACCCAAATACCACTGCACTGCCCTAAACCCTAAAACACTACCCCCCGCATGACCCCCTACACTACCCAAACACCAATGCACTACCCTAATCCCTAAAACACTACCCCCGCATGACCCCCTACACTACCCTAAACCCTAAAACACTACCCCCGCACGACTCCCTACACTACCCAAAGACCACTGCACTACCCTAAACCACGACCTCCTACACTACACAAACACCACTGCTCTACCCTAAACCCTAAAACACTACCCCCTACACTACACAAACACCACTGCACTACCCTAAACCCTAAAAACTACCCCCAGCAGTACCCCTACACTACCCAAACACCACTGCACTACCCTAAACCCTAAAACACTACCCCCAGCAGTACCCCCTACACTACCCAAACACCACTGCACTACCCTAAATCACTACCCCCAGCACGACCCCCTACACTACCCAAACACCACTTCACTACCCTAAACCCTAAAACACTACCCCCAGCACGACCCCCTACACTACCCAAACACCACTGCACTACCCTAAACCCTAAAACACTACCCCCAGCACGACTCCCTACACTACCCAAACACCACTGCAATACCCTAAACCCTAAATCTACCCCCAGCATGACCCCCTACACTACACAAACACCACTGCACTACCCTAAACCCTAAAACACTACCCCCAGCACGTTCCTCTTCACTACCTAAACACAACTGCACAATTTGTTACAGGCGTTGCAACGCAGGCCTGTGGTGCTTACTGGAAGTACCTAGTGGGCTAGTTGAGCCCCAGGGACCCTCAGGATTCAAGGTGACCTAATCCCCCAACATAAAACGCACCACGGGGCGCGTTTGCACAGTGGTGAAGGGAGGGGGCGGGGCCTCAGGTGACATGTGCGCAAACACGCCCTGTGGTGTGTTTTAAGTTGGGGAATTAATTCCCTTTGAATCCTGAGGGACCCTGGGGCCAACTAGCCCACCAGGTACCTTCAGTAAGCACAACAGAGTTGCGTTGCAGAGAGGTGAAAAAAGGTGCGTGGCCTCGGAACGCCTCTCTGCAACTCAGCTCTGTGGTCCTAACTGTAGGTACCTGGGGGGCTAGTTGGGCCCCAGGGACCCTCAGAATTCAAGGGGACTTAATCCTGCAACTTAAAACGCGCCCTGTAGCGCGTTTTAAGAGGTAGTTTTAATCCCCCTGCCCTATTATGTACTAGGGACTTGCAGAGGAGGTCATGCTTATCACAGGGGTACCCCAACACTAGTGTATGTAGGTGTTTTCACTGTATTCTAAGTGTCTTTTAGCATAGCACTGGCTCTGGTTAGTCAGAGTCAGTTACCACCAATACCCGTCTGAAAAAGTTGTGGGCACAGGATGATTTTGCAACAAGGCCTCTTTCTGCTCCTCTGTTGGTTCTTTCTGCACATCTTTTGCTTCTTTCTGTGCGTTTTTTCTTCTTTCTTCGCATGTCCTACCTCTGTAGGCATAGTTAGAAACTAGCATTTAAAAAACCTTTGAAATTCACTTAAAAAATCATAGGTTTCAGGCACGTTATAGTTAGAAATTAGCATTTAAAAAACCTTTGAAATTCACTGAAAAAACCATAGGTTTCAGACACGTTATAGTTAGAAATTAGCATTTAAAAAACCTTTGAAACTCACTGAAAAAACCATAGGTTTTAGGGACAGTTATAGTTAGTTGGACATTTCACTCGTACAAAACCATAGAAATTCCCCCGTTATAGTTAGTTCAGCTAACTATAACTCGCGCCCCCGCAATGCACTGCTGATGACGTCACATATTACATCACTCATGACATGGTCAGTGACATCACTGATGACATCACTGATGACATCTCAAATGACATCACTGATGACATCATCCATGTGATAATTTCATGCATCTTCTCACACCCTAATATAACTTTTGATACACCCACTCTAAATTACAGACTGCCATTCTCAAAACCATAGACACTCCAACACCAAAAACTACATACCCTCTCACTGATTCTTAGGTCTACACACACATCCACTCACTCACCCGTACAGTCACTCATACTTAGTCACTCAGTACAGGACTATCATATGCACTCATACACCTATATAAACACTCACACACCGCCACTCATCCATAGAGGTACTCACACACCTAGTCAGTCATGCAAAAAACTTAATCACACACCCATTTACTCACCTATACAGTTATACACACATCAGCTCACTTACTCATACAAATACTAGCACATTCTTACGCTCTTATACAATCACTGATACAAGTACACACTCATCCATACAGCCACTCTCACAATCACACACTCTCACTTATAGCCATTTATATACTCCAACACACATATATACTGCCTTTCACATATGTAGTTACTCACACATGTACCACTGAGATATACATTCAATCACTAACACACCCATACACACACTCACCCACCCATACAGTCCATCACAGATGCACTCTTGAAACCATGCACCCAGTGAATCACCAACTCACACATCTATGCACAGAGTCACACACACCCCACCCACACAAACACTCAGGCACCCATACAGATACTCAGACAATCAATCAATAACCCATGTAGACACTCATGTAGCTATTCAGAAAGCCCATGCAGCCGCTTACAAACCAACAGACAGACGGATACAGACATTCACACAGTTTAGTCACTAACCCATGCATTCAGTAAGATACATTTAATCACTCACTTGTAGAGTCAGTCACTCACGTACTAAATCATCCATTCAGACACTTATACACCCACTCATTCTTCAATACGCCTTTCCCTATATATATTAAACATATTTAAACTTTACAGAAACACACAGTCACTGGATGATGTCATCAGTGATGTCATTTGAGATGTCATCAGTGATGTCATCAGTGATGTCACTGACCATGTCATGAGTGATGTAATATGTGACGTCATCAGCAGTGCATTGCGGGGCGCGAGTTATAGTTAGCTGAACTAACTATAACGGGGAATTTCTATGGTTTTGTACGAGTGAAATGTCCAACTAACTATAACTGTCCCTAAAACCTATGGTTTTTTCAGTGAGTTTCAAAGGTTTTTTAAATGCTAATTTCTAACTATAACGTGTCTGAAACCTATGGTTTTTTCAGTGAATATATATATATATATATATATATTTATATTTATATATTACCTACTGGCAGTAGTTTCTGTAGGAAAAGCATTTTTTCTTTTACTAATAACTTTGGCGCCGTTTGACGAATCTACACAACATTTTCAAAGCTAGTTTGCCACTCACTTCAGTTGATGTTTGGAAGGTTTTGGGGTGATTTGTCAAGCGGGGCCGAGAAAAAGGAGGGGGTCCAAAGACACGTTTTCCCCATAGAATTTTCTATAGGGATTTTAGACACAAATGCAGCCCGAACAGCTGAACGGAATTACATCAAATTTGGCAGAAAGTTAGCTCTTGGTCCAGAAAGAGTGTTGTTTGTAATTCTGTGTAAATCTGTTATGTAGTTTTGGAGTTAAATTAAAAAAATAGATTTATGTAGATCTAGAGATGCGGATCCACAACGGTGAATCCACTGCGCCATGCGCCAACAGCAATGCTGTGATTGACTGCCAACACCTCAGCCATGAAAAAAGTCAAAAAGAACACAAGGAGGCAGGGTAGGAATACCCTGACCCTTAGGCCTGGTATTGGGGTAATATAAGGACCACACCTGGGGCCCAAAACATTTTTTTTTTAATTTAAATTTTGCCCCGAATTCGCAGAGGATCTGTGGCAAAATAAAGAAAAAACAAGTGCGGTGTCCTGCGCTTGTATTTTTTAAAATGCACTCAAGTTGGGCCAGGCCCGGGGGGGTGGAATACATATATTTGGGGGAAGGGTGCATGTGTGGTCCCCCTCCCCTTGCTGTTTTTGGCCCAAGGGGGAGGTGGGCCATGTGGCCCCTCTCCCGGGCCAATTTCCGCCCTGAGAACTCCATCTCACGGGGCCTGGCCATATTAAAAAAAGGAGGAGGGGCACACTGGACCGATTTTGGCCCCTGGTGCCCGGCTGCTGAATAAAGGGGGATGGGGCACGTGGGTCCCCTCCCCGGGCTGCGTTCAGCCCCCTTTCGTGGGCCGCGTACGGCCCCATAGACCCCCTCCCCAGGGCCCAGCCTGGCAGCCCGCTCCTTGAGCCATTAAGGGCCATGGGGACCCCATCCCCCAGGGCCAGTTCAGGCAATATCCCAGGACATAGACATAGGCCATCACCAGGACATAGCAGTTTCCCTGCCCACAATGTTGTGGGCAGGGAAACCTAATTGCTCTCGCTTGGTGGGAGCAATTTCGAAACTCCCACCAAGCGGAAGGAAACACCAAGTCCGCTCCCAGTGGTAGTGAGCATGAAAAATGCTCCCGGCCCCTTGGAGCGGACTTTTTATCTGTTTCCTGCGGGCAGGGAAACAGATGAAAAGATTGCTTCCACCTACAGGGAGCCGCATTTTTAGCTGCTCCCTGAAGGCGGGAGCAATGCCAGCTTTCGCTGGAGGAGGGGAGCCTGCTGAGGCTGTGGAGGCCTTGGGGCTCCCCGCTGCCTACAAATATAGTGTGGCGGGTGCCCTGGGTGGGCACCAGGGCACCCACCCTTTGTTGGCCGGGCGCCGGGGAATGGGGTTCCCAGGGTCAAATTCAGCCTGGGAGGGGGGCTGCGTGCCCTCCTCCCCATTAAATAGCCAGAGGAGTGGCGCTGTGTCCCAACTCCCACCTGAAATATGTGGCTGGGCCCCAGGAGATGGATTTTCAGGGCCAAAAGTGGTCCAGGAAGGGGGTCCCCATGCCCCTTCCCCCTAAAAAAATGTATCAGGCACCAGGGGTAGGGGCCCCTGAGGCTAAAAGCAGCCTGGGGAGAGGG
Source organism: Calotriton arnoldi (assembly GCA_963921515.1). NCBI lineage: Eukaryota > Metazoa > Chordata > Amphibia > Caudata > Salamandridae > Calotriton > Calotriton arnoldi. The sequence goes on along the minus strand of CAWUFW010004604.1, from coordinate 580,255 downwards.
GCCATGAGTTGGCTTCCTTTGGGGGGTTGGCTACAGGGCCTAGCTGCAGGCCAGGGCTTGTGGCCAATCCCCTGCTGGCACGGCCAAAGGCTGTGTGCAGCGTAGGGTTGGCTGCATGCAGGTGCAGGGGTTGGCTGCATGGCCTGACTGCAGGCCAAGCCCTGCGGCCGACCCCCCCCTACCGCGCACACCCAGAGCCTGTGTGCTGCGTAGAGTTGGCTGTATGCAGGGGTTAGCCAGAGGACCACGCATGGCGGCGGTTAGATTAACGTATGGTAATTAGATATTATATTACGTTAAAAAAAACTAGACATTTTTCTGAAACAACCAAAGGTTATAGGGATGTTATAGTTAGGAAATAACATTAAAAAACTGCAGGAATTCACTAAAAAAACAATGTTTCCAGGGACGTTATAGATAAGTTCAGATTTTACATATGTAAAACTATAGAAATTCATAGTTTTATAGTTATAGTTATCTCAAGAAACTATAACTCGTGCCCTAACGTAATTATAACTCACGCACTTGCCATGCACTGCTAATTACTCCACATACTGCATCAGTCATGTCTTCTATAACATAATTGATAATATCACTGCAACATTTGCAATAACATTATTGATGAGAAAACTGTGCATGGCGAGGGAGCGAGTTATAGTTACCCGGGGGCACGAGTTATAGTTTCTTGAGATAACTATAACTGCTGAGTTTCTATGGTTTTATGTGAGTAAAATCTGATCCTAACTATAATGACTCTGTAAACTTTGGTTTGGTAGTGAATTTCTAAGGTTTTTTAAATTCTATTTCTTAACTATAACAGCAGAGAAATACTTCAGTTATATTAATCACTGTTGATGTATAGTACTTGTAGAAATCAGAATCATAATTATTTATAAGTAGAACAGGAATTAATAAGAAATTCAATTCAATTAAATTCTTATCCCGCAAAACACTGAGGTAAATTAAGCTTACCCATTCATAGGCATTATTATGTGCTAGATATACAAAAAACACTTTTGATCATTGCTCACATGAAGCAAATAAAAATCAATTATAATAAATGAATCATGATAAAATGTAAACAGTGTTGTGTATCTAACCAGCAGTATACCGATTAAAGCACTTACATCATTTTCCACAATACCTTTATGTTGATATTTTCCACAATACCTTTATGTTGATATGCTATCGTAATTTACTATTTTCTTGTTATAGTGCACAAAAACGAGGTATAGCAGCCGGGGAATATCCTTTTATCCCTATGCATAACACATCATCATCAAGTCCCAGTAGCACCATTGTGGCTTGTGCGCAGGCACCTCTTAGACTGCGTGTTCATCTGATGACCCTAGTGGGTAGTAGGTACTTGATTTATGTGAAGGATATGATGAAATTCATTACCAAAATAATACTTTCTTAAAAGGGCAAACAAACAAAACCACAATTATAATTATATTAGTCAGTGAGCATGTGAACTAATGGTTTGCATATCCATTTAACTCTATTGATTCAAGAAGGGGAGAGAGGTTAGCGATGTCTGTACAGTTTCCTTTTCAGTATTTAGGCCTTCTTGTGTTTCAGTGTTGAAACCCAATATGTAACCGGATTCTAGTCTTCTCAGTTGTCTTTCCCTGTTGTCACCTCTCATATTTGAGGGTATTGAATCTATCACAAAATATTTCAGTTGTTGATCATTGCTTTTATGAGTTTCTTGAAAATGTCTGGCAACAGGGTAACCCTGATCATTGTTTTTGATAGCCCCTACATGTTGTAATATTCTCTTGTGTACCTGGAGAATTGTGCTACACACATACATTTTGGGACATGGGCACTCCAAGACACCTACTACATACTCACTTTTACAGTGGATTGCCCCTCGTATTTTATATGGCGTTTTAGTGAGAGTTGATGTCACTTCAGATTTATTGATGTCATACCTTCAAGCCTTACAGTTATGGCATTTACAAAAACACTTGCTGTCTGTTATCCAGTTTTGCGTGATCTTCATCTCAGGGCTACTTCTGACAAGTTCCTGCCTCATAGTCTTTGCTCTTCTGAAGGTCATTTGAAGCAGATTATGCATAATTTGACCAATGTCTGGATCACTTTTAATCAAGTTCCAATGTTTGGTCAGAATTTTTCTTATTGCCTGGTATTCCATGCAATAGCCTGTGATCATTTTAATCTCTTGGCTCAGACCCTTCCCTTGGACTCACTTTGAGAACAACAAATCCTCTTGCATTCTGGTGTTAGCTTTTTCTTTGTCTGCTTGGATAGTCTCTAGACTATAGCCCCTCAAAATAAATCTGGTACTCAATTCTTTCTGTTCTTGAAACAATTCCTGGTCATCACTACAATTATGTCTTATGCGTATGTTATTGGCATAGGGAATGCTGTTTTTAACTTATGTGGATTGAATCTCTGAACATGTAGTATTGTATTGCCTGCTGTCGGCTTTTTATACGCTTTCGTATTCAACCTTCCATTTTTTACATAAATAGTCAGATCTAAAAATGAACTTCATGGGTGCTGACTTAATGGCCACATTGCAAGTTTAAACAACTATCATTGATCTTTTTGACAAACTGTTCTGCGGAGCTTGTAGACCCCCTCCAAATTATAAACAAATCATCGATGTACCAGGTCCACAGGACCCCAATATGAGCCCATTCATCAGCGCATTTTTTAATGAGCACCTGCTCCTCCCACCAGCCCACATGCAAATTAGCATTGCTGGGGGTGAATGAGGTACCCTTAGCCACCCCCTGATTCGCATGTACACTTGCTTGTCCAAAATAAAAAATAAATTATACAGACACTAATGTATCATGCTGAACAGCATTTGTGTATGTTTGAAGAGTGTCAAAGGTCTAGTCCTCCTTCCTGCCTTTCATCTCCCTTTTCCTCCTCTTCCCTCCCTCTCCTTTCTTCCATTTGGGCTGTTAATCGTCCTGTCCACTTAATAGACCTCTGCATATTTTGCAACTTCAATTACATCAATTTAGGTTCAGCATTCTCTTTCTTTCGTTCCTGTGAGGCAACTGTCACTAACTCTGCCAGTTTCTTTGTCTGCCATCCAATGCAGATAGTCATCAACCAATGGGCTTCTAACATTTAATAGCAATCTCAGCACCTACAGCTTCCTGAGCCGCCGCCATCGGACAGGCAATGCCCCAATATCTATCAAACACATCCTTAAGTCTGTCTAAATAATTAGCCGATGCTTCTCCCTCATTTTGCTTACATTTTGAATTCTTGGTCCAATCTCTGTCTTCACTGGACACACTTCCACAACCACATTCAACAGTGCGTCCTTCACTGCATTCAACTCTTCGTCACTTGGCACTATCAACCTCTGATTCATATCTGCCCAATTAGGTCAGTACACTTCAAGCTCACGCTGCAATTCCTCTCGAAATTGATTAGGATCTTCCTTTAAATTTGGGAACTGTTTCTCAGTACTCATCAGATCAGAGGGTATCCAAGTAACATGGACCATAATTTCCCCCTCTTGCCATGGGGTAGTTCTTCAAGGGGAGAAGAACATGGGGGAAAGAATCATGTTGCTCAAATATGAATTTACCTTAAATAAATGAAAAGACAAGAGGTGTTTGGCAAAACAGGAACAAGTTGGTTTAATTAAACACAGTGGCAATGAGAGAGTCAACAGAGTTGCGCCACAAGAAAGTCTCTCGCTGTACAAAGTTTCGTCCGACAATATATACATCTCGTGAGGTACAATAAAACAATTCTGCATTCTTGGAAAAGCATCTCAGTCAGAAATAACAATTTGATAAGGGGGCAGATGGCTCTCGTCCTCGGGGAGAGCTAGTGTGGGGCAGTGAGTATGTGTCCAGATGTCTATTGTGGGGAGCGTGTGATCACTACGTGTTATGTGCATTGTGTGTCCTGAATGGCTGAGTGTTTCTATCTACATGTGGCATCTAGCTTTGTGGTATTTTTGGAGAATGTGCGTCTCTGGCCAAAGTGGTTTAATTGGAGCCAATTTCCTCTGACCTGTTTGTGGTGCAACTATCTATCTGTAGGATCGATCAGGGTTTTCCCTATTTGCGTGTTTGTCATTGGGCTAAGCGAGACCCCATCTGTGACCTGTCACTCGATAACCGTGGGTTGGGGTCACAGGGCACGTATCTCTGATTCGGGGTTGATGGGGAGGTCACCTTGGGTATATCCGACATCAATGATATGAGTTCGCTAGAACTCCTATGAATAATGTGGCAGACATTGATATAATTTTTACCGACATCCTCAATATTGTGTGTGCAGTTGTCATAGCGTACACTGATATTGACTTTACTGATTTTGACATTGTTATGTGTGTCTCCATCCTGGCGTACATTTGACATAGTTTCAAATGTTATCGACATTGCTATGCATGCATGGATTAGGACATACATTGACATTGTTTCTACTGGTACTGACACTGTTATTCGGGCATAGTTCATGGCATTCATTGACATGGCATGGGTATTGACCTTCTTATGCGGGCATAGGTTATGGCATACGTTGACATTGCTTTTATTGGTATTGCCGCAGTCAGGCCTGCACACATCATGGTATACATCAATATCGTATTCACCCATCCTAACAACCCTCATTGTCAGTGTAACTTGAACGAGTGGAAGCGAAATGCCTTCTAGACAGTCGCTCTTCTCTTTATTTTAGACTGCCTCTGTTAATGGTCAGGCTGTGCTCATGAGGGTCTGAAACGGATCTCGTATGCGTCTTTGACTGGACCGAAGTATTCAAATTGCCTTCTTACTAAGTCGTTTACACCCCTCTGTCAGGCGTTTTACTTCAGTCAGTCACATAGCAGCTCTCACTTGCATGTTACCTCATTGTGCTTCTGTCTCCAGCTGTCCCACAGATATTACTCTAATTCTGGGTGCATCTATGGCTTTACCCCAAGGTCCCTTGGATGGCATTGGGAACATATCCAAAAGGTCCTTCTCTCTTTTGTCCTGGCCTGCCTTTGCTTCCTCTTGTGGTCCAATAGTCTAGGGAAATAGATATGAAAGAGGAGGGGCAGTTGGAGAACAAGCCCCAACTCTGTCCCTAAGGTGACTAATTTGATATTGGAGCTTCTCCTGGGTATTTTCATACATTAGAATTTGTGCTTATGCTTGTGCGCCCCATCATGTAATTGAAGGAAGAGTGGCCATTGTTCAGCATCTATCTTATTCTTGGGATCCTTAAGTTTCTTTTTCAAAGTTGCTAAACTTTCTATGTCAATGGTACCATGTTCTGGAAAAGACTTCTTCCTCTCCTGATTAGTGAGTCTCACTCACTCTTAAGTAATTATACGTGACTTTACTGTTTTGTTGGTACATACTAATATGGGCAGGCGTCCCTTTCGCTGGCGGCTCACTACGGTTAGATTTTCCAGCCACCATCACTGCTCCTTAACATTCATGTACACACAGGTAACATGGCTGGGGTCTGCAGGCCTTCTGCCAAATTATTTTCCCACAGACAAATGCACCATCTGTTAAAACAAAACATAACATTGGGCCGGATGTACAAGCATTAGGAATACTGATTTCCTCATTGTGATTATTCCTAATGCATGACCACTGACAGGAGCAGGACCACTGACCTCCTGGCCAGGGCCCCTGCTATCGACCCCTGCAGCTCCGCCGGTCTGCCACTGCTGCCTACACCTCACCTGCAGGTGTTCGAAGCCCGCTGTCTCCCCTCGCGTTGTGCCCCTGACCTCTGCCTTCCTGGGTAAGTTGTAAATCCGTCAACTGTGCTTTAATTTAAATTAATTGTGCTGTTGTGCCACTGTTTTCTTCTGCCCCCCTGTGTGCCACTGTTTTTCTGCACCCCTGCTGCTCAAGTGTGTTTGTAAATCCGTCAATTGTGCTTAATTGAATTAATTGCTCGTCCTCCGTCCCGTTCCCGCCGCTGCTGCCCCCGCTGCCTCTCCCTCCCTGCCGTTCCCGCCTCCCAGATCTGCTTCCCTCCCCCTCCCCTATTTGATGGCGGCCGCTGCATGGCCGCGCGCAGCGGGCACGCCACTGGCACGCTGCTGGCGTGCCAAAGGCAAGCCCTTCTGTGCCCATCCGCGACCTGACCAGCGCCAGGGAACCTGGATCTCCGACCATCCACCGCTACGACTCAGCCGCCCTCCTCGCACTCAACCCCAGAAGAGACAATAACTGCCAGCAGTCCATGCAGAACACGACCCACGGCCAGTTTTCCTGCCGCTACTGCCGCCAGACCTTCACCACCGCCTCCAACACCGCCGACGCCATAAGATGCATCCTTCTCAACGTACGCTCCATGCACAGACACGCCGTAGAGATCTGGAACATCCTGGGCACCCTCTCACCCGACGTCGCCTTCTTCACAGAAACCTGGATCAACACCTCCTCCGCCCCTGACATCGTCATCCTGGATGGATACAAGATCCAGAGGAAGGACCGCCCCAACCACCCGAGAGAAGGACTCGCCATCGCACACAAAAACTCCCTCCGCCTCTCCACCTCGAGCGTCACCTTCCCTGCCGCCGAACACCTGCACTTCCAGGTCCAGACCAGCCCCAACTCCACATTCCGAGACACCCTTGCCTACAGACCACCCTGCCCCCGGGCCCTCTTCACCGACACCATCACCGACCTCATCGCACCCCACGCCATCGCCTCCATAGACTACATACTCATCGGAGACCTGAACTTCCACCTCAACAACCCCAGCGACCCTAACTCCACCACGCTCCTGGACAACCTCGCCAACATCAGACTGAAACAACTCATCACCACGCCGACCCACAAGGCAGGACACACCCTCGACCCCATCTTCGCAGGAGGAAACAGCATCCACTTCAGCCACACCACGCAACCCCCATGGATGGACCACCACTGGGTACACTTCCTCGTCCACAAACCCAAGCCGCCCAAACCCGCTCCGCACCCTCCGCGAAGGAACTGGAGCAGAGTCACCGAGGAGAAGCTCAACTCCACCCTCACCCATGACACCCCCACCGCCGCAACCGACGCCAACCTTGCAGCCAGGGAATTTCACACATGCATCTCCAACTGCGCAGACAAGCTTGCCCCGCTATGCAACTCCGACAGACAGCGTCCCAGGAAAGCCACCTGGTTCACCACCGACCTCCAGGAAGCCAGACGCACCTGCAGACACCTTGAGAAGAACTGGAGAAACAGCAAGACTCTTGAAAACCACACCACATACCAGAACGCCTTGATGGAATACCACCAACACATCAGAACCACCAAAAGAACCTTCATCCACCACAAAATCCTCGCCAACTCCAGCAACTCCAAAGAACTCTTCAGCATCATCCAGGAACTCACCAAGCCCCCCCCAGCGAAGCCACGGAGATCACCCCCTTCCAGGACCTCTGCGATAAGCTCGGATCCTACTTCCACCTGAGGTTCAAAATCCTCTACGGCAATTTCAACGACCAAACACCTGACTCCGCAACCATCCCGGCCTCCAGCAATGCCAGCCAACCCACCATCTCCTCCTGGACATCGGTCACGACCGAGAAGACCGCCTCGACCATGAAAGGCATCCACTCGGCGGCCCCCACAGACCCCTGCCCACCACACATCTACCACAGAGCCACCACCGCCATTGCGCCAGAGTTACGACGCACCATCAACGCCACCTTCCAGACCGGCACCTTCCCCGACGACTGGAAACGCGCAGAAGTCAGACCCCTGCTCAAGAAGCTTTCAGCAGATCCCGCGGACCTCAAGAACTACCGGCCCATCTCGCTCCTCCCCTTGACAGCAAAAGTCGCTGAGAAGACCGTCAACGCAGAACTAATAAGGTTCATCGAAGACAACTCCATCCTCGACCACTCCCAATCCGGGTTCCGCAGCAACCACAGCACCCAGACCGCCCTTCTCACCGCCACAGATGACATCCGCACCCTCCTCAACCAAGGCCACACCACAGCCCTGATCCTACTCCACCTGTGAGCAGCTTTCGACACCGTCTCTCACCGCACACTCGCTGCCAGACTACACGACGCCGGCATACAAGAAACCGCCCTCGACTGGATCAACTCGTTCCTCACCGGCAGAAGCCAAAGGATCAGACTGCCACCCTTCCACTCCGAACCCACAGAAATCAACTGTGGAGTACCCCAGGGGTCACCGCTCAGCCCTACCCTCTTCAACATCTACATGGCCCCCCTCGCCACCATCGTCAGACAGCACGGCCTCAGCATAGTATCCTACGCCGACGACACCCAACTCATCCTCTCCCTCACCAAGGACCCCCACCACCACCAGACTCAACATCCAGGAAGGAATCCAGGACGTCGCATCCTGGATGAGCAACAGCTGCCTGAAGCTCAACTCAGAGAAGACAGAAGTCCTTGTCCTCTGACCCTCCCCCTTTGCATGGGACAACATGCAGTGGCCCACCACCCTCGACAGCCCTCCGACCCCCACGGAACACGCCAGAAACCTCGGCATCGTACTCAACTCCTCCCTCTCCAAGAACCGACAGGTCAACGCCGTCGCCTCCAGCTGCTTCAACACCCTCCGCATCCTCCGTAAGACAAATGAATCCCCCCCCGAATCGAGGAAGACAGTAACCAACGCACTTATAACCAGAAAACTTGACTACGGAAACGCCCTCTACGCCAGCATCAACAAGTCTCTACTCCGCAAGCTCCAGACGATACAGAACACCGCCGCCAGACTCGTCCTCGGCATCCCTCGACACCAGCACATCAGCCAACACCTACGGAATCTCCACTGGCTCCCCGTCGAGAAGAGAGTCGCTTTCAAGATACTCACCCATGCCTACAAATGCCTCCACAAAACCGGACCCCAATACCTCAACGAAAGAGTCACCTTCCATGCACCCAAAAGAAACCTCCGATCCGCCAACCTCACCCTCGCCGAAACCCCACGCATCCACAGAGCCAGAACAGGGGGAAAAGCCTTCTCCTACTTCGCAGCCAAGACCAGGAATGAGCTCTCACTCCCTGAACACCTTCAGGAAGGCTCTCAAGACCTGGATCTTTGCCTGAACGGAACTGCCCCCCCCATCCCCCCCCGCCCCAGCGCCTTGAGATCCTCTCGGGTGAGTAGCGCGCTTACAATTCCCTGATTGATTGATTGATTGATGAAATTCATTGAGTTTATTTAGGGATTCCTTGTGGGTCGCAAATAGACCTACCTCATGAAAATTTATGAGATAGGTCGCAGTTTGTGACCCATTATGAATTACAGCCATCAAGGGGATGGTGGCCTGTGATTGCTTTTTTATTAAAGCAATCTTTTTTTTTTTTAAATTCAGCCCATTTTGCTTAAAGGAAAACAATTTGCATTTAAAAAAGAAAAAAATGAAACCTTGAAGTTTCATTTTTTAAGAGAAAGCAGTAGTCCGTGAGACCACTGCCTGCTCTTAAAAAATATTTTTATTTACATTCTCAAAGGGTTACAACCAGTTTTCAACTGGTGGTAAAGTATTACTGTTTTGTGACCAAAATTTGGTGGCAAAACAGTAAAACATACCATACCGATTCGATATTTGGAAGGTACGTCTCAAACACACCCCTTCCAAATACCGAATGGCAAATGCAAAAGGCACTTTGTACATTTGAAAAAGCATTTTTCCGGTCGCAAACGGCCCGATTCTAAAAATTTTGCCATTTGAGACCAGAAAAATGCTTTGTACTTCTGGCCCATCATCTGCTAAAACAAAACCGAACAGTCTAACTTGCGTCTATTTCCAAAAATAGTACATAGCATTTCAAACAATTAAAAAGCAATTGCCATTTCAACCAACCAGAGATCTCACTAAAAATTAGAGTCAGTTGGAGGATAGCACTAAAACGTAGAAAAATTACACAGCTTATATACACTTTTTCTCAATGCAAGTCTATTCAACAAAAATACATGAGTCATAATTGTTCCTCTAATGAGACTTATCGAGTGAAGCATTTGGCCATGCGTTTGCATGAAGAAGATTCAAAATGTAATTTAGACTGTGATAATTTCAGGAATACACTTCTAACTTCATCGCTTTTCCTGAAATCATGCTTCTAGTTCTTGTCTAACCAGCTCGTACACAGAGGAATTCCGCTCAGCAAAACAACACTGCAAGCAACTGGAAAGGAAATGGAGAACGAATCACCTGGAAGGCGATAAAAAGTCTTAAAAGACATCATGAGAAGCTGCCACCAACAAGTCAAAGAAACAAAGAAGAAGGCCCTAGAGGAACAAATAGCCAACAGCTCCAACATCGGGAAAAGAATCTTCACAATCATCAAAGACACCACCTTTCCAAGCGCCACCACCAACTGCATCACCCCATCACTGGAATTATGTGACAATCTCTATATACAACAACTTCAACCCTCAATCAAACCCCTACACCAGTCTCCAGTCGAACACCCAAGACAGAACCCTGACGGCCTTGAAAACACTCACCATGGAAGAAACGGCCAGTATCATGAGAACCATCCATTCTGGGGCACCTACTGATCCCTACCCCCACCACATTTACAGCATGAGAGCAGTTTCCATCAGCGTAGTCCTCACTTGCATTATGAACACACACACTTCCGAGACATTCCCGGGTGCTTTTAAACTCGCAGTGATCAATGCTCTGCTCAAGAAACCCTCAACAGACTCCAATGCAACCAGCAAACATTTGTTCGATCGCTCTTCTAGCCTACCTGGCCAAAGTAATGAAAAAAGCATAAATACACAGCTCTCCTACCACCTCAACACACACTAGCTATTGGACAAATCCCAATCAGGTTTCCAGCCAAACCACAGCACTAAGACTGCCATCATTGCGGCAACTGACAAAATCAGGAGGATCCTAGACCATGGAGACACAGCAGCCCTCATACTACTTGACCTCTACATCGCCTTTGACACAGTCTCCCACTCCACCTTAATCAGAAGATTACATGACACAGGCATACAAGGAACCACCTTCAACTGGATTTGTTCCTTCCTCACGAAAAATACACAAAGAATCAACCTACTACCTTACACATCCAAGGCCAAGAAACTAATCTGTGGAGTACCCCAAGGATCAACCCTCAGCTCAATGCTATTCAATATTTACGTGACCCCACTGGCAGAGCTCATTGGATCTTACAACATCAACATACTCTCCTACGCAGATGACACCCAGCAGATCTCCCTGTCGGATAAAGACCCCAATCACGAAAACCAACTCTGCCACATCCATGACCGTCGTAATCTCCTGGATGAAAACAAACTGCCTGAAAATACACAGACAAAACTGAAGCAGTGATCTTTGGAAAGAAAACATCCCCCTGGGACTTCATCTGGTGGCCTACAAACCTGGGACCTCCCATCCACGGGCACCATAAAGCAAGAAATCTGGGACTCATTTTAGACAACAAGCTCACCATGACAGCCAAAGTAAACACAGCGAACTCCACCTGCTTCCACATCCTCAAGATACTATCAAGGATATTCAAATGCCTCTTGGAAAGCACCATTAAAACAGTGATCAGGCCTTGATCACCAGCAGACTGGACTACGGCAACACACTCTATGCAGGAAGCAATAAGAAGCTAATGAACCAGCTCCAGTCCATTCAAAACACTGCAGCAAGCCTCATGCTCAACCTCCTTTGCCATATCTACATCAACCCACACCTCAGGGAACTACACGGACCCCCAATCCACAACTACACCCAATTCAAATTGCTTACACACACATACAAAGCCTTAGATAAAACCAGCCCTGCATAGCTGAACAGCAGCATACACTTCTACACACCTCCCAGAGACCTCCGCTTAGATGGACTATCACTAACAAGCATACCACGCCTCCGCAAAGCCAAAGCCAGGAGCTGTGCCTTCTCTTATCTCTCTCCTAAAGCATGGAACAACCTCCCTCATCTCATTAGCGCTTCCTCTTCACTGACAGGCACATGCATCAAGGTAGAATTTTATGAGTCCTAAATTGCGATTATTAAGGAATCGCAATTAAGGACTGGCAAAGCCTATGCATGTAGGAATCGCTATAAAAATAGCGTATTCTTACACATTCCTTATTTGCGACTCGCAAATTGCGAGTCGTAAATAAGGAATGGGCTTCCTATTCATTCCTATGGGCCTACAGGCTCATAGGAATGAATGGGAAATTGCATGCGCAATTTGCGAGCACCAATTGGTACTCGCAAATTGCGCATGCAATTTCAAGCGTGCAAGGGTGTCAAAAGGACACCCCGTTGCACCCCTGAAATTGATCTGTGCACAAATGTTAGCGCACACACATGTCCAAAGGACATGTGTGTGTGAAACCTACAACTTTGAAAAATGCACTTTAGTGCATTTTTCAAAGTTTTTGCAAATTACCATGAAGTTCAACTTCATGGTAATTTGCGCCCCCTAGTAGCGAAATCGCTACTTCAAAGTGGTTCTTGCATTGCATTTAAGGAATCGCAAAATGCGATTCCTTAAATGCAATCGCAATTTGAGAACTCGCAATTAATTGCGAATTCTCAAATTGCGAGTGCCTTGACCCTTCTTGCATCGCAAATGCCCTTTTTGCGGGCGCAAGCGGCCGATTTTTGCGAATCGCACCGTTTGCGCTCGCAGAAAATGGTTGATGCATGTACCTGTTACTGATTTCTACAAGAAGCTGAAAACTTGGCTCTTCGACTAACGTCTCCAGGCGTCAGCTGCCTGGCCTCCTGCTAAAGCCTTGGATACCCTTACGGGTGATTAGCGCGCTATACAAATAACTATAACATAACAACATAACATAGTTGCAAATTATTCGAAGTGACGTTATGCTTCTACTGAAATGTGCAAACCTATGACAGAGAGCAAGATGGACTCTGGGGGAAACAGCCATTACAGCGCTGCTGTTTCCCCGCATACCATTACATCGCAAGCGTTACCACGCATGCGATGTAACAACACGTAGTCATTACTACGCATTTTTTTACATCACATGTGCTTTAACCACTCATGCCTTTATAACAACTTTCGCTGTAAAGGCATGTGTGGTAAAAGCACATGCGATGTAAAAAAATATAGGCGATCCACCTCGTTGTGAGGAAACAGAGGTTCTTCTGTTTCCTCACAATGACGTGCACCACCCCTCAGACCGGACGTGCAGCAGGAACTAGGAGGAGAGAGAGGAACCACGAGGAGAGAGAGGTAAGGGGGATTGGACCTGGAGTGGGGGTTACTTTTTTAGGGTAAAAGGGGGTCAGGGTGGGGTGTGTGTGTGTAGTGCAGGGTACTGTTTTAGGGTAGGGTCGGGGGGGTCATGCAGGGTAGTGTTTTAGTGTAGGGAGAGGACTGGGGGTCGTGCACGGGGTAGTGTTTTAGGGTTTAGAGTAGGGTCGGGGGTCGTGCAGGTTACTGTTTTAGTGTAAGGAGAGGACTGGGGGTCGGGGGAGGGTCATGCAAGGGGTAGTGTTTTAGGGTTAGGGTAGTGTTGGGGGTCATGCAGGGTAGTGTTTTAGGGTAGAGAGAGGACTGGGGGTTGGGGAGGGTAGTGCAGGGGGAAGTGTTTTAGGGTTCAGGGTAGTGTTGGTGAGGTCGTGCAGGGTAGTGTTTTAGTGTAGGGAGAGGACTGGGGGTTGGGGGAGGGTCATGCAGGGGTAGTATTGTTGGGTTTAGGGTAGGGTCTGGGGGTCGTACAGGGTAGTGTTTTAGGGTAGGGAGAGGACTGGGGGTCAGGGGAGGGTTGTGCAGGTGGTAGTGTTTTAGGGTTTAGGGTAGTGTCGGTGGGGTCGTGCAGGGTAGTGTTTTAGTGTAAGGAGAGGACTGGGGGTCGGGGGAGGGTCGGGCTGGAGTAGTGTTGTAGGGTTTAGGGTTGGGTTGGGGGGTCGTGCAGGGTAGTGTTTTAGGGTAGGGAGAGGACTGGAGGTCAGGGGGAGGGTCGTGCAGGGATACTAAATTAGGGTTTAGGGTAGGGCAGGGTAGTGTAACTTACCTTAGATACTTTTACCAAGAGTATACCTTTACCACGCATGCCTTTGCGTTGTAATGGCATGCGTGGTAAAGTCATATTCGTGGTAAAAGTATGCGATGTAATGGTAGGTCGTGGTAAATGACAACGCGTAGTAATACCCGCGTTGTAATGACACGTGTGGTATTAGTACGCGTTGTAACGTGTCATATTCGGATTCTGGGCCGATTGTAGTCCGAAAACCCAGCATGTTTATTAAGACTAACATTTCTTTAAATCGATACCGAAACATTATCCAAATATGTTTACATAACATGGAAGTGCATGATTCGACATACACGCAAGAAGCATTAATATAGGAGTACATAATTATGTTTTTTCAACACAGGTTTGTTTAGCCTAACGTATATGTATTACATTGTTTGTTAGTACATTATCATCTTGTTCTGGGGAAACGTGTCTTCCACCCTGCTGAACCTAAGCTACTCCATTTCAAACTGACACAAACAGGAGCTGATGCTCACGAAGAATGCCATGTTCAGTCCCTACTATCCCATCAAGGGTGTCAGAGAGAACAGTCATATGCTGTTATGTGCTGACATACCAGATGTTGATAAAGGGCTGCAGACCTGAATATATAGTTAAAGAGACGGCTGCTTCCTTTTGAGTCAAAACGTGAGGGCTGGCCCATGGGTGACTTTGCCATATGTAAACAAAGCACTCTTGCACACATTACAGTAAACAGAATGAAGGGCAAGTCAGCAGCTGGTGTGTCTACTTTTTAGAATCGGAAACTCCCAGATTTGTGTAATCTGACGTCTATTTGCGAAACCTAGGGGGATACGTATTTATCTATATTATGGGGCGTTTATCTTGTCCAATACCAACCACACACTATCCCCAAGGTGCCCACTTGTCTCGTTTGCAGGAAGAGGTTTTTAACGTTTCTTTGGGATCTTAGCTTCCAGGATGCCCAACTTATGAACAGACAACCCATGATGGCCTGCAAAGAACATTCTGTATAACAAATCACTAAAAAGTCCGTAAATAAATAACCGAATGTAGCACCCACAATGGTAACAAAGAATGCAAAACCTGCTTTGAGGAGTGTCTTTAAAGCATTGGCCAATCTTGTGTTAAAACCCTCCTGCAATTCCAAGCTGCAGGTAAATAAAACAACATTTCCTCATCAGGAAACGCCACAGCCAGGGATTAAGGCACAACTGGATTTTTAATAACAATAATCTTTTATGTGCACAACTCCTGCAGATATACAGAGAAACGTACCTGCATAAAACATTTTTTCGGTTTATGTTCATTCCTGCCACAGATAGATTTCTGAAGAACTTGAGAACAATTAAAATGAGATTTGAAAAATATGATTGAAACTTTCAGTGAAATGGAACAACAGGGCCTGAAAATATGATCTGTTATGTTGAGTGGGGGAAAGAAGTCACAGAGAGGAGTCCTAATGGTAAATAGAAAGTAGTTTATTCATAGAAAGGCAGGAGCCCTCTGGCCGCAGGTCCACTCTCCATGAGGCCGTAACTGAATCTACAGAGATGCAGTTGCCGATGCCATGGAGAAGGAATGCGGCCATGAGCTCTGTGTGTTGAAACGCGTACAAATGTAAAGTGCACGAGGGCTCCGCGTGTTAACAAAATATAAAAGACAACATTTGTGCCTGACCAGCTCGCCATGTGAGAGAACACCACTCGCGCGGTCAGGCACGAGAATGCGAATAACTCCATGCTGCATGGTAATATGCCAAATTATAATTAATTTTCTTCATTGTGTCTGTAAGATTGATGGTCTAAATAGTAGATCACAGACTGTGTCACATTTATCCATTTTTCATATATATCTTTATTGGTTTTTGTTAGAAATGGGGTCTCTGGTTGGCGAAGGCTTGCGCCAAAGCCAGGCAGAGACCACCACTCTAGTCAGGGCAAGGGAGTTACACGCCAAAGATAACCCCTGCTCACCCCCTTGGTAGCTTGGCACGAGCAGTCAGGCTTATCCCGGAGGCCATGTGTAAAGCTTTTGCGCAACACACACACAGCAGCAACCCATTAGGCACACTACAAAAGAAACTCCACACAAGGGTATATCAAAAATAGCCTTTGTATTATCATAAACACAGTAGAGTAGTAATCACACAATATACACTGTGCCCCTTGGCACTAGGCACTATTTACAGGGGATTATTTACAACTGGCCGGGCCAATCGGGCCACGGTCAGAACCTTCAAAAATGCACAAGTAACACATACATAATGCACCACCAATAACTACTGGCATAATACTGTACGGAGAACTAGATCTTGTAACATAAAACATAGGGCACCTAAATCCTATCAGGCCTGAATCTCGTTGGCATACCACCTTAGGCATACATCCCATTAGAGGATAAATATCAACAGCCTAATCACCACCCTGAACCACAATAGGGGATCAATCACGAGATGCGATGGGCATCGCAAGCATAACTTCATTAGATAATCCTCGCATGAGGCCATAAGCCTCGCAAGCAGAAAACACATTAGCAGGAGACGCCAACCTAACAGCTCATAACATGGGATGGGGCAATAACTACATTAGCGTTAGACATCCTCCTAAGCATAACTCACATTAGCTGATAAGTCTCAGCAGCATAATCAACAACATAAACCACAGTAGGGAATAAATCACAAGATGCAATGGGCATCGCAAGCATACTACCTTATCCAATCATCACCTGAGGCAATAGGCCTCGCAATTATAAAACACATTAGGCCATCATAAATCATATTATGCAGTCATCATTACCCTAGGCGTAAAATACATAAGCCTAAACACATTATGCACTAAACCTCATACATAAACCTCAGTTAGGAAATAATCTCACTAGCACAAACCACAGTAGAGAATAACTCCGACTTGAACACAGTATGCAAAACCTCATAATCATAAAACCACATTTAGAGGCATAAAACAGGGTGCGTAAATCATAATACATGCATCACATTTCCTAGCACCACATAAATCACGTTAGGGCCTGGCGCCCTATAAACCTAACAGTCCCCCTGGCCAACTGGCCTTCTCAAAGGGGCTCAAATGCCCTATGTCCCAAAGTCAGAGCTGCTGCCAAGGCAGCGGAATCCATGTGCGCAACTGTGCAAATCTAAACGGTGTAGCTGACGCTAATTGCCGTGCAGCTGTGGAATACTGGGGCAGAGGAGTGCATCTCACTCCTATCTCTCTCCAAAAATGCCCCCAAGAAACGTTGGCCTAAACGTTGCAGCTGCCCACTACTTGCTGGGCAGCTGTGAAGCTGAACGTGGGCCTAGGCACTCAATGGGCCCGCTGAACAAGTGTGCGCAAAACGTTGCAGCTGCCCGCGCTGGTGCGGCGCAGCTGTGAATAGGGAAAGGGGCCCGGCACCTCGGTGCCCGGGGGGCCCCACTCTGGGGCCCTTACAACAAAATTGCCCCCACGATGCAGTTGCCCGCAACGGCGGCGCGACTGTGAACGAATGAAGGCACTACATGTTGCAGCTGCCCGCTATCAGACGGGGCAGCTGTGCCACCAGCACAGGCACCATGGGGCCCTCAGGGCTGCCACCGGGAGCGGGCACCGACCAGGTGCCCCGACACCACCCCCACCGAATCAATGACCGAGCCCCCAATCACCGGGCTCTCTGGAGGGACTCCTCCGGCTTCCACTGCGGCGGGACTCTCATGCGGCGGGGGCAGGCACCGACAAGGTGCCTCGGGCCCCCTCCGCCTCACTCTCAGACGGCTGCTGCACGCGGGGCTCCCTCTTCACCACGGGAGCCCCGTCCGGCATCGACGGCCTCGGCCGCCTCTCCTCACTTCACCCGGGCCCCCTCCTGGGACCCGGGACTTGGATGTGGAGCACGCCAGGCTCCGGGCGCCTTCCACTCCTCTCCTGTCGCCGGGGCTCCCATCACTCACGGGAGCCCCGCTAAGCATTCTCCGTCCCCTCCTTGGCACGTCCCGGCGCGGGGTAGGCTCCAGCCTGGGTCGTTGAACGCGGCCAACGTTTCCCGCCTCTTCCGCTTCCGTCCACAAGGCCCCGCCCACAACCAGGCTGGCCGCGGCTCGCGGTCGGGTTTTCTTCTTCGTGGCGGCCAGGAGGGATAACCTCCCTCGGCATAAAACGATCTAAAGCGGGGTGGGCACCCGCTAGGGCGGACAATGCGGGGTGGGCACCCGCATAAAAAAAAAATCAGCATAAAGCGGGGTGGGCACCGCTCCTCCGCAGCTCGGGGGGGAATCCCTCTTCCTCCTCATGCAGCGCAGCGCTGCAGAAACCCACATGCTCTCCCTTGGGAGAAAGGTAAAATAAAACGTAGCGCTCATGAGGCGCTAGAAGCAGGCAAAGGTCCTGCAGCAAAAAAAAGGAATAAGTCCATGGAGATCGAGGGGGAAATGCAGGGCCCAGGGAGGCAGCCCTCATGGCAGTTCCTCCTGGGCCCCAGCAGCAGTACGCCCCAGCAGGATTAGTACAGCATCAGGGAATCCTGGAACTGAACAAACCATGGGGTCACAGCCCCTATATTTATATCCCCAAAAGTCTTTGTTCTCAAAAGTCATAAGTCACTGAACCCAGCCAGAACCAGTTCTGTGTGGCCCTGGGGCATCTTTATTACTAGGCTGCATCCTGCCTTTCAGGGAGAGGGGGTCTGCTATCAGACGCACAGTGGGAGGTGGAGCCATCATTTACCTTGCCAGGCACAGCCCTGTTCAGATCAAAGAGTCACCCCTCCCCATGCTCTGAATGCCGGTCTCTCTCTCCAGCCAGGCCTGGCCCAGCTGCCCCAAAACCAGACGGCCAATACACATACTAGCAAAGCCTCCTGGAAAGTTTAGGCAAGAAAATACCTCGTTTCTAGAAGAGGTATTTTCGAACACAGGATATAAAAATAATCCTTACTAAAAGATGTATCTCAATATCCTGAGCTCAGACATATCAAATTCGAATTTCCTATCATGTTCCTGGGGTCAGTTAGGATTATAGAATGTAATACTCGGACTGCCCATTCTGGACTATGAGAACGGATAGCCTCACAATAGTAAACAGTGAAATGGAGGGGAACTCGCTATTAGAACATGCTACACAGACCTAGGCATGTTCTTCCTGTCACATACAACGCACCCTGCCATATGGGTGTCTTACATGGTGCGAAGGGAAGGTGCAGGGACTGGGAAGTGGGTGCACTTCACAGTTACAAAGGCAGTTCTGGACTGCCGGTAGACTCTGCAATGGCAGGTCTGAAACATACTTTAAAAGCTGCTTCTGTGGGTGGCGCAAATCAGCGCTGCAGGCCCACCAGCAGTATTTGGTCTGCCAGCCCTGGGCACACACAGTGCACTTATACTAGGGACTAACAGGTAAACCAAATGAGCCAATTATGGTTATCCCAATTCATATCGGCAGGCAGACACATAGCACACAGAAATGCCAACTGCTAAAAGTGTCATTCCTCACATAGTCATAATAAATGTGCGCACACCATTGCGCAGCATTTATTCTCACAATTTCAAACATACCAGACTTGACCATACTGCTCCTCTCATAACAGGGATTACTACTGATACACACTGAGCAGGGAATCCCCCATGCAATCCTTTGGGAGGGCAGGCCACTTCTCACTACATGTAACACGAAGCGCACGCACTTTACACTGGACTACAGTGCTAAAGTGCCCAGAGGCCTAAAACCACTAACACTACACAGAGAAAAAGGCTGGGAGAAATGCAAAAAGTTTAGGGGTGAACCTGCAAAAAGGGCCAGGTCCAACAAAACCCCCTTCCAGCCAAAACACAGGGTAGACCACTCACTGCCATGACGGGCTTCCCTGCTTGGGGCGATAGAACACGGACGCGGGCCCGCACTGCAGGGACACCCTCCGGTTCTACGCCACTCTGAACCCATGTGGTTCTCTCTAAAATAAAAAGGAAACTCTCAGGCCCAACTAGGCTACCCCACTGTTACTCCCTAGTCGTCCACGGCCAGGACCAGGCCCTTGGCCATCCAGACGCCCCTGGTCCTTGCCAACTCACAGAGTGGGGGCAGTAGCCCCAGGCACATAGTAGCCAGTCTCCACTCTCCCTCTCAGTGTGGTTCCAACTGCCACTGATCCCCCAACCTAGGGTCCGCACCCTCAGGCCGACCAGAGATCACGGGCGAGGCATCTCCTCACCCTACCTCTACTTCTGGGGTTCCACACTCTCCCAGGAGAAGCACCCCACAGAACACAACTCCCTCGCCAGTTCGGGACCTCTCTCCATGAACTGTTCTACCACCTGGGATCTAAACTCATTGGCTGCACCGGGGTCAGAGGCGAGGACTCCCTCCCTCTGCACCCCCTTCCAGAGCACGGTACCCTCCTTCTGAAGAGCAGGGTCCCTTCACTTAAGATGGGCCCCACCTGCCTTCAAACACAGGGTCCCTTCACTTAAGATGGGCCCCACCTGTGTTTAGGCGGGTACTACCTCACTGAGCCAGGGACCCTAAAGATCCCGGCTGGGCCTGCACCACCCCTTCTGAAGAGCAGGGTCCCTTCACTTAAGATGGGCCCCACCTGCCTTCAAACGCAGGGTCCCTTCACTTAAGATGGGCCCCACCTGTGTTCAGGGTGGTACTACCTCGCAATTGCCCGGCGAACCAGGACTTCCTGGGGGGTACAAACACCCTCCCCGAGGGGGACACATACCTCATGTGTCGTGTGACAGTCTGCCCGGCGCAGAGCTCACGACCTCCTGTCCCTCTGACAGTGCGTGAAGATGCCCCAGGACAGAAGTGGCGTCACCATGGCCAATCCTATGAGGCTCAGCCTTTCGGGCTGGCCCCTGACCCACTGGTTCTTCCACTGGGGACTCTTTCCCCCTCTCACCCCTCAAACTGTACTTCTGCACCCTCCACCTAGGAGTGGCACTGCCAGACACCAGAACTGATGGAGGCCTGACTACAGACACTCCCAGCTCACCTAAAACGGGAAGAACCACCTCGAAGAATGGTCCAACAGGACAGACTAGGCTCCCTACCTGGTGTTCCCTCATGGAACCAACCAGTCCTGGAGACCGAGGTTGGGGTTCGGAATACGACCCAGTCTCACGCCCGCTTCAGCGAGTTTGGGCGTGAGGCCACACAACCTCCTCACAATAAGGGTACCTACTCTGAACCACCTCCGCCGCAAGGGTGGTGGAGATACCTGCACCATTCTTCTAGGGTCACTCCCCAATACAAGCTCCCGAGACTCAAAAGAACTCACACACTCCAACAGGTGTTGGCGCGACTCTGGAAAACAATTACTGGGCAGGTTCTTCTCCGAAAAAACAGATTGAAGAGCCCTTTATCACCATTCACCGTGCTAACCAAATCACCCAAACGTCCAGTGCATCACTACATTCGTCTACACTCCCCCCACAAGACTGGTGAGACAGCATCTTACTGCCCCTGAATCTCAACCTGTCCCCCTCTTAACCGGGAACCAGGTACCATACTCTGGGAACTGGGAATGGGACTTCCTGCAATGGACTACATATTGCTGCCACCACTGGATCCCACCCTACCGGGGATACCAGAAACTAAAACTGTACTTAGGGGATAATCTACCCTCCCGAGCCAGTTACTCCATGCCAATTAAGTTACCACTGTAGGCCAACCCTAGAAATAGCAGACAGCACAAGGGCAGTCACTCCTCCAGATTCTCTGGTTTCTGTCCTTGGCAGGACACCCAACTCATAGTGCAACACGAAAACACATTTCAAAGAAATGATACTTAAACAAAATCAGAAACAATAATCCCCAAACATGTTACTATCTAAATGCAGAGCTTGTAGTGCAACCAGTTGTCGCTGTGGTATTGCGCACGCGCAAGTCCGATCCCCACCACTGATCACCAATGTTAGAAATGGGGTCTCTGGTTGGCGAAGGCTTGCGCCAAAGCCAGGCAGAGACCACCACTGTAGTCAGGGCAAGGGAGTTACACACCAAAGATAACCCCTGCTCACCCCCTTGGTAGCTTGGCACGAGCAGTCAGGCTTATCCCGGAGGCCATGTGTAAAGCGTTTGCGCAACACACACACAGCAGCAACCCATTAGGCACACTACAAAAGAAACTCCACACAAGGGTATATCAAAAATAGCCTTTGTATTATCATAAACACATTAGAGTAGTAATCACACAATATACACTGTGCCCCTTGGCACTAGGCACTATTTACAGGGGATTATTTACAACTGGCCGGGCCAATCGGGCCATGGTCAGAACCTTCAGAAATGCACAAGTAACACATACATAATGCACCACCAATAACTACTGGCATAATACTGTACGGAGAACTAGATCTTGTAAAATAAAACATAGGGCACCTAAATCCTATCAGGCCTGAATCTCGTTGGCATACCACCTTAGGCATACATCCCATTAGAGGATAAATATCAACAGCCTAATCACCACCCTGAACCACAATAGGGGATCAATCACGAGATGCGATGGGCATCGCAAGTATAACTTCATTAGATAATCTCGCATGAGGCCATAGGCCTCGCAAGCAGAAAACACATTAGCAGGAGACGCCAACCTAACAGCTCATAACATGGGATGGGGCAATAACTACATTAGCGTTAGACACCCTCCTAAGCATAACTCACATTAGCTGATAAGTCTCAGCAGCATAATCAACAACATAAACCACAGTAGGGAATAAATCACAAGATGCAATGGGCATTGCAAGCATACTACCTTATCCAATCATCACCTGAGGCAATAGGCCTCGCAAGTATAAAACACATTAGGCCATCATAAATCATATTATGCAGTCATCATTACCCTAGGCGTAAAATACATAAGCCTAAACACATTATGCACTAAACCTCATACATAAACCTCAGTTAGGAAATAATCTCACTAGCACAAACCACAGTAGAGAATAACTCAGACATGAACACAGTATGCAAAACCTCATAATCATAAAACCACATTTAGAGGCATAAAACAGGGTGCGTAAATCATAATACATGCATCACATTTCCTAGCACCACATAAATCACGTTAGGGCCTGGCGCCCTATAAACCTAACAGTCCCCCTGGCCAACTGGCCTTCTCAAAGGGGCTCAAATGCCCTATGTCCCAAAGTCAGAGCTGCTGCCAAGGCAGCGGAATCCATGTGCGCAACTGCGCAAATCTAAACGGTGCAGCTGACGCTAATTGCCATGCAGCTGTGGAAGTACTGGGGCAGAGGAGTGCATCTCACTCTTATCTCTCTCCAAAAATGCCCCCAAGAACCGTTGGCCTAAACGTTGCAGCTGCCCACTACTTGCTGGGCAGCTGTGAAGCTGAACTTGGGCCTAGGCACTCAATGGGCCCGCTGAACACGTGTGCGCAAAACGTTGCAGCTGCCCGCGCTGGTGCGGCGCAGCTGTGAATAGGGAAAGGGGCCCGGCACCTCGGTGCCCGGGGGGCCCCACTCTGGGGCCCTTACAACAAAATTGCCCCCACAATGCAGTTGCCCGCAACGGCGGCCCGACTGTGAACGAATGAAGGCACTACACGTTGCAGCTGCCCGCTATCAGACGGGGCAGCTGTGCCACCAGCACAGGCACCATGAGGCCCTCAGGGCTGCCACCGGGGGCGGGCACCGACCAGGTGCCCGACACCACCCCCACTGAATCAATGACCGAGCCCCCACTCACCGGGCTCTCTGGAGGGACTCCTCCGGCTTCCACTGCGGCGGGACTCTCATGCGGCGGGGGCAGGCACCGACAAGGTGCCTCGGGCCCCCTCCGCCTCACTCTCAGACGGCTGCTGCATGCAGGGCTCCCTCTTCACCACGGGGGCCCCGTCCGGCATCGGCAGCCTCGGCCGCCTCTCCTCACTTCACCCGGGCCCCCTCCTGGGACCCGGGAGTCGGATGTGGAGCACGCCAGGCTCCGGGCGCCTTTCACTCCTCTCCTGTCACCGGGGCTCCCATCACTCACAGGAGCCCCGCTAGGCATTCTCCGTCCCCTCCTCGGCACGTCCCTGCGCGGGGTAGGCTCCCGCCTGGGTCGTTGAACGCGGCCAACGTTTCCCGCCTTTTCCGCAAGGCCCCGCCCACAACCAGGCTGGCCGCGGCTCGCGGTCGGGTTTTCTTCTTCGTGGCGGCCAGGAGGGATAACCTCCCTCGGCATAAAACGATCTAAAGCGGGGTGGGCACCCGCTAGGGCGGATAACGCGGGGTGGGCACCCGCATCAAAAAAATAATCAGCATAAAGCGGGGTGGGAACCCGCTCCTCCGCAGCTCAGGGGGGAATCCCTCTTCCTCCTCATGCAGCGCAGCGCTGCAGAAACCCACATGCTCTCCCTTGGGAGAAAGTTAAAATAAAACGTAGCGCTCACGAGGCGCTAGAAGCAGGCAATGGTCCTGCAGCAAAAAAAAGGAATAAGTCCATGGAGATCGAGGGGGAAATGCAGGGCCCAGGGAGGCAGCCCTCATGGCAGTTCCTCCTGGGCCCCAGCAGCAGCACGCCCCAGCAGGATTAGTACAGCATCAGGGCATCCTGGAACTGAACAAACCATGGGGTCACAGCCCCTATATTTATATCCCCAAAAGTCTTTGTTCTCAAAAGTCATAAGTCACTGAACCCAGCCAGAACCAGTTCTGTGTGGCCCTGGGGCATCTTTATTACTAGGCTGCATCCTGCCTTTCAGGGAGAGGTGGTCTGCTATCAGACGCACAGTGGGAGGTGGAGCCATCATTTACCTTGCCAGGCACAGCCCTGTTCAGATCAAAGAGTCACCCCTCCCCATGCTCTGAATGCCGGTCTCTCTCTCCAGCCAGGCCTGGCCCAGCTGCCCCAAAACCAGACGGCCAATACACATACTAGCAAAGCCTCCTGGAAAGTTTAGGCAAGAAAATACCTCGTTTCTAGAAGAGGTATTTTCGAACACAGGATATAAAAATAATCCTTACTAAAAGATGTATCTCAATATCCTGAGCTCAGACATATCAAATTCGAATTTCCTATCATGTTCCTGGGGTCAGTTAGGATTATAGAATGTAATACTCAGACTGCCCATTCTGGACTATGAGAACGGATAGCCTCACAATAGTAAACAGTGAAATGGAGGGGAACTCGCTATTAGAACATGCTACACAGACCTAGGCATGTTCTTCCTGTCACATACAACAAACCCTGCCATATGGGTGTCTTACATGGTGCGAAGGGAAGGTGCAGGGACTGGGAAGTGGGTGCACTTCACAGTTACAAAGGCAGTTCTGGACTGCCGGTAGACTCTGCAATGGCAGGTCTGAAACATACTGTAAAAGCTGCTTCTGTGGGTGGCGCAAATCAGCGCTGCAGGCCCACCAGCAGTATTTGGTCTACCAGCCCTGGGCACACACAGTGCACTTATACTAGGGACTAACAGGTAAACCAAATGAGCCAATTATGGTTATCCCAATTCATATCGGCAGGCAGACACATAGCACACAGAAATGCCAACTGCTAAAAGTGTCATTCCTCACATAGTCATAATAAATGTGCGCACACCATTGCGCAGCATTTATTCTCACAATTTCATACATACCAGACTTGACCATACTGCTCCTCTCATAACAGGGATTACTACTGATACACACTGAGCAGGGAATCCCCCATGCAATCCTTTGGGAGGGCAGGCCACTTCTCACTACATGTAACACGGAGCGCACGCACTTTACACTGGACTACAGTGCTAAAGTGCCCAGAGGCCTAAAACCACTAACACTACACAGAGAAAAAGGCTGGGAGAAATGCAAAAAGTTTAGGGGTGAACCTGCAAAAAGGGCCAGGTCCAACACAACCCCCTTCCAGCCAAAACGCAGGGTAGACCACTCACTGCCGTGACGGGCTTCCCTGCTTGGGGCGATAGAACACGGACGCGGGCCCGCACTGCAGGGACACCCTCCGGTTCTATGCCACTCTGAACCCATGTGGTTCTCTCTAAAATGAAAAGGAAACTCTCAGGCCCAACTAGGCTACCCCACTGGTACTCCCTAGTCGTCCACGGCCAGGACCAGGCCCTAGGCCATCCAGACGCCCCTGGTCCTTGCCAACTCAGAGTGGGGGCAGTAGCCCCAGGCACATAGTAGCCAGTCTCCACTCTCCCTCTCAGTGTGGTTCCAACTGCCACTGATCCCCAACCTAGGGTCCGCACCCTCAGGCCGACCAGAGATCACGGGCGAGGCATCTCCTCACCCTACCTCTACTTCTGGGGTTCCGCACTCTCCCAGGAGAAGCACCCCACAGAACACAACTCCCTCGCCAGTTCGGGACCTCTCTCCATCAACTGGTCTACCACCTGGGATCTAAACTCATTGGCTGCACCGGGGTCAGAGGCGAGGACTCCCTCCCTCTGCACCCCCTTCCAGAGCACGGTACCCTCCTTCTGAAGAGCAGGGTCCCTTCACTTAAGATGGGCCCCACCTGCCTTCAAACACATGGTCCCCTCACTTAAGATGGGCCCCACCTGTGTTTAGGCGGGTACTACCTCACTGAGCCAGGAACCCTAAAGATCCCGGCTGGGCCTGCACCACCCCTTCTGAAGATCAGGGTCCCTTCACTTAAGATGGGCCCCACCTGCCTTCAAACACAGGGTCCCTTCACTTAAGATGGGCCCCACCTGTGTTCAGGGTGGTACTACCTCGCAATTGCCCGGCGAACCAGGACTTCCTGGGGGGTACAAACACCCTCCCCGAGGGGGACACAAACCTCATGTGTCGTGTGACAGTCTGCCCGGCGCAGAGCTCACGACCTCCTGTCCCTCTGACAATGCGTGAAGATGCCCCAGGACAGAAGTGGCATCACCATGGCCAATCCTATGAGGCTCAGCCTTTCGGGCTGGCCCCTGACCCACTGGTTCTTCCACTGGGGACTCTTTCCCCCTCTCACCCATCAAACTGTACTTCTGCACCCTCCACCTAGGAGTGGCACTGCCAGACACCAGAACTGATGGAGGCCTGACTACAGACACTCCCAGCTCACCTAAAACGGGAAGAACCACCTCGAAGAATGGTCCAACAGGACAGACTAGGCTCCCTACCTGGTGTTCCCTCATGGAACCAACCAGTCTTGGAGACCGAGGTGGGGGTTCGGAATATGACCCAGTCTCACGCCCGCTTCTGCGAGTTTGGGCGTGAGGCCACACAACCTCCTCACAATAAGGGTACCTAGCTGGGCTACTCTGAACCACCTCCGCCGCACGGGTGGTGGAGATACCTGCACCATTCTTCTAGGGTCACTCCCCAATACAAGCTCCCGAGACTCAAAAGAACTCACACACTCCAACAGGTGTTGGCGCGACTCCGGAAAACAATTACTGGGCTGGTTCTTCTCCGAAAAAACAGATTGAAGAGCCCTTTATCACCATTCACCGTGCTAACCAAATCACCCAAACGTCCAGTGCATCACTACATTCGTCCACACTCCCCCCACAAGACTGGTGAGACAGCATCTTACTGCCCCTGAATCTCAACCTGTCCCCCTCTTAACCGGGAACCAGGTACCATACTCTGGGAACTGGGAATGGGACTTCCTGCAATGGACTACATATTGCTGCCACCACTGGATCCCACCCTACCGGGGATACCAGAAACTAAAACTGTACTTAGGGGATAATCTACCCTCCCGAGCCAGTTACTCCATGCCAATTAAGTTACCACTGTAGGCCAACCCTAGAAATAGCAGACAGCACAAGGGCAGTCACTCCTCCAGATTCTCTGGTTTCTGTCCTTGGCAGGACACCCAACTCATAGTGCAACACGAAAACACATTTCAAAGAAATGATACTTAAACAAAATCAGAAACAATAATCCCCAAACATGTTACTATCTAAATGCAGAGCTTGTAGTGCAACCAGTTGTCGCTGTGGTATTGCGCACGCGCAAGTCCGATCCCCACCGCTGATCACCAATGTTAGAAATGGGGTCTCTGGTTGGCGAAGGCTTGCGCCAAAGCCAGGCAGAGACCACCACTGTAGTCAGGGTAAGGGAGTTACACACCAAAGATAACCCCTGCTCACCCCCTTGGTAGCTTGGCACGAGCAGTCAGGCTTATCCCGGAGGCCATGTGTAAAGCGTTTGCGCAACACACACACAGCAGCAACCCATTAGGCACACTACAAAAGAAACTCCACACAAGGGTATATCAAAAATAGCCTTTGTATTATCATAAACACATTAGAGTAGTAATCACACAATATACACTGTGCCCCTTGGCACTAGGCACTATTTACAGGGGATTATTTACAACTGGCCGGGCCAATCGGGCCACGGTCAGAACCTTCAGAAATGCACAAGTAACACATACATAATGCACCACCAATAACTACTGCCATAATACTGTACGGAGAACTAGATCTTGTAACATAAAACATAAGGCACCTAAATCCTATCAGGCCTGAATCTCGTTGGCATACCACCTTAGGCATACATCCCATTAGAGGATAAATATCAACAGCCTAATCACCACCCTGAACCACAATAGGGGATCAATCACGAGATGCGATGGGCATCGCAAGCATAACTTCATTAGATAATCCTCGCATGAGGCCATAGGCCTCGCAAGCAAAAAACACAGCAGGAGACGCCAACCTAACAGCTCATAACATGGGATGGGGCAATAACTACATTAGCGTTAGACACCCTCCTAAGCATAACTCACATTAGCTGATAAGTCTCAGCAGCATAATCAACAACATAAACCACAGTAGGGAATAAATCACAAGATGCAATGGGCATCGCAAGCATACTACCTTATCCAATCATCACCTGAGGCAAAAGGCCTCGCAAGTATAAAACACATTAGGCCATCATAAATCATATTATGCAGTCATCATTACCCTAGGCGTAAAATACATAAGCCTAAACACATTATGCACTAAACCTCATACATAAACCTCAGTTAGGAAATAATCTCACTAGCACAAACCACAGTAGAGAATAACTCAGACATGAACACAGTATGCAAAACCTCATAATCATAAAACCACATTTAGAGGCATAAAACAGGGTGCGTAAATCATAATACATGCATCACATTTCCTAGCACCACATAAATCACGTTAGGGCCTGGCGCCCTATAAACCTAACAGTCCCCCTGGCCAACTGGCCTTCTCAAAGGGGCTCAAATGCCCTATGTCCCAAAGTCAGAGCTGCTGCCAAGGCAGTGGAATCCATGTGCGCAACTGTGCAAATCTAAACGGTGCAGCTGACGCTAATTGCCGTGCAGCTGTGGAATACTGGGGCAGAGGAGTGCATCTCACTCCTATCTCTCTCCAAAAATGCCCCCAAGAACCGTTGGCCTAAACGATGCAGCTGCCCACTACTTGCTGGGCAGCTGTGAAGCTGAACGTGGACCTAGGCACTCAATGGGCCCGCTGAACAAGTGTGCGCAAAACGTTGCAGCTGCCCGCGCTGGTGCGGCGCAGCTGTGAATAGGGAAAGGGGCCCGGCACCTCGGTGCCCGGGGGGCCCCACTCTGGGGCCCTTACAACAAAATTGCCCCCACAATGCAGTTGCCCGCAACGGCGGCGCGACTGTGAACGAATGAAGGCACTACACGTTGCAGCTGCCCGCTATCAGACGGGGCAGCTGTGCCACCAGCACAGGCACCATGGGGCCCTCGGACGCATTCCCAGGTTTACAGTTTCTCGTAAATCTGGGCATGCTTCAGATTTCATGGGTGTTGTGTGGGAACACCCACAGCAACACCTGCTCCTTTCATGCAGTGTTCTGCGTGAAAGGTGCACATATTTACAAGGCCATGAAAAGCCACGTAGAGCGGCTATACATGGCCTTGTAAATATGCTGCAGCACATTGCTCCACCAGAACATCAAAAAAGTGACGTTCCGGCGGAGCAAAAGTGCCGTAAGGGGCCTCATGAATGAGGTCCTTAGTGTCTCTCGTGTCAGCATGAAGATGAAACTTTTTCTAGTGTTAGTTAGCGGAAAAAATTCCTCTAGTGAGCTCCTTTTAAATGTCTATGGTCAAGACATTTTGTATTTTTTCTTAGAACTGTGTATATTTAATGTATTTCTACCTATTATTTTTGAGTCTATTATTTACCATTTGTATCAAATACTATGTAGACTATACTATATATTAAAGTATTCATAATATAAATATTACACACACACACACATATGTGCAGTGTGCCCTCGCCATGCACAGCTAAATACCTCATAATTTGCATCACTTATAACATGTTCTGTGACATCATTAAAAACATCACTTGAGCCCTCCCCATACACAGTTTTGTCATAAATGATTTAATTTCAAATGTTGCAGTAATGTTATCAATGATGTAACACAACATGTCATAAGCCTTGTAATATATAGGGTAATTTGCAGTGCATGGCAAGGGAGGAGTTATAGTTCAGTGAGGGCGCAATTATAGTTACTTGAGATAACTATAACTGTTTTATTTCAGTGATTTGGTTAGTTTAAAACTGTATGTTTTAACTGACATTTTCACCTAACTATAACGTCACTTTAACCTTTGTTTTTTTCAATGAATTTCTAGTTTTAAAAAAAATGTAAAATAATATGTGGCTGCAACTTTTCCTTCAGGTTGTTGCACCCAATTATAACACGTGGTTGAGGTTCCGAATCTGCGTATCCATCGCAGAAC
Organism: Calotriton arnoldi; assembly: GCA_963921515.1. Taxonomy (NCBI): domain Eukaryota; kingdom Metazoa; phylum Chordata; class Amphibia; order Caudata; family Salamandridae; genus Calotriton; species Calotriton arnoldi. The sequence continues at coordinate 549,665 of CAWUFW010004604.1, read as the reverse complement.
CACTGCAGAAATGTATCATTTACGTGCCACCTTCAAATTACTATAAGTCTTGCACCGCTGTATACAGTGTTGTCACCTCACTCGCAACATTACACTAATTAGAGGAGTGGAGTATCGTAGAGTGGAGCAGCGTGTTGGACAGTGGAGGGACGTGCCTTGCAGTAGAGTTGAGTGTTGTACAGTGGACTTTCGTCGACTGGGGTGTCATGGAGTGGAGTATGGTGTAGTAGTATGTCGTCAAGTAGAGTGTGGTAGAGTGGCAGACAGGGGAGAAAAGTGTTGTAGAGTGTAGTGGAATAGAATGCAGTTCAGTGAAGTAGAGTGTTGTCGAGTGCAGTGTCGTACAGTAGAGTGGTGGAGAGGCTTGTACAGTATAGTCTTGTATAGCGGAGTGTCATGATTTGTGAGAGCAGAGTGTAGGCAGAGTGACAAGTTATAGTTAATGTAGTGTGCGGCTGATGTGACAACACTGTGAATGGAGATGAGCTACTTATAGTCATTTGCACTTGGTGCGTAATTTATAACTTTAAGTGTTAACTATAACTTTATAATTTCTAATGTTTGTGTAGTTTAAGTTGGGTTTGTATAGAAAGAATAAATAACATTTTCCTAACTATAACTTTTCCTTAATGTTGGAAAGTGGGTTATTAGTAGTGGTAAATATGCATCTCCCCTTTAAAGCTTGGCTGCGAGCAGGCAGGCTCAAATTCAAAGACAGGTATGTAAAGCATTTAAAAACACCAATTCAGTAAATATTTAAGACACATCACACAATAAAAATCCAACATAAATGTATGAAAATAGGAAATATTTTTATCTTTAAATTGACGCCCAAAATGAAAACAATCCAATGTAGGGAACCGGAGATAAGGATTTTTTTAAGACTTAGCACAATATAGCACATAGAAACCTATAGTGCCTATTGGGACATATGGTCGCGCTAGACCGGGACAAAGTCAAAGTTTCAGGCTGACTGCGATGGAGCCCTGCGAGGCTACCCCTAGTGGTAGGTCTCGGTCAAAGTTTTTACCTTCCGACTTAAAACTTTTCTGGAGCTTTTCTTCCTAGGGTCCCTCAAAGCTCTCAGCCAGTCCAGATTCAGTGAGGGTTCGCCGGCTTGCCTTGCGACAAGTTCCCAGTCAAACTTATGGCCTCAGGGGCTTTCCAGCAGGACGAACCAGAGATCCAGGCCGGCTCATGGTTGAAGGTGGGCAGTTGACTCTCACGGTTGGTCCCGGTCACCTTTTCTATGTTCAGACTTAGAAACAATTACGGAGCTTTTTCTTAAGGGGTCCCTCGATGCTCTTTACCAGGCTGGATTCGGTGAAGGTTCGCTGGCTTGGGTTTCCACCAACTCCCGGTCAAACTCTGTAAGTCGGACCTCCAGAGCTTTTCAGCAGGACAAACCTGGATGGCAGGCTAGCTCGCGGTTGAGGGTCGCCGGCTTGGCTGGCCAGGTGGAGTCAGTCCACTTATGGAGCTTTTTTTCAAAGTTGCTTCAAAGTTCTTCATACTTCTGGAACTTCTTCCTGAAGTTCCTTTGAGGGTGCCAAAGTTTCCAAAACTTACTTCAAGGATCTGGAAGCTCCAAGACGGTACATGAAAGTTTAGGACTTCAATTCTCACAATCCTCTTGGACAAAACCCTTACAAATCCACTGGTAGTTCTCCAGGCTGGGGAGTCTTGGTGGTGATGGTCCAGGTGAGCTCTGTTAACCTGTAGCTTTCAGGGAGGCCACTCTTAAGTCCTTTTGAAGCAGGTTTGATCCACAGGGCTGTAATTCCAGATTGTGCAGCAGGCGCAGTCAGTCAGAGTGGAGGGCCTGGTTGGTGCAAATCAAACTTCCAGCATGGACCCTTCTTCTTCTGTAGTATCCAGCAGCAGATCTGAGAGGCACTGACACTCTCAGATACTTATTTAGTGTTCTCTGGGGTCACACAGGAGGGCACTCCTGGCCAATGAGGTGCAGGACAACATCCCAGAGCATGACCATTTCCTCCAAAATGTGGCACAATGGTCTCCCAGAAAGAACTATTTCTCAAAAATTCAATATGGCTGAAGTTCCAGCAGAGAGGTAAGAGCTGCCTAAACCAACTTCCAGGATGGCCAATCTCCATACTCTCCATACTCTCTCCCCCCCTGGCCTCGGCACATTCCCTCCTTAAGCCTGACATCTGGCTGGGTTCAAAGAGTAGGGGTGTAAATTAAACTGGTTTCTCCTGCCTGTCTCCTCCTTCTATTGAAGATTATTGTTTACGACCCCTCCCCCCATCTCTGGCATTTGTATGGAGCAGAAACCTCTCCTCCCAGAATAGCTCTTTAACCCCAGGGTCTACTTATCAAAGCAGCCTGGCTAATCCACTTAATTCTGACCAATCAGAACAGGTCACTCTAAGGCTGAATTTTGGCTTACAGACAAGAAAGTCTTATAACTTCTTGGCTGTACATTTTAGGATAAATTCAATAACATGATATTGTTGGATTTATCAATACCATTCTAGTGAGTCCTTGAATTATATTTTCCGGATTCTCCTGGCGATAATTATTAAAGAATAACTTCTTGCCATGTTAACCTATGTGGCTGGGGATTTGCAATAGGGCAATTTTTCCAACATCAGGGCTTATAAAAACATCTTTTATAAGGACCCTGTCTATATCTACAGGACTCCACAACCCTGGGATACCTAGGGGAGACTTTAGGGGTTCTGAATATGCAAAGTATTGCAGTTCCTCACTCCACAGTGCTCCTAGCACAAAAGTAAATTTTGGGAAGCACCTTACTACAATGTGGGGAGTGAAATGTGCAATTTCACTAAACCCAAGGCATATAAAACTTATTTTATTATGGTCCTCCTTATAAATACCTGGCGCCCCACCACTGGGACACCTCGGGGAGTCCCTGGGGGTACATAATATGCCAAAGCATTGTAGTTTATTACTTTTTAAGTGCCTCAAATACCAAACTTGAGTTTGAGCACAATTTGCATTTTAAAAGCAGTCCTGCAACACAGGTCTGCTTTTAAACTGACCTCAGGCCTCAGCAGTGCACACATGCAATTGCAGAAAGGGCTGCTGGCCTCTAAACTGCCATGCCCTATTATATACTAAGGATTTAAAGGTAGTTTTGATCCCCCTGCCCTATTATGTACTTTGGCCGTATAGGGGAGGTCATGCCAATGATAGGGGTACCCTAACCCATTATGCACCCTAGTGTATGTAGGTGTTTTCACTGTACTCTAAGTGTGTTTTCAGCATAGCACTGGCCCTGGGCCTGGATAGGCAGAGCCCAGGGACAGTCAGAATCAGTTACCATCAGTACTAGTCAGCAAAAATTAGGGGGTGCCCAGGGCACAAGGATGACTCTGCAACATAGTCCAACCCCCAAACGAAAGGTAATGGGTTACTAACCTACACCCTGGTAGTCCTAATCAGCTAAGTGGAAAAACCTGGAAAGTCCATCAGCATTTGCATGGGCAACCCAAGGTCTGTGTTCCACTGTAAAGTCCATTACCTGTAGGGAAATCGACCACCTTAACAGATTGAAACTCTCCCCTCTCATCTGCCTGAGCCATCTGAGAGCCCTGTGGTTAGGTGAACACAAAAGTGAGTCCCAAACAAATATGGCCGCAGCATTTTCAGGGACCGCACCACAGCAAAAACCTCTTTCTCAATGGCACTCCAGCTCTGCTCTCTGGGAAGAAGTTGCCTGCTAATAAATGCAACTGGCTGATCAAGGCCTTCTTCATTTAGCTGTGACAACACTGATCCACTCCCTTGTTCTGAAGCATCGGTCTGAACCGCAAATTATTTTGTGTAGTCAGGGGCCAGTAGCACTGGTGCTGAACACATAGCAGCTTTCAGAGTGTCAAAAGCTTTCTGACATTCTGGGGTCCAATCCACCTTTTTGGGCCTCTTCTTAGAAGTCAGTTCTGTTAGGGACCCACAATGGTCCCATAATTTTGAACAAACCTTCTATAGTACCCAGGCAGTCCAAGGAATGCCCTGACCTGAGTCTGGGTAGCAGGAGCTGTTCAATCCAAAATAGTTTGAATCTTGGCCCGAAGAGGCTGTACATGGCCTCCACCTACCAGGTGGCCCAGGTACACCACAGAACTCTGCCCTATTTGGCACTTGCTTGCCTTAATAGTCAGGCCTGGCTGCTGCACAGCCTGAAGCACTTCCCTTAGGTGGCTTAAGTGATCCCCCCAGGTAGACCTGTATACAGCTATATCATCCAGATAAGTTGCACTGAACTGCTCTAACCCAGACAAGACCTGGTTCACCAACCATTGAAAGGTGACAAGTGCATTCTTTAAGCCAAAAGGCATTACCTTGAACTGATAATGTCCCTCTGGTGTGGAAAATGCTGCCCTCGCCTTTGCTCCATCTGTGAGGGCAATCTGCCAGTATCCTGAAGTCAAACCAAAAGTACTCAGTTTCTTAGCAGCCCCTAACCTGTCAATGAGCTCATCAGCTCTAGGTATAGGGTGAGCATCAGTCTTTGTGACTGCATTCAATCCTCTGTAGTCCACACAGAACCTTAACTCCTTGGGTCCCCCCCCCAGGATTAAGTTTAGGTACCAGCACCACTGAACTGGCCCATGGACTTTCAGATGGTTCAATTACCCCCAACTCCAACATCTTAACTACCTCAGCCTTAATGCTGGCTCTGACATGCTCAGACAACCTGTACAGTTTATTTTTGATGGGTAGGCTGTCACCAGTGTCAATGTGGTGCGCACACCACTCAGTAATGCCTGGGGTCAAGGAGAACAGGCCAGCAAACTAAAGTCTCTGTGCTGCTGGTCTGTCAATTTGGAAGAGAGTACCACTCCCTCCACTGACCCATTTTGCACATTATTGAGAGGAGGTCAGGCACTGGTTCAGTTTCCTCCTCCACTCCCTCATCAGTGACCAGTAACATGGTCATATCTGCCCTGTCATCGTGGGGTTTCAATCTGTTCACATGCAGGACCCTATGAAGGTTCCTGGGGGTCCCAAGGTCCACCAGATAGGTAACCTCACCCCTCTTTTCTAAGATTGGTTAGGGCCCACTCCACTTGTCATGGAGGGCCCTGGGAGCCACAGGCTCCAACAACCACACCAACTGTCCTAGAGTATACTCAGGCATAGTAGCCTTCTGATCATACCAGTGCTTCATGAGCTCCTGGCTAGTCTCCAGTTTTCTGTTTGCATTATACATGTACTCTGCCAGTCTTGATCTCGGGCCTAGCACATAATCAAGCACATTGTCCTTTGCTTCATTCAGAGGCTTCTCTAGAGTATCTCTCAGCAGGCACAATGGCCCCCTCACAGGTTGTCCAACCAACAACTGAAAGGGACTGAACCCAACCCCTTTCTGTGGAATTTCCCTGTAGGTACACATTAGGCATTGGAGTAGAACATCCCATCTCCTCCTGAGTTTCTCAGACAACCCATTGATCATGTCCTTTAGGGTTTGTTAAACCTCTACGCAAGACCATTTGTCTGTGGGTGATAGGGGGTGATGAACTTGTAGTTCACACCACACTCATCCCATATAGCAATAAGATAGTTAGACAGAAAGTTTGTGCCCCTATCTGACACCACCTCTTTCAGAAAACCCACTCTGGTTAACACACCAAGCAGTGCTCTAGCCACTGCAGGAGCATCTATGGTTTTAAGAGGGATTGCTTCAGGGTACCTAGTGGCATGGTCCACTACCATCAAGATGTACCTATTCCCTGATGCAGTAGGTGGGTCCAGGGAACCAACTATGTCCATCCCCACCCTTTCAAAAGGAACCCAACCACTGGCAGTGGTATTAGGGGAGCCTTTGTCTTGTCCCCCGCCTTTCCACTGGCCTGGCAGGGGACAAAGGAGCTGCAAAGCTCGTTTACCTTTTCAGACATGTGGGGCCAGTAAAAATGGTTCATCAACCGGTTCTAAGTCTTCGTCTGCCCCAAATGCCCTGCCATGGGGATATCATGACCCAAGGTCAGGATAAACTCTCTGTACTTCTGGGGCACCACCAACCTCCTGGTGGTCCCTTCCTTGAGGTTTCTGGCCTCAGTATAGAGCAGTCCATCCTCCCAGTAGATTCTGTGAAACCACTGTCATCCCCCTCCTCTTGCTTAGAGGCAATCCCCCTGAAGCTCTCAAGGGAGGGACAGTCTCTCTGTCCCTTACTGAACTCCTCCCTGGAGGGTCCACCTGCTCCTGTCAGTTCTGCCAAATCTGACAGCTCTGGCAGGGATGGAGTCTCTCCCTCAGAGGCCAGTTCCTCCCCATCAGGGTTAGATTCTTCCTGCACCTCTGGAGTCCCCTGGGCTGGCTCACCAGGCCCAGTACCCTTGTCCTTGGATGCTTGGCCCTTTGTTCCAGGGTCCAAGTGTCCAGCCTTTTCATTCTCAATAGTCTGTGACCTAGTCATAGCACATACCCACTCAGGGAGCTCCAATATTTTCATATGGAGACCCCTCTCCACTTCTGGCCACTCAGATGCTTCGAGGTCATTGCCCAGTAAACACTGGACTGGAAGCACAGGAGACACAGCTACCTGAGGAGGAGAAGGAGCCAGCGACCATGATGGCCGCTCTGAACTGAAGCTCCGTGGTGGACCCGCTCTCCAGTATCCGGAGCGGTGCTTTGCCTCGTTCAAATCCCACCAGACTCACAAATCCCACAATCGGAACGCTGGCTGATCTCACTGATCACAAAACCGCCTTTCTGCGATCCTGATCAACCGCGATATGACCTGCGGAGTCCCCGTATGGGAGGGATCTAACATGGCGCCTGGAGATCTACACGACCACACTCGGAGGCCGGGATCCATGTACCGTGATGCCGCTAGTCTTACACCCCCCGCCCCCGCCCCCCCAGTAGCATAGTCCTGTCGGCTGGTGCCCGGGGAGCTGCAAACTAGCGCCTGGTGCTGAATGAAGTGCTCCGTAATACCAGCGATTACCGCCCCAACCCACAATCTAAGCCCCCACCCCTCGACCCTCACCCCTAAGTGCCTGCCGCTTCCACGGGGGTGAAATCCGCCGCTTTGACCCATCTCGTGTTCCCGCTCTGCCAACATCGCTCGCCTGCAGCTGGAGAAGGAGGAGCACTTAAACTCTATCGGCAGTGCCCTCCGAGATTCTCAGCGGACGCTCTCCTGAGGCGGTAAGTGGGGGCACGTAAAACAGCCTTTCACGACCTGAACTCGGGTTTTGAGACCCTGCTGGCGCCTAATTTAACCCCCATTAAACTCGGCACTTACTTTCTAAGCGGATCTCACAGAGCCTGACTCTAAAATGGCGCCCACCAATGTTTTTTCACCGGTATGGGAAGATGTCCCATCTGACAAGGGGGTCCCAATGTTCCACTAGGACAATGGGCTAAGCTGAGGAAACAATCCTAACATCTAGAGACAATACCACCTACAGAGTCTTGGAGATCAACAGACTCGATTTGCCTGACTGTAAGATGGCTGCCAAGCTACACTCCCCTTCCTATCCTGCCACCCTTGCCAGCTCCACCAACCCGTCTCTGGACTCTAGACTTTTGGTCCCTTCCTGATCCTCATTTTTATCCGGCGGAGTCCGAAATGTATGACCGATTCCCTGTGGAGCTGCTCCGACAGCAATAGGGGATTCAGGCTCTGGCACACCGCTATGACCGTCACCTACCTAGCCGGACCTCGGACTTATGTCTCGTCTCTTTCTCCGCTGCTGACTACCTCCGGTGGACTCCCTGCTCTCCCTGGCCTTTTTCTTTTTCTTTTTCTTTTTTGTGGATCTTGTTTTTCATGGTCGCTAATAACTCCTGTATTGAATTTGTATCCTTTCTGTAATTAATGTGATTATTTTTGTAATTTGTAACACGCTGTTTCCTTATGTAAAGCGCTCTGATACCTCTGGGTCTAGCCAGCGCTATATAAAACTCAAATAAAAAAAATAAAAAAATACCTTCATAGAGCCTGTCATATTCCAAATCCACCACAGCCATAGGATGGAGTTTGGTAGTGCTGTCTGCATAGGTAACCTAGTGAAACTCAGCAGGTAGCAACCTCTCCTGAGGCACCAGCTTGTCCAGGACCATAGTTACACTAGTCCCTGTGTCTCTGATAGCCTCCAACTCAGCCCCATTAACTTTAGGCCACTGCCTGTGGTTATCCAGGTTTGGATGTAAGGCAGCAAGGGTTGCAATATTCGCCCCACCCAGGGACACTAAGGTTGCTTCTACCACCTGCCAACCCCTCTATGGTGCACCACTCTCCACTCTCACTGGCAATACCTGGGGATGGCCCCTTGGTGGAGGGATTCTTGATGCAGTGAGCATCTCCCTTTTGTGCCCTGGCTGGTTACAGTCAAAGCACTTACCCACCTTTGAGGGATCAAAGAACCTACCATTCTTTCCCTGACACCCCTTCCCTTTGAATTTGGGTTTGGCTCGGGCCCACTCTCCTTGTTCAGGTTTTTGTGGGTCTTTGGAGGACTCCATTTGTTTTTGACTGTCTTTTCCCGGGGCTTCCCCCTGGGGAGGGACCTGTCCTCGTTTCTTCTGGTCACCCTCCTGGTGCTGTGTGGAAACTCGGGTTCTCACCCACTCATCAGCTGCCTTGATTAGGTCTCTAGAACTAGACAGCTTTGAGTCCACTAGGTACTGGCGTAACTTCTCTTCAGCACAATGAGTCAAAATGTGTTCTCTCAAAAACAAATTATACAATTCCTCATATGTATCAACATTGCTACCAACAATTCAGCCTTCCAGTGCCATCTGTGAGATGTCCAAAAAGTCTACCTAGGACTTTGTGCTCACTTTCTGGGTGTCTCTGAACTTTAGCCTGTACTGCTCTGGGGTTAAACCAAATTTTTCAGCTAAGCATGCCTTCATCTGCTGGTATGATTCTGCATCCTCTCTCCTCAGGGTCAGGAGCCTATCCCTCCCAGCTACTGGAATCAACTCCCACAGGAGTGCACCCCAATACTTAGAGTGGACCCTAATCATCCTAAGGGCCCTCGCAAAGGCTGATAGCCACTTATCAATGTCATCCCCCTGTGTACTTGGATACTATACCCATGGGAAGTTTAGGCTCAAATCCACCACCCCTGGACATCTCAAACTGTTCATCATTTTCACTGCCACCATTTCTTTTTATCGCCTCCTCCCTCGCCCCCTTCTTCTCAGCCAAGTCCAGTTTCCTCTGCTCCAAAGCTATCAAAGTTAATTGGGCCTCAAGCTGTCTCTCTGCAAGGGACAGTGGGGGTTCCTGAGTAGGGGAGCCTTCTGCTCTCCCGCCATCTGGAATCATATGGCTAACACTGGAGAAAATGGAAGAGACACCATCCTCAGTATCCTCTTGGGTGAGATTGGGGGAAACACCCACCATCTCTCCTTGAATCTCCTCAGCTACCCTTAGCCCAGGCCCTATGAGACTTAAGCAATCCTGCCTTCCTAATCTTGTTGGAAGTTGGCAGCCCCTAAGCCCACACTGTACCCTAAGTTTAGCCATCTTGAGCTTAGACAATTTAGCCAGGTCTAGATACATGGTTCCCTAGTTTTGGGTCACAACAACTAGCACAACAGACATTGAACAATTTTGGAAAAACAAAACAATGGATTAAAAACAGTTTAGTCCAAATTCCCAAAATCAAACTCAAAAGTTTTGTTCTAAGGCAATTTAGAGGATTTTTAAAATTTTAATTCACTTTAATAAAAGGTGTACTTTTTAAACACAAGTCCTCATCCACACCGCAGAACACCAAATGTTGGAAACTTGGTTATTACTAGTAGTAAATATGCATCTCCGCTTGGTAGCTTGGCTGCAACAGGCAGGCTCAACTTCAAAGACAGGTATGTAAAGCATTTAAAAACACCAATTCAGTAAATAATTAAGACACACCACACAATAAAAATCCAACATCAATTGATAAGAATAGGAAATATTGTATCTTTAAAATGACACCAAAATGAAAAAAATCCAATGTAGGGAACCGGAGATATGAATATTTTAAGATTTAGCACTATATAGCACATAGAAACCTATAGCGCCTATTGAGACATCTGGTCGCGCCAGACCGGGACAAAGTCTAAGTTTCAGGCCGACCACGATGGAGCGCTGCGCGGCTATCCTTCACAATAGGTCTCGTCAAAGTTTTTACCTTCTGACTTGGAAACTTTTCTGGAGCTTTTCTTCCTGGGGTCCCTCGTAGCTCTCAGCCAGTCCAGATTCAGTGAGGGTTTGCCGGCTTGACTTGCGAAGAGCTCCCGGTAACACTTATGAAAGTCCGACCTCTGGAGCTTTCCAGTGGGATGACCCAGAGATCCAGCCCGGCTTGCGGTTGAAGGTGGGCGGCTCGACTCTTGCAGTTGGTCCCGGTCACCTTTTCTATGTTTGGACTTAGAAACTTTTATGGAGCTTTTTCTCGCGGGTTCCCTCTGTGCTCTTCACCAGGCCAGATTTGCGTAGAGTTGGCCAGCTTGGGTTTCCACCAACTCACGGCCAAACTCTGGAAGTCAGACCTCCGGATCTTGTCAGTTGGACGAACCTGGACGACAGGCCGGCTCGCGGTTGAGGGTCGCCGGCTTGGTTGGTCAGGTTGAGTCGGTCCACTTAGGGAGCTTTTTTTCAGTGTTGCTCCAAAGTTCTTCAAACTTCTGGAACTTCTTCCTGAAGTTCCTTTGAGAGTCCCAAAGTGTCCAAAACTTACTCCATTGGTCTGGAAGCTCCAAGATGGTCTTTGAAAGTTTGGGACTTCAATTCCCACAATCCACTTGGACAAAACCCTTACAAATCCACTGGTTGTACTCCAGGCTGGGGATTCTTTCTGGTGATGGTCCTAGTGAGCTCTGTTAACCTGTAGCTTGCAGGGAGTCAACTCTTTAATTCTTTTTAAGCAGGGTTGATCCACAGGGCTGAAGTTCCAGATTGTTCAGCAGGCACAGTCAGTCAGAGTGCAGGGCCTGGTTGGTGCAAATTAAACTTCCAGCATGGACCCTTCTTCTTCTGTAGTTTCAAGCAGCAGATCTAAGAGGCACTTCCCCTCTCAGATACTTATTCAGTGCTCTCTGGGGTCACACAGGAGGGCACACCTGTCCAATGAGGTGCAGTACAATATCCTAGATCATGACCATTTCCTCCAAAGTGTGGCACAATGGTCTCCCAGAAAGCACTATTTCACCAAACTTCAATATGGCCGAAGTCCCAGAAGAGAGGCAAGAGCTGTCAATTCAATTCAATTCAATAACTTTATTTGGTCTCAAAAACAATAGACCATAAAAGTACATAGAAATATTACACATAGCTGTAATCACACATAGAAGTTTAAAATAATCATGAGTTAAAAAACAATTTAAAAAAGAGCATAAAAAACTTTTAAGATTCAGTAAAGACACAGCAAATAATACAGCAAATATCCACGCTTTAGATGGGCAGAAGGAAATGCAGAGCAGAGTCAGATTTCAGTACACGAATACAAAGTTAAGGGCAGTAACTGCATTTAGGATGGCGTGAAGGGGAGATAGAGAGAGAACAAAAACCTCTATTAGGGTCCGCCATGCGCTCCTACTATCCTCCAATAATCAACCCAACATACCTGCCAAAATCTGTGTACTACCAAAACTGCATATAGGGTCCTGACCGACTAGCCCATCATTGTGTATCTAGCCCTGAGTGCTGCTTTCAAAAAGGCACAGACAGTAAAAACAATTTCAGATGAACGCAGAGATTGTAGGTGGAGAAGGGCTGGTCTACAGCGTCAAAAGCCTAGTCTCCTTGAAAGCGGTCTCAGAAAGTGCTTTCATGCTAAGCTGTGCAAATTGCCAAAGAACATAAAGTGCAATAGTGATTGTGCAGAATGATTATCACAGGGGCAGCAGGAAACTATATTCCCCTCTACATCTAAAAAATGTTCGAAAAAGAGAAACCAATCAATTATCCCAGCTCTAAAATGGAAAAGAAGGGACCTTTCCCATCTTGACAGGTCCAGCGACAAATAAAAAGAGAAATCAACTGTATATAAAAGACTATAATACTGCGACACCGAGGGTTTAGATAACTCTAGCTTCAGACTAATGTTTGTGCGGTGAGCCTTGAGTAGTATTTTGACCTCCATCTTGGCGTTTTTAGGGATACGGCTGGGTTCTGTAAACCACCAGGATATGCCAAGGGAACCAAGAGTATCTGGTATATAAATCAGCCAGGGTATGGAACGTGCCTTATCCAGCGTCTGGCAATCGGATATAATATCCTTACAGAGTTTAGCGGCTGAGTTCGACCAAATACTAACCCATAATAAGGGTGGCGCCAGCTGGATCGTGTCCTCAATGAAGCCCTGGTTTAGCTCGAGATGGGTAGTGAGGCTGGGAGTGGATGGTGGTGCACTTAACAACCTGCGCAAATAGCGGTTTTCCTCAGCCTGGAGAGAACCGCGCTTACTGAAACCCCATACTCCAGCACCATAGGTAGCTACACTGATACATTGTGAATTAGAAAGTTTCAGAGGTGGGGAAAGAGTCCCCCTAATTTGCGGTCTAATAAGATTGCAAAGTGTGCCCGCAGTTTTACCTAATTTGAGACAGACCTGAGCACAATGAGGATTCCATGACCATGTAGAACTAAAATGTAATCCTAAGTAACAAAAGTTCTCAACAGTCATCAAAACATGCCCATTAATGGTGATTTTGTTTAGCCTTAGTTTGCCCGGGCCACAGGACATGATGTACGAATTGGAATAGTTAGTGTTAAGATTCAAATTGTGCATAAAGAATGCAAAACAGTCCACCTGATGTCTCAGGGCTTTTGGGGTAAGGGCTAACAATACCGCATCATCCACATATAGTAGGGTGGGAATTGGGGAGCCAACGATTCTGGGTATATCTGTGTGGGAAGAAGATAAGTGGGCTGATAATCTGTTAATATATAAAATAAATAATAAGGGGGCCAGTATGCAACCCTGCCTAACTCTGCTCTACAGAGGGAAATCAGAAGAAAGCTCCCCAAGCGAATTTAAACAGATCTGAGGTGAAAGGTCTGAGTGCAAGCAGTATAAAAAAATCACCAGAGGGGGGTCCACGCCTTGATCCAGCAACATTAGCCAAAGTTTGGTTCTGTTCACTGAATTGAAGGCGGTGGATAGATCCATAAAGGCTAAATATATTGGGGAGCGCTTGGCCTTGGTGTATTTGAAGATATTCAGAGCCAAATTCAGGCATTGTTCATTGGTTCCTAATTTAGACCGAAATCCAAACTGAAAAGGGGAAAGTATGTCCTTGGCAGCTGCCCATTCGACCAGACGGTCATAAATGACTCTGCCGATTATTTTAATCATGCTATCGATGAGTGAAATTGGTTGGTAGCACTTTGGTGACATACGATCACCCTTTTTAAATATGGGTTCGATTGTTGCAGACCATGAGGCCGGAATAGTAGTTGACAGTGAAGTGTTAAAAGTATTCGTGATGAGGGGACCCCAAATTACAGGCATGGATTTCAACAAATCCATTGGTACCCCATCTGGACCTGGAGCTTTCCCGCCTTTACTATGACGAATGGCCGACTCAACTTCCTCCAAAGTTAAGAAAAGTAGGGGAGAGTTCAGTAATCTATTATGGAGGGAAACAGACATAATTGGCACATCCTCAGTATGATAAATAGAGACAAAGTGGGTAACCCAGTCCGCGACAGAGATATTATTTTGGAGAGGGAGATTGATAGAGGAATTCCTGGACCAGATAAATTTTTGCAAGACCTGTCTAAACCAACCTCCGGGATGGCCAATCTCCATGATCCCCCCCCCCCACTGGCTACGGCACATTCCTTCCTTAAGTCTGTCATATGGCTGGTTTCAAAGAGTAGGCATGTAAATGAAACTGGTTTCTCCTGCCTGCCCCCTCCTTCTATTGAAGGTTATTGTTTATGACCACTACCCCTGGCTCTGGCATTCCTATGGAGCAGAAACCTTTCCTCCCAGAATGGCTCTTGAACCCCAGGGGCTACTTATCACCTCATCAAAGTAGCCTGGCTAATCCACTTAACTCTGACCAATCAAGACAGATGACTGGAAGGCTGAATTTTGTTTTACAGACAAGAGAGTCTTATAATTTCTTGTCTGTAAAATTTAGGATAAATTCAACAACCATTCTAGTGGGTCCTTGAATGATATTTTTTCCGGATTCTCCTGGTGGGAATTATTAATTAATAACTTCTTGCCATGTTAACCTATGTGGCTGGGGATTCGCAATGGGGAAAATGACTTGGGCAATTTGTCCAACATCAGGGCTTGTAAAACATCTTTTATAAGGACCCTGCCTATATCTAAAGGACCCCACACCCCTTGGATACCTAGGGGAGACTTTAGGGGTTCTGAATATGTAATGATATTGCAGATCCTCACTCCACAGTGCTCCTAGCACAAATGTGGTGTTTGCGAAGCACTTTACTACAATGTGGGGAGTGAAATGTGCAATTTCACTAAACCCAAGGCATATAAAACTTATTTTATAAGGGTCCTCCTTATAAATACCTGATCCCCACCACTGGGACACCTCGGGGAGACCCTGTGGGTAACAATATGCCAAAACATTGTAGTATATTAATTTTTAAGTGCCCCAAACACCAAAGTCGAGTTTGGGCACAATTTGCATTTTAAAAGCAGTCCTACAACACAGGGATGCTTTTAAACTGACCTCAGGCCTCAGCAGTGCACACATGCAAGTGCAGAAAGGGCTGGTGGCCTCTAAACTGTTATGCCCTATTATATACTAGGGACTTAAAGGTAGTTTTGATCCCCCTGCCCTAGCATGTACTAGGGCCTTATAGGGGGGTCATGCCAATTATAGGAGTACCCTAACCCATATTGTACCCAAGTGTATGTCAGTGTTTTCACTGTATTCTAAGTGTGTTTTCAGTATAGCACAGGCCCTGGACCTGGTTAGGCAGAGCCCAGGGACAGTCAGAGTGAGTTACCACCAGTACCAGTCAGCAAACAAATGGGGTGCCAGGGCACAAGGATGACTTTGCAACACTTAACCTTTGGATTTTTCATTGAATTTCATTCTTTTTTATCTTTTAATAAAAATATATTTCAAATTGTAGTAACAAGTGTTATCAGGTGGAGTGACGTTAGGGGGAGTGTCGTACTGTACAATTAAGGAGAGAGTTGCGAAGTCTAGTTTCATGGAGTATTCAAGAGTGGAATAGAGTGGAGTGGAGTAGAGTGGAGTGGTGTGGAGCAGATAGTGTAGTAAAGTGTTATAAGGTATAGTGGCATGGTGTGTAATATAGTGGAGTCAAATATCGTGGAGTGGTGCTGCCTGTTGTACAGTGGTGTAGGGTGTTAGTGGAGTAGAGTACTGTATGGTGGAGTGAAATAGAGTGGAGTAGGGTGGAGTAAAGTGTCATAGAGTGGAGTATCGTTGAGTGGAGTGTCGTAGATTACAGTGGAGGAGAGTGTCATAGAGTGGAGTGTCATGTCATATAGTGGAGTGGCATGTCATAGAGAGGAGTGACGTGTTGTGGAGTGTCATACAATGTAGGACAGTGGCGTAGAGTGGGTGGGCATAGAGTGGAGAAAAGTGTAATAGAGTGGCATAGATTGTAGTACAGTGTTATAGAGTGGAGTTGCATACCATGGAGTAGAACATTGGACAGTGAAGCTGCATAGAGCGGAGTATGGTACGGTCTTATAGTAATTTGAAGGTGTTGCATAAATTATAAATGTAAGTTATAACTTTAACTTTTGAATTTCTAATGTTTGTGTTGTTCAAGGTGGGTTTATATAGAAAGAATAATTTTTTTCCTAACTATAACTTATCTTTAACCTTTGTTTTTTTCATTGAATTTCAATGGTTATTATTTTTTAATAAAAATGTTTGAAATTGTAGTGTTAAGTGTTATTAAGTGGAGTCTTGTTAAGTAAGGAGTTGTATATGACAGTGGAGGAGAGTGTTGTAAAGTCTAGTGTCACAAAGTGGAGTATTGTAGAGTGGAATAGAGTGGAGTGGAGTAGAGTGAAGTCACGTAGTATACAGTATAGTAAAGTGCTACATAGTGTAATGACATCGTGTGTCATATAGTGGAGTCAAATATCGTCTAGTGGAGCGGCATGTTGTACAGTGGAGTGTCGTACAGTAGAGTTGGGTGTCATAGACTGTAATTGACGGTGCAGTGTTGTACAGTGGAGTGGCAGAGAGTGGAGTAGGGGAAGTAGTGTGTTGTGGAGTATCATCAAGTGGAGTATTGTAGAGTACAGTAGAGGAGAGTGTCAGAGAGTGGACTGCTGTGTCCTATAGTGGAGTAGCATGTCGTAGAGAGGTGTGCTGTCCAGTGTCATACAGTGTAGTACGGTGGCGTAGAGTGGATAGGCATATAGTGGAGTAGAATGACATAGAGTGTAGTACGGTGTTGTTGACTGGAATTGCATGCAGTGAAGTAGAGTGTTGAACAGTGGAGTGACATACAGTGAAGTATGGTACAGTGGTGTAGAGTGTTATAAAGTGTAGTAGATTAGAGTAGAGTGGAGTGCCGTACACTGGAGTGGGGTAGCATAGAGTGGAGAAAAGTGTCAGCGTGGAGTGGCATGCTATAGAGTATAGTGGCCCAAAGTGGAGTGGAGTGGCACACTAAACAGTCAAGTAAAGTGTCATAAATTGGAGTACTGTGTTGTACACTACAGTACACTACAGTGGTGTGTCGCATGGTATTGGAAAGTGTAGACTACAGTAGAGTAGAGTGGCATACAGTCTAGTAAAGGTTTGTGGAGTGGCGTACAGTACAGTGTTGTAGTACAGATTGGCATACAGTGTTATGGAGTAGAATGGCATAGAGTGGCACACAGTGGAGTAGTATACAGTGGAGTAGTGTAGACTAGACTGGAGTACTGTGTCATAGAGTAGACTGGAGTAAAGTAGGGTGCAGTGGCATATAAATAGTTGCATACATTGTCGTTTAGTGGACTAGAGTATCATAGAGCGGCATAGACTGGAGTGGGGTGTTGTACAGTGGCATTCAGTATAGTACAGTGTTATACAATAGAGTTTAGGGATATAGACTGGAATAAAGTGTCTGAGAATGGCATACATTGTAGTAGAGTGTTGTAGAGTGGAATTGCATGAAGTACAGTAGTGTGTTGTACAGTGGAGCTGCATAGAGTGGATTGTTGCACAGTGGTATAGAGTGAGGTATGGTCTTGTGCAGTTGAGTAGAGTGGAGTGGCATTACGGAGTGTGAAGGAGTGTAGTGCCACTGTGTAGAGTTGAGTAAACGGTTATAAATTGGAGTGGATTCTCGTACACTAGAGTGGAGTGCTGTGACTTAGAGTATTGAAAAGTGTTGTATAGTGGAATAGAGTGTTGCACATTGGAGTGTACGGGCATAGAGTGGAGTATAGAGTAGGACAGTGGAGTGTACGTGGATAGAGTGCAGTAGAGTGTTGTAGAGTGCCATTAAGTGAAGTAGAGTGTTGTTATGTAGATTGGAGGAGAATGCCTTACAGTGGAGCGGCTTAGAGTGGAGTGGCGTACACTGTAGTGGCATAAAGTGGAGTTCCGTACAGTGGAGTAGCATACAGTGGAATAGCATGCAGTGGAATACCTTACAGCGGAATATCATACAGTTGAGTGTAGAAGAGCGGAGTGGCATGCAGTGGAATAGCATAGAGTGGAGTGGTGTACAGTGGGGTGGCATAGAGTGGAGTAGGGAATAGTAGATTAGTGTAGAATGGAGTGGCGCACATTGAAGTGGCAAAGCGTAGAATTGAGTAAACTGTTATAAATTGGAGTGGCATCTCGAACAGTAGAGTGGAGTGCTGTGTCATACATTGTTGGAAACTGTCGTAGAGTGGAGCTGCCTATTGTGAATAGGGTGTGCGGGCATAGAGTTGAGTGCAAATTTGGACTGCGGAGTGTACGGGTATAGTGTGAAGTAGAGTCTAATAGAGTGGCATAGAGTAGTGTACATTGGAGGGGCAGAAGGTGGAGTGGTGTAGACTGCAGTGGCTTATACTGGAGTGGGTGTGAGTGTAATAGCATACAGTACAGTAGCGTACAGTGGAGTGACGCCCAATAGAATAGCGTAGAATTGAGTGGCATGGAGTGGAGTGGCATACACTAGAGTGGCATGCAGGGGGGTAGCGTACAGTGGATTGGCATACAGTGGAATAGCGACAATGGAGTGTCGTACAGTAGAGTGGCATAAAATGGAATAGTGGACAGTGGAATGGTGTAGAGTTGAATAACGTATAGTGGAGTAGCGTACAGTAGAATGGCATACAGTCCAGTGGCGTATACTAAACTGGCATGGAGTGGAGTTGCGTACAGCGTAATAGCGTAGAGTGGACTGGTGTAGAGTAGAGTAGAGTTGTGTACAGTGTAATAGAGTAGAGTGGAGTGTTGTACAGTGGAGCGGCGTAGAGTATGATAGCGTATTGTTAAGTAGCATACATTGGAGTGGTGTACAATGGAATTTTGTAGGCTGCAGTTGTGTACAGTGGAGTGGGGTAGAGTGTAATTGCATACAGTGGAGTAGTGTACAGTGGACCAGCGTCCAATGGAATAGCATGGAATTAAGTGGTGTACAGTGAAGTGGGATAGAAGGGAATACCATACAGTAGAGTGGCAAAGAGTGGAGTTGCTTACTGTGTAATAGCGTAGAGTGGAGCGGGGTTCATTGAAATAGCATTGAGTGAAGTACAGTGGAGTGATAGAGTGGAATAGCATAGAGTGAAATAGCGTACAGTGAAATGGCATACAATGGAGGGGCTTACAGTGGAGGGGCATACAGTGGAGGGGCATAGACTGGAGTGACATAGAGTGGTGGGTACAGTGGAATAGCATACAGTAGAGTGGCATGGAGTGGAGTAGCATCCAATGGACTAGCGTAGAATGGAGTAGCATATAGTGGAGTGGTATACAGTGAAAACAGCATACACTGCAGTGTCATAGAGTGGAGTGGCATACAGTGGAAAAGTGTAGAGTGGAGTGGCGTACAGGGGAGTGGTGTACATTGGAGTAGTGTAGACTGGAGTGGCATACACTGGAGTGGGATAGAGTGTAATAACATACAGTGAAGTGGTGTACAGTGGAGTGACGTCTGCTGGAATAGTGTAGATTCGAATATAGTAGAGTGGCATACAGTAGGGTAGCGTACAGCAGGGTGGCATGCAGTGGAATAGAGTACAGTGGAGTGTTATAGATCGAAGTGGCATACAGTAGAATAGTGTAGAGGAGTTGTGTAGAGTGGAGTGGCATAGAGTGGAATAGTGTATAGTGGAGTAGTGTACAGTGAAGTGGCATACAGTGGAGTGGTGTAGACTGGAGTGGCATTCAGTGGAGTGGGGTAGAGTGTCATAGCATACAGTGGAGTGGCATAGAGTGTAGCGGCATCCAATGGAATAGCGTTGAATGGAGTGTCAGAGTGGAGCAGCATACACTGGCGGGGCATACAGTGGGGTAGCGTACAGTGAGGTGGAATAGAGTACAGTGGAGTGTTGTAGACTGGAGTGGCATACAGTGGAATAGCTTAGAGTAGAATGGCATAGAGTGGAATAGCGGATAGTTGAGTAGCATACAGTGAAGTGGAGTACAGTGGATTGTCGCAGACCGGAGTGGCATAGAGTGGAGTTGCATACACTTAAATACTGTAGAATGGACTGGAGTACTGTGGAGTTGCATACAGTGTAATAGCATAGAGTGGAGTGGTATAGCTTGGAGTGGCGTAGAGTGGAATAATGTACAGTTGAGTGGCGTTGAGTGGAGGGATGTAGAGTGGAGCGGTGTACACTAGAGTGGCGTATACTGGAATACCTTAGAGTGAAGTGGTGTATAGTCTAGTGGCGTACAGTAGAGTGGCAGACTGATGTATGTGAAATTGAGCAGCAATGTAGATTATGGTGTGCGGAGTATTGCAAAACAGCTACTTGCGCTGCCTTGAGTTTCTCCAGATTTATCAAGCAACACAGGGCCATGCAAGGTGGCCTTGCAGTGCTATGCAAATTTGACTTAAGTATTGCATTGCCCATGCAAAACCGTGCATGAGGCAAGTGTACCACAATACAATAATACAGCTAGGCCTTAGTCATATTTTGGGCCATGGTATACTGTGGTAACTTCAAGGTATAGCATGGTAGATGGCAATGCTAAGCCAGTATATAATTGGGTAATGCCTGTTTTTAGAAAATTAAAAGGCAGCAATTTTGCTTTTGCTACACTTTGGCTGTGTTCTGTGTTAGGGCCTTAGATATCGGTAAATAGTAGTTTTTTGTTGTTGTTCTCTATCTATTTCCACTTTATTAATGTGGTAATAGGTTGGGAAATTTACGTATAATACTATACGGAGTACCTTGCTACCACCTAGTAAGTTCCATATTTTGGGGAAATATTTCTTTAGCAATTTTTTTAAGTTGCGCAGTAATTTTGCAGTATTTATTAGGTATTTCTGCGGTACTCCATACCCTTTTTAAAAAAAAAAAAATTAAATATGTTAAAAATTGTAAATACACTGTACTACACTATATTTGTGAACTATAGTGTATTACAGTGTTTTTTCAATTTTTTAAGATATTTATTTTTTATTTTTTCAAGTGCTGTGGTACTTCCTAGGTAGGACCACGATACTCAGTAACATTTTTTTTAAAATATAAGAAACTTATAATTATTTTTCCTTATCTATTATCACTTTACTAAAGTGGCAATAGAGTTGCTGAAAAAATATAATCCTAATACCTATATCTAAGGCCCTAAACCAGAACACAGGCATGGTGGCCTTAAATAACATGGTTGCCTAAAACTTTAGTAAAGGTAGTCATTATCCAATCAGCTAATGACTTGTCATCGCCATGTACCACGTTAGTTTTGTGGAATTTAGAGAAATTTCACGAAAGTACCATGGTCACAGATATCACTACTCTTAAATGCATTTTACCTGTAATACCAAAACAAATCCTCTGTACACCATAATCTCTAATTCTGCCAAATTTCATGAAGATCCGACTGCCCGTTTTTGTGCTAAATGAGATACAATATGTCTATGGAAAATGCATTAGTGGAAAAACGTGTTTGGGCCCTCCTTTTTTCTTTGCACCCCCTTAGCAAATCACCATGAAACTTTGCATCCTCAGGCATTCTACAAAAAGGTACAGGTTTGCAAAGTTCGTGGGGATTCGTCAAATGGGCGCAGGTGGCCATTCTTCAATGCGCATGACCTATGTCTGTGTTCAGCATGGGGATGGTGGCAGGACCTCGCTGTAGAATGTATTGTATATTTATTTGTAATTTATTTGTGCTTCTTACACCTGTAATGACTTTTAAAAAACATCTTTCTATATTTTTTGCACAGCTGTTAAAAGTTTAACATAATTAACTTTGTATTTTTAGATCCTATTTTGGATGTTCCAGCTGGGCTTCATAGCAGTGTATTTGTCTGAGCCACTGCTGAGCGGATTTGTGACAGGATCTTCCCTGACAATACTCACGTCCCAGGTGAAATATCTCTTTGGACTGCAAATTCCAAGCCATGACGGAGCAGGGGCCCTTGTACTCACCTGGATTGACATCTTCACATACATTAAGAAGACAAATCTCTGTGACCTCATTACCAGCATTGTTGCATTGGCTGTCATTGTACCTGTCAAGGAGATCAATGACCGATTCAAAAGTAAAATGAAGGTCCCATTCCCTGTGGAGTTTTTGATCCTTGTTGTGGCCACACTGGTTTCCCACTACTTTAACTTCAAGGGAAGATACAGTTCTTCTATCTGTGGAAAGATCCCCACAGGCTTCCTGCCACCCAAGGCAGCAGATGTTAGCCTCATTCCCAGCTTAGCTTCAGATGCTTTCCCCATAGCTGTCATCAGCTTTGCAATGTCGGTGTCGTTGGCTGAGATGTTCGGCAAAAAGCATGGATACCCTACCAAGGCAAATCAGGAGATGTTAGCTATAGGCATGTGCAACTTCATCCCATCTTTCTTCCACTCTATTGCATGCTCTGCAGCATTGCCTAAAACGCTTCTTAGAGAATCAACAGGAGCCAAGACTCAAATCACTGGTTTGGTCACTGCCCTGGTTCTTTTGCTAACACTTTTGGCCATTGCCCCACTCTTCTACTCCTTGCAGAATTGCATTCTAGCTGTCATTACAATTGCAAATCTCAGGGGGGCCCTGAGAAAATTTGCAGACACACCAAACATGTGGCGTCTCAACAAAATCGACACTGTCATCTGGTGGGTCAGCATGCTTGCCTCTTCTCTTATTTCCACTGAAATTGGTCTGCTGGTGGCGGTTTGTTTCTCCATACTCTGCGTCATCTTCCGCACCCAGAGACCCAGAGCTACCCTCTTGGCTAAAGTAAGTGACACTGAGATCTATGAGGACCAGTTCACGTACAAAGAGCTCAGCGACATTCCAAATATCAAAATCTTTCGCTTTGATGCTTCTCTGTATTACGCCAACAAGGCCTATTTCAAGAATATGCTCTATGAGAAGACAAAGGTGAACCCTTTAGACATTGCTGTATTGCAACGAAAGGCCAGAAAAGCTCAGGAGGCAGTTGCCAAATCCACTGATTGTGGTTTCCTCTCCAAGTATATTGCCACAAAATCATCCAGCAGACACCAGAACTCAGCTGAGTTCCCAATGCCAAAGATTGGCATGCATTCCCTGATCATTGACTGCGGAGCCATGCAGTTCATAGACACAGTTGGCCTCTTCATGCTAAAGGAGATCTACAGCGACTATACCAACATTGATGTGTGTGTATTCCTTGCCAATTGCAATCCTTCGGTGAGACGTTCCCTTCAAGAGGGTGGCTACTTCATCCAGTGTGGTTCTGGAAAAGACCCAGAGCAGCTGGCTTTTTACAGTGTTCACGAAGCAGTTCAGTTTGCGGAGAGAAAGTACGCTGAGAAGCAGAGGGATTTTCGGTTAATCAATGCTGAATTCTCCTTCAACCTCAGCCAGACTATCACAGAAGACATATGCGAACAAACTAAATTCTAGCAAGTGGTGCTAGAGATGCGCTGCAAGGTGTGTGGGTTCATCCAAAGCCTACAGTTTGCTCATGCTACACTGTCCATCATCACTTTGCAAAAAAACTGGGTGACTGAAGGAAAGGCATATAAATTGATCACAGTTTTTGGAAGAAGAAAGTGGAAAATCATATTCCTCATTTCCTGGCATTAGTATTCTGCGGAAATGTAAGATATCAATTTGACAAATCCTTCTCCCTTAATCCATGGTCTTTAGCTTTAATCGTTTTATTAGGATCAAAACACTGAATAATCATATACAGTAATTCCTACCATGCAATTAAACATGTGAAACTGCATCTCAGAAATATGAGTGACAATTTTCCTACATAATAGCCCCTCGTAAAATACACCATAAAGGAACTCCATATTTGGAAAGTAATAAAGGGAAGAGAGGACACTTGGAATAATGTAGATTACAAGGAACAACCAGGAAAAATACACGCACAGGGGACAGTTGGGGGTAGTACCTCTGGTCTTCTCGAGGAATATTCCTGAGAAACTCCTCTCCATCCAAGTCCAATGGTCAAAGCAGAGCAATCTAGTAGTGAGCAAACAACTCTGTTCCATTAATTCACACCATTTTTAGCTTCCTCATGACAGAATCTCCCTGGGTCTGCATGCTTAAAGGCATATGTTGTACCCTCCTTCATTACATGGAGTCTGACTGGACAGCAACCAGAAGAGGAAATACTAAGAGTCAGCAACTCCTTTGGAACCAACAGAAGCTCTCTTCTCCTGTCTGTGTCGGTGAGCAGTGATCGTGAAAAAGAAACAATTCACTTGTAAGTGCTGCTTCGGGAGGGTCATCTTTTTCAGACTTGAACCTCATATGTCAGGATTCCTGAGAGTCTAATCCTTCAGTGTGCTCTGAGTACCAGCAGGCTACCACCAGCACCATCAGGAAGTGACAGATGTCCAGGGAACAACCCCATCACCTCTGCCACAGAGGTCTGAGGGTCAAACACTGGATATTCCAATACCCTAATATGATCAGAGTATTTCAGGTTCTCTAGTGTCTCCAACTGAGTGTCCAAGCTCCACTATGCACCAGAGAATTGACGTCAGAAGTCTCACTGCTCCGTAAACCTCTCACCTAGAACCCTACCACATCCAACCTCCCATCTGATGAGCCTTTGTCATAGAGTCATAGAGGCCTCCATTTTGGCTAGGCATGCCTCCTTCGCCACAGAAGTCTTTTCCACCTTGTCCAATTTGTTTTAAACTTGAGTCCAGGGCCTCCATCATCCCTTACTGCCCATTCATTATAGATCCAACTGATGTCCCAGGATTCACATGTTCAGCTCCACTTTCCGGCTCCCTTTCCTGTTTGAGTTTAAAAGAAGTTCTTCAACTACATTTTTGGGTGTGATGCCATGTCATGATTCAGGTCACACCACTATCAGTGCCCAGGTGACTCAGCTGACTGCTGTTAACTTCCTCTCCTCTTGGGATTTTTCCCAGCATGCCTTCTCAGTGGAGTCACAAACGCTGCTGTGAGGGTGCATTTGCACTAGCTCTAGTGTTCCCACTTACTATTCAGGGAGGGCCATACTCTCCTCTACACACGGCAGCCCAAGCCAGTGGGGGATCCTCCGCTAAGGCGGAGGAGCGTCGCCTCACTGCATTTATTTGCAGTGAAACAAAGGCAAAATAAAATTATAATGACTCGCGTTATTATCATTTTATTTGCTCCTACTCCAGCATCTTTGTGTGAGGGGTCTGGGGCAGGGGAGGAGTGGTAGCACCCTCCTGCGCACTTTGCATGTTCTCCATGCAGGCTGCAGTACAGCCTGCATGGTGAACATGCCCAGGCTCCCAGTCAGCGTCTGAGCGCCAAAACACGGCACTCAGACCAATCACAACGCTGCCAAGGCAGCATTGTGATTGGCTGACTGGGAGCCTGGGTGTGCTTCCTGTTGAGGCCGAGCGAGGGAGGACTACGGAGGAGAGACGTGGCGAGGAAGCGGTGAGAAGGTAAGTTTTTATTTTATTTTTTCATACCGGCTTCCCCTGCTTTCTCCTCCCCTCCCACCCACACCCTCTACCTCAGAACCGTGCCAGCCACCGCTGGCTCAGGCTGCCTGTAAGCAAACTCCCCTGCCTCTCACACCAGTGAGGGAGAGTCTCGGGCATTCCGCAGCTCTGTCAGTGGCTTTTAGTAAGAAATGTCCCAATACACAGATCTGCACCGCCTGATCCTCGGCTACGGACCCACACTTCAGCCTGAGGCTGCAGATTGGCACCCATCTGGTTACTAGCCAGCCAGAGTTTGTGTCAAAAGTTGCCCCTAAGTGTGGAAAGACTCCATAAATTAGAGGCTGCAAACTGAGCGATGCAAGGAACGGCTTCCCCAATGATGGGCTCCACCCCAATCCATGATCGTAGATGCACCCTATACATTTCCTCTCTCAACTTTGATTTCTATGCCAGCGTAGCATTATTAATAGTGCATAGAAATGGTCCCTGAGAACAGATCTTTGGCACCAGCAGAATCAGTCCCATCCCTTTAAATGAAAGAAAGATGTCTCATATTTGGAGGCAGGGCACAAGTCCTAAAAAAAGAAGTGGAGATACTAACCAAGTTAGGCAGTGTGTAAGTGACATCACAGCGCATGACATCACGGAGCGTGACATCACAGCAAATGCATTCACAACCCATGACCTCACAAGAAGTGACATCACAACAAGTGACATCAGATCTTAAGACCTCACACATATATTTAGCTGATCTATCATAACTACATTTGAGTGCATTGCAATACTTAACAAATTAGATTTTATGCCAGAGTTCTGCCAAAAATTGACACAACCCTGAAGCAAAATCGTGGCCTCAACTTAAATCTTTATTTTTTAAAACTCTGCCACAAAGAAGTTAGTAACAAGGAGAAAAGTGGCAGTAAATATTTTCTGCTCAATTGGTTACAAAGTCTGCATTTAAAAATATCTTATGGGGTTAAGGCACCTGCTTCATAGATCTTTG
The DNA here is from genome assembly GCA_963921515.1 of Calotriton arnoldi. Taxonomy (NCBI): domain Eukaryota; kingdom Metazoa; phylum Chordata; class Amphibia; order Caudata; family Salamandridae; genus Calotriton; species Calotriton arnoldi. The sequence continues at coordinate 523,694 of CAWUFW010004604.1, read as the reverse complement.
TGTGCTCAGTAAATCTCAGGGAATAATAATAATGGTAAGACACTTCTGGAAGTTAATGCACTTGCTGGAGAGGTCTGTGTTTTGTCTTGTCCCAGTTTTAAATTAAAGTAGCATATATGGTTGCTATGTCTCCTGCAAAGCACATCAAGTGACACACAGATGACAGATTTTTATTTTATATAGATGGGTAAGTGTGTTACTTTTTTATCACAGAGATCCTTTTGTTACTTGCAGTTTATAAATTGCAATCCTTCTAATATATCACAGTGAATAATAAAGGACATGTGGCTCCTATGGCTTGTATTCCTCACTGTTTTATGTAACACTTCCTATACATTGATTTACACACATATGATTTATTGTCAATGTATAATGTGTACGTGTGATGTAAACCACTCTGACACCATGGATTAGGATGAGTAGTGTTATAAAAGAAATAAAACAAAATAATGGTATTTAAATTGTGGGACAGATCAACACATATTTGTGTAAATCCCGGGACAGACCAACACATCTGATGTTCTTACAGTGCATGCATATGTCTTATTTACAGGGACTGAACAAAGTCAAAAGCATGTCTCTCTTAGGTACTGTGAAGTAGTAACAAGCTGTGTGCCTTTGTTTCCCCCCTATTGCATTTAGGTGTGAAGCTCCCTGTAGCTCCCAGCCAGGATACTCCAACAAGAGGAAACCTGATGGCCCCTTAACTTCTGCCTTTGTTATGGGCCCAGTTGGACTCCAATAAGCCTTCTCCCCGCCCAAACGTTACTTCTCGGCATGTGCAGGCCCTGCTGAATCTGTCCCAGTGTCTGAAAATCACACGGGGACGACTTCAGCATATTTCCGTGTGTCTCAACTTCTTGGCAGGTGAAACGGTGTCCACCCTGTGAAAAGAGTGGGTAGACGCTGTCTACCCGCGATGTACCCTCGACCTGTGCCCTGTTTGGAGGTCTTCCAATGCCCATCCAGTTTTAAAGCATATATCAAATTGTTTTCTGGGCATAGGGGACACATGGGCTAGTATCTTGTTGAGTCTCACACATAACACTAGCCAGTGCAATGGGTGTAGCAGACAAACTCAGAAGAACACAAAACACAAATTTACAATGTCGTGAGGATGCCCCTGTGTTTTCAAAGTGAATCAGCTGGGCTGATCCTGGCCAATCAATAAAGGGATCAGTTACAGGGTTAATACTGTGAAAAGAAGAGGGGCTCAGGTTTGGTGCTATAAAAGGCTTCCAAAATGTCCATAGTAACCATTGTGGCCTTCAATGCTCATCGTCGAGCACCTTTCCTCTCACCACCCTCTACCAGTACAAGTATCAACTTTGTCAAAAAAATAACTCAGACCTAGTACCAGAATCAGTTAAAAATTCATGTGCGCAGGAGTGGGCGTTAGCGCTAGCTTCAGCACAATACCGCAATCATGTTGGGTGGGATGATGAGTCACCTCATCATGAAATCTCATTAAAATCGATTCCTAAATCACAGAGACAATAATAATAATAATAACCAGATATTTGTAAAGCGCGTACTAATCACCCCTAAGGGTCTCAAGGCGCTGGGGGCCGTTGGGAAGATTAAGCAAGCTTTTGCCCAGAGTCACATGGTGCTGGGCTGAGATGGCGCCGGGGATCGAACAGTGAGCCCCGTGCTCCCGAGTCAGCCGCCCTGGCCGCTGCGCCACACCTCTCCCCAATACCCAATTAAGCATGCGGCAAAGAGACAAGTCAGGGAGATCCTAGAGCAACTTGAATACCAGGGTGTGATAGAGAATTGCACCTCACCTATAAATAATCTCTTGTTTACGGTGATGAAACCCGACAATTCATATCATCTAGTCTTAGATTATAGACATTTAAACACATCCACATGTACATGTGCAGTACAAAATTCACATGGGGCGCACTAATGAATAACAGTGTGGAAAAAATGCGAAACAACACTAGACATCTCAAATGGATTTTTCTGCCAAAATACAGCGCCTGGGAGAAGATATTTGACAGCATTCTCAGCGCTAGGTTCTCAATGCCAATTTTGTCAATTACCACAGGGGTTTAAGAATAGCCCAGGGCTGTTTTCAGCCAGAGTAACAGAGTTACCTCAAATTTTTGATGAGGAGGCATTGTCCTATGTAGATGACATCTATCTGACGGCGATGAATTAATGGAACATTTGTCTAGGGTGAACCACATAATTCTTGGGTTCGCCCACCTGGGATACAAATTTAATTTTAAAAAAATCAAAAATTGCCCACCTCAGTGTCCTATTTCTAGGATATGAGTTGTCAAGTGAAGGAAAAAGCCTGGTGGCACAGGTTTTAGAAAAATGTGCAGTGCTCCAGCCTCCTGCGACTCTGAAAAGACTACAGTCCATTTTAGGATTTTTGAATTTTGACAGGACATACATTTGGATTACACAGAAAGGGTGAAACCTTTCTACAACTTAATTAGACCTGATTTTTCTGTACATCATTGGACACAGGAATAGACAGATATTCTGCGTTCCGTACAAGCTGACATGATAATTTCCAAACATTTACATACATGTGTTAACACAACTAACCTGGTGAGCCACTTAGTTGCTGGACCAACTGGATACACATATATCACTTTCAATGAAGGCGATATAGTCCCTATTGCATACAAATCACATTTGTACACGACCGCCGAATTGTGTTTTGCACCAACTGAGAAAATACTCACAGCGGTACAGACTGCTGTAGTGAGAGAGTGTGAACTAGCGCAGGGGAAACGCATAATTGTCATGACCCCGGTACCTACACTAGAGGCCATTACAAAAGCAAGCATCCCAAATGCTAAAGCATTACATCCATGATGGATTCAATGGGCTAACTCTCTCACTGCAACAGGTGTACATTACAGATTCGACTCTACATTACAAACACAAGCATTCCTGCAGGACAAACAAGATTACCCTCTGCTGAATGAAATTATGCCTCTAGATCGATATGAATGCATCATTTATACCGATGGTTCTGCCCAGCCAGCCATAGGAATGAAACAGCAATATTCCGTGGCATGCGCAATTGTGAAAGGGCACATGCATGACGGAAAGTTCCGTCCTGGGAAAACACACACTCAGTCCCTAGAGAACTGCACTGTGCAGTTGGCGGAACTAAAAGCTCGGATACTGGCACTACAAAATACCGATCGTGAATTCCCCACACAAATTGTGTGTGATTCATTTTACTGTGTCCAGTCCTATAACTAATATTTACACTAGTGTGTAGCTCCTGTGCATTGGGAGCTGAAGAGCATGGCGGGCGGCAGGAGGTAAGTTTTATTTATTTAATTTTTTGTCCCCGGTGCTCCCCCACCACTTTTTTTTGCTAGCGGCTGCCACTGCATTTCATATTTCTATTTGATTCAATATTTTTTTTCGCATCCAGATACTTGAGATGGTATCAGAAACAAATCAGTTCTCACAACATACAAGGCAACATCAGCATGTTCAGACAAGGCCGCACTTTTAGCAGCGTATCCAGTCAGGGTGTTCCCTTTAGAAACCTTTCATGTGGGTGTAGATATGCACTGCTTTCAATCATCACCACCTTCTTTGGTAATTGCAGTGCACTGAGAAGATTTTGAACATACTGCCCTTTATTAATGTGTTTTTCAGCATTTGTGAAGAACCTCTTTAACATTCAAAGTAGCCCAAAGTCATCACCCGTCTAAATACATACTTTGAGTCTGTGTATACAGTCACAATCTTTTCTTTGGCTAAAATGCAGTCTCTGGTAAGAGCGACAAGCTCAGCCACTTGGGAATACATCACTTTTGGTAGGCGGCAACTCTCAACATAAAGGTATACCATACACACAGTATACCCCGTAACTAGACCACCATCATTATTTCTGAGACAAGACTCATCTTCAAAGTCAGGTCAATCTGGAGCTTAGCAAAATGGGCAGTGATAAGCAAATAGTTATGGGGTTCTTCACCACTAGAGTAAGAATCAGGAAACTAGGTTTTAGGGTTGACAAGGGGGATGTGAGAAGCTGACAACAAAATAATCTCGTACCAGGTCTACAGGGCTGTTCAGAGGTGTTGGGTCTTTGTGGGGAGCTGGAGAGCAGCATCAGCTTGTGGTACAGCAACAGTTAAAGGGGAACTTAGTACAATATTTCAGAAGCTTCAACAAGATTTGTAGTGGCAGCTACAGTGCACAAACATGGTGGGAGCCCAGACGCTACTTAGTTCAAGTTTGAGGAATAATAAGCTACAGACGTTTTCTGATCTCCATGGCTCTGAACTAACACTGAAAATGCAAAACAATTATGGCCATGGCAATACAAAGTAAAGTGTTTAGCATAATCAAGAATCCCTGGGGTGGACACCAGAAAGCCCAAGGGCAGGCACGGAAGTCAATACCATCTTGATTTTAACTAATGCATTTTTGGCCTCCCTAGTACACTGCAAGGGGTTCCAGGGTATCTTTTCTGATCTTGTAAAGTCTTTGCCATTTTGGCATAGTCCAGGATCCACTGCCTTTGATACCCAGACATACCAGAAATGTATGTACCTGGGAAACAGTGATGGGAAGGGGCAACTTAAGGATGATATGTTGTGTTGTGTTATGTTAATGTTATGTTATGTGTATTTGTAAAGTGCACTATTACTCGTGATAGTATCCTGGTGCTGGATGGCTTCAATTCGATTTGGTGGCATTTGGCAGCAGAAATTCATGACCAAGGTTCCACATTCAGGGAAAACAGCAGAACTGCAAGTTCTGTTTTGAAGCTTTATGGTCTTTCTTAGCCAATTTGGTAAAGAGGTAGATGGAGTCCACCTTGAGGTGATCCAGAGTAACAGAGGCCAACAACAAATCAGCAATGTATGGAACCAAAGTGCAACACTCTTGGAAAACCAGTGGACCAGATCTTTCTTTAAAGCTTGGGAAAAAGAATGATGATATTGGCTTTCCTTGTTTATGGAGACAGAAAAGAAAGCAGAACAAAGGTCTACCACTGTGAACCACTGGGAATTTGCACGGATGCAGGAAAAGGATGGTGGGAGGGTAAGGACCACAGGGAAACTTGGGATACCTACATTATTAATTGCATGCATACCTGTACAGGATGGACCTTTCCCCCTTTTGGGTCAGGGGTACTATTGGTACTAAAACTCACTGCTCAGTCAAATCTGCTATTGCAGGACAGATCCCTTCCTCTGCCTCAGGATTCAGTGGGTAGCTTTTTCTGTGAGTGGACCTTGATTTTTATGGCCTCCATCGATGAATCTCACGTCATTGGCCCCTGAGGACTACAATGTGAGTGGTATCTGGAAAAACAAATTGGCTAAATCTGGTAACAACAGTCTTACTTTCACTAAGTTGGCAATTAGTATTTGCACATAGGAGAGTGAGTACTTAGGGCCCGATTAGGATGGCGGGTGGATTTATGTCTGCCCGCCACTCTATCGGGGATTGGGACCGCCCAACAGGCTGTTGGCGGTCCCGCAGTAGGCATTTTGATGCGACCGCCACCACGGCTGTCGCAATGCCAATATTTTGTATTGCGGCGGGTGCTGCTGGCTGCAGCACCCGCCGCAATGCAAAAAAGGGACACTTTACATATCCCTGCGCTATGTGGCAGGCACCATGTGGTGCCTGCCACATGGTGCAGGGACATGTAGGGAGGCGCCATAGATGCCCCCCATGTCTTGTGTCTGGGGGCCAGGAGGTAAGGGGGTATCGGGCCCCCAATGTCCCGTTCCGCCAGCCTTTTCATGGCAGGTTCACCACCATGAAAGGGCCAGCGGAAAGGAACATCGTAACGCCTATGGCGGTGCCTGGTAGGCACTGCCATCATTGTAGGCATTACGAACCGTCCGACAGGCTCCTTGCGACCGTCGGATTAGTGTCCGACGGTCTTTCCGCCCCTGACCGTCCGCCCGCCATCCTAATATGGCAGGCGGTGTTCTGTACTGCGATGGCGGTGGGGCTGCCACTGACGGGCTGTCGGTGGCGGTCCCACCGCCATCGTAATCGGAGCCTTAGTTCTCACACTGTTGACGTATGTTTATGTAAACACCATCTGGGGTACATAACACAGTGCAATTGAGCTTGCACAGGATGTCTCGGCTTAGCAAATTTGCAAGAAAGATTGAACTGAGCAAAAAGGAATGTTTATCAGTAATAGGTCCCATGGAGATGGAAGCAAGATGAGAAGTTTAGTGAGGGACTCGTTAGTTAGAAATACCAACTGTATCTATAGATGCGCCCGAGAGAAGCAATGAGGGAAATTCAGGCTTTTTTTTCAGAGAATTGTATTTATTTTCAAACAAAAAGAAAACAAACAACAGAAGAGACAAGAGTTGCAGTGACAGTACAAATAAGCCATAAACTCCAAATGTCTCTGAAACTAAGTGAACCAATATTGATCTACACATAGACAATCATGGAAACATTGTTTTTATAGCGGTAGATGTTATAGCATGAACATGGGGGTGGTTCATTCTGTAGATATGAGACGAGGTCAGGGCCGGACTGGCCGTAGCAGGCACCGGGCATTTCCCCGGTGGGCCGCCATGGTGGGGGCTGGTTTTGGGCCCCTGGGGGGCCGTTTTTGTTACGAGGGACCAGCAATATCGGCCCCCTGTAACAAAATCGGCCGAAACCAGCCCTAACAAACAGCTCGGCCGCACTCCCCGCCCTCCCCCTCTCAGGGTGGCCAGCCGAGCAGTTTGCCAGCACCGGTTTCGGTTCCCAGTCCGGCCCTGGACGAGGTTCCGTAACAGTGGGTTTATCCAGGTTGGAGTGCAGACAAACTAGGTCCTCTGGTGAAAGAGTGAAAGTGTAAGGAGAGAGAGAGAGAGGATGAAGGGGTTAGAGGGCTACTGCTACATTGGGCATAAATGATGTAGGGCTATGAGTAGGTCCTTGAACCATATATCATACACCTGTGAGTCGCATATAAGGCATATTATGACTGTTTGTTTTTTTGTAACTACACGTCAAAAGCATCTCTTAAGTGTCGGGGGATGAGTATAGGGTGTTGTACTCACTTCTAACTGAGCATAATAAGCTCCATCATTTGTCGAACACTTAAGGCGTAGGGGATTTCCAATCAGGAAGGACGGTTTTGTTTCCTAGGGATAGGAGAAGATCTGTCAGTAAGGAGGTGGAGTGGTCAAACTCCTTCACACGTGGGTTGGCCTGAAGGCTCAGGGTCGTCGTCAGGAAATCTATTTATATCGGGATGCTAGTGATTCGATGCAGTAGTTCCTGCATTTTGGTCCATAGTGTGGAAGCCATCTTGCAGGTAGAGAACATATGTTGAGATCCCCTGGGGACTCCCCACACCGCCAACATATATCTGAATCCCTTAGTCCCAGTTTGTGTAGTCTTCAAGGGGTCCAATATGTTTTGTGGATAGACCAGCATCTTGACTGAGCAAGGGCAGGAGTGATTTTGGCTTCAAACAGGGAAGTCCAGATCTTGCGCCATGTTGTTTTGCCTAGGGGGTGGGCACCCACTGTCTGAAAGTGGGAGTCCCATTTCTTATTGAATAATTTTAGATTTTGTCCAGTTTGTTGGTCCAGTAGCTTGTATAATTGTGAGGCTGAGTGCCCTCTTCTTTTAATGGTTGCCAGAAGCGCTGGCAAGTCTGGTGTGTGAAGGGACTTTAATTTGCTTAGAGCAGTTTTAATACGTAGAAATGTATAGAAGTCAATATTAGTTAGATCGAAATTCTTTTGCAGGGAAGAGAAGGGTACTGGGTTGCTAGGTGATCCTATACTAGAGATGGTATTTATGCCTTTGTGGGCACATGTCTCCCAGAATAAATTCAGACATTTTTAAAGCGGAGCGGCTAGCACCAGTGCAGCAAGGAAAGTGGTATGTTTACCGTTAATAAGGTAATCTATACAAGGACACTTCTGGTCTACAAAACGTAAGGTGTTCATGGCACAGTCAGAACCTCTCTAGCTGACATAAAAGTGATGGATGAAATTCTGTGTGATCTGATGAAACTCAAGTCGGCATTAAGACCAGGCACACTAGACACTATTTTCGTGCAATCTTGCTTCAATAATCCTAGCTGACAGCAGACAAAACAAGACCCTACATTATCTGGGACCTCTGCTCATCTGTTTCCTCTTACCTTTCTTCTACCACCCTATCCTTCTCTTCTTTCCCCTCTCCGATCCCCCTTTAGGATCCCCTGTCCCTCCCTTTCAAACCTTTGTGTATGTGCAGCAATTTTAGTGATATCAACTTTGATTCAAAATTCTCACTTTAAATCTTGAGAAGCTATGCTGCGATTAGCGACTTTTACTAATTCTCCTAATTTCTTTGTCTGCCAATCCAAAGCATATGGTCAATAACTGACTTCTTACATTTGGTAGCAATCCCTATACATATACTGCACCTATAGCCTCCTGAGCAGTCTCTAATGGACTAGCTATGCCCAAGTACCTTTCAAATACATCCTTAAGGCTATCTAAGTAATCAGCTCATGCTTTGTCTTTTTTCTGGTTACAGTTTGAGATGTTTGTCCAATCAGGTTTCACCAGACACACATCTGCAAATGCATTCAAAAACCCCTTCTTTCCAGTGCTCAGTGCTCCATCATTCCCATGATCAACCCTTGGCCATGATGACTTTTCCATCAATCTAGTCCTCACTTCACTCGATACCACCAATCGCAGTACAAATTCACATCCCCTCAATTAGGTCTATACACTTTTAAACATACTCTGCAGCGCCTCTCAAAACCTGATGGGATTCTCTCTAATGTTAGGAAACTGTTTCTTAACCCCTTCGCTGCCAGGCTTTTCTCCTCCCCCCCCCCCTGTGCCACGCCCTTTTTTGACTATTTGCGGTAGTTCGTGCTTAAACCTCCATAACTTTTTGTCCACATAAGGTATCCACGCCAAATTTGTGTCCTTTTCTTCCAACATCCCGCGGATTCTAAAGGGACCAGGGGTTTGTGGATTTTCCTGGCGGGGACTGAGAAATTAGGCAAAATACAGCTAAATATGTTTTTTGGGGTAAAAATGAGATAAAAGTGCTGTAGAAGAAAGCGTCTGGTTTCTGCCCTGCAAATGGTATCAATGAAGGGTTTGTGGTGCTAAAATCACCATCTTCCCAGCTTTCAGGAACAGGCAGACTTTTGTCAGAAAACCAAAATTTTCTACACAGTTTTGGCATTTTACTGGGACATAGCCTATGTTTACTATTTTTGTGCTTTCAACCTCCTTCCAGTTAGTGGTAGAAATGGGTGTAAAACCAATAATGAATCCTGGAAAGCTATACATTTCTGAAAAGTAGACAAAATTCTGAATTCAGCAAGGGGTCATTGTGTAGATCCTTCTAGGTTTTCCTATAGAAAGTAACACTTAAAATAAAAAAATATTGAACTTTAGTTGAAAAAAACAGCCATTTGAGCCTACATTTTCACCGGTAACTTCTTCTAACTATGGTATATTGTTGAAAGTTATATATCGTTACGTCCGCGGGACCCTATATGAGGCTTGTAAGTTCACCAAGAATCCGAGGTACCGAGGGCCAATAACTGAGTTGCACTGTACAATGTTTTTTCATTGTTTGCAGGGTAAACAGTAATTCATTTGGTAAAATATAAAGAGTGAAAAATTGGTATCAAGGAAGCCTATGTATTTCTGAAATTGGAACAAGATATGGAGTTTAGAAGCAGTGGTTATTTGTGCATCTTTGAATTTGTGGGTACCCATATTAGCATGTGAATTAGAGGGCATTGTTCAAAATGACTTCTTTTTACGGTGAACAGACATAATATCGAGTAGGAAATATCGAGTAGCAGTAATATCGAGTCCAAAATCTCGGACTACAAAAGTATCGACAGTCAGAATATCGTTGTCAAGAATATTGAGTTGAAGGTAAGTAATATCGTTTTTCAAAATATCGAAGTAATTAATATCGTTAGCAAAAATATCGTTGTTTGATTTAGTGTTATGTATTTTAGTGTGTATTTTACATGTATGTGTTCAATTTTTGTGTGTAAGTATTGTATTTGTTTTTTAATATATGTGTTAAATTTTTAGAAGTTATAAAACAAAATTAAGTAAATTTTGCGTTTTAGTTCCGTAGTGGGTTGTGGGTTTATAGGGGAATAGGGTGGCAAGTAATTTAATTATAATAAATTTAATAATAATTTTTAGAAGTTATTAATTTATTTTAATTACATTTTGCGTTTTTGTTCCGTAGCGGGTTGTGGGTTTACAGATGAATAAGGGAAAAGGGTGGAAAGTAATTTAATTATAATTAATTAATAAATACATTTGATTAATTAATATGTATGTATTTAATATTTTATATTGTTAATTGTGGTAATTGATTAATTATTAATTAGTTATTAATTGGTTGTTAATTATTAATAATTATTTGGTAAATATCTTAATTGTGTTATTTTTTTAGGAGCGGGTTGTGGGTTTATAGGGGAATAGGGGGAAGTAATTTAATTATAATTAATTAATTTATATTTTTAATTATTTGATATTTATGTATTTTAAATTTTATACTGTTAATTGTGATAAATAATTTATTGTTAATTATTTATTAATTGGTTATTAATAATTATGAATTAATTATTCATTATGTTATTTGTGTCATTTTTTAAGAGTGGGTTGTGGGTTGATAGGGGAGTAGGCTGGGAAGTAATTTAATTTTAATATATTATCTTACATTTTTTATTATAATATTTATTTTAATTTGTTTTATAGTGTTACTAGTGTGAATTAATTTATTATTGATTGTTTTTAAATTGCTTGTTAATTTTAATTAATTAATTAAGTAATTATTAATTAATTATGTTAATAGTGTTATGTTTTACAATATTGGTGGTGTCATTTATAGGGGAATATGGTGGGAGGTAAAAAAAAATTAATTAATTGTTTGTTAATTAATTTTAATTATTTTGCTTGAGTGGGAATAGTAAATTATTCCCCGATGCAATCCAACACTTTCTCTACTGTTGCACTCGCTGGAGTGGGAATAGTAAATTATTCCTCTCCGCTATCCAACACTTTCCCTACTGTTGCACTTGCTGGAGTGGGAATAGTAATTTTATCCCCTCCGCTATCCAACACTTTCACTACTGTTGCACTCGCTGGAGTGGGAATAGTAAATTATTCCCCTTCGCTATCCAACATTTTCCCTACTGTTGCTGTTAATGTAGTGTCAAATGTAATTTTAAAAGATTAAAAATATTTTAATATTTTAAATTATTATATATATATTTTATTTTTATTTTACTGGTATATGTATATATATATATATATATGAATTTATAATTTTTAATATGTTTATAAAATTTTATAATTTATTATAATAATTATTTATTAATATTATTAAGTAGTTTTATATATTATATTTTATATTTATGTATGTTTAATTCTTTTTAACATTATATTTATTATTTATAATTGTAAACATTTTCTAATAATTCTAACTATGGGGCTGATTAGGATGTCGGTTGGAAAACCTCCCCGACCGCCATGGTAGCAGGAAAAGACCGCCCGCATGGACTGCGATATAACCGCTGGTCGAATTACGATGGCCCGCGGTCGAAATCCGACCGCGGCGCTGCGATCGCGGGCTTTAAACATTGCGGCGGTTGCTGCTGTCCGCAGCACCGCCGCGATGTCGAAAGGAGCATGTCCTGCATTTCCCTGCACTGCGTGGCAGGCACTGCACAGTGCCTGCCACCTGGTACAGGGAAATGTAGGGGGGGACCATGGGTACCCCCCCAGTGCACCCACACACCCCCAACACATTGGAGGCCCGTAACGGGCCCCCGGAAGACATTCTCCGCCTGCCTCTCCATGGCGGTTTGACCGCTGCGGAAAGGCTGGCTTCTGCCGGCATCATAATCCTGCCGGCGGAGCCTGCTCGGCACCGCCACCATTATCCCGGTCCTGCTCCGTCCGCCAGGCAGGAGTGCGGATGGCAACCGGCGGAAAAGCAGCGGTCGGAATTTCCCACCACCGCCATCCTAATCTGACCGGCGGTTTTCTGGGTTGCGATCGCGGGCGGATGTCCACTGCCAGACCGGCGGTCGCCACCGCCGGCCCGGCGGTGGACATCTGCCCGCCATCCTAATCAGCCCCTATGTTTTTTTAATTATATGTATTATTTACTTTATTTTACATTATTTTTTAAACATTTAGAAAAAATGATATTTTTAACAACGATATTTTTAACAACAATATTTTTTTCGATATTTTTGTACTTACCATTATGTAGATAGGACTTCGATATTCTGGACAACGAGATTTTTGTCCCGATATTTTTGTACCTCGACATTTTTGTTGTCGATATTCTGTCAGTGATCTCTTTTTTACACGCTGTCTTACATTTGGAAGGCTGAAATGCATAGAAAGACAAATAGTAATAACACTTGTTCTACTATTCTGTATTTCCCTAAGTCTCCCGATACAGTGGCACCTCACTTGTGTGGGTAGGCCTAGTGTCTGTGACAGTAACCTGCCCAAAATGCAACGTGGACACATCACATTTTTCCAATGAAAACTGACCCTAACTGTGGAGTTTGGGCCCTAGCTCACCCGGCGCCTAGGGAAACCAGCAATAATGCAAATTTTTTAAAATTAGACACCCAGGGGAATCCAGGATGGGGTGACTTGTGTGGCTCTCACCAGGTTCTGTTACCCAGAATCCCTTGCAAACCTCAAACTTTATAAAAAAACAAATTTTCCTCACATTTCTGTGATGGAAAGTTCTGGAATCTGCAGGGAGCCACAAACTTCTACCCACCCAGCATTTCCCGAAGTCTGCCAATAAAAATGGTACCTCACTTGTGTGGTTAGGCCTAGTGCCTGCAACAGGAAATGGCCCAAAACTTATTGTGGAGACATCAACATTATTTATCACAAAACAACCTGGTTTTGCAAGGGAGTCTTCCACGTTTTTGGTGTGTGATAAAGTTGTGGGATCACCAGGCCGACACGAATTTCCTACCACCTAGCATTCCTCAGGTCTCTCGATATAAATGGTACCTCACTTGTGTGGGTAGACCAAGTACCTGCGACAGGGAAGGGCCTAAAACGTTTTGTGGAGACATCAAAACTATCATCACAATACGACCTGGTTTTGCAAGGGGGGCATCTGGGTTTTTAATCCCGGGCTAGGCAGCCATCTGGGAAACCTACGAAACCCAGACATTTCTGAAAACTAGACACCTGGGGGAGTCCAGGGAGGTGTTATTTGCGTGGATCCCCCAAAGTTTTCTTACCCAGAATCCCCTGCAAACCTCAGATTTAGATTTAAAAAATTACATTTTCCTCACATTTCTGTGTGGTAAAGTTGTGTGATCACCAGGCCGACACAAATTTCCTACTAACCAGCATTCCCTTAGGTCTCCCGATAAAAATGCTACCTCACTTGTGTGGGTGGGCCAAGTACCCACGACAGGGAAGGGCCCAAAACGTATTGTGGAGACATCAAAATTATGTATCACAAAACAACCTGGTTTTGCAAGGGGGGCACCTGAGTTGTTGGTCCCGGGCTAGGCGGCCATCTAGGGAAACCTACCAAACCTACACATTTCTGAAAACTAGACACCCAAGGGATTCCAGGGAGGTGTGACTCGTGTGGATCCTGAATCCTCTGCAAACCTCAAATTTAGCCCCAAAAATCATATTTTCCTTATATTTCTGGCTGGGATCACTGCGCCAGCACAACTTTCCTACCACCCAACATTCCCCTTGGTCTCCCGATAAAAATTATACCTCACTTGTTTGGGTGTCCAATGCAAAATCGCAGGTCCTTGGCCCACCCACTCAAGTGAGGTATAATTTTACTCGGAGACCTAGGGGAACGCTGGGTGGTAGGAAATTTGAGCTGGTGCGGTGATTCCACATAGAAATGAGCGGAAAATGTGATTTGTTTAGCAAAATTTGAGGTTTGGAGTGGATTCTAGGTAAGAAAACGATGGGGATCTACGCAAGCCACACCTCCCTGGACTCTCCTGGGTGTCTAGTTTTCAGAAATGTCTGGATTTGGTAGGTGCCCCCTTTACAAAAACAGGTTGTTTTGTGATAGGTTGGGGGCACTTCCGTTTTTTGTCCTGGCTCGGGGGCCATCAAGGAAAACCTACTAAACCCCGACATTTCTGAAAAGTAGACACCTGAGGGGAGTCCAGGGAGGTGTTGCTTGAGTGGATCCCCCAATGTTTTTTTACCCAGAAGCCCGTGCAAACCTCAAATGTAGCTAAAAAGTCACATTTTGCTCACATTTCTGTGTGCCAAGGGTGTGAGATCACAACGCCGGCACACATTTCCCACCACCCAGCGTTCCCCTCAGTCTCCCGATAAAAATTATACCTCACTTGTGTGCGTGCCAAAAGCAGAGTCAGCCTAATAACTTATAAAAATAAAACTGCCCTTTTGGACCCACTTTGGTTCCCCCTCAGTTTTTGATTTTATATGTGATAGATAATTTTGATGTCTCCACAATACGTTTTGGGCTCCTCCCTATCGCAGGCACTTGGCCCACACATACAAACAAGGTACCATTTTTATCAGGAGACCTGGGGGAATGCTGGGTGGTAGGAAATTTATGTCGACCCAGTGATCCCACAACTTTCCCACAGAAATGTGAGGAAAATGTAATTTTTTAGCACAATTTGAGGTTTGCAGGGGATTCTTGGTAAGAAAACCGTGGAGGATCCATGCAAGCCACACTTCCCTGTACTCCCCCGGGTGTCTAGTTTTCAGAACTGTCTAGGTTTGGTAGGCTTTCTTAGATGGCCGCCAAGTTCGGGACCAAAAATGCAGTTGACCCCATTGCAAAACCAGGTTGTTTTGTGATCAATCATTTTTGATGCCTCTGCAATACGTTTTGGGCCCTTACCTGTCATGGGCCCTTGGCCAACTCACACAAGTGAGGTATCATTTTTATTGGGAGAGCTGGGGGACACTGGGTGGTAGGAAATTTGTGTGGGCTTGGTGATCCCACAACTTTCCCACACAGAAATGTGAGGAAAATGTGATTTCTTTAGCAAGATTTGAGGTTTGCAAGGGATTCTGGGTAAGAAAACCTTGGGGGATCCACGCAAGCCAAACCTCCCTGGACTCCCACGGATATCTAGGTTTCAGAACCCTCGGGGTTTGGCAGGTTTTCCTAGATGGCCGCCGAATCTGACTCCCTTGAAAAACCAGGTTGTTATGTGATCGATCATTTTTGATGCCTCTACAATACGTTTTAGGCCCTTCTCTGTCGTTGGCCCTTGGCCCATCCACACAATTGAGGTAGCATTTTTATCAGGAGACCTGGGGGAACGCTGGGTGGCAGCAAATTTGTGTGGGCCCTGTGATTCCGCAACTTTTCCACACAGAAATGTGAGGAAAATGTGACTTTTTTGAGCTAAAATTGAGGTTTGCTGGGGATTCTGGGTAGTAAAACATTCGGAGCTCCACTCAAGCTACACCTCCGTGGAGTCCCCTGGATGTTTAGTTTTCTGAAACGCCTGGGTTTGGTAGGTTTTCTTAGATGGCTGCCGAGCCCTGGACCAAAAACATAGGTGCCCCCTTTACAAAAACAGGTGGTTTTTGATAGGTTGGGGGCACTTGCGTTTTTTGTCCCGGCTCGGGCCATCAAGGGAAACCTACTAAACCCAGACATTTCTGAAAAGTAGACACCTGAGGGGAGTCCAGGAGGTGTTGCTTGAGTGGATCCCCCAATGTTTTTTTTACCCAGAAGCCCATGCAAACCTCAAATGTAGCTAAAAAGTCACATTTTGCTCACATTTCTGTGTGCCAAGGGTGTGAGATCACAACGCCGGCACAAATTTCTCACCACCCAGCGTTCCCCTCAGTTTCGCGATAAAAACTATACCTCACTTGTGTGGGTGCCAAAAGCAGAGTCAGCCTAATAACTTATAAAAATAAAACTGCCCTTTTGGAGGGGGGGTCCTCTTCATCATCAGTGAAGAGGTGTACCGTCTGCTCTGCAGGAGGTGTTGATTCACCCTCTGCAATGTAAAGGGGAGATGCAGTTTAACATTGTTTTCACATGTATGTTGACGCATTGTACAGGTTTACATACAAACTGCATGACAATATACATTGTGACTGTTTGGGAGGATCTGCCTATTTGATGCGGGACAGTGGACATTTCGACAACATCACGGATGTGTGTTTGTACTTGTGCATGGGTTTGTTGTGAGATTAGTGATGTGTGGGGAGGGCCCCCTCTGGGCACATAGTCGACGGGGGCCTACTTGCAGTTTCTAGGTGTGCTGCAGTGTGCCAAGGGGATCAGGGACATGCTCCAGAGTAATCGTGGGTGTGCACTGTGCTATGCTTAATTGTGCATGTGTGCCATTGTGCCCATCTCCCCGTCCCACCAGTCCCTGGTCGTTACTCACCCTCTTGCTGTTGTGTCGGCTCCTGTCGAGCAGTGTCCGGTTCCCCAACTCCTGCCACCGTCTCCACACTCCACACTGATGACTGTGGAGACCATTTCCTCCATCTCATCCAGCTCCTCCTGTGGCGCTGGACTCCCACCTCCAGTCTGCATTGCTGCCTTCTGGTTGTTGGCGAGTTTCTGCTTGGTTTTGCGCTTCACATCATTCCAGCGCCTCTTGACCTCTTCCATTGTCCTCCTCAGCACTCCGATTGCATTCACCTTGTCCACGATGGACTGCCATATTTCATTTTTTGTCGCCAATGACACATTGGAGGTGACAAACAGTTGTTGATGGCATTTCATCACCTCCGTTATCAGGATCCTGTTTTCCTGCGGACTGAACCGCGTCTTCCTCTTCTTCCTGTCCTTGCCCTTCCATGACCCCGAGGTCCCGGCCTGGTCCTCTGGGGGGCTTGTGGGGTTCTGCTCGTCCTCTGTTCCTGCTCCGGCTACCTCCATTGTGCTTCGCAGTTGTTTTGTTTGTGTTTTTTTTTCTGCTTTTGTAGTGATTATTCCCGCCTGACGTGGGAATTGCAAGCCTGGTGCTGCTTGTCGCCGATTTTTCTATCGCGGTTGGGCCCATCGCAACTTTTTTCACGTTCGGGTTTCCTTTTTTATCGCCGTCGCGGTAGTTGTATCGCAGACATTTGACGCGTTATCAGGAGACTATCGCATGTTACCGCCGTGTTGAGAATATGACGTTGACACAGAGTTATTTTCCCGCGATAGACGGCGATATGAAAACGTGCGTTAGCCTTTTTTGGCGATGATTATCGCACGTTCTTGAGAATATCCCCCTAAGAGTCAACAACTCCTCTGCAACCAACAGAAGCTCTCTTCTCCTGTCTGTGTGGTTGTGCAGTGATCGGGAAAAAGACAAAAGTCATTTCTAAGTGCTGCTTCGAGAGGATCATCTTTTTCAGACTAGAGCCCAATATGTCAGGATTCCTGTGAGTCTCCTCTACTTCAGTGTGCTCTGAGTACCATCAGGCTGTCACCAGCACCATCAGGAAGTGACAGATGTCCAGAGAACAACCCCATCAGCTCTGCCACAGAGGTATGAGGGTCAAACACTGGATATCCCAATACCTAAATATGATCAGAGAATTCTAGGCACTCCAATTGAGCGTCCAAGTTCCGCTATGCACCAGAGAACTGAAGTTGAAGGAGACGGGTTCCACATTCTAGATCTGCTCTGGAACCCCCAGGTCGAAGGTACTTTTTGTCAGCATGAAAGCGTGGAAGGGAGAGAAACCGTTAGCCAACAATTCTTTGCAGTTCCAATATACTATGACTCCGAAGAATCACAGACTCCCAATTGAATTTAATTACTTTATTACAAAGTCAAGAACAGTGGACATACAGGCACCTCAAGATGAGGGTGTAGAAATACATTGGAACTAATACAAAGCCAAACCTACGGGTAGAGTTAAGGTGTAATTTGCACAAAACAATCAGTTCAAGAACCACAATACAGAAGATGACAGCACAGACATTGAGGATCACCTTCATTGGAAATTCGTGGGTATAAAGCATTAGTCTGTCCCTACACAACCACTAACGTGAAATCCCTACTTAGCATTTCCCAAGGCAAGATGTATAAGGTGTCAGCATGTGAAGCCTTCCTAAGAAGTCTCTTCACGTTTAGATGGGTCAAGTAGCATGAAGCTACAGAGCTCGTTCTAAGATGCTCTCTCTCTCTCTCTCTCTCTCTCTCTCGGCATGGCAGAAGTCCCCGAACACTGTCCCTAACTTCGATGCATGAACTTGCAGGTAGTATACCAAAATGCACTGCAGCATCATACCATCTAGTCAAGCCACCTCCTTGTAGGTAATTTTCCACATGGCAGCGATGCTTCCAGGCCTTGGCAAGATGACCTTGATTCCCAGGCTTGCTCCAATGAGAAAGTACAATAGTTCTCCATTATCAGTATCAGCGCTTAATGTATCCTCTTCTCCCTAAGCCTTACTCCTAAACAAAGACATTATTCTAACTAACAAGGATGAATTCTCCACCTGCAACAGAAATGTGAGAAAGAACAAATCCAACATGCACATGAAATTCACTATTAAGGGGCCGATTCCGATCTCGGTCGGAGGCGCACCCAATACCATTCGGTCGGGAAAAAAGCCATGCGAAAGCCTGTTTCCCGACCGATCCGTACAGCACACCGAACGAGTAAGTACGATGCGCACAACAGCAAAGAATCCGGCCTATCCGTACTCACCCAAACCAGGTCCTGTTCTCCGACCGAGGCGAATCCGGAAACGCCGAATCGAGTCGCATGGAAGGAAAAATGCAGCCCCGTCCGGCCGGACAAGTACGATGCGCTTTCCGTACGCGCCGAACCCGTCGCTACGCACGGCACGTCAAAGCATCCGGGAGAGGCGCACATAAGCTCCGATTCGCGCCACAACACGATCCACGGCTCCGAGACGAACACGGCAGCGACGAGGACGACGCGAAGCGACGAGGACGAGGCGAAGCGACGAGGACGAGGCGAAGCGACGAGGACGACGCGAAGCAACGAGAAGGACGAACGACACGAACCAACCATGAATCCCTTCGTCCCGATCATACCAATATTCTACATATACTACCGGAACAGGCACGGACGCGTACGGCGCAGAAGGTAAGCCAGACACCAACCACAAAACACATACAACACGTACACAACACATCACACACACACACAGGGATGCAGAATATACTTACACCAGCAACAGCAGCACCAAAGGGGCGGGATGCCCATCACCAATGCCACATATGCACACAGGGGCCTGAATGCGCATCACCACCCCTACCCAGGGGGCAGGATGCCTACCACCACTACCACCCTTACCCAGGGGGGCTGGATGCCTACCACTACTACCACCCTTACCCAGGGGGGCTGGATGCCTACCACTACTACCACCCTCACCCAGGGTGGGCTGGATGCCTACCACTACTACCACCCTCACCAAGGGGGCAGGATGCCTACCACTACTACCACCCTTAGCCAGGGGGCAGGATGCCTACCACTACTACCACTCTCACCCAGGGGGGCAGGATGCCTACCACTACTACCACCCTCACCCAGGGTGGGCTGGATGCCTACCACTAGTACCACCCTCACCCAGGGGGGCAGGATGCCTACCACTACTACCACCCTCACCCAGGGTGGGCTGGATGCCTACCACTAGTACCACCCTCACCCAGGGGGCAGGATGCCTACCACTACTACCACCCTCACCCAGGGGGCAGGATGCCTACCACTACTACCACCCTCACCCAGGGGGGCTGGATGCCTACCACTAGTACCACCCTCACCCAGGGGGGCAGGATGCCTACCACTACTACCACCCTCACCCAGGGGGGCAGGATGCCTACCACTACTACCACCCTTACCCAGGGTGGGCTGGATGCCTACCACTAGTACCACCCTCACCCAGGGGGGCAGGATGCCTACCACTACTACCACCCTCACCCAGGGGGGCTGGATGCCTACCACTAGTACCACCCTCACCCAGGGGGGCAGGATGCCTACCACTACTACCACCCTCACCCAGGGGGCAGGATGCCTACCACTACTACCACCCTTAGCCAGGGGGGCAGGATGCCTACCACTACTACCACCCTCACCCAGGGGGGCAGGATGCCTACCACTACTACCACCCTCACCCAGGGGGGCAGAATGCCTACCACTACCACCACCCTTAGCCGGGGGGCTGGATGCCTACCACTACTACCACCCTCACCCAGGGTGGGCTGGATGCCTACCACTAGTACCACCCTCACCCAGGGGGGCAGGATGCCTACCACTACTACCACCCTCACCCAGGGGGGCAGGATGCCTACCACTACTACCACCCTCACCCAGGGGGGCAGGATGCCTACCACTACTACCACCATCACCCAGGGTGGGCTGGATGCCTACCACTAGTACCACCCTCACCCAGGGGGCAGGATGCCTACCACTACTACCACCCTCACCCAGGGGGGCAGGATGCCTACCACTACCACCACCCTTAGCCGGGGGGGCTGGATGCCTACCACTACTACCACCCTCACCCAGGGTGGGCTGGATGCCTACCACTAGTACCACCCTCACCCAGGGGGGGGCAGGATGCCTACCACTACTACCACCCTCACCCAGGGGGGGCAGGATGCCTACCACTACTACCACCCTCACCCAGGGGGGGCAGGATGCCTACCACTACTACCACCATCACCCAGGGTGGGCTGGATGCCTACCACTAGTACCACCCTCACCCAGGGGGGCAGGATGCCTACCACTACTACCACCCTCACCCAGGGGGGCAGGATGCCTACCACTACTACCACCCTCACCCAGGGGGGCACGATGCCTACCACTACTACCACCCTCACCCAGGGTGGGCTGGATGCCTACCACTAGTACCACCCTCACCCAGGGGGGCAGGATGCCTACCACTACTACCACCCTCACCCAGGGGGCAGGATGCCTACCACTACTACCACCCTTAGCCAGGGGGCAGGATGCCTACCACTACTACCACCCTCACCCAGGGGGGCAGGATGCCTACCACTACTACCACCCTTAGCCAGGGGGCAGGATGCCTACCACTACTACCACCCTCACCCAGGGGGGCAGGATGCCTACCACTACTACCACCCTCACCCAGGGGGGCAGGATGCCTACCACTACTACCACCCTCACCCAGGGTGGGCTGGATGCCTACCACTAGTACCACCCTCACCCAGGGGGACAGGATGCCTACCACTACTACCACTCTCACCCAGGGGGGCAGGATGCCTACCACTACTACCACCCTCACCCAGGGGGGCAGGATGCCTACCACCACTACCACCCCCACCCATAGGATGGACAATGCATGACACAACCAGCACACCACAACCTAGGGAATGCAAGAAGAAGACATCCCCCAACACCATGACAAGCGCGTGTAGACTGTGTCAAATGCCTACAACACCGAACATGACTTCGAACATACAATGTGACCCCCTAGCACATGTGCCACACAAATATGTGTGTGGCACACACAACGCAAGCAGGCCATGACCATTGTGGCAATGGGGTCCAAACCCCCATCATCACAGTGACCAAAAGGCAAGTGTGGGGTCCATAGCTGCAGCACATTTTGAACATTGTGGCAATGGGGTCCAAACCCCCATCATCACAGTGACCAGAAGGTAAGTGTGGGGTCCATAGCTGCAGCACATTTTGAACATTGTGGCAATGGGGTCCAAACCCCCATCAT
Source organism: Calotriton arnoldi (assembly GCA_963921515.1). NCBI lineage: Eukaryota > Metazoa > Chordata > Amphibia > Caudata > Salamandridae > Calotriton > Calotriton arnoldi. The sequence continues at coordinate 502,025 of CAWUFW010004604.1, read as the reverse complement.
CACAGTGACCAAAAGGTAAGTGTGGGGTCCATAGCTGCAGCACATTTTGAACATTGTGGCAATGGGGTCCAAACACCCATCATCACAGTGACCAAAAGGTAAGTGTGGGGTCCATAGCTGCAGCACATTTTGAACATTGTGGCAATGGGGTCCAAACCCCCATCATCACAGTGACCAAAAGGCAAGTGTGGGGTCCATAGCTGCAGCACATTTTGAACATTGTGGCAATGGGGTCCAAACCCCCATCATCACAGTGACCAAAAGGCAAGTGTGGGGTCCATAGCTGCAGCACATTTTGAACATTGTGGCAATGGGGTCCAAACCCCCATCATCACAGTGACCAAAAGGTAAGTGTGGGGTCCATAGCTGCAGCACATTTTGAACATTGTGGCAATGGGGTCCAAACCCCCATCATCACAGTGACCAAAAGGTAAGTGTTGACAAAGTAAGAGGTGCAACTGCCAAACTGCATGGATGATTCCTGGTCACAGAACAACAAACACATCAGTGGCAAAGTAGTGTATGTGTCCCATTGCAACATAAATTGGGGGAGCCAAATCCTGCAGTGCAAATAAGACATAACTTTGGCCATGTGCAGACAAACAACACCCATGGGGGCTGACACCGTCAACAATCATCAATGACACAATGACAGAAGTGACCATCCGAATGCAGACCCACATATTTGCACCAATGGGCACACTCATGCAGATACCCTGTGGAGACTGCAGATGTGAGGTGAACAGATACCATACCATGGCAGCAATGGGACACACAATCAACAATTAGCACCAAATGAGGGCTCCCGGCCCATCAGCCTGGTCATGGAAGTGCCAACGGAATCATCAGCACAGATCCAACACACTTGTATAGCAATGTTGCACTGACAACACAGATGAGTCCTTCCCCATTGATGCCCAAACCTGCCTGTTCACTGGAGATGGCCACACGGTCAGGGAAGTAGACGAATAGAACAATGGCAGGCACAACAGATGTGCAGGGGTGGAAGCCACAGATGTGAAATTGCCAATCTAAGTAGGAAATCCCATTGCCAAATACTGAACACATGACACCCTCAGATGCTGCTATGGATGACATGGATACACCACAGGATAGGACACATTCCCCCTGGACCACATGGGTTCCTGCACAGTAACACTTCATTATCATGAGACCAAATATCACCATCACTGCAGCAAGGGCATGGTTAGCATCATCAACATCATGTACATCAGAAGCAAAAGCACTAGAGAACAGAAAGTTGCTTTATTCAGCATATGTGGCATTAAAAGTAGAAGTCCGGTAGAACATAAACAAAGGCCAATGGCCAGTCCATCAACAAAGTCACAAGTGGGTGACAGTGGCAGATGCCACCCTACACATGCCTGCACAAAACCAGGGACAATCCACTAGGAGGGGCAACCGGGGGGTAGGCCAGGCACCGCAGGGACAGGATCAGGGCTCACCAGGAGGAAGCAGGGCAGGGGTGGTGGGTGCTGAAGAGCCACTTACAACTGCAGTGGAGGTGTCTGACATGGTGTGTGCCAGCACAACTGGGGGCATGGCTCAGATGTTGTGGGTGCCGGCACGACTGCAGTGGACCCTGCAGATGGAGTGGACAGGTCCGCCACTGCAGTGCCCAAGTCAGACAGGGTGGTAGTGGACTCCACTGCAGTGCCTACCACCAGGGGAGGAGAATGGGGAACAGGCAAGGTGGGCTGGACAGAGGGAGAGGACACCCTCACCACATCAGTGGCACAGACAAGCGCAGCGGGGGGTGTGGTGCCGGGAGAGCAAGTGGCAGGGGGAGAAGGCCGGAGCCTCTTGGGGATGGTCTATCTGTGGGTGGGGGAACCTGGGGCATGGTGTGGTGGGGGCACCTGTGGAGTGGGGGCCTGAGGGATGGAGGAAGGAGACCTGGTGCTTGAGCTGCAGGGCGGCGGCGGGGTCTTGCTCTTAGCACTCCGGGGGACTTGCGGGTGGGGGCCTCAGTCTGTCTGCGCCTGGGGAGGGTGTCCGGGGGCGAGGGGCACTCTGCTCCGTGTGGGGGGCTTCCTCTTCCCCCTGGATGCTGGGGCAGCTGGATCGGAGGGGAAGAGGCCGAGGTCACTGAGGAAGAGGCGCTGGGTCTTTGGGGTTGCAGGTGAGGCAAGGGAGGGTGCTTTGGAGGGAGAGGCAACTGAGGCCTGTGCAGTGCCCGTGGATGCGTGTGTGTGTACCAGGGCCCCATCCCCTGTGAGTCTGGTTTCAGTCCCCTGACTGTGCGTGCGTGTGCGTTTAGTTTGTGGCGTGTGTGTCTGTGTGCTGGATGTGTGTGTGCTGGTGTGTGCCTGTGACGGTGTGTGTGTGCTTGGGACGGGTAAGGTGCTGGGGAGTGTGGATGGAGCAGAGGCAGGAGGGGTGAGGGACTGTCTGAGGAGGGACACTGCTGCCGTCAGGGAGGAGTCCATGGACCTGTTGCCCCTCTGTAGGTCAGACATGCCCGATGAGATGCCCTCCATGAACGACACCAGCTGAGACCACAGTGCGGTGTGCGCATGGAGGACACTCAGCATGGCTGTCTGCCCTACATGGAGCTGGCGAAGGAGGTACACATACTCCCCACTCAGGGCAGCAGGGGACACAGGGGCAGGGGGTGCGGTGCCTGGGCCAAAGGAGACACGCTCCCGAACATGGGAGCCTCCACGGACCTGGGGAATGGGAGCCGATGGGAGGGCGGTGGTGGTGCTGGTGGTGGCGGGGACAGCAACACTAGCTGGGGTGTGGTGGCTGCTGACACCCGCCTCCACAAGGAGTCATCTTCCGAGTTGCTCTGGTCCTCAGCTGAGGTGGATGGTGCTGAGGACTCCTCGGTGTGGCTCCCCTCGCCCTCCGTGCCACTGGGTCCCTCCGACCACTCCTCGGCTGCTGACCCAGTCTGGCTCTCTGGCTCCTCCTGGTCCGTGGAGCTGTCCCCTTCCGGAGCCGTGGATGTATCTGCAAACAATGGGGAAACAGACAGACATCAGTCACCTGCCCCAAACGCACACACCACTGTGAGCACAGCACATTACAGAGCAAGCCCTGGCATCATTAGTTGTACATTGCTAAAAGTGCCCTAACTGAACAGGAGAAGCCAATTGTCAGTCTGATGCCAAGCATGGCACTCACATCCCACATGGCCTTGCACCCATCTGTCTGGTGTCTGTTGGATTGCAACACCCCAGTGTGGACACATGCACCAAGTACACAGTAGTTGGACAGTGCAGAGGACACGGTGTGGACACATCACAGCTCTTGCCACTGAGTCAGTACAGGTTTCCGGATGAAAGGGATGCCCAGAGTCAAATAGGAAATGCATGTGATGCATACCAGCGACAGACACCATGATGCACCCATGTCCTGATAGCCAGCGCCACTATGGTGTGCATGTAGCACATGTCACTCCCCTGCAGGACCACCAATAAGTTGACACATGCCATGGCAGAGGCATGACTGCTAAGTCATACATCACTGTCTCAGTGATGTATGACTTGGCAGCCAGACAACAACACTATGCACTGTGTCACAATAGTAGGTCATGGGGAATGCAAGTCCTGGAGCTGCACAAGTGCACATGTACATCCCCCACACAACACATCATCTTAACCCTCATCTGTCCAGGTCACACCTATTGGACATATGGGAGACCTGTGACACTACCCTCGGAACCTGAGCCCCTCACAATTTGCTGTGAATGGGGAACAGCTGCCTGAACTTCACATTCGCATACCCCAGTCTGCACGGGCAGCTGATCAAACACCTATGTGACACACAAGTATCGTCTCCTATGGTCACATCTCCAGGGGCATGCTGAGCCCCTACCAAGAAACACCCCAGCAGTCCTGGCAACTAATCCACAGCACACTGACACAGAGGCAGACACCTGAGGGGTCAAATCACTGTGCACAATGTGTCAGCTGATACACGGGAGTGGGAGTACAGAGTGCATTGCATGGCCTGGAGTAGGCATGACTGTCCTGCTCCACATGAATGAGGGATGTGCCCTGGACAGTGGATAGCTGGCTATGTATGTGTGACACACGTAATCTGCACACTCCTGGGGCCCAAACATTGTTCCCACCCACTGCATGGGCGTGTGCCACATACCCCAGGCACATGTGGTGGCTCAGCTCAGCAAGTGGACCGCATATCAAAGCAACACGCAGATCACATGTCCAAACCCAGGCGTTGTGTGAACAATGGACCCACCCATGATGCCCACAACAGAGTTAGGAAACAGATGCTGTCCCCCACCTTTAGTGAAGCAAACTGCAAGGACACAGTCCCAAGTGACACAATTCCCTGAATGTAAGGGCCACACCTGGGTATCAGATGAGCAGTGGGCAGTGCACAATAGAGGGACATGGCTCCTGGACAACATGACTGCTGCACTGTGGCAGTTGAACCAGGCCAGAGGAGGGCACAAAGCATGTAATACAGAGTTCACAGTGCAGTCTTTGACTCACCCCTCCTTGCTGCTGTCTGGCCTTCAGCTGCCCATCCAGGTCTGGAAACACCACCGCCAGGATCTGGAGCATGTGGGGGTCAGGGTCCGTGTTCCGCCCCTCCTGCGAGGAGGCGACAGCTTCAGCTGGACCCGTGCAATCCTCCGGGTCCAGCCCCGAAGGTCCTGCCACCTCTTCTGGCAGTTGCGGATCCGGCGCTTGTAGACCCCCACGGACCGGACAGCCCGGACGATGTCCTTCCAGATTTCCTGCTTCCGATGGGCATTAACCTGTCAGGATGACAAAGTGAAAAGGCCATTACCACACATGCAACATATCCGTGCATGACACAGTTGTATATACATGTCTCAATCACAGGGGCACATGATGTACACAGGCAGTGCAAAGCTGACCATGGACAGTTTGCCAGACGTCACTACATGGTATCATTGCATGGGAAGTAAAACCATGTTCAAATGCTCTGTCACTGCACCATACCTGTCCAGTGCAAGTCACTACACACTATGGGGGGTGACAACTACTCAGTGAGCCTGCTAGCCAGTGGCGTGCAGACTCTCAGCCTTGCTAGTCACACAAAATGCACATTCAGAAAGGCAGTGCACAGAACACTCACCTGCTCCCCTGGTGTCCCATACAGCTTGCTGTACTGTGGAAGTAGGCTGTCCAGCAGGGCCTGGTTCTCTTCAAGGCTGAAGGCTGGGGCTCTCTCCACAGTACGTGCCATTGCAGGGTCCAGAGGGGCAGAGACAGCAGCAGTGCAGTGGCAGATGTCGTCCTGGAGCATGTAGTGCAGGCAAGTGAGCTCTCAGGGGAACAGCCAGCAATATATATGTGCTGGAGAGGCAGATACTGTCCCTTGTGTCCAAAGTGATAGGCCCAAGTCGTTTGCATCTTCTGAATCTGGCCAATCCATGGAATAGCAGCACCAAAACACGCCCACAGCATCCTTCAAATCCTCAACTTCATGACATACATGATTTTGCAACATTGTTGTGGGTGACCAACTGAATTTACAGCAACCGACTCGTTCGAAATTCGAAAACGCGTCCGTTGCCAGGCAAGCCCATTGTCAATGGAGTGCGCACCGATCGGTCCATTGCGGTACAACGCGCACAGGGGTACAACGCGTACCCGCACATTGAATGCAATGGGCCGGCCGGAGGCACCGATCGGTCCATTGCAGTTCAACGCGCACAGGGGTACAACGCGTACCCGCACACATTGAATGCAATGGGCCGGCCGGAGGCACCGATCGGTCCATTGCAGTTCAACGCGCACAGGGGTACAACGCGTACCCGCACACATTGAATGCAATGGGCCGGCCGGAGGCACCGATCGGTCCATTGCGGTACAACGCGCACAGGGGTACAACGCGTACCCGCACACATTGAATACAATGGGCCGGCCGGAGGCACCGATCGGTCCATTGCAGTTCAACGCGCACAGGGGTACAACGCGTACCCGCACACATTGAATGCAATGGGCCGGCCGGAGGCACCAATCGGTCCATTGCAGTTCAACGCGCACAGGGGTACAACGCGTACCGCACACATTGAATGCAATGGGCCGGCCGGAGGCACCGATCGGTCCATTGCAGTTCAACGCGCACAGGGGTACAACGCGTACCCGCACACATTGAATGCAATGGGCCGGCCGGAGGCACCGATCGGTCCATTGCAGTTCAACGCGCACAGGGGTACAACGCGTACCCGCACACATTGAATGCAATGGGCCGGCCGGAGGCACCGATCGGTCCATTGCGGTATAACGCGCACAGGGGTACAATGCGTACCCGCACACATTGAATGCAATGGGCCGGCCGGAGGCACCGATCGGTCCATTGCAGTTCAACGCGCACAGGGGTACAACGCGTACCCGCACACATTGAATGCAATGGGCCGGCCAGAGGCACCGATCGGTCCATTGCAGTTCAACGCGCACAGGGGTACAACGCGTACCCGCACACATTGAATGCAATGGGCCGGCCGGAGGCACCGATCGGTCCATTGTGGTACAACGCATCACTGTACATGTGACTGGCATATGTCAGCATGCCTGTCTCAGATGGACATATGCCAGCCACAGATAGCTCCCAGGGAGTGAGGGGCACACCTACATCACGACAGCCTGTCCAAACTTTATCATAAGGCATGTAAGGATGCATTTCCTATTGTGTGTATGTTGGTGTACATGTTGTCCTGTGGGTGTCACCTGTGGGCAGCCACCCCAGGCTGTGCACGTGTTCATGGGGACAGGATCCTGGGTGTTACGTGTACATGACCACTGTGATGTGCAACTGTTCATATCTGTGCATGTGCCATGGTCACATTTCACAGTGGTGTATGTGTATGTCATGTCACATACCCCGTGAGTCCCATGTGGGACGGTATGTTTGAGCCAGGGTGTCCCAGTGGCACAATAGTGATGGTCCTCCACAGTCTTTGTGCATGTAGTGTTTACAATGTCTCTGATTTCATGTGCACAATGGGAGACAGTCTCCACATCCACGTTGTGTGTGCATGGACTCTGATGTTGTGCGTGTGTGTCACAGACGTCCATGTCTGTCCTGCCGTGGCAAGTGGGGCCACTAACTGTGGGGGTCATGGTTGTTTTGCTGTGGTGTATACATGATACTCCATGTAATGCCAGTGTCCATGTGGCATTACAGGGTCCCTGGGAATGTACCTGTCGTTGAGCTGTGGTGCCTGGGGCACATCTGTCCTCACATGTCACTGTGGGGGTTATTGTGACACGGCAGCAGGAGATGGGAACTGTGACACGGCCTCATGATATCCAATGGGCCAACCTGGGACTAATTGATGCCACCTGTTGGACCGTGTTGACAGATGTTGGCCATGTATGTACCATACATGTCCTTCCGGTACTGCACACTTCATGTAGTTGTGCCTCATAATGATGTATGTTGGGATCTTGAGTGTGTTCAATGCCGCATATGTGGGGTGACTGACAATCTTGCTTACTTCTCCTCTGCACTGCAGGGCTCCTGCTGTCCATCGGCCATTCCCAGACCTGGCAACGATGGTGGAACGGGACAGCATCCGACGGTACCGCTTCACCAGGCAGCTGATTGAGGATTTGGCAGTGCAGTTGTCCCCACATTTGCAGCCTGGCCGGCCGTATCCTACAGCGCTGACCCCCAAGGTGAAGGTGATGGCAGCCCTACACTTCTTTGCCACTGGTACCTTCCAACATACTGTGGCGACTGCTGGTGGGATGTCACAGACCATGTTCAGCCGTGTGCTCCGCGATGTTTTGGCGGCAATGTTGCTCTTCCTGAACCGGTACATCTATTTCCCTAGACTGCGACGACTCACTGACGTGAAGAGTGACTTTTATGCCCTGGGGAGGATGCCGCATGTAATTGGCTCCATATGATGGGACACATGTGGCTTTGGTACCACCACAGGCCCAGGAGCAGGCCTACAGGAACCGCAAGCACTACCACTCGGTCAATGCACTGGTGGTGTGTCTTGCAGACATGACCATCACACACGTGTGTGCCCGTTTCCCTGGTTCAGCACACGATGCCTTTGTGATGAGGAGTAGTCGCATCCCCAGGATGATGGCACAGATGCAGAACCAGCGTGCCTGGCTTGTCGGTGTGTACTGACTTTGTGCCATTGTGTGTGATCTGATCTGTAGTATTCCGCCCACTTTTCCAAGTCAGCTAATGTGCACTTGTCTGTCCGTAGGTGACTCGGGATACCCCAACATGCCGTGGTTGCTGACACCCCTCAGGAACCCTGTGACACCAGCCCAGATGCGCTACAATGAGGCACATGGTCGGACCAGGAGAGTGATTGAGCGGACCTTTGGTCTCCTGAAGAGCCGCTTCCGCTGCCTGGACAAGACCGGAGGGTCCCTCCCATATGCCCCTGCGAAAGTGTGCAAGATTATCATCGTCTGCTGCATGCTCCACAACCTGGCAGTGCGGAAGGAGTTGCCTCTCATCCAGGATGACAATGACCAACATCCGCCACCTGTGGAGGATCCTGGCCTGGACCACGATGCCAGTGACGATGATGATGATGATGGTGATGGTGAAGGTGATGTCCGCACACAGCTCATCACCAACTTCTTTAGCTGAATGTGAGTATCCTGAGGTGTCATGTCAATGATGTGAGTTGGCATGATGTGTGGGTGGTGCTCTGGTGCTGTTGGAGTGTGTCCATGGGCTACTTGACTGGATGTGTGTTGCGATGTGTGGTGACAGGTGGGCTGTACTCCCCAACAGTGTTGACATGCTAACTTGGTTCTGGGTGGGTATCTTGTAACATGTATTGTGCATGAGTTTTGCTGTTCTGTCCTGTACTCCATTGCTTTTGACTGTGTGTCATTTCTGTCCTTCACAGGGTACTTTCAGATTCGTTTGGTCAACTGTGTCCACCGACGGCGTGATTGCACATCCAGGCTGGTAGCTGTTGTGTCCCTACAGGTGATGTGCGCCACACCCATGGACTTCCTTCCGTCTACAGTTGTTGACTGTGTGCCCGCTGCCAGGTGGGGTTACCTTGCATCTGTAGTGGTTACGGCATGTTGCAACTGTGTAATAAACCTGTGCTTCACTTTGTGATGTGCGTTGTCTGTGGTCACACATTTGACTGCCATTTGCTTACTGCACCTGTGGGCTACTTGACTACAACTGGGAATGGGTGTGGTGTCTGTGCATTGCACCGTCTTCCCTGGCAACATCAGTGTAGGCAATGAGTCAGATGGACTAGGTGTGTATGTGTTGTGTAGCCCTGGTGGTGTGTCTCCCTCATGTGTGTCACGTTGCCTGTACTCACATGCCTGTGTTGTCCTTGCTGTTGCAGTTCGCATACACAGTGTAATTTTGCAGTTCATCATCCCCATAACAGCACCCACGTTGGAATCACGACAGAGGCAAGTATGGTGTATTAGTGTGTTTATTGTGATACATTTGTGTTAATAGTGCATAGGATGGGTTGTGCTGTACATAAATCTTGCAATCCCAAGTTCCTAGGTGAATTGAAAGTCCTGGTAGACAGGATCCCCAGTATCGGGGCCACAGTTGTCTGACACATTGGTCCAACTTGTACTCCCCATGCAATGTGTGGGAGTAGTGTTGCCGTCAACAGGGTGAACAGTCTGTGCACAAAGGCGAACATCCAGAACAGGTTCAGGCTTCCTGGGAGTTGCGCTTGGCCATCGGCCTCTCACTTTTCCCTCCTCGGACGACCCCTCTTCTTGGGGGGGGGCCCCTCAAGTACAGGCTGCTGCGGTGCAGGGGACTCTCCGCCAGAGTCCTCCTCCTCCCTCCCTGTGGCAGTTGCAGTTTGTTCGGCACCAGATGTTGTTGGCACACAGGGAGGTGTGGACTGGTTGCTGTTCATCTGGCGGAGGCATTGTAAAATGTCCCTGTGCACCGCCGTCATCTCATGCAGTGCATCCCACTTGGACTCCACGCGGGACATGTGTGAGTCCACACGGGACATGTGTGACTCCACGTGGGACATGTGGGAGTCCAAGCGGGCATGATGGGCAGCCTGCTGCTGTTTAATGTCTCTGAGGAGCCCCACTACCTGGCTGAGGTCTCCGGTGCTGGACTGGTACGCATCAGCTATGCGTACCAGTTGTGGGTCATCATGCACACCAGCAACGTCTGCAAGCAGCGACCTCTGTCTCCCACCCCTCCCACCACCCCTGCTGACATGTGCAGTGTGTGCAGTGGCACGCACAGATAACCCTGGTCCACCTTGGGGGTTGGTGGTGGTGGTGGTGTCCATGGCCCCAGGTTGGTCCAGGGTCACTGTGCTGGTGTTGCTCCTTGTTCTGTCCATGTCGGCAGGGATGGTATTCGTGGTGACAGTCGTTGGCGGGGTGGGTGCAGGGGTGCAGCTGGTGGTCCTGCTGGTGCTGCAGCTGGTGGTCCTGCTGGTGCTGCATGTTGACTTGCACCGGATGTGCCAGGTTGTTCTTCATCGTCCGAGGAGGACAGAGGCTGTACGACGCCAGTGAGCTCGGCATCCTCTTGAGCCTGGGACTGGGACTCCTCAGCGTCTGCTGCTGTGTCCCCATCATCACCTGTTTTTGGGAGACACAAACAATGTATGTTATGTTTCTGCAGGCATCAATGGTTGACACACATGACAGTTGTGACTGTGCCTCTGGGTGCGGGCCTGTACATTGCATTGTCCTAAGTCGTCACAGTCAGGGGTTGATATTGGTGTGGCACATTGTCCTGCATTATTTGGGCATTTCTATGTATTTTCTGGGGTGTGAACATGGTCTGCATTGGTTGTGTTTGGTTGACAGCCGGCCCTCCTTCCCACCCACCCAGCCAGTCAGTTATCCCACCATGGAACGTGCTTGCGTTGCAGGGAGTGTAAGTTGTCTCTCAGGATGTCAGTCAGTGGTGTCCTGCTGTTTGTTGGTGCACAGTTGCCAGCAGGGCCTTGTGCTCCCCACAGCAGTAGCCAGTGTCAGCCATCTTGTGAGTCCTTCTCCACTCCCTGTGATGTGAGCATGGTTCAGGGTGGTGTTGATGGGACAGTTGTGAGGGTGAGCTATGTCTGTGACTACGACTCCCATCATGCCATTGCCTCCATCCCACTTCCCAGCATTCCCATACTTACTTGCATTTGTGTGGAGTTCAGTGTGTGTGGGTGTGAGAGCAATGGCAAGATGGCTGACAGTGGTGTCCTGCTGTTGGTTGGTGTGCAGTACCCAGCATGCCCTTGTGCTCCCCACGACACAGCAACAGTGTCAGACATCTTTGATGGGCCTTTCCACTCTCTGTGGGATGTGCATGCGTGAGTGTGAGCTTGCTGGGCCATGTGGTGGGGGATGTAGAGCTGTGACTACGACTCCCATCATGCTATTGCCTCCTCCCCCTTCCCAGCATGCCCATGCTTCCTTCCTTTTGACTCTGCTTCCCTGTGGGGTGGGCTGGCTGTGCTGACAGGATGGCTGGGAGTGTTGTCCTGGCAGTTGTTTGGCTAGAGGTCCCAAGAGTGGCCCTGTGCTTCACACAACATAACCCAAGGTGGTGGTTCTTTGTGGGATCTTGTGTTAGGATGGGGGCATTGCATTCTACCAGGTGGGTACTGTGGAGTTTGTGTTGGGGTGTGTGTGAGGGGAGGTGCTTGTGACTATGGTTAGTGCTGCAAGTCCTCCTTCCCACCCAGCCAGCCAGCCAGTTATCCCACCATGGAACGTGCTTGCATTGCAGGGAGTGTAAGTTGTCTCTCAGGATGTCAGTCAGTGGTGTCCTGCTGTTTGTTGGTGCACAGTTGCCAGCAGGGCCTTGTGCTCCCCACAGCAGTAGCCAGTGTCAGCCATCTTGTGAGTCCTTCTCCACTTCCTGTGATGTGAGCATGGTTCAGGGTGGTGTTGATGGGACAGTTGTGGGGGTGACCAATATCAGTGACTACGACTCCCATCATGCTATTGCCTCCACCCCCTTCCCAGCATGCCCATGCTTCCTTCCTTTTGATTCTGCTTCCCTGTGGGGTGGGCTGGCTGTGCTGACAGGATGGCTGGGAGTGTTGTCCTGGCAGTTGTTTGGCTAAGAGTCCCAAGAGTGTCCCTGTGCTTCACACAACATAACCCAGGGTGGTGGTTCTTTGTGGGATCTTGTGTTAGGATGGGGGGCATTGCATTCTACCAGGTGGGTTCTGTGGAGTTTGTGTTGGGGGGTGTGAGGGGAGGTGCTTGTGACTATGGTCAGTGCTGCAAGTCCCCCTTCCCACCCAGCTAGCCAGATATCCCACCATGGAACGTGCTTGCATTGCAGGGAGTGTAAGTTGTCTCTCAGGATGTCAGTCAGTGGTGTCCTGCTGTTTGTTGGTGCACAGTTGCCAGCAGGGCCTTGTGCTCCCCACAGCAGTAGCCAGTGTCAGCCATCTTGTGAGTCCTTCTCCACTCCCTGTGATGTGCGCATGGTTCATGGTGGTGTTGATGGGACAGTTGTGGGGGGCAATATGTGTGACTGCGACTCCCATGATGCTATTGGCTACACTGACTTGGCCAGCATACACAGAATTCCTTCCTTTGAGTGGTCTTCACTGTGTGTTGGTGTTGTTGTGGTGGCTACATGTGTGGATGTGTTTGTTAGTTCTATTTGTGCCACTGCCTAGCTGTAGTTGTAGTTGTGTTTGTACATGTGTTGGCACAGTTGGATGTGACTTTTTTGATGGCATGTGTTGTGTTTATCTGACTGACATACACATTTTGGGATGATTCTGTTCTGGTTGCTGTGTAATTGCTATGAGTGCATGGTTTGACTCTCCCCTTGACAGTGATGTGTGTGTTTTGTGGCAATATATTGTGTACATTTGTTGTGTACTCACCAGGCTCTGAGATGTCCTCTAGTCCATATACGCTCACTGGTGGAAGGATGGCCCGCATCTTCTCCTCCCAGGGCCTGAGGTATATTGGCTTGGCAGGGGGGCCACTGCCGGTGTGTTGGCTGTTGATGTAGTCTTTCGTCAGCATTTTCCGTACCCTCCTGCGCACGTCATACCACCTGTTCTGGATGTCGGTCTTTGTGCGCCGACATGGTGATTGGGCGTTCACCCTGTTGATGATCCTCTCCCACATCTTGGTTTTCTGCGACATGGGGGTCTGTTGGACCAGTGTGCCAAACAGCTGTGGCTCCACCCTGAGGATCTCGTCTACCATGACTTCCAATTCACTATCTAGGAACTTGGGATTCTTCTTGGGGGGCATGGTGATGGGTGGTGATGGTGGGTGATGTGTGTGTTGGTGTGCAGGTGAGGGTGTGTGAGTGTGTGTTTTGCTGGGTGTATGTGAGGTAGGTATTTGTTGGTGTGCTGATGGTGTGTGGCTTGTGTGAGGGATGAGCTGTGGGTGTGTGGTTGCTTTCTCTTGGGTGCTGGCAGTGGAATGGCATTTGCAAAGGCTCATGGTAGTGATTTGTGTCCTTTATATAGGTGGAGTTGTGGGTGTGTCTTTGTTCTCTGTCCCCACCCCCCAGTATTTATTGGCTTGGTAATTGCTTGTTTGGCCTTTTTTTGGGTGATTTTTCCTTTGTGCTGTTTGTGTATGTTGGAAACGTTCTTGTGACCGAGTCGGACCCTGCATTGGTCTCGTACGGTGTTCTCCGTTTCGTTCACGCTGTGTTTGTGCAGTTTTCTATGCTGCGTACGCGTCGGTCGCGGTGTATTGTGTTGCTTCGGCTCGGTTTTGTATGCGTGTCGGTCGTACGGCTTGTCCTCCGTCCGACTCGGTCGTGGTTTTCGCGCCTTGCATCGTACTTTGCGGTTTGGAGTTCGCGTGTACGTTTCGGTCGGATTTGTTCCGGGTGCGTGTCGGTCGGTTGGATTCGCGTGTTTTTCCGGCCGGATTGCTGTTTTCCGTGCGGCTCGGTCGGTCGACTTGGTTTCGGTACGTGTCGGTCGGATTTTTCGCGCCTTGCATCGTACTTGGCGTGTCGTGCGCCACGTGTACGTGTCGGTCGGTATTTTTTCCGGATCCGAGTCGGTCGGTGCTTTTTCCGGCCCGAATCGGAATCGACCCCTAAGTCTAATGCAAGAGCTTCCAGGGGAAAAATAAAATTCAGGCCTACAGAAATCAGCCAACTTAAGAAATGGCACAAAGGCCTCATGAAATTACACATATAAAGTGAACATTATTACTGAGCCCATCTAATTTAACATGTTACATAAGCACATCAAGTTTGTGAATAATTGTTGGCAGCATGTACGAATTCTGCACATTAATGTTTTCAGGTTAACACACGTAGTTGCAACGTTAATGTCTCCATCTTTACATTGAAAATGTCCCTAACACATCACCTTTCATGTTATTATATTTTATGTTCTAATGTCCTAAGTTAATATAATAAGGATTATATGTAGGTGCGGACTACCCATGATTATGATGCACCCCTATGAATGAAAGAGCAAAAATTGCGCTCTAACAGTCCCCCCTTTGATGTCAAGTGTCATCACACCCACATTACAACTCCCTGTACAAAGAACCGACCTAAACAGACGTTGTAGCCAGGCTTCCCTGTTGAAACCTCTCTAAGTTGTTAAGATTCCCATAGTGACTGTCCTGCAGTCTTTCCATTCTCCTCTCTCGTTCTCTAAGAGAATTTTCAGCTCGTCTTGACTGATGCCACTTGTAAGCCTTCACTGTTCCAATCAACAAAATGACACAAACCACAACTATTACTATTGGCTTCAGTATATAACCAATGATTCCTTGTCCAAGGTTTGCAAACCAACTTCCAACCTTCCCAAACAATTTTCCAACTTTGCTCCAAACACCCTCAGTTGCCAAATCATGTATCTCATGATGTATCTCAGTGATGTTACTTATATACTTCCTCAGATCTTTACTATGGTCTGGGATATAAGTACAGCAATGTTGAACCCTCAGCATTTTACAGACTCCGCCCTCTTTTGCCAATAACACGTCTAAAGCAAGACCGTTTTGCATCATCATAGCTCTTATCGAGACCATCTCTCCATCTACCAGTAACAATGACTGAGCTGTATTGACTGTCAACTTATCTACTATAGTTGACAACCTTCTAATCTTGGCATCATGTAAGTCCATTCCAAAACTGGGTATCATTGCTCCACACATCTCCTACAATCTCTCCTGCACTGGTTCCATGTCTCTCTCTTTGCGGTTTCTTTCCTTCCAAACTCTTCAAATCCTCCACATGGTATATCTTAGGAAACACAACAGCCACATAACATGCCATACCAATTGTTCGGCAATCGGACATACGCATTTTTCCAACATACGAAATACACATTCGGCACCACTTGCACTGCATCCTGCAAAAACGTCTTTGAAGAATCAGTAGTGATGATGTGATCACACACACTCTGTCCCACAAATATGGTGTCATAATATGTCTGTACTTGTCTGTTGCAAAACTTTCCTTGCTGTTCCCAATCTAACGCTATTGGGCCATAACTTCCCTTGGCCTTGTGAGCTAACTCTTCCTTGGTCCATTCAAAATTTCCTTTTCTATTGTTAAGCTTAACCATTAATGACTTATGTCTATCATCTACTTGCTCCACAAATGTCTTTCTATGTTAGTTAACATGCAAGTTAGGTTATATCTATGAGCATAAGCTGTAGCTAATGTAACAGTAGGTACAAAATACTTTCCCATTCACTGTTCTTGTTTGTAATAATCGTATTTGTTCAGATGTTTGTAAGCTGGAACTACTGAAAGCACTAAATCATAATTTGAGAAATAATACTTGTAATGACCTTTTCCACAGAACATGCTTAGCAGCAAACAACAACTAATATCATACGTCAAGGGCAGATGATGATACCTGATACCCTCTTCAACTGATGCAGGCAATTGCATACACACATAACAATCTCTCACATCCATGGCATTCACATACTTATACAATAACTTCGCGTAAGCATTCAACGTAAAATCACCTTTGGACAAATCTACATGCAATAAGCGACTAGTCTGTTCTATCAAAGCACTGTCAGCTCCTAATGTACCTCCTTTTGTGCTAGGAGTGGTAGGTGTGGATGATCCATATACTCCATTAATTTCAGCTTAGTGGGAACCTATAATGGACATAACGATACTATAATTACTCCTACAATAAGTGTATCTATCATACATTTGTGCCTACGGTTCAAATTTCCAGACTCCATTTTCATCTAAGTTCGTATTGTGACTGTAAGAGGATTAATGCAAAGTCTCTTTCTCTGCCTCTAACTGTTGCACAATAAAGTTCACATGCAGTTTCTTGAAATCATGGAAACAGTTTCAGTTCATGGCATAATATTTAAGGGTGGGCGTAGTGTGCGTAGTGGGGCTACGCGGAGTGCCACGGAGGTCGAAACAATCTCTGCACACTCCGCACACTCCGCGTAGCCCCACTACGCGCCACCAGCCTCCCTCCCGCTCTATTAACAATTAAACTTAAAAGCTTGAAAAACAATGTAAAAGTAAGGAAAACGGCTTACCTTAGCTGCAGTATCCCGGGGCTCCCTCTTCCTCCTTCATCGCGACTTCTGCAGCAAAACTGCGCATGCGCGGGCCCGCGCATGCGCAGTTTTGATGAAGAAGTCGCGATGAAGGAGGGAGAGGGAGCATCAAAACTGCGCATGCGCAGTTTTGATTTTGAAGTCGCGATGAAGGCAGAAGAGGGAGCCCCAGGACGCCGCAGCTAAGGTAAGACGTTTCCCTTACTTTTAAATTGTTTTTGAAGCTTCTAATTTAATTGTTACTAGGGCGGGAGGGAGGCGGGGGCTGGTGGCAACTCCGCTCCTCCGCGGAGTGTGTGGGATGCTGCCTTCTCCGCCTACTCCGCGAAACGCGGAGTAGGCAACACTCCGCACATTCCGTGGGCGGAGCGGAGCTCTCCGCCCACCCCTAATAATAATTACAAAGCTTGGAAGACTTTCCTTGCCCTCTGTTCTCTTCTACGGAAGCGTCCCTAATTTTATTCTTCTTCCACTCGGGCCTAGGTTATCTTCTTAAGGCAAAGAATTTGTATTTACAGATCAAAGTTCAAATTACACCCCTTATGAGATCGGAGCCAATTTCTTCAAGGACACGCTGCAAAAGTTCAATGCAAAATGCTGCAATCTCCTGAGCTGGTGACTGATTCTCAAATGTTGGAAACGTGAGATCTTCCAAAATCAAGCTCCGTAAGCCACTCAGTCTCGGTGGCTATGGTGCAGTCAATGTCAATACTCCATTAGCTTCTACTCCAGGGACCAACAGTTCAATTTCACTTATCAGCACCGATGTCCCTTGCCTCACACTCCTGGAGCTCACTCTCCCTGGCATTTGTGAAAAGGTAAGTCCACTCTGGAGAGGCGTGTCTCTGACACAGTAGTCTCACTCTCCTCGACCTCCTCGTGCTCCCCTGGGCTTGTTCTGCATCACTTTGATCCGATTCAGATGATTCAGAAACGGGAGCAAGGTCTCTTTCCAGTGCAAGTCTCAGGTTCTGCCTTTTCTGTTTCACAGGCCACGATTCTCTTGCGACCTCAGTTTTCTTCTGTAGCACCTGACCACTCTCCACACCAGCCTCTTCAGCTGAGTCAGACTCTATACCACTCGCAAAGTTACCGTCTCCCTCAGAGCCTTTACCTGAGCCTTGTGTAGAGTGACTTCCCTCAGTTCGACCTGGTGGGTATCCAGCCTCATCAGGAACCCAAACAGCTTGGCTTGCCCTCTCCACTGGTCTTGCAACCACGGATGGGGTCTCTTCAGGGAGAGGAGCTGTTTCTTCTGATGGCCCTTAACTCTGCGGGTATGAGAGGCGTGTATCCCGATCGGCAAACCTCCACACTTCACAGCAGTGTTCGTCACCAAGATCACCTGGTACGGACCTCGCCAATGTGCATTCAAGACATTTCTTCCTCACATGTTTTCGGACCGGGACCCAGTCCCCCGGGCCCACGTCATGGTAGAGGTCTGTCAGGGTTGGTGCAGTCACAGCTTCAACCCGGTGAGACACAGAACGAACCACATCAGCCAATTCCTTGCAATAGTCAAGAACCAAATAATGATGTTAATTAGTGCTGTGGATGACCCTGCAGACAAGCGCATTGCCCTCCCCATGAGACTCCCATGTGGGGATAGCCCTGTCCTCCTGTCTGAAATGCTGCGCAAACTCATCAACACCAAAGGCAAGGCAGCAGGCCAGTTCATGGATGTCGAAGAGCACACCTTGGCTATTCCAATCTTTAGAGCTCCATTAATTTGCTCCACCATTCCTGATGCCTCTAGCCTGTAGCTAGAATGCAATCTCTGGTCAACATTCATGGCAGTACACAGCAGCTTCATGATCTCACTTTGAAAATGAGTTCCTCTATCCGACTCCAATGTAGTTGATAACCCAAAACCTTGGGATAAGCTCTCTTAGCAATAACGTAGCTACCGTGAGGCTATCACACCTTCCAGTCGGATATGCTTCCACCCACCATGAAAAGATGCCCACTACAACCAGAATGTATCTCAAACCATTGCATCTAGGCATCTCTACAAAATATAGCTGTATTCTGTTGAAAGGAACTCCCGACCTCCCAATGTCACTCAAAGCAACCACAATTTTTTTCCAGCATTCATCCGTTGACACGTAACACATCAATGGCACACTGCAACAGCAACCACACAAAATCTCGGGTTAAACCACTTCTGTCTGAACACTCGCACCATTGCACATCTTCCAATATGAAATGTTCCATGAATCTGTCTCTCCATAGGACTCAGCAAACAATCTGGCAACACTGCTCTGCCATCAGTTGAAACCCAAATGCCCTTTTCTCTTTTTCACAACCTGCTCTTATCCAACCAGCTTGTTCTTGATCTGACGCTTCTCCCTGCAGACGCCTGACCCCGTCCCAGGTGTCTGCGATGGCTAGCTTCATGCAGTGCTCAGTTCTTTCTGTGCTCTTGCTTGAATATTCCCCATTAAAAACACATGCATGAGTTGCACAAAAGCGTGCGACTTTGTCCGCGTACCTGTTTCCAACCGTCACAAAATCTTACCCCTTTCCATGGGCAGCGCATTTCACGACTGCCACTTCCTTTGGCCGCTGCAAGCCTTCCAACAGTTGTCTCACATACTCTCCATTCCTAATGGGAGATCCTGATGATGTTAGGGAACCCCCTCTGTGACCATAGCTGTCCGAAGTCATGAACCACACCAAAACTGTACTGACTGTCGGTATAGATGGTGACTTGGATTTGATCGAAGCAAGACATGCAATGATTTCAGCTACTTGTGCGGAATATACTCCTTGTAAACAAGCAGCTTTCACAACTCCAGAAATGGTATAAACAGCAAAAGCTGCTCTCAAGTAACACTCATGGTCTTGAAAGCATGAACCATCAACAAAAAGGACTTGATCAGAATCAGGCAGGGGTTCATCGACAATGTCGGGTCTCAGTTTGGTACAGAGTTCAGTCACATCCAGACATGGTCCTCACAATCTTTTCCATCAACATTTGGAATAGGCATCAAAGTAGCAGGATTTAACATAGAACACCACTTCAGAGTAATATTTTCAGTGGCCAACAAAATCTGTTCATATCTGGTAAGTCTATTATTCATCAAATGCTGTATTTTAGTTCTCATCATCAGGAGCTCAACTGAGTGTGGAACATAAACAGTAAGAGGATGACCCATCACAATACTTTCACACCTTTCAATTCTGACACCTGTTGCAGCAACGGATCTGAGACATCTGGTCAACGTTGAAGCTACAGGATCTAATGTAGCTAAGAAGTAAGCCACTGGTCTACGGACACCCCCATGTGTACTGGTGAGTACACATAGAGCACACCCTCTCTCTTGCAGCAAAATAATGAAAATGCTTTGTTGTAATCAGACATTCCCAAAGCTGGAGTGTGACAAAGGCATTCCCTCAGCTCCAAGAAGGCGACCAATCAATCATTATCCCAGGGTACCGGATCGCTCACATCCTCGTGTGTCAATCTCTGTAAGGGCTTCGCCTTCAACGAGAAGTTATGAATCCATTGTCAGCAGTAGCCAACCATTCTCAAAAACATCCTGACTTCCTTTAGTGTGGTAGGCACATTCATTTTCATGATCGCCTCAATGTGGTCTGGTGAAACCTTTCTCTTGCCTTTCTCAATGCGATGACCCAAGTACTGAACTTCAGTCAAGCAGTACTGAAGCTTGCTCGGTGACACCTTGTGTCCATTTTCTGCCAAATGGTTCAGTAGAGCAATGGTATCCTCCCTACAAGCCTCTTCTGTTTTCGATGCAATCAAGAGATCGTCAATGTACTGCACAAGAACTGAATTCTACAGCAGCACCAAGCTCTCAAAATTGTTTTTCAAACTCTGGTTAAAGATAGATGGACTTTCAGTATACCCTTGTGGGATACAACACCATTTTAAAGCATGATTCTCCAGCCGGAAAGCAAACAAAAAATGGCTTTCCTCATGCAGTGGGATGGAGAAAAATGCCTGACACATATCACTCACAGTAAACCATTCAGCCTTGCAAGGAATCTGAAACAGGATCACAGATAGATTCGGTACCACAGGACAACATGGAATCACAATCGCGTAGATTTTTCACAAATCCTGAGTTAGTTGATATTTGCTGCCCTGCTTTTGTGACCCCATTATGGGTGAATTGCATGGACTTCCGATTATCTCCTTCAAGATGCTCTGCGAAATCATGGACTCATTCGCAGGCGTAATCCCTGCCACTGTTTCCGGAGTCAGGTTGCATTCGGGCGTTCTTGGAAATTCTGCATTTGGCTTGATCTGTATGCGGACTGGCTCAACCCCTAAAATCAGTCCTATCTCTTCCCCTGTAAAGTCCCACACCACTGGAGAGATAGTATCTCTCAAATCCAGTGGCATGTCTTCCACTGTTAGTATGGGAAACATGTCTACACAGTGATTCTGGTTTGCCAGTTTAAATGCAATGTCATCATCATTAGTCTGCAACTCTACTCCCTTTGGCGTACAATAGATGGTATAGTTGAGCTTGCATAAGCGATCACGTCCTAACAAACAGACCGGACTCAAATTGCACACCACAAATTGGTGTTGATCCATGAAAGTTCCTATTTTCACAAGTATTTTTTCTGTCAATGGATTGATCATTCTATTGGCAGCTCCTACAACTTGGATCGATTGTCCCAAGAGGGGTAGGTTTGGAACTACTGCTGATCTCATAGTAGAATGGGTAGCACCAGTATCAATCAAGAATGTAATGGGATGACCCCCTACATCTGCCTCCACATAAGGTCCACTCTGATCTACTTCTAAGACTGCCCCAAGAGTACAGTCTTCCTCCCCCCTCAGGCTTCGTCATTGTGACAGGTCCTGATCGAATCCATCTAGAGTTTCGATGAAGGGCATTTGGTGGTATGCTCGATTACTCTGTGGAACTCTCGGAGGTTGGGGTACTTGCACTAGCTGGTTCTGACTTCCCCCATTAAAGGATCTGAGTCGTGTCACGGTGTTTATCATATCCCGCACCTGTGCATACTCTCCCTCTTGCAACTGATTTGCTGGATTTGCCCAACACTCTCGCTTCCAATGCCTGATGTTGTGACAATAATGACAAGCAGCTGTTTTCTTTAGTGTGGCAATGTCCATACCTGATTTGGGATCTATACCTTTCCCTTTTCCCTGCCCAGTATTGCTCGGAACCTTTTGAACCCCTCCTTGATTATTTCGCTGATTCCGACCTAAGGTTACCTCATATGTCTGCACCTGATCTACTCTGTTTGCATTCCGCATCTGGACCAGCATTAACTTGTCCTTTATCCTCCTGTGCTTGAAATCCACCTTGTCACTGCATACCTGGCATACAATAGAATTTCATCCACGGACTTGTTCTGTTAGCAGATTAAATGCTGTTGAATCATAACACTGATTTCCGGTCTCAGTCCAAGCACAAATTTGGAAACCAGCTGTCCCATATCTTTCGGGTCAAGAGTTTCTAACCTGCTGTACTGCTTGAAGGCTTGCAAGAGCCGTTCATAGTAAGCATGTACTTATTCTTTGGGTTCCTGGGTCGTCCAATCTATTTTAACCCAATAAATGTCTTGTGGGGCTATTTTGGACTGCAACCATACCTGTTCGAACTTTTTCATAACCAAAGGTGAAGGACAGTGAGTTATGGGATCTCTAACTGGTTCGGTAGAAGGACGATCAATAGCAAATTTGCAAGCGGACCACAGATCACTACGAACTACAATATCAAACAATGTATTCAGGTCAATCCTTCGAGATCTTTACAAAGCGATCAACTTGCTTGTACCATTCAGCAGGTTTCTCCCTCAGCCGAGGAAAATCGTTTGTGAACGCTGCTAAATCACCCTTACTCCAAGGCATATGCACATACCCTCCACTAGGCACCTCCTACAGGGGGTAAGCCTCAACACCTAATGTTCCCCCTACTGTAGGCGGAGTTTCTCCCGTCACCTTCCTAACACGCTTTTTCTTTGACCATCTTTCCTCCAATTTGTCAAGCATGCTCCATTCATGTATCGCTATGATCAGCTCTCGAATGTGTGTTTTCAACCCGTTACTCCTTTCTCTTCCAGTTCCTGATCACTGTAATTCAACCTATGGTTTGACTGCAAAATTTCATTTTAGACAGGTCTACATCATATTTTTGGGCCAATTCTGTCAATTTCTCATGTGCTCGTCTCACTTTATGGGTGACATCCTTCGCACACAAACAATAGCTCATCCTGTTCATAATTTTCTATCCTTTCCAAATGCAAGTTCCCACTGATTATTTCATCCACCTCAGTCTTCAACCTCACCACATCAAGCAATTTTGCCTTTACTGCAGCCTTGATTGTACTTTGACTCGACGGGCTACTCTGTCCCTCTCTATCACTGCTCCGATTTCTCAGCCAGTACTCTGAAGTGGGGGTCTGCAAGACATGCTGATTTCATCAGGTTCCCTGACCTGCGCCTACTTCTGGTATCCTTCCCATGGGTTCTCTGACTGGACCTTCCCACATTCTCACATTTGAATTCGAGTTTGCTAATGACACAGACAGCATGGTATTAGACCCAACACATACTCTCAAGGGATCTGGAGTTACTGGCAACGGATTACTAGCTTCTATAGGCACCAGTGTAGGAAAGTAGGATCTGCTTCTTATGGTTACCCCCACTTTTTGCTTGATGTGATGCTGTTTTGACTAGTCTGACTAGGATTCTGCAAATCAGAACCCCAGTCTATCTGCTTTCTCCCTAAATTGGTTTGTTCAGTACTTAGGTACATCCCAGATTGGATACTGGGGTACCCTTGTCAGTCCCTAGTATATGGTACCCATGTACCCAGGGCATAGGTACCCCAGAGGTCTCACAAGGGCTGCAGCATGTATTATGCCACCCGTGAGAGACCATTCAAAATGGAACTACAGGCCTGCCATTGCAGCCTGTGTAAGTTGGTGCATGCACCACTTACTAATGATATAGGTTTACTATATCTAAGGGTCACTGCACTTAAAACCTATAAGTCACCCCTATAGCAGGCCTTTGCAATCCTGAAGGCAGGGTGCTTGGTTCTAAGTGAGAGGGTGCCCCTGCATGAGCAGGACACCCCTGCAGCCTACGGAGTCCATTCTCCTAGGTTGTCAGTGAAGCAGTCATATACTATATAGAGGGGCACTGCGTAACTAAGCGATGACCATCTCGTAAACAGCTGCAATGAATCCTATCATGTTTGGTATCAAACATGCTGGAATCATACCCCCACACCATAAACGGTGTGGGAGGTATGATTCCAAGCACTGGCAGAGCCCCCCGTTAGGCTCTCAGTGTTCCCGGTGCCAATCTTCTAGTCCCGGACAGCACGAAATGGTTGCTGCCAACCAGAGACACATTTATACCCTCCTGCTGCTCGAGCAGAGGAAGTTGGAACAATAGGCATCCTGTCACAGGGAGGTGTGACCACCTCCCAGACAGGATTTACTGTATTGGGACCGGGTGGGTGCGCTTGCCAGCACCTGAAAGTGTGCATGAGGGTCACATTTGGTATCCCTGTGCATAGTCCAGTTCAAACCAGTTCTGGGAGTGGTTGGCTCCCGCTCTGGCGCGAAACTGGACAAAGGACATGGGAGTAACCTCCCCCTTGTCCAGACCCTTCCCTGGGAGTGTCCCCTGAATCTTTCCAACCCTTTCCCTAGGGTACTTAAGGGCTTACCTGAGTGTAGGTCCCTAGATTCATCGTGGGATAATATTGAGAACTGAAACCACTGCACTTCTACCGTCTGGGCACTCTGGACTTCGCTGGACTTCGTTTGGGCCTGACTTCCTCTCCCTTCTAGTCTGCTGCATCGTCTGTGCCTTTGCATCATACAGGAACCTCCAAGGCCAGTGAAGCATCAAGGACAACCGAAGTAATCTCCCTTGGAGTGAAGGAGGCACCTCAACACTGCTGACCAGTCTGCTGATCCCAAGCTCCTGCGGACTCCGAAGGGTTTAACAACACAGGTGGTAGTTATCTACGTCTTCTGAGGCCCGAGCTGTCCTCTCACCGAGTTTGAGGCCAGAATCCCTTGTGGGGGCTACATTAACCGAACCCCTGTGTACCACATACTTTTGCAAGTGCATATGCTTGTTGGCAACTCTGCAACAAGTGCATTGGGCTCCAATTAGCCCCAACCTCCGGCAACTTCTTCCATCAAGAACTTCAGCCAAACCACCTCGTGGGCACCGTGGCCTGCTCCTTTTGGTGAACCGCTTGAGGTCCTCTCACGACTCCTGTGCCTCCGGACTGTGGGTCCATTTAAGGGTCACCTTTATTTTCCTTGGGCTCCCCTGATTGCTCGGGGCCTGCCCTGACTCACCTGCTTGTGGTGAGTCTCGTGGACCTTGCTGGTCCCAACCGTGCACCTTCTTGACTTCCTGTGTGGGTTGCCTTTGCCAAGGCGTGTTGGTGCTCCTGCCGGACACTGACCCCTCAGCACTCGACATCCTTCATGGGACAGCTCGTATGTGGGTCCTGGTCTTCCTCAGCGTCGCCTGGTCCTCGCAGCTGCAGAGTCAAGGTCACCATCATCGTTCCTGAAGCACCTGACATCGGAGGGCGTTCGTTTTCCAAGTCTCCTGGACACTCCCGAGTGACATAGACTCTGTCCCCTCTGCTTTCAGGTACTCCTTGTCAAGAATCCATGTTTGGATTCCCACGGACACTTTCTCCTCTTCCAGCAGCAGCACTTTCCTGAAGTCCTCCATTGGGTTCGACGGCGGTTTCCGACACCACTTCACATGTATGCACCCGGCTTCCCTGGTGTAGGCAAAGTGGGTACTTAAGTATCCACAGGTGGGGTGGCTCTCCAACCTTCTGTCTTCCACAGGGTTTCTTCAGGGTCCATTGGGAAGGGTCCTTAATCTTTAAAATTCCAACCGCGACTTGCACATAGACTTGTACGGAGCCCGCGGTTGTGTTCCCACACTGCACACGCTCTCCTTGGGGTCCCGATCTACTTACCTTGGGTGGTTCTGTGGGTTCCCAGCAACTCTACGTCCTCTCGACACTGTCTTGACTCGAGTCGTAGGTCTTATACCACTTTCTTAGTATATGGTTTGGTGCCCCCTGAGGCCACTGTGTATTTCTTGCTATTTATTGTGTGCATTGTATTTATCTCCGTGTTGGAGATACTTGAACATTCTAGAAAGTATTATATAATAAATACATATTTTTATAAATACTTGGTGTGGTTCTTTTCACTAAATCTATACTATAAGATTGCATTGTGGTAAAACAAGTTGCTTTACACTCCTTCTGGACTAAGCCTGAAGGCTGCTCTCCACAGCTACCACTTAGAGAGCATTCTAAGGTTGTCTAAAACCTCTTAAATCACCATAAGGGTTGTCTGGACTCGTGCAAGGTGCCCACTTACATTAGTGGACAGCATTTACCAAGCCAGTCTCTCAGAACCAGAAACTGGTTATTCCTGCCCATGGTCACATTTTCCCTGGTGAGCTGACCCTTTTTTTTTAACCCTGGCTGTTGTTGACTAGCATTTTCCACTGAGCTCCGGTCATACATAAAGACTACAGGTCAGATGGTGACCAGTACTGTAAGGGCTTCCAGCAACCGTAA
Source organism: Calotriton arnoldi (assembly GCA_963921515.1). Taxonomy (NCBI): domain Eukaryota; kingdom Metazoa; phylum Chordata; class Amphibia; order Caudata; family Salamandridae; genus Calotriton; species Calotriton arnoldi. The sequence goes on along the minus strand of CAWUFW010004604.1, from coordinate 475,960 downwards.
AGCAGCATGAACTCCACTTGTTCTGCACCTCCTACAACAGGTATTCCTGTCCCTTCTACTCCTGCTGAAATTCTTCCCACTACCTCTGCACTAGGGCCTATCTGCAATGTTACCACTCTTTCCATACTCTCTGCATTTGCCAGTTCTCTCCTTCCTTCTTCTGAGTGTGGATTGTAAGGTGGAGGACACTCTGCCAACAGCCTGTCTAACAAGCTGTCATCAGTATCATTCCCATCGTTTCCATTTTCCCCTCTACTCCTTTCCTGAGTATTCCCCTCTCTCACCAGCATTGGCTACAATCTCTCGCCCTCAATGGTGTCTACGCTCCATCGCTTAAGTTATGCATCCCATCGCGCGTCCTGATATGCATAAATTGCCTTTTTCATTTTCCAATGAAATCTCTTCCTGTTCTTTGCATGTGCTGCTCGCATCCAGGCATCTAATGCCTCAAACTGTGTTGGTCCAGCTGGAGGCCATAATGTAGACATCACTCCCCTCAACTGATACAACACCTCCAATCGAAATGAACCATAACGTGAAAAAGCCAAATCTCCCTCCTTTTCAGTAATTTTGTGCCACTTTTGAAGCCAAACTATAGCATGGAGCCCTACATTTGTTGCCATGTAATGTGCTGGAGTATCCTCAGGTGGTGCCTACTTACCCACTCGAGTAATGACTCCCCTATCTCCCCTACACGGATCGCGTAACACCCTAAAGCATTGCATGATTAAATCGGATTTTCCCTTCAACAGACAAGATTTTCTCACTTGCAACTTCCTGATGACTACCCACCAATCCCAGCCCGGCGTTACACCAACCGACCTATTGCAGCGCAGCACGCTCTGATGTCACCTTTTCCCTCCTCACAGCGGCTCACCCTCCTTCACAATTTCTCCATTCGTGCTCACTCACACAATCACAACTCTGTAATGGTTTGCCTTTCTCAAAGATCGATAGAATTCAATCACTCAAGAACTTTTACACATAGTGACCCTCGACCTGCGCTGGTCACCTGAACCAATATAGTCCACCTCTGTACACAAGCTTTGCCATATGATTCTCACACGTCCCATTCACACAAAGTTCCCTGTCTTAGGTGGAATTGCCAATGACATCTCACGACAACTCCTCAAAACTACGGTCATACAATCACAACAAATTGGTGTCTTCTACACCACTTAATGTACATCCCAGGATCTTAGGCCGCTTTGGGGCCTGAAATTCAAATCACAAATCTTGGACCACTTCCGACCCGAAACCACATTTACTCGACTTTCACACAAACTCCACCAGACATCATTCTATCGACACACTCCCGCAATCTAACACTCGATGCATCCCTTTTGATACTCCTCTGTTCACTGCTGTTCTTGCTGCACCATCAATCTCCTTCGGTCTCTGCCAAAGTCCCTCGTTCTTCACTCTTGATCACTGGGCTCTATTCTGGGGCTCTAGGGATCTAGGTCTTTTCTAGAGTTTTCTCGATTCTCCCCCGCTTCATGTGACAACCATCATACACTGTTAACAACTGAAGGAGCTGGGTTCCATGTACTAGATCTTCTCTGGAAACCCCAGGTCGATGGTACTTTTTGCCAGCATGAAAGCGTGGAGGGGAGAGAAACCGTTAGCCAACAATTCATTGCAGTTCCAATATACTATGACTCCAAAGAATCACAGACTCCCAATTGAATTTAATTAGTTTATTACAAAGCCAAGAACAGTTGGACATACAGGCACCTCAAGATGAGGGTGTAAAAATACATTGGAACTATTACAAAGCCAAACCTGCGGGTAAAGTTAAGGGGGTGCAATATGCACAAAATAATCAGTTTGAGGACCAGAATACAGAAGATGACAGCACAGACATCGAGGTTCCATTTAATTGGAAGTTCGTGGATATAAAGCATTAGTATGTCCCTACACTACCACTAATGTGACATCCCCACTTAGCATTTCCCAAGGCAAGATCTACAAGGTGTCAGCATGTGAAGCCTTCCTAAGAAGTCTCTTCAGGTTTAGATGGGTCAAGTAGCATGAAGCTACAGAGCTCGTTCTAAGATGCTCTCTCTCTCAAGGCAAGGCAGAAGTCCCCGGACACTGTCCCTAACTTCAATACATGAACTTGCAGGTAGTATCCCAAAATGCACTGCAACATCACACCATCTGGTCAAGCCAACTTGTTGTAGGTAATTTTCCACATGGCAGCGATGCTCCCAGGCCTTGGCAAAATGACCTTGATTCCCAGGCTTGCTCCAATGAGAAAGTACAATAGTTCTCCATTATCAGTATCAGCCCTTAATGTATCCTCTTCTCCCTAAGCCTTAGTCCTAAAACAAAGACATTATTCTAACTAACAAGGATGAATTCTCCACCTGCAACAGAAATGTGAGAAAGAACAAATACAACATGCACATGAAATTCACTATTAAGTCTAATGCGAGAGCTTCCAGGGGAAAAATACAATTCAGGCCTACAGAAGTCAGCCAACATAAGAAATGGCACAAAGGCCTCATGAAATTACACATATAAAGTGAACATTATTACTAAGCACAGCTAAATGAACACGTTACATATGCACATCAAATATGTGAATAATTGTCAGCAGCATGTACAAATTCTGCACGTTAATGTTTTCAGCTAAACACACGTAGATGCAACGTTAAGTTCTCCACTTTTACATTGAAAATATCCCTAACTCATCACCTTTCACATTATTACATTTTACGTTCTAATGGCCTAAGTTAATATAATAAGAATTATATATAGGTGCAGACTACCCATGATTATGATGCACCCCTACGAATGAAAGAGCAAAGATTGCGCTCCTCTAACAACATCAGAAGTTTCATTGCTCCTTAAACCTCTCACCCAGAACCCTACCACAGCCACCTTCATGTCTGATGGACCTTTGTGCCAAATTCAGTCGTAAAGGACTCCATTTTGGCTAGGCATGCCTCCTTCGCCACAGAAGTCTTTTCTACCTTGTCCAATTTATTTTTAACTCAAGTCCAGTGCCTCCATCATCCCTTTCTGCCCTTTCATTATAGCTCCAAGTGATGTCCCAGGATCCTCACGTTCAGCTCCACTTTCCTGCTCCCTTTCCTGTTTGAGTTTGGAAGGAGTCCTTCAACTAAATATTTTTGGTGCAATACCATGTCATGATTCAGGCCACACCACTATCACTGCCCAGGTGGCTCAGATGACTGCTGTTAACTTGCTCTCCTCTTGGAATTTCACCCAGCACGCCTCCTCTTTGGAGTCCCAAACGCTGCTGTGAGGGTGCATCTGCACTAGCTCTAGTGAAGCTAGTTCCCACCTACTATTCAGGGAAGGCCATATTCTTCTCTAATCATGGCAGCCCAGGCTGTCTGCAAGCAAACTCCTCTGCCTCTCACATCGGTGAGGGAGAGCCCCTGGCATTCCGCAGCTCTGTCTGTGCCTTTTAGTAAGAAATGTCTCAATCCCCAGGGACAAATATGCACCACTTGATCCTCGGCTACATGCCTACACTTCAGTCTGAGACTGCAGAATGGCACTCATTTGGTTACCAGCCAGAGTCTGTGTCTAAAATTGCCCTTACGTGTGGAAAGACTCCATAAATTTAGAGGCTTCGAACTGAGCGATGCAAGGAAAGACTACCACGACGATGGGCTCCACCCCAATCCATGATCTTAGATGCACCCTATACATTTCCTCTCTCAACTTTCATTGCTGTGCCAGCATGGCATATTAATAGTGCATAGGAATGGCCCCTGAGAACAGACCTTTGGCACCAGCAGGATCAGTCCCATCCCTTTAAATAAAGAAAGATATCTCATATTTGGAGGCAGGGCACAAGTCCTAAAAACAGAAGTGGAGGGACTAACCAAGTTAGGCAGTATGTAAGCGACATCATAGGGCATGACTTCACGGAGCGTGACATCACAGCAAATGCATTCACAACCCATGACCTCACAGGAAGTGACATCACAAGAAGTGATATCAGGTCTTAAGACCTCACACATATGTTTAGCTGGTCTAGCATGACTACATTTGAGTGCATTACATTTAACAAATGATATTTTGCATCAGAGTTGTGCCAAAAAAGTGACGCAACCCTGACACAAAATTGTGACCTCAACTGAAATCTTTATTTTTTTTAACTCTGCCACAAAGAAGTTAGTAACAAGGAGAAAAGTGGCAGTAAATCTGTTCTGCTTAATTGGTTGCAAAGTCTGCATTTTAAAATATCTTATGGGGTTAAGGCACCTGCTTCATAGATCTTTGTGTGCCCAGTAAATCTCAGGAAATAATAATAATGGTAAGATAACTCTGGAGGTTAATGCACTTGAAGGAGAGATCTGTGTTTTGTCTTGTCCTAGTTTTGAATCAAAGTAGCATAGAGGGTTACTATGTCTCATGCAAAGCACATCTTGTGATAAACAGATGACAGATTTTAATTTTATTTAGATGGGTAAGTGTGTTACTGGTTTTAACACAGAGATCCTTCAGTTACTTAAAGTTCATAAATTGCAATCCTTCTAACATAGCAAAGTGAGCTATAAATAATATGTGACCCTACACCTTGTATCCCTCACTGTTTTATGTAACACATTCTGTACATTAATTTACACACATATGATTTATTGTCACTGTATAATGTATAAGTGTGATGTAAAGCTCTCTGACACCATGGATTGGGATGAGTAGTGCTATAAAAGAAATAAAACAAAATAATGATATTTAAATTGTTATTTGTGTAAATACTGGCACAGACCAACAAATCTGACATTCTTACAGTGCATGCATATGTCTTATTTACAGGGAGTGAACAAAATCAAAATCATGCCTCTCTTAAGCACTGTGAAGTAATAACAAGATGTGTGCCTTTGTTTCCCCCCTATTGCATTTAGGTGTGAAGCTCCCTGTAGCTCCCAGCCAGGATACTCCAACAAGAGGAGACCTGATGGCCCCTTAACTTCTGCCTTTGTTATGGGCTCAGTTGGACTCCGATAAGCCCCGATACGCCCCGACTGTAGAAGATGTTCTGCGGAATGTGGAATCTAGGCGCTTTTCATACACCTGTTGATTTGACCTCGCATCATCTGTTGTGGGTGATGAGTAGTCAGAGAAACGTTTTAGAAGCACAAACATTTGCCATCAAAGATCACACCATCTGTTCAAAGTAACTTACATTCCATATTTTCAGTAACTCTCGACATTGGAACCCAAAGGAAACACAATATAAACAAACAATGACAAAGTCAGCCAATCTGGCTTGCAATAAATTCTAGAGATACACGCAGGAGACACTCAGTTGGGCCATTATATAATGCATGTAAAACTGTGCAGTGGAGCATCATGATAGTCACGTCATCTGTGACATAATGTAGCCAATGGCAGTGTAACCATCTGCTAAATGTTGTTTCTCTGTATTGTTGATCTCAGTGTTGGCAACAGATAGCTAAAGTTGTCTGTAGCCAGATGCTAAAAATGTCCATCTGTTTGCCTTTATACATAAAAACTATGCTCAATAAAACTATGGAGAAATGTATGTTTTGTTAGTTATAAGTACTGTAATATAGGTAGCCTAAATTAAAGCAATATAAACAATAAGCAATAAGCATATTCCTTCAACGTGTCTTCGCCCATTTCTAATCAGTACAATTCAATTCTGCTCCAATGTTCAGTAAGTACAAGCCATTACTAGTATATTCTGTGGGTAACTTGCATTTATATAGTTTATTCATTCATGTAGTTGACTTGAGTGAGAACTTTACTGTCCTTGTGACTACTGATAACTTGCAGGAACACACAGCTATTCAATCAAAGTTTTGCACAGAAACCTGGAAGGATAATCTTAGGTAAATGCATCACTTGTAGGTCAAGATCTGGTGGATTCTGCACTCTCCAATCTGCCATGCGCCTCCCGCTGGACCCATACATTCCCTAAACACATATGGGGAGATTTATCAAATCTCCACGCAATGTAGCGCAGCCCCCTGCGAGGCTGCGCTGCGTTGCGCGACAGGGAGGGAGCAGGAGAGTGCCATATCTTCAAAGACATGGCTCTCTCCTACCCTTTTCCTTGCGCCGGCGTCGATTACAGCTGCTGTGTGCCACCCACACACCTTAGCACCATAGTGCTAGAGTGTGTGTGTGTGAGTCCAGCATAGGTTTTGTACAGGAAGGATACCCTTCCTGTACAAAATACTTTGCCTAGACATGAGGGAAAGCATTTCCCACTTTGTATGCTTGCTACTGTATTTGGTAAATTGGGTTTAGCGTGAAAAACCATGGGTGGTTGCATGGGAAAGCCCATGCACCACCCTTGGTACTCCTCCATTCGCATTACTTTTACGTTATTTCCAGCGCTAAACAAGCTTAGCGCTGGAAAGTAAATTAGGAAAAATCATTTTGCGTCGTTATGCGTCACTTTTGTGACGCAAACACGGCACAAAATCTTAGTAAATCTCCCCCATTGCGTGTTAATAGATGCACTAGAAAGACAGCACTACAAGAACAAGGTCATTAGTTCGTCAGAAAGCTTTTCATGGAGGAAAGCCATAATGTGTATATTTACACATGAATTTTTGAAAGACAAATCAGCAAATTACAAAGTAGTGGACGGTTCCTATTGTACGGTAAGTAACCTCAGCTGCCAGGCCATGAGGTTTGCTCTGTAGCAGAGTACGATAGTTATGCTTTCTTCGAGGCGTAACTGGAAGTGTGCTTTCAGTGTTATGTTTTTTAAATGGAGGTCTCAGTGCAGCTTTGCATTGGAGACTATTGTCGGAGTCACCTGCACCAAGGTGAGAGCCGGCATCCAGTTCTTTATTCGAACAATGGTGGGAAACCAAAATGGGAGGATGAATCCTGAATTGTTCAGATTCGCAGTCGGGTAGTTTGATCACATTCAGTGTTGACTGTGCTCCAGAACGTTGGCAAGACATGTGAAATCCTGTTCTTAGAGATATTGAGTTACAGTTGGATATCAACTGACAATGGTGGTTGTTTAGACCTAAGTTTCCAAGTAGTTCTCCTAAGATCTCTGTCATAAGTGAAGAGTATGGGGAAAAGAATTGAAGATTGTTGGTCACCGTGTGGTGCTGGAATCTGTGGTGATTTAGATCTTGTGCATTTTGCTGTTTTTGCCAAATTATACAGTTGAATTCATTACAGTATATTTCCATCAATTTCCATGCTTCATTTGATAATATTGAGGAATATTTTGTAGTCTTCTGTACATAAATCCGCAGAGAACTCCAGTCGTATAAATAGGCATGTTTCACCTTGGTCCAGAACCACAGTTCATTCTCTAGGATTTGCAGGGAGGTATTTTTCCTTCTACACCCTGGTCTTTTGCAGGTGAAGACTCTTTTCCATATGGTTGTCTGTTAAGCCACTGACAAGCTAAAAACCATTTAACTGGAATGCAGCTCAGTGTAATTACCAGTGGCTGAGATTAATTCATGCCTTCGGACCATCACTTTTGGCGCTACCTATGTAGGTCCCAGTATTAAGTTTGACTGCTATTGTTCAAACAAGTTATTTTCTGAGGTACATTTGCTGAGCTAAGTAGCAACACAACACTCAATATTAATTACTAAAATAAGATGTCAGTGCTTAAGCAGAAATTGTCGAGATGCTCTAGGTCTGCAGCTGTTTTTTTCAACAGATGTGTAACCTGGACAGTTTTGAAGAACTAAAGGAATTACCCTTCCTCCAAGGAGTTGAATGTTTTAAGCCTGCATCGTTGTGAAATTTCACCTTTACCAATGTGGCTGGTTGGTTTTCCTTTTTAGGTCTCGCGCCTAGCGTTGCAGTGCGCAGCACGAGACCTCTAGAAAGGGCTTCTGAAAACGACCTACACGCTCGTGCGTGTGGTTTTGTTTTCAGAAGCCCTCATTGGCTGTAGCGTGCGTTTTTAGAAAAACGGCACGCGATTGGGCAAAGGCGGGCGCATGTCCCGCCTTCGCTCCTCCCATTCCCGACGGTGGCCAGAACGCGCAGCAGCGCGCGTTCGCCTCGCTGCCACTGCCGCGCTCCCTGGCCCCCGCTCCTCTGTGGTGCGCGCGCACCACTGGTTTAGCTTGGCGCCCGTCTCTGTCATGACTCCCCCCCTCCCTCCCTCCCTCCCTCCCTCCCTCCCGCTGCCTGTATGCTGTATTTCACTACACCTCCTAAGAGGCTGCGGGGGAGAAATGCCGTGTAACATGCCGGCCGCTTCAGCAGGCTCGTGCCGTATTTTCTTTAATCAACACGGCGCCCACTTATCTGCTGGGTGCTACCATGGAGCCTGCCGTGCCCATCACTAACCTCTATTTAACACTTCAGTGGCATGCTTTATGCTCTGTTCGTGTTTTTAGCTTGGCGCCCGTCTCTGTCATGACTCCCCCACCCACCACCAACCCACGGTTGCTGCCTTCCTCTACTTTTCTCCACTTCCTCAGCAGAGCGTCTGCGAGCCTTCTTTTAAATAGCAATTTTTATGTTTTTTTTACAGTTACGGAGTGTGTGTGTGTGTGTGTTTACAGGGCAGTGCAGGAGCCCATGCCGCTGAAAGGGCAGAGTGGGTGGCTCCCGGCACAGTCCATGCTGACGGTCCCACTTCTCCGGTGGTAGGACCGCATTGGTAGCGCAGGAGACTCACCCTGGCAGGCTCCATAACTGCTGCAGCGGCTGCGCAGACACCGCCTCCTTCCTGGCTACCTGCTGGGTTGGGGCTTTGCTCTCTCCCGCTGTAGCTACCATGGAGCATACCGCGCCCATTACTCAGCTCTAGGTAACACTTCAGCTCGGTGCCAATTGTTTGTCACTATTGCCTCCTCTCACGTTCTCCATGTTCCTTTTACTTTCTACTGCCCCTCTCCATGTTGCTTTAATATTAATCCCCCACCCAATCCCATATTGCTATGAAGCAGCTCACGTGGCACTGGTTTCAGGAAAGTGCAACTCAATTCTATTAAACAATATTTAGCTATAGTTGTTCCGTTACACAAGGACACATTCATTTTTGTAGCCACATGAGATAAAGTGATTTGCCCAGAATCTCAGGGTGTTGAGCCAACGCCAAGACCCGAACGTGGTTCTCGATTTACAATTTCGGCTGAGTGGGCAGCTCTGGGGTTATGCCACACCTTGTCCCCCAATGGAATGTGCCTTCCTCGGCTGCCACATGTGAAGTGAGGGATTTCAAGTGCGGGATGGAGGGCTTGGTAGCGAGGTGCTGAATTTGCCCTTCTCCCTCAGCCTAATCCTGTCCAGGATCCCCCCCCCTTGTGTCCAGCAGCTGCTTGGTTATTCACTTCACACATCTATTGTCCCCTCCAGCTCCTCCAGGCAGCGAAGGCCTCTTCCTTAAAGGCCTCAGTGAATGGTGTGAACAGGGCATTTGGGTATTTGGGTGACTTGATTAATCAGTGATGGACTTTGATGACGCACGTAACGTTGCAGTCCTCATGGGCTTTATTAATAGTGCACATCTGACACTTGTAGTTGTTCGGGGATTAGGTGTATTTATTGTTCTAAGGAGTGCGTATTTCTTAATTGCTGTGTTTTTTTTTTTTTTTGGCGCACTGAACAATTAGTTTCACCTGGAAGACTTCCTCTTCCCCCGTCAGCTGGACAAGTCTAATACATAACCCTGGTGCACTGTGTGGGTGAGGGCGGGGTGTAAGAGTAGGCAGACAAGACATGCCACACGATCAGAGCTGGTGGCGGAAGGGGAGGGGCAGCAGGAGGCTGCGCAGCTCCAGCTGCTGATCAGGTTTCTATGCAGCCATGGCAGTGGCAATCCGAGCTCTAGGACGGGCTAAGTGGCCTTGCAGGCTTACCAGCCCCACACACCTCCTGCACATATACCTCTTTGCACCTCATCCTCCTTTGAAGTATCATTCTACATTTTTAAGATTTCCATTTATGTTTTTGTCTGCATGCACCTTTTAGGGAAATATATTTGTGTCGAATGCATTTTGACAGGGCGTTTGGACCTGCTTTCCTGTATTCATATTTAGTGGAGGTGGGTGAACAACATGAATCTAGAATATCCACAAGCTGAAAAACTAATGTTACATATAAGTAACTTGAAACATAACAAAATATGGTTCTTGGGCTGAGAGGAGAGATGCTGAACTAAAGTGTACTGATGACTTTTTCAGTTTTATTTAGTGCAAACTTGATCCAGAGGTATCTACATAAGCACCGGTTACATTACACAAATACACATTATTTTTTGGGGCTAATTTTTTTTCAAAGGCCGGGAGATTAAGTAATTTACCTGCAGCTGCTTCTTTGGTCCTGTCAGTAACTCCCCCATTTTAAGTCCTCTAAGCAGTGCTGCAACTGTCTCTGTCCCAATGGTGTTTCCTCATTCTAAGTCCTCTAACCAGTGCTGCTAGCTGCTTCTCTGGTCCCGTCTATAATTCCTCATTCTAAATCCTCTAGACAGTGCTGCAGCTGCTTCTCTGGTCCCAGTGGTAATTCCTCATTCTCTGTTCTCTGTTCATACATCCACTACACTCCAAACCAAAATACATAGGTAAAAGACATTGTCATTTACAGCACCAATAGCACTAACTCTCACAAATGCGAGACCTATTGCATTGTAAATGCTTGTTAGTTTGTAGATTTCACTATTGTCTGAATGGCTTACAATTATATTGAACTCAAATCTCTCCATTTCATCGAGGTGTTTTTATTTGAAATGCTCATGATGGAATTGTATTTTAGCTGTGAAAAAATCAGCCAATTCCAGGCATTTTTCTGGTTTGCTGGGGGTCGTTGTGGGAGTTGTTGGATTTGAGGTGTGTCAATTCATTTTGGTTTCTGGCGGCCATAACGTGAGTGCTTTGGAATTGTTTGCTGTCTTTGTAATGCTTCACCAAAAAAGGGGGTCTGATCCAGTCAGGCTCAACTGTGGGGAGGGATCTATACAAGAGAACTTCAAAAATATATACCCCACATGGCCATAAATATATTCACTTTTTTTAACACAACAACCACATAAATCCAGTGTGTTGGAGAGTTAATCTCATTTTTTATTTTATGCAATTATTTTATCAAACGTTTTTCATTCATTCTTGGTCTTTTCCTCTGTAATACATGTAAAAATTTCCACTATATACAACATTTAATTCAATTAACGAAAAACAATAGACAATACTACCTAGACACATTTACATTAAAGGAAAACAAGAAAAAGAAAATAAATTTTGGGGGAATTATTCATGAAACAAAATCCAGAATACCATGAAAATAGTGAGGGTAAGCGGTGTCCAGGTTATTTTCACCTCACAAACACCTAATGCATTCCCCCTCTGGGGCTGAAGACACTTCTTTGTGATTCCCTCTCTCTTTTTGCCTGACCTATCATTTCTTTTTACGGTCACTATTGGCACTATTCATTATCCATAGGATATATACATTGTTTTGTGTGAAGAAAAGGGTCTCAAACTTCTTCTTCAGGATTTTTGCCAAAGCGTTTTGACCTCTATTATGAACGGGGATGCATTAGCTTTTGTAGCGAGGTCTTCATCAGGGCATGACAGGCCTTCACAGATTATACAAATTAATCATGCCGGAAGCACGAATCGTTCAGTACAATCTCGTGCTACACATAAAATTTCCTGAATTTTTGCTGTATTGCTTACAGTATTACCTCAAACAAATTGGGAACATCAGATGTCGGGCTTCAGTGGTATCTCGGTACCGCAACCAGCGTTTGCGAGTCTATCGGCATTTTGTAATGCTTCGCAGCAGCTTGTAACATCATAAGGGTTATAAATGATCCTGCTTGGGTGTTTGATGGCTTTTCCTGTCTGATTCTTTCAGGATTTTCCTTTCTGTATTGAACTCAGCAGAAAAGAGAAAGAAGACATGTATGTATTTCATCTTTTTAGGGCAGGAGAAGTGAGCTTGAGTACTACACCTGTAGCAGTGTTACTATTATGATAGCTGGTTATCATGGAATTGGCGCTAGTAATGTTTTTGTCTGTGACCCATTGTTTCCTCCCAGAGATGTTAAATGTAGCCGCAGACATGCTTTTCTGCCCCCAATAGTATTGTAGAGCCGGGCTTACTTCACCATAAGATGTAATGGGAGCGTAATGTCATATTTCCGCACTATGTGGATGGAATTCTCGGGTGCTTGAATGGGTGAGACACTGTGTGTGCTATTAGAATGCTTTGAATCTTAAGGAGCATTTTTTCAGTTGAACTTTGACTGCTTTGGAGATTAGCAGTGACTTAACACTAGTTGAGGGGTTCCGCCTGCAATGTGAACTAATGAGAGCCTCCAATCTATATCTCCTTGACCACCATCAAATTCAAAAGCTTCAAAAGCACCACCTAACACCTGCAGCAATTAGGGTGTGTGTCCAAGATGGCGGCCACAACGGAAGTGTACAACAGAGCTCAGTGCCTGGCCTGTAAAGAATCCTGTATTTATCCTCTTTATTTCGCCCTACTTTTGCCTGAGCAGCCACTCATGTGCCTCCCACACCTTGGAGGCAACAACCGACATGACTTTTCATCAGAGGTAGGCACTGCTTCGACGTTCCACAGCCCGTGCTTTGAGGCCTGGCAAAGCAAATCCTATTGGAGGCCTCGAGTGCTGAAACCTGTGCGCTCGTTGAGCATCACAAGCTCCGCTCCTGCCTGCGGTCTACGGGGGATGCTTGTGAGATGGGGGTACCCACACCCACTGTCACGAACCGACACAGAGCCCTGCGAGATAACAACAATTGCTACTGAATAACCAGGGCAGGCCAGGCTTACTCCACACTGGAAGAGTCCCAAGGCCCGAGACTTCGGTGGAATTGCTGATTATAGGACTGTCGAGGCGGTACATGCATCACTACACAGTAAATCCAGTTGCGCTACCCAGGGCCGCGGGCCCCCGTAACACGCGTTGCGGCTCCCCCGCGGGTGACGACCAACCCCTCCCCTCGGGGAGTATCCTTGGTGCTATAATATTTGAGTGAATGGATTGTACGGATCCTCCCCACTCAGGGATGTGTCCTTGACTGTCTGATGCAGTGGTAAACGTGGACCCGGTTGGGCAGGCCCTGTTACTGTAGTAGCGACTGCACTGCAACCTAGATCGAAGAGCCTGACTAAGTCTTCTCTCTACTTGCGGGCCCCACGGCAGTTGGTCAGTAGACCCTTGTGTGAAGGAGATCTACCTTACCCTTCAGATATAGTACTGTATCAAAAGAATGATGACTACCAGGGGCCCCAACATAACTGGATTTCTCTTCGGGTACTCAGGCTCTCTGTCGCCCAATTGTGTGTATAGCCTCTGTAGGAGAGTAGGATCTGCTTCACATGGGTACCCCCACTTTTTGCTGATGCTTCACTGTTTTTCGACATTAGTCTGGCTGGGGCCCTGCTAATCAGAACCCCAGCCTAGCTGCTTCCTCTCTAAAATGGTTTCCATGTGCCTTAGGCACATCACTGATTGGGATCTATAGTGCCCTTATAAGTCCCTAGTATATGGTATACTATGTACCAAGGGCATAGGTACCTCAGAGGCCTGCCAGGGGCTGCAGCATGTATTATGCCACCCCTGGAAGGCCATCCAAACTGACACCACAGGTCTGCTACTGCAGCCTGGGTAAGGTGGTGCATGCACCCCTTACTGTGATATAGGTTACCTATGTCACTAAATACATACACACATATAAACCTATAAGTCACTCCTAAGGCAGGCCTTATCAATCCTAAAGGCAGAGTGCATGGTTCCTATGTGAGAGGGTGCCCCTGCATGAGCAGGGCCAATCTGCAGCGTTCGGAGAACTTCTCTGATGCTGTTTGTAGTGCAGCCTGACCATATACTCTTAAGCGCATTATAACCTCGCGGTAAAATGCTAACTTTGGAATGGCTGCACCTAAACATGTCGTGTTTGGTGTCAAACATCTTGGAATACTACCCCCCGCCAATTCTGGCGGCGGGGTAGCATTCCACCCTTCTAGAGGGAAAGACATGTTAACTCTGGCTAGCCCGGTAACTTCTTTCCAAAGCCCTGGCATCACAAAATGGATGCTGCTGCCACAGACACGAGTCTGGCCTCCTGCTGCTGGACGAAACTCCGGCAGGGGAGGCCTGGACAATAGGTTTCCTGTCCCAGGGAGGTGTGACCACCTCCCCAGACAGGATAATGTGTATTGGGGCTGGGCGGGAGCACTTTCGGGTGCTTTGAAGTCCTGCACTGGGGGCACATTTGGTGTCCCTGTGCATACCCCAGTTCAAACCGGATCAGGGGCTTGCAGCCCCTGCTTTGGCGCGAACTGGACAAAGGGAAAGGGGTGTAGCAACCCCTCTGCCCTGACCCACCCATAGGTGGGGCCACAGAGTAGTCCAACCCCTATCCTTAGAATAAGTATAGGAACCCAGTCCTTAGGACTTTAGATTATCCCTGGATGAAACTCTGAAACTGAATCCTGGACCTTCGACGCTCTACTCACGATTAGAGGACAGAAGAATCTCCCTTGGGGTCAAGGAGTGACTCCCCTGCTTGGCAGGCACCAAAGAAGCATCTGTCTGGTTCGCATTTCTGAAGCTCCCGTCGGACGCCGAAGTCATCGCATCACCAGAGGTGGATTCTCAGACTTCCCCGAGGCTACTCCTGAGTCCCCAGCAAAGCTGAGGCCAGTGGCTATCGTGGGTGACTTGAGACCGTGACCCCTGGACACCGAGCACATTTGCAAGTGCATCCTCTTCTGGGTCTCCCAAGAAGTCGTGCTTTGGGCTTCGAGTAGCCCTAGCCTCCAGCACCAACTGCACTGAAGATCACTGGCCTCCACTCCACGAGTGTCCTGTGAGCCAGATCCACGTGCGGCATCATGAGGCTCCTTTGTGGTCGCTAGCCCATTGGCTAGTAGCCCTTAACAAAGGCCAATCTTTTTCTAGCTTGGCATCCTGGTTGCTCCAGGCCTGCCCTCACTTACTCTCGCTGGGTGAGTTCCCCAGACCTTGCTGGTCTGCACCATCGACGATCTTCCTCTGCATTGAGACTTGCCGTTGCCAAGGCTTGTTGGGTCCAATCCGGTCGCCGACACCTTAGCACTCGACAGACATCGTGTACCAGCCCGAATCCTGCTCCTGGTCACCGACAACGCCTTCTGGACCTCGTGGCTGAAGAGTCAAGATGACCGTCAACGCACCTGAAGCACTCGACATCGGTGGGCATCTGTCCATCGCCTTCCTGGTCACTGGCTAGTGACCCAGACTCTGTCCCCTCTGCTTTCAGGTTCTTCAGAACTCCGATCCACTCTTGGATCCACCCGGACACTTTTCACTTGGTCGCCAGCAGCACTTTGCAGCAGATCGCCATTCAAATCGACGACGAAACCCGACCCCGAAAGGCACCTATGCACCCGGCTTCCCTGGGTGAGGTAACACGAGTACTCCGGTGCTCCCGTGGGTAGAGACTCTTCAAAGTCCTAGATCTCAAAGGGTTGGGTCCAAGTCCTCTTTTAAGTGTCCCTTTTCTCTAATTTCCCGATCACGACTTTCTCCATAGAAGTCAACGGCGTATCGCGGTTGTGTATTTACACTGCACGCGTCTCCCGTGGGTCCCCTGTGTCACTACCTTGGGTGGTTCCTTGTGGTCCAAGCACTTCTAGAGGCTCTAGGCCTAGTGTCTAGTTCAGTCGTGGTTCTTATACCACTTTATTGGTATATGGTTTGTTACGCCCCTAGGGCCCAAACGTGTATTTGTGCTATTACTGTGTTTAAATAACTTCTAACTTATGTACTTCGAACTCTAGCCTCATAAAGAGACTAGAGGGGTGTGTTTAGCAATAAATACATATATTTTGAATATATACCTGGTGTGGTGCTCTTTCATTTGATCACTCAAGAGATTATAGACTGGTAAAACAAGCTGCTTTACATTCCTTCAAGACTTAGCCTGAAGGCTGCTCTCCATAGCTACCACTAGGATAGCTTTCAATAAGGTTGTCTTTAACCTATCTCCAATAAGGGGTTGTTTGGACTGGTGCAAGGTGCCCACTATAATTAGTGGACAGCATATGCCAGGCCAACTTCTCACATTGGTGTGCAGCGTGTGGGATTCCAGCTTGCTATTGTTTTACCAGATAATCTCAATTGAATTGATCAACTGAAAACCACTAAAGGTACCTAAGGTACATATAATTTAAGCTTAGAATACAGTAAGTTCTACTGAACTTAGAGTTGTGTGTTAAGGGATAGCACAACCCTTTCTACAACTCAAGAGAGTTTAGTAGGCCACACTAGAGTAGGTAGTGCATACACCACACCACACTAGTAATGTCTTTAAGGGTAGGATCTAAAGAATCCTTGCAGGAAGCCATTGAGCTTCCACCCTCCAAGTATGATACACTCCCATTCTTGGAATTGAGAGCTTTATGCAACTTGAGAAAAATAAGGACAGGCCAAAGCCCCACCACCCAACACCTCAAGGAGTTGTTGGTGGCTTATGACCTTAGTAAGCCCTTGGGGACTGAAGGGGTAGGAGCTGAGGGTGGGGCAGAAGATGAGGATGGGACCAGGGGTACCAGTACCCCCAGCCCCCCTCTGAAACTGACCAGGAGGGCGACAATGGCCCTGACCTGGATAATCCAACCCCTCCTGAGGAAGATGAAGAGGAGGATCAGAATGATGCCCCCTTTGTCCCCCAGGAAGGATTGTGAGTGTGCCCAGAAGGTCTAGATCTTCTTCTCAGGAGTCTAACCACTCTGGCACCTCAATAGGGAGCTCTGTCTCATCTCATAGGAGGGAATCCTCTCATGAGAGAAGAAAGAGGCTGGTTCAATATGAGGAAGCTCAGCTTGAACTCAAAAAGAAGCAACTAGCCATAGACAGGGAGTCCCTAGATCTCTTTAGAGAGAGAAGAAAGTTGGGACTAGAGTCCCATGGTGGCAGCCATGTCCCTAGAGATAGGGAAAGGTCCTATGACCATAGGAACCTGAGCAATATTGTCCCTCCGTATCAGAATGGGGATGACATCCACAAGTGGATAACTGCTCTAGAGAGGGCCTGTAAGGTACAGAAGGTCCCTCAGGAGCAGTGGGCAGCAATCTTGTGGCTCTCCTTTGCTGACAAAGGTAGAGATAAGCTCCTCACTGTTAGAGAAGAGGATGCTGATAATTACAAGGTCTTGAAGAGTGCTCTTATTGATGGGTTTGGCCTAACCACTGAACAGTACAGGTTGAAGTTCAGAGATACCCAAAAAGCACAGACTCAAGACTGGGTAGACTATGTGGATTGTTCTGCCAAGGCTCTGGAAGGCTGGTTGATGGGCAGTAAGGTGTGTGACTTCTCAGGATTGTACAATCTGATAATGAGGGAGCAGATTCTTAATAACTGTCAAAATCAGCTGTTGCATCAATACCTGGTAGACTCTGATCTGACCTCTCCCCAAGAATTGGGAAAGAAGGCAGACAAATGGGTCAGAACCAGGGTGAAGCAGAAGGTACAGAACCAAGGTGGGGAAACCAAGAAGCAAGATGCTAAGAACTCTGACAAGGGTGGGGAGAAGGGTAAAGATCAAAAGTCTTCATCAGGCCCCCAAAAATCTTCTTCTGGTGGGGATTCACAGTCTACCAAAGGGAAGGGCCAAAGAAAACCATGGTGCAAGGTCTGTAAGCAAAAGACCCACTGGACCAGTGATTGCACCAAGTCCAAAGACTCCAGTCCAGCACCCACCAATGCCCCTAAGGCACCTGTTCCCCCTAGTACAGTTGGTTGGAGTGCTCCAGCCAAGGGTTTAGTAGGGTTCACCCTGGGTACTGAGTTGGGCTCTGACCTAGTCAGAGAACTGACTCAGGCTGTGTTAGTCTGTGATGGAGGCATGGATGTGACCTCCACTGTGAGTCCCAGTAATCTGGGCAAGTACAGACAACAGCCTTTAATCAATGGACGTGAGGCTTTGGCATTTAGGGACACAGGGGCAAGTGTCACAATGGTGACACAAGACCTTGTGAATCCTGGGCAAGTTAAACTTGGTGAGATGTACCAAGTGACCAATGCTAGCAATGTCAGAACAGACCATACTCTGGCAGTTGTTAACTTCTCCTGGGGAGGGGTAACTGGCCTTAAGAAGGTTGTGGTGAGTGCAAACCTACCAGTCGAATGCTTGCTTGGCAATGACTTAGAGACTTCTGCTTGGGCAGAAGTGGAGCTCAGGACCCATGCAGAAATGCTGGGGATCCCTGCAGATGTGTTTGCTGTGACCAGGTCACAAGCCAAAATGTCTAGCACTGAACAGGCCTTGGATTCTGGAAGAATGGACCAAGTGCCTTCCAAGAGGAGGAGTAGTAGGGTTAAGGCAGTGCCTTCCCCCTTGGCTCAGGAGGAAGATCAGTCCCTTGAGGGGGATGATCTCAGCCCTGAAGAAGGAACTGTCCCAGAGGAACTTGAACCTGACCAGGTTGAGTTCTTGGGGACAGGGGGACCTTCTAGGGCAGATCTGAGCCAGGAGCAGCAGAGCTGCCCCTCCCTTGAACCCCTCAGACAGCAAGCTGCTGCTGAGGCTGCTGGGAAAGCTAGTGGTCCCCATACAGTGTATTGGGATGATGGACTCCTGTACTCAGAGAGTAGAGACCCCAAGCCTGGTGCTACCAGGAGGTTGGTTATACCTCTGAAGTTCAGGGGCTTCCTATTGACCCTAGCCCATGATATTCCCTTAGCAGGTCACCTGGGCCAGAACAAGACTTGGGACAGAATTGTCCCTCACTTTCACTGGCCCCACATGTCTGAAGACAGCAAGGAGTTTTGTCGCTCCTGTCTAACCTGCCAAGCCAGTGGCAAGGCAGGTGGCACTACAAAGGCCCTCCTGATACCACTACCTGTGGTGGGGGTGCCCTTTGAAAGGGTAGGGATTGACATTGTTGGTCCCATGGATCCCCAAACAGCCTCTGGGCACAGGTTTATCCTGGTGGTAGTGGATCATGCCACCAGGTACCCAGAAGCTATTCCCCTCAGGACCACTACAGCACCTGTGGTGGCAAGGGCCCTCCTGGGAATTTTCTCAAGAGTGGGCTTTCCTAAGGAGGTAGTATCAGACAGGGGTGCTAACTTCATGTCTGGGTACTTAAAAGCAATGTGGAAGGAGTGTGGAGTGACTTATAAGTTCACCACACCCTATCACCCACAATGCAATGGTTTAGTTGAGAGATTCAACAAAACCTTGAAGGGCATGATTAAAGGGCTCCCAGAAAAGCTTAGGCGTAGATGGGACATACTCTTGCCCTGCCTTTTATTCACATATAGGGAGGTGCCTCAGAAGGGGGTTGGTTACAGCCCTTTTGAACTTCTGTTTGGCCACCCTGTGAGGGGTCCACTGTGCTTGGTGAAGGAAGGATGGGAGTTACCTCTCAAGCCCCCAAAGCAAGATATAGTGGACTATGTACTTGGTCTCCGCTCCAGGATGGCTGAGTACATGAAAAAGGCAACCAAAAACCTTGAGGCTAGCCAGGAACTTCAAAAGGCCTGGCATGACCAAAAGGCTGTTCTGACTGTTTACCAGCCAGGACAGAAGGTGTGGGTGTTGGAGCCAGTGGCCCCAGCAGCTCTCCAAGACAAATGGAGTGGACCCCACACTATTGTTGAGCAGAAGGGTGAGGTCACTTACTTAGTAGACCTAGGAACACCCAGGAGTCCCCACAGGGTTCTCCATGTCAACAGGTTAAAACCATATGTGGACAGGGCAGACATGGGCTTGCTCATGGCTACTGATGAAGGGCAGGAGGAAGAGAGTGACCCACTCC
This sequence comes from Calotriton arnoldi, assembly GCA_963921515.1. Taxonomy (NCBI): domain Eukaryota; kingdom Metazoa; phylum Chordata; class Amphibia; order Caudata; family Salamandridae; genus Calotriton; species Calotriton arnoldi. Next base: position 456,226 of record CAWUFW010004604.1, on the reverse strand, counting down.
CTGACCTGCTCTCTCAGAACCCTGACGATGGGTCAGTAGATGGTGTAGCCTTGGCAGGCAGCCTCACTACCCAGCAAAAAACTGATTGCAGGCAAGTTCTCAATCAGTTTAGACATATGTTTTCACTGACACCCAGTCAGACCACCTGGTGCACTCATGAAGTGGACACTGGGGACAGTCTGCCTATTAAAAATAAGATTTATAGGCAACCTGACCATGTCAGGGACTGTATCCGGACTGAAGTCCAGAAAATGTTGGAATTGGGAGTTATTGAACCCTCAGATAGCCCTTGGGCTAGTCCAGTGGTCCTTGTACCAAAACCTCACACCAGTGGTGGAAAAAGAGAGATGCGGTTTTGTGTGGACTACAGGGGTCTCAATGCAGTCACTAGGACTGATGCCCATCCAATACCAAGGGCAGATGAGCTCATAGATACTTTGGCCTCAGCCAAATATCTCAGCACATTTGACTTGACAGCTGACTACTGGCAGATCAGACTAGCTGATACTGCAAAGCCCAAAACAGCATTCTCAACCCCTAGTGGGCATTATCAATTTGTGGTAATGCCCTTTGGTCTCAAGAATGCACCTGCCACTTTCCAGAGGCTGGTGAATACAGTTCTCACAGGTCTGGAAGCATATAGTGCAGCATATCTAGATGATATTGCTGTCTTTAGCTCCACCTGGGAGGATCACCTGGTCCACCTCAGGAATGTTTTACAGGCCCTGCAAAAGGCAGGCCTGACTATCAAGGCCACTAAGTGCCAGATAGGGCAGAGTCAGGTTGTGTACCTGGGCCACCTTGTGGGTGGAGGCCAGGTTCAACCTTTGCAGAGCAAGATCCAGACCATCATGGACTGGACTGCTCCCACTACCCAGACTCAGGTGAGAGCCTTCTTAGGCCTGACTGGGTACTATAGGAGATTTGTCAAGGGGTATGGATCAATAGTGACACCCCTGAATGACTTAACTTCTAAGAAAATGCCCAAAAAGGTTCAGTGGACAGTTAGCTGTCAAAAGGCATTTGATGACCTGAAGCAGGCCATGTGCACTGCTCCCATTCTACAGAGTCCTGATTACTCCAAGAAGTTCATTGTTCAAACTGATGCATCTGAATTGGGGGTAGGGGCTGTACTGTCACAATTGAATGAAGAAGGTCAGGATCAGCCAGTAGCTTTCATTAGCAGAAGGCTGACCCCTAGAGAGAACGTTGGTCAGCCATAGAGAGGGAGGCCTTTGCTGTGGTCTGGGCTCTGAAGAAGTTGAGGCCATACTTGTTTGGTACACACTTCCTGGTTCAGACAGACCATAAGCCCCTCTTATGGCTAAAACAAATGAAGGGTGAAAACCCCAAACTGCTTAGGTGGTCCATTTCCCTACAGGGGATGGACTTTACAGTGGAACATAGACCTGGGAGTAACCATGCCAATGCAGATGGACTCTCTAGGTACTTCCACTTAGAACATGAAGACTTAACTGGGCAAGGTTAGTTTAATGTCCCTACGTTTGGGGGGGTTGTGTAGGAGAGTAGGATCTGCTTCACATGGGTACCCCCACTTTTTGCTGATGCTTCACTGTTTTTCGACATTAGTCTGGCTGGGGCCCTGCTAATCAGAACCCCAGCCTAGCTGCTTCCTCTCTAAAATGGTTTCCATGTGCCTTAGGCACATCACTGATTGGGATCTGGAGTGCCCTTATAAGTCCCTAGTATATGGTATACTATGTACCAAGGGCATAGGTACCTCAGAGGCCTGCCAGGGGCTGCAGCATGTATTATGCCACCCCTGGAAGGCCATCCAAACTGACACCACAGGTCTGCTACTGCAGCCTGGGTAAGGTGGTGCATGCACCCCTTACTGTGATATAGGTTACCTATGTCACTAAATACATACACACATATAAACCTATAAGTCACTCCTAAGGCAGGCCTTATCAATCCTAAAGGCAGAGTGCATGGTTCCTATGTGAGAGGGTGCCCCTGCATGAGCAGGGCCCCTCTGCAGCGTTCGGAGACCTTCTCTGATGCTGTTTGTAGTGCAGCCTGACCATATACTCTTAAGCGCATTATAACCTCGCGGTAAAATGCTAACTTTGGAATGGCTGCACCTAAACATGTCGTGTTTGGTGTCAAACATCTTGGAATACTACCCCCGCCAATTCTGGCAGCGGGGGTAGCATTCCACCCTTCTAGAGGGAAAGACATGTTAACTCTGGCTAGCCCGGTAACTTCTTTCCAAAGCCCTGGCATCACAAAATGGATGCTGCTGCCACAGACACGAGTCTGGCCTCCTGCTGCTGGACGAAACTCCGGCAGGGGAGGCCTGGACAATAGGTTTCCTGTCCCAGGGAGGTGTGACCACCTCCCCAGACAGGATAATGTGTATTGGGGCTGGGCGGGAGCACTTTCGGGTGCTTTGAAGTCCTGCACTGGGGGCACATTTGGTGTCCCTATGCATACCCCAGTTCAAACCGGATCAGGGGCTTGCAGCCCCTGCTTTGGCGCGAACTGGATAAAGGGAAAGGGGTGTAGCCACCCCTCTGCCCTGACCCACCCATAGGTGGGGCCACAGAGTAGTCCAACCCCTATCCTTAGTATAAGTATAGGAACCCAGTCCTTAGGACTTTAGATTATCCCTGGACGAAACTCTGAAACTGAATCCTGGACCTTCGACGCTCTACTCACGATTAGAGGACAGAAGAATCTCCCTTGGGGCCAAGGAGTGACTCCCTGCTTGGCAGGCACCAAAGAAGCATCTGTCTGGTTCGCATTTCTGAAGCTCCTGTCGGACGCCGAAGTCATCGCATCACCAGAGGTGGATTCTCAGACTTCTCCGAGGCTACCCTGAGTCCCCAGCAAAGCTGAGGCCCGTGGCTATCGTGGGTGACTTGAGACCGTGACCCCTGGACACCGAGCACATTTGCAAGTGCATCCTCTTCTGGGTCTCCCAAGAAGTCGTGCTTTGGGCTCCGAGTAGCCCTAGCCTCCAGCACCAACTGCACCGAAGATCACTGGCCCCCACTCCACGAGTGTCCTGTGAGCCAGATCCACGTGCGGCGTCATGAGGCTCCTTCGCGGTCGCTAGTCCGTTGGCTAGTAGCCCTTAACGAAAGCCAATCTTTTTCTACCTTGGCATCCTGGTTGCTCCAGGCCTGCCCTCACTTACCCTCGCTGGGTGAGTTCCCCAGACCTTGCTGGTCTGCACCATCGACGATCTTCCTCTGCATCGAGACTTGCCGTTGCCAAGGCTTGTTGGGTCCAATCCGGTCGCCGACACCTCAGCACTCGACAGACATTGTGTACCAGCCCGAATCCTGCTCCTGGTCGCCGACAACGCCTCCTGGACCTCGTGGCTGAAGAGTCAAGATGACCGTCAACGCACCTGAAGCACTCGACATCGGTGGGCATCTGTCCATCGCCTTCCTGGTCACTGGCTAGTGACCCAGACTCTGTCCCCTCTGCTTTCAGGTTCTTCAGAACTCCGATCCACTCTTGGATCCACCCGGACACTTTTCACTTGGTCGCCAGCAGCACTTTGCAGCAGATCGGCATTCAAATCGACGACGAAACCCGACCCCGAAAGGCACCTATGTACCCGGCTTCCCTGGGTGAGGTAACACGAGTACTCCGGTGCTCCCGTGGGTAGAGACTCTTCAAAGTCCTAGATCTCAAAGGGTTGGGTCCAAGTCCTCTTTTAAGTGTCCCTTTTCTCTAATTTCCCGATCACGACTTTCTCCATAGAAGTCAACGGCGTATCGCGATTGTGTATTTACACTGCACGCGTCTCCCGTGGGTCCCCTGTGTCACTACCTTGGGTGGTTCCTTGTGGTCCAAGCACTTCTAGAGGCTCTAGGCCTAGTGTCTAGTTCAGTCGTGGTTCTTATACCACTTTATTGGTATATGGTTTGGTACGCCCCTAGGGCCCAAACGTGTATTTGTGCTATTACTGTGTTTAAATAACTTATAACCTATGTACTTCGAACTCTAGCCTCATAAAGAGACTAGAGGGGTGTGTTTAGCAATAAATACATATATTTTGAATATATACCTGGTGTGGTGCTCTTTCATTTGATCACTCAAGAGATTATAGACTGGTAAAACAAGCTGCTTTACATTCCTTCAAGACTTAGCCTGAAGGCTGCTCTCCATAGCTACCACTAGGATAGCTTTCAATAAGGTTGTCTTTAACCTATCTCCAATAAGGGGTTGTTTGGACTGGTGCAATGTGCCCACTATAATTAGTGGACAGCATATGCCAGGCCAACTTCTCACAGCCTCACACCAGGAGCTGTTTCGCGCACTCTCAGTGACTCAGGCACTCCACGGGGATCACAACGGTGCCCAGCAATGCACGGTGCAGGGATTCCATAAGGGGGCCTGCATCCTATCTCAGCACCGTATATATATTAATTGACTGCACCAGTGGCACACACTCCTCAGTGCTGGTTGGTCTCGCTCATCTGAATTTACAAGAGCAGATCTCTGTTAGCATGGCCGCCAAGACATCTGCCTATGGAACGGGGTGGCATCCCTCTCACTGTTGTCCTGGGGGCTGATGCACACCTGCTACCTGCACTCTCACTGTGGGGCTGACCATTATCCTTCCCTGGCCTTACTACAATCTCTATTGGCCTCCCACCAGTCCGTCGTTCACTGCTAAGTGAAATACTGGACATAAGTGAGCCTCTTGGACTGCTGTTTACCACCGCTGAAGTGTTGTAGGCATCTCATTCCCCCTGCTCTTTCCAGATGTGGCCCTTGCTACCACCGGGTTGCTCCTGAAGACTGTCACCATAGGGGGGGCCCTGGAAGTGTGTGCAGGACTTTACCAGGCGCTCGCTCGACCTTCAGTACCTGTAACTTGCACACCTCCTGGTTTGGATAACTAACAGTACTACCAACATATAACTGTTATCTGGGCAATACCCACACAACAGCGACCATGGTGTCTTCTACAGGACACTGATTCTTGGTCATCACAAACAACCGTAGTTCACACTACTGTCAGTTGGATTCTTCACCCAGGTCCTGCGACACCCCTGGTGGCGGAGGCGGGGATCTTGGCCTGGTCTCCTTTACTCCTACAGTGGGCCATCCCCTTCTTTAGGTGCAGCTGTTTCCTGTGTCACTGCAGCGCAGGCCCTGATTCGGCTTGATATTTTGTTACCACCCGCACAAACTGTTATACTGCAGTGAGCCAGTACCTGACCACACACTACACAACACAATGGTACACCCGAAGACTGACAAAACCCTGGTAAAAATGGCTGGCGCCCGCAGTGGTGAGGAGACTACAATTGTTACTGATGCCGAAGGTTCGTTCCTGGCGGCCACACTTTCCAAGCAGTCCCGCCGATTTGACGAACTCTTGACAGCTGTGCTGGACATTAAATCCACCCTTGAACCTAAACTAGGCACGTTATGTAAAAATATGGGCCTCCTCCGAGAAGATCACAAAAAACTGAAAGACTGAGTTGAAAACACAGAGTCAACACTGGCTGTCCTCAGGCCCACAGTGGTGCCTCTGGGCCTTGCAGGAGGAGATAGACTATCTACAGGGAAGAGTGGATGATCAGGAGGGCAGAGCAAGATGGAACAATGTGAAGATCATGGGGCTCCTGGAAGAGGGAGAGGGCCCAAATATGGAACTGTATCTTGAGGACTGGTTTCTAAATACGATCTTTCAGGGTAAACAATCTTCCTTTTTGCTGTCGAGCATACTCGCAGGGTACACATGAGGCCCCCCTCCGGCTGCCTCTCCGAGACCAGTGGCTGCCTGCCTCTTCAGTTTCAAGGACAGAGACCACATTCCGCAGGTGACGAGAGCAGGGGTCCTTGGTCTGTTGAGAATGCCCAAGCACATATTTATCCTGATTACACTTTAGAAGTTCAATGCCGCAGGTCCTCCTTCATGACAGTAAAAAAGTGTCTCAGCAGCCATGGCATTAGGTATGCTTTACAGTTCTCTGCTACGCTCCAGATTGCACATGAGGGCACCACTTCCTTTTGCTCGACAACAGAGGATGGCTGGTCCTGGCTGGAACTCAGAGGCATCACTTCCCCTTCAGGGGTTAAGAAAGATCGCCCTCCTACATGGAAGACACAAAGGCACCGTAAACAATGTAGCAGGTGTCGCCCACATGGTCCAACTTAAGAACAAGAAGCTAAGGAGAGAGCTCAGGTGGTGGCCAACGTGGAGCGATGCATGGCGGCCTCCTCCCCCACAAGATCAGAAACTGAGAGCTGGCCCAATGATTCCCCGGAAGTGACTGCCTCGCAGGTTACTGACCTGCTGGGTGGCAGCCCACTTATTACACCTCAGACAGCTGAGGACGATATAGGCTTCAGTCCCAGGTTTGATAGAGCTGTTGATATATATGTCTTACAACTGAAGCGGCTCTTGTCTGAGTAAGTGATGACAATGTTGATACGATGGCTGAGGGTTGCAGACACATTCACACAGGGCCACTACTATCAAAATCTAACCACCCCCACTTGTAAAATACCACTGATATAGATTATTACATTACTTTGTCAATATTGCAATATCCGTACTAATTGCTGGTCGCCCGTTGGTGCCCTGACCTTGGAATGGGTGTTGAGAATTTCTTATATTTTCTCTTTACTATTTCCCGTAGGGATCTTCCTTTTGTTTTTCTGGGTGATGTCACATGCTATGGGAGTTGGGGGGATGGACCCTGGAAGTGTTGCATACCATAATTGACATGGACGGAAGGTATGTTGTGTTAGAGGGGCTGCTGGATGGTCCCCCTCTCTCCCTTATATCACTCTATGCACCAAACACAAACCAGGCTCCCTTCCTGCACTCCTTGACTCCGGCATTATTATGAAATACATTGGTGCCCAGTTACTGGGGAGGGGACTTTAACTGCATTTCGGACCTAGCCTATGACTGCTCCCACCCCCCAATACATGGGGCACAATCGATCTCCCTTACACAACATTTACAGAGATGGGCCACCAATACTCAGGTGTGGGATGCCTGGCACAGCCTGAACCCTGTGTCCAGGGAGTTTTCATGCTACTAGGGTCTTCATGACCTACACACGAGGATTTACCACTTTGCTGTAATTACAATGCCTTTTCTAGAGTAATGCAAGCCGAACACCTCGGACGCAGTCTTTCAGACCACTATCCTCTGCAGCTACAGCTACGTTGGGGAAGAGGACGACCGAAAATACCTATGTGGCGCCTTCCCTTGGAAGTGCTCAGTGATGCCGCATTTCGCTCTTCTCTCTCAGAAAATGTCACCTCCTATTTTCAGGATAATGAGGGCTCAGCCTTGGAAGCCGGTATCGAGTGGGACGCGTTCAAGGCCATACTCTGCGGCTACACAATCAACGCTGTCTATGGAGCCAAACTAACCCTCCATAGGGAACTCAGTTCTCTGGAAACGGACATACAACGCTATGAGCATTTATCTCCCACAGGCCATCTTGCAGAGCTGGATGTGATCTATGTATAATGTATGCAACGAAACCCCTTCAACGAACGTGCGGTATACATTTCAGTAGTATTACTTAGCCACGCAAATGTATTCACTGCTGTCAAATATGGATATTTTGTTCCAAAAAAGTAAACTAAATATTATTAAATTTATTTACAAAGTAGGGTTAGGAGACTGACTGTATGTCTCTCACTTCACAGAAACCAGAAGGCCAAAGAGTGACCTTTACATTTTTAAAGCAGAAAAAATAAAATAACAGGACAAGACTTTCTGTGATATATATATATTCACTGTGGGACTCCCCTGGACCAACCGTCCAGCTATCCCTAACTTTTGAACCTTAATTTTTCGAAAACAGCTGAACGGATTCACATCAAATCACAAAACAGATGCTTTTCGAGTAACGATCTAGCTATCTCCCAAATTTGGTGTAATTCTGATCAGCCATCTTTTCTAAAATGCTTCTTGAAACTGTATGGAGAAAATGCATTTTGGGCCCCCACTTTCTCAGCCCCTGCTTGACAGTCACCCCAAAGTGTTTTAGGAAAGAGCTGAGGTAGATGGACTTTTTTGGAATGTTTTGTGAAGTCTCTTGTGTGCTACTGGCAGCAATTAACATAAGATGATGGACCGCTCTGGGAAAAGGGTGAAGGACTCCTGAAATTCCTGCAGTGTAAATAGTCAACAGTAGCATACCATCATCACTCCCTTGTGGAAAAGTACGCTGAAAGCTCTCAGTTGACAATTGGGTTGTTAACAAGTAGCTTATGTTTGGCCATTGGATGTGTGGAGATTATTTTACAAAGCACTTTGCCAAGTAATATCATTTAAACCTTGACAGTACTTAATGAACATTTTAGAAGGAGGCTCAGGTGCTCTCGAATTGTTTGGAAAATTAGGTAGCAATTTTTGTGTTTTAAAGGTCAAGCAGGCCAGCAGCATTTACCAAACCTTTGTAAAAGCTAAGTTTCATTGGGGCATTGGGGAGTTGGAAGCTCCCCTCCATTACATTTTTAGAAATTGTCACTGGTCAAGATTATAGGTTTTGATTTGGTTGGAGGGGTTCACCATTTGCCTCTGTAGAGAGAGCATTGCCAGTGCCCACATAATTAGTAACAGGTCTCCCACACTCACCCTTACATGTTCTACCTCCACATCCTCTCTGAAGTGATTGACATGTTACTATCAAATAATGGGTTACACTACACATACTTAGTGATCCACACACATGCATAGGCCGAGAGCTATTGGCTTTGACAACGCGTTTTTTCAACTGACTTGTGAGTAGAAGAACAGAGTTAGTGCCATGCGCCAGCATTCTCAGCAGGCTGATTCCCCAAAGGGCGGGTGGGTGTTTCCTTAGGCAAGTAAAAAAGCACTGTTGCTACTATGGTACATACGAGACAGCAGGAGAAACATTTTCACGTTCTCCCCATGAACCGTCCGCAGCGCATCCTCAGCTGCCAGCTTTAGTGTTACTGTGCACAGCAGTGCCGATGTGAACCGGAAGCAGCCTGCACAGCTAGATACTGGAACATGTCGCCGTTTGTAGTTCTGGAGCACGAACGGCTGATCGTGGTGATCGGGCCTGTTGCATGATTTGTCACGTGTGTTCATCGCGTGGACGGCAGACGACGCGCGCTTGTATTTTTTTCCGTTGAGCAGTGTGTGAACGTGTGCATGTTTATGTTTTGGAGGCCAAGTGGCCGACAAGTGCTTACTTGAGTATCAACAGGTACGTTTCCTCAGTCCCAGTACCTTTGGCCTTATGAGAGCATACCTAGAGTGTTAAGAATGCAATTTGTGTTAGAGCTAATGCGTGCATGGTCACTTCACGGGATGCAGCATAAATATCACTTCAGCTCGTGGCACACACAGGCTTTCTAAAGTTTTCGTTTTCAAATTTCTAAATTTGATAAGTGGTTTAGAGAGACACGAGGTTCGCTCAGCCAATGCAGTCATGAGCGCACTCAACAAGCCATCTGCGGCTGCCCGCGGCCCCCGCAGGGGGCCCCCTAAACGGGCGGCCCCTTTAGTGCCATTTGGGCACTTCCCCACCCCCACTAAGAACGCGGGGCTCGAGGAGGAGCCCCCTTCCAGACGCGTCACTTCCGGGTCGCAGAGGAGGTGGGGAGGTATTTATGCCTCCCCTGGCCATCTTGGCCAGCGCAGAAGAGTACTTGACGGAAGAAGAAATTAAAGTGAGGAGAAGAAATAACTGGAGTGACGACCTACGTGTTGATAGCCCAGCGCTACCAAGAGAAGTGCTTCAGGACTGTATATGTGAGTAAACAAGCGTACTGTCATCAGGGAGATTTGGACAGTCAGGGGAGAGGAAAAGTATACAGTGAAGCTTGGGAAGTGATTTTAAACAGCGCATGGAAGGATAGAAAAGAATTCACCTCACATAGACGTGACCGGTGAGGCAGACAGCGCGAAGCAGCAAGAAATCATTTGTGGGACAGTGGTGTGACAAGCAGAGTCACGGACCAGCGAGAAGCAATTAGAGCGTCAGCTGTGTGGAACTGACGTGCGTGACAGGAGGCCCAGCTGTACTTTGAGCCTGTATGCCGGTAGCGAGGAAGGTCCCATGAATTGAAGTGTTGTCCTGCTGTGAGCATGGGGAAAGGAGCGACATTGCTGCCAGGCGGGAGATAAGTGTTAAGGCTGTATGGTGCTGAAGCGCGTAAGAAGGATTCCTGTCAGAACCATCAGTGGAGAACACTGCCACCTAGTGGGCATTGACTGTAAACGCACGTTTATTCACAGAACAGCTCAGACTGTTTATATTAAAGCTAGCTGTGTACAAAGCGTGAATGCAGTGAGCTGTTACCGATCGAAAGCAGAGAATTCTCAAGTATGTTCTGTTTCATTTTCTGGATGTAATCCTTATAATTGACAGGAAACACTTCATTATTTCATTGGAGAAAGCATAAATACACGTCTTTGTTTTCAAAAACAAAATTAACATAGTACCATCTTTAGGTGATTCATTATGGATGTCACAGCCCTTGATGTTTCAGCGGTATCTACTCCTCCTCACTTCCTTAGCCAACCAGGGAGTCCCAGCATAGAATGGGATGAGTGGATTGAAATGTTCGACAATTATTTGGAGGCTTTGGATGCGCAAGATTACAGTAGCAATAGGAAAAGAGCAATCTTGCTCACCAATTTAGGAAAAGAAGGGCAACATATTTTCAAGTACTTACCGGTTGCCAACAACGAACGGGGTCAACCCATTGAGGATGTTTATGAAGAAGCACGCAAAAGGTTGGAAGCCAGATTTGATAAAGAGACAAATGTAGTGATGAGGAGATACACATTTTATACTCAGCCCCAGAGAGTAGGGGAGTCCATTGATGAATTTGTTACTAGACTCCGTGAGCTTTCGATAAAATGTAAATTTGGTCCAATGAATGAGGAAATGATTCGGGACCAACTCATTGTTCAATGTAGGAGTAGAAAGACACAGGAACGCTTATGGGCTGCCAAAGATCCCTCTCTTAAAGATGCAATTGACATTGCTAAAATAGTTGAGGAGTCGGAATTTTGTATGAAAGAAATGGATCGCAGAGATTCAAAATTTAACATTACTAATGAAAGTGAAACTTCTGTTGTTGAGGGATGTGAAGGGGAGGTAGCTGCCTCTACTAGATTTAGAGGTGGTAAGAATATGTTGGGTGGTAGGTTGTATCCCAGCAAGTTTGGTAGTAAGACATGTGGGAAGTGCGGTAGTACCTATCACACGTCTGACTCCAAACACTGCTGGGCCATTGGCAAAGAATGCAGAAAGTGCGGCCGCAAAGGACCATTTTGCCAGAATGTGTAGAGATGCAAACAAGGGAAAGGTAGCAATGTTGTCAGAAGAGACAAATGTTAATGAGTGTTCATACAGACCTGATAGAATTCTGTGTGTGGAACCTTCCCTACATGATGTTGTTGACGATGGGGAAATCCTCCTCACCGACCCTCACAATTTAGATGATAGGAGGAGACGCAGACCCAAAGCGGAGTTTGTCATTGCTAAGAGGAAAATTGATCTGATGGTTGATTCAGGGTCCTTATATACCATCATACCAAAAAAAATGTACAAACAGGAATGGCCCCACATGAACTTATTACCCAAAGACATCAACCCCGGTGGGTATCAAGGCGAGCAGATAGATATACTGGGTTACATACTGACAGATATCATTTTCAAAAACAGGTCCGTAAAAGGAAAAGTTTATGTAGCTGAAACTGGGCCCCCTATTTTGGGTTGGTATCACCAATACGACCTACATATTAGAGTTGACCCACACGCTGTTGAACAAGTGATGGTGGTGGAAGATCTTTCAGTAGAAGACATTTTGGAGGGAGGTAAAGGTGTTTTCAGAGACCAGCTCGGTAATTTGGTGGGCTATGTTCACAAAATAAAACTCAAACATGGCGCGATCCCTGTCCAACACAAGCTGAGGAAAGTCCCCATCATGGTAAGAGGGGAGGTCAAGAAAATGTTAGACGAAATGTTAACGAGTGGAGTCATTGAGCCAGTTGAGTGCTCAGCTTGGGTTTCTCCCGTTGTAATTTCAGAGAAGGCTGATGGAAATTTACGCTTCTGTGTTGATTTGAGGAGCCTAAACCAAAACATCATTCCAGACACCTTTCCCCTTCCAAATATAAATGAGTTGATGGTGTTGCTTAAAGGTGCCAAATATTTTTCAAAGCTTGACCTTCGTCATGCTTATCATCAGATACGCTTCCATGACTCCTCAAAGCACTTGACAGCCTTCATCACCACGGAAGGCATATTTCAGTTTACCAGGATGCCATTCGGGTTATGTTCGGCAGCAAGTGTTTTTCAGAGGATGGTCACAGAAATCTTCAAAGGTCTGGAAAATATTATCTTCTTCCAAGATGATATTCTGGTCTTTGGTGATAGTGTGAGCAGTCACAACATAGCTTTGAAGGATGCTCTTGCCAGGATATTGGAATCAGGTTTGACACTACGCAGAGAAAAATGTTCCTTTCTTGCAACTGAGGTGGAGTACTTAGGACACTCCATCTCGTCTGATGGTGTCAAACCAAAGAGAGACTTACTGGCATCTATAAAATTGGCTCCCATTCCCATTAACCGAGACAAACTGCGTTCATTCATTGGATTAATTGAGTATTATTCCAAGTTCGTGAAAAACTTTGCAAGTAAAACTGAACCCCTTAAGGTACTCATGAGGAAAGGTGTCAACTTTTGTTGGGAGCTGATCAGCAAAACTGTTTTGATAACATCAAGTTAGAAATATGTAATGCAGGCCTTTTGGTTCCTTTTGATGTAAATGCAAAGACTGTGGTCACTGTGGATGCCAGTGATACTGGCGTGGGTGCTGTATTATCGCAGAATGATGGCACTTCTGAAAAAACAGTGGCGTTCACTTCTCGCACTTTGACTTCCACTGAGCGACATTACTCTGTCATAGAGAAAGAAACCCTAGCAGCCACTTGGGGTGTTGAATATTTCAGGACGTATGTATGGGGGCGCAGATGTCTGCTGCGCACAGACCACAAACCATTGCTAAAATACTGTCACCAGGTGGAACAGGGAAAGGGTCAGCCAGACTTGCTCGATTAGCATCCAGGCTACAGGAATATAATTTTAACATTGAATTCATTTCAGGCTGGCGCAATGTCCAAGCTGATTGTATGTCGCGTCTGCCCTTAGACTGGGAAGAAGTAGACAAGAGTGGCGTGTCTAAAAGTGAGAGAGAAGGAGCTATCTCCAGTATTGATGATGTGGTTCAGTGGAGTTGCGGTGTAGTCAGTAAAGAGGAATGGGCAGAGGCCATGTCTCAAGATGAGGTCCTTAAAGGAGTCCTCAACCTCATTTGGAAGGGGAGACGTAGGGAGAGCACTTTGCCTATTAGCATTAGACCCTTCAATGCGGTCATTGACGAATTGTCCACTGTCACAGAACAAGTCATCATGCGCGGGGACAAGATAATTCCCCCATTCGGAATTCGCAAGAGACTTTTCAACTTAGCTCATGAAGGACACTTAGGCCAGACCATTACAAAAAAACGCTTGAGGAATGAATTCTGGTGGCCAGGTATGGATAGCGAAGTGGTTGAGTGGGTAGAGAGATGCAGTGAATGTTGTGAGAGTGAGAAAAGACTTAAGGTGGGACCCCAATGCGTCCCGAGTTCCATCCATGATCCAGGGGTGGTTTGGCACAGCATTTGCCTTGATTTTATCGGACCTATGCCAGGCGTTCACCCCAGTAAGAGATTTGGCATGGTCATAATGGATGTGCACTCCAGATGGCTTATTGTGTACCTTCTCCCAGAAATAAGCACTAAAGTTACCATTAGAGTGCTACGCACCATTTTCAAAGAAGAAGGTTTTCCCACTGTCCTTATTACGGACAATGGCACCCAATTGACTTCTAACGAAATGAGGGAGTTTCTTCATGAGTGTGGTATTAAACACTCACTCACCACTTTGTACAACCCTCAATCCAATGGTATCGTAGAAAGGGCCAACCGTATGATTAAAGGAGCTATAAGTTTGGCTCTCACCAATAATCTTGATATTGATGAAACTTTAAACGAATTAGTATGGGCCTACCGCACAACTGAGAATTCCACTACAGGGGTGGTTCCCTTCATTGCCATGCGAGGCAGAAAACCATCCTCTAAATTAGTGCCTCCATGGGTCAGAGAATTGGTAGAAGGGAAGAATGTGAGTAGTAGTGGCAAGAATAGCTCCATGCACGCATCCTTTCAAGGACACACCCAGGTGAAGACCTCGACTAACATTCAAGAGGGTGACTGGGTCAAAGTCAGATCCGGTCGTTGGGTCAAAGGTCTATGCAAGTTTCGTGGTCCTTTCAAAGTTCAGGAGGTGCATCCCTTTTATGTTGTGCTGGCTAATGGAGAAAAATGGAACTTACGAAGAGTAGCCAAGTATTGCTCACGAGACCAATCTCCCAAAGCCGTTGTCAGAAAGAATTCATGTTCAGGCTACATGTTGGCTCATGACCATCAATTACTCAACAGTGCTCGCTCCGGTGCTGAGACGAGAGTGCCAGGCCCCGGTGGCGACAACTGGAGCACTAGCCAAAGGTCAAATACTGAAAACCAGGAGTCTCATGGTCCGCATGGCACTCTACCGTGTCAGAGACCCTTGCGGGTCCGGAGACTTCCTCAACATTTGCATGATTTCATGGTGGGATGACTCATTGCTCTCCGTCTTGCTTCCCTGTCACTCCCCGTCCTGGCATTTCCCTCGCCCTCCCATCCTCTTTCCTTTTACTGTCCATTCATCTGCTCTACCTGCGTGTAGAGGAAAGGGGGGTATGTTGTGATCTTGTTAACACCGTGGCTCCGCTCCTCGCGCCACGGTGGAATGTTGGAATGCGAAGGTTCTATTCTGTTGTGGGCGCTCGCGACCTGTCAGTTGAGCGGCTGCTGGCTGAAGGAGGCGGTGCGCTGATTCTGTGTTGGCCTTGAATAAATCTTTGGAACCTGCTCCCTGTCTCCGTGTCATGTTGTCGTCACAACAAGCTGCTGTCCGGGCAGCCTGGTGGGTGGTAACCAGCGCCGCTGCCTTGGTTTGCGGGGCCGGTCCGTGTCCCTTTGTCGGCTCTGTCGAAGAGTGTAGGACTGGAGCAGGCAACTCTTCGTACGCTCGGTGCCTGAATTAGCCTATGGCTGTTGGGTGGCTATTCATGTGATCGGTGGCTCCGGGATCCCTTAGTATGTGCCTTCGCCGGAATGAAATGAAAATTCAATTAAATGAATTTGAATGCCCAGCAGGTGGCAGGCAAATGCTACAGGTGAATTATGTTCGACGTAACGATCGCCATAAGGTGTTACAAGTCTCAGACGCTAGGGATGTAAACCAACATGCCGGTCTACATGGCAGCGATCTCGACAGCCGTCTTGCACAGTATGAGTTCACATGCACCTAACGTGTAGAGAGAAACGTGTAATAAAACTTTCTGCCGGAAATCTAAAACCTGTAGAAACAGCACACAGCTCTCAAAAGTAAAACATACTTAATAGTTAAGTGTAACTTTCCAGTTTAATGTGGGCCGATTTTCTTTTGCTCTTTGTGTATACATTTCAATATGCTTCCTTTGCCCTACCGTAGGACCGCTAGACACGGCAAGGAAATGTGAAGTGAGATTGATTTGTTCCTTGGAAGGATATTTAGTGTCACGGGGTGCATTCCAGCTGAGGTATTTCCGCAAATAGCTTCAAAGGCTCTTTCGTAAGTAAAACTTCTATCGCTGCAACTGTAATAAGAAACCTGATTAGGAGTACCGGGTGATGTAGCCAGAATGCCGGGGTAGACTACGCCGACTCTGGGCCCTAGGGGGCATATGTTTAACCCCGGGCGGTGCCTTGTTGGCCCGATTGCTCGTGCCTTTGGTTAATCTGTACGTTTCCCTCATGTGTGAGGGCAGACACCGGGGCCGGAAGGTACGTTACAGCTTGCACAAACAGCTGGGAGCTGGTAGGGACAGTGTACGCTTGTTGTGTAGCTTGCAGCTCGGTCGGGGGCCCAGGCACCAACTGGTATTTTAAGGAAAGGATGTGGGCAAGGCATTTGACCCAGGCTGGGTGGAGGAGCGGGCAAAACTTCTCTCATCACCGATTGTGACGGTTGATCAATATCGGTACATTATTCAGATTTCTGGTTTGAATTTTAGGAGTTGTGGGATTCATCCCTCATTCAATGTTTTGTTCATGCTCTTGTTTCATGGCCAAATGGGTTTCTTCGTGTTCCAAAATGGCACCACTGTGTGGGGTCCGGGAGGTTGGAGACAGGCAGGGTAATTAGAGCCGAGGGGCCGATCGTCTCCCGGGAGGTTTGGGCCTGAAGTGTTTCCAAATTGTGCACTCAACCATTTGTAGCCGTCCCTGTTGCGGACTCTGTCAGTTGACCTTACCTGCTAATCATCCTCACAACGTTAACGTGTGACATGGGCCCAGTAGTGGTTTGTCTTCACATGAATTCGCGTTTGTAGTGAGGGTAGACAAAGGGCCACGTTTGCCTCACCAGTAATTTCGCAGCGCTTAAGTTGTGCTGGTGGATACTAGCGCTTGGCAACGGGCACCGGCGCTGATGATTGGTGCTGGAGTGGTGGCACTGTTGTGTCATGGGTTTCTGTAATTGAAGATATAGCGCAACAGGTGTGTTAATTCTAGGTACATTAAAAAAAAAAAAAAAAATGCTCAAAGTGCATTCTACGCTGGAGATACTGAGTCTGCGGAGACAAAGTTTCTCTGAGGCGCCTTGTTTCCCCGGATGTGCTGGGTCGGCAGACTCTTCATCCTTATTGGCGACTCTCCAACACAGGGTCGAGATAGGCACAGGACACATTCGGAGGCCACCCATGGAGTTTTTGAGTCACCCGATTCATCAAGGGTAGATTGCCGCGCATAAAGGTTTCGGTTGTAGGTAGTACAATATTGTACGAAGCTGCGACTTTTATAGCTATGGAACTATGTCTGAGGAGGTATAGACCTATTCTGTTTGTTTTGTTTGGTGGTGTTTTCAGGCGCTGCATGTCTGCATTGAAGGGCACCAGATAACTATAGCAATAAGCACTAAATGTGATAGCTATGAAGGGGATGGTCGGGGGTTCGAATCCCGACCAGGCAAGAAATGTTAAAATTGTTTGGAGGCTCTAAAATTACAAACTGGGAGAATCTCGCTTGGAATTTGTTTCGTTGGGAGGTGGCGGGTGTTGCCGGGCCTCATTGGGGAGGTCGATTGATTGCATTTCGTGCCGCAGCGGGGGACTGGAGCCGGCTTTGGGGCCTTAGTTGCAATGTTTTGTTCCATTGGCAACTGAGGCTGAGTGGCCTTGGCATCGGCTTGTCCTTATTTGGGGTTTTGGGCTCCAGACATGGCGGCTCGGCAGTTGGTGTCACGGGCCAGTGTACAGAGTTTGCAGGAAGGGTTAAGTTCCTTTTCTGGCGGCAATATACTGGCAGTAAGAAACACAAGCATATGCTAACGATCTATCCTCAGGGGGTGTTTTAGCCACCGGGTGGCACTGTTCAACTGTTTGTTTTTGTCAACCGGTGGGCAGGCGTCTAGATCTGGGTTCCTAGCTTGGTCCTGTCCAAGTAAGGGTTCAGGTGCCAGATGTCGGCCCTGGGATACAATTTTACAGGCCTGTGGAGCGGCAGAACAGAAAGTGGCTTGTTTCAACCTCTTGGCCACAGGTTCAGATCCCGGTAGGTCCACTCAGCATTGCATCCTTCTGAGGTCAATAATATGAGTACCATGGAGTTGAGTAACAATAAGCATGTTATGCAGCACCAAGATACCATGGGGCGAACGTGTTCCCAATTACAGTCAGAAGCGGAAATTGTGAAGGAATTTGGTGAATACAGTGGGCTCACTCCGCGCAGTGTAGTAAGCGAGAGCTCAGCACTATTTTCATGGGGCTGTAGGGTGGTGCAGGCAACAACGTTGACACAGCCAAAACGACAAAGTTTTCATTAGCGCCGCAGGGGCATGGGGGCCTCAGGAGAGTAACTAGTCCACTGCACCCTTACTATGTACTGTGCAACCCAACTTGATGGGATGGGGGTAGTTTACTTGTGCATTATCGACCATGAAGCCAAGTATACTTCACTGGGCTCTGCTCTCACCAAAGTGGGCCAAGATCACACAAAGCATAGGATGAGTGCGGTGTCAGTTATATATGGCGATTTATGAGAAATATGCCAGAGGTAGCGAATATGACATCACAGACTTGATCAGTGATAATATCATGGTTCATCTTTTGTCCCAACATAGACAATAGTTAAGGACGGGCTCTGTTTTGCAAAGAATAGTTATTTTGTCTCCGCACGTGCCTCTTTCGCATTATAACGAGGTCAATTTTGTCTCCAACTCGGGGATTGTGCGCCGCCATTCCGTTTTCAAAAGGGCTGCCGCTTTCTGGTTCGGCACCTGGCATACGTGCAGGTAACCTGTCTGGCTGTTGCGGAAGTACGGAGGGCGCGGAGGGACTCCGGTGGTCTCGACATTTCCCTGATAAACTGCTTCTAGTGGTTTCGTTTGGCTGCGGCTGGGTTTTACACACGTCTACCTGTTTATTGGCTGGCGCAGCACTTGGTCATCAGTCTGTACCCTTGTACTGGGGATCATCCAGGGAAAGGGGCACATTAGGGCTTAGTCACCCCAGAATATGTACAAACTGGCACGCAGTGCGATAGGGTTTGTACCACACAGAGCTGGGGGTGTTTCAGTGGGCACACTCACTGGCCGTGCATTGTGCTTTGACCGGTTTGTTTAATCTTTTCATAGGGAAGAGATATGTGGGGTATCTAATTGCTCACAGCATGGCACATTAAGGTGGGCGCAAACCGGGTTGTTACCCATTAAATGTTTTATAATAAATGCTTTGGGGCACTTGCAGCAGTGAGGGAGCTTCCTGAGGACTTGAGGGTTTGTAGCACTCCCCTCCCCCAGGCACACCGGGCTTTCAGCAGAATGGCCGCTGTTCAGAGGGGGATTTCTGTGCAGTGCTTGTAGAACGTCATGTACCATTAAGGGCATGTTCTACGAAAGGGCAGGTTACTGCGAAGGATGTTTCAAAGTTTTG
This sequence comes from Calotriton arnoldi, assembly GCA_963921515.1. NCBI lineage: Eukaryota > Metazoa > Chordata > Amphibia > Caudata > Salamandridae > Calotriton > Calotriton arnoldi. Next base: position 437,159 of record CAWUFW010004604.1, on the reverse strand, counting down.
GGGTCAAACTGGGTTGGAGCAGTAAAGTTAAAGCCGAAGCACAAACAGGCTACAATGTATTAAGGAACAGTTGGCATTCCCAGCATGCGCTCAGAGATGGGTCCTTCGATACCTTTATTATTCTTAAGCTCGTCAGGGTACAAGCCTAGGAATGGTGGCATGCCCCCGGGTGCTGGGGATGGCTTGCTGGTTGGCAGCTTTTCATGTTTGTCGCAAGCTTGCACTTGCTGCGTTTTCCGCAGTTTGGGGACAGGTTAGCATCCCCACCTGGTTTCCGCAGGGTTGATGTGTCTTCGGTCAGTATGATCAAGTAGAGCCAATTATCGATTGGCGTAGCTGGACATAGGAATGCCAGGCTGGAATCCAAGGGATCATAGAGCAAGTGTTCCGTGTTCTGAGCCTAGTATATGCAGGCGTGAGTGAGAATGGTAGCCGCCAGTTCAATCTTGCATCACTCTAAATTCAGGAGAATAGGCATTTGTTTAAGTGTGAAATAGGCCCCACACAGAGCTCAGAGGGACCATTCACCTAGGCTAACCGGGACTGTGCAAACTAGTATGAGCTGGGTCGTACGCTGGGACCAAAAACCCCCCTTCACCAAGCTGCTGGGCATTATGTTGCCAGGGTCGTTGAAGGACAGGCAAGGGCATTAATGGGCCGTATTAAGCAACGGGGTCAGCTGCAGGGTGGACTGTCAGTTGTCACTCCACGAAAGGGTGCGGTGGTGCTAATAGTGGGCACAATACATACCCTTTCAAACCAGATGTGACACAATTAGGAGGTTCACTAGGGTTTAGCAATCAAGAAGGTTGGTGCAAACTGGTCTACTGGGCGAAGTGCATCCTAGAACCAAGGGTAGGCTCCATGTTGCTCCGTTAAGCTCTAAGGCCCCGCCTGGAGAGCGGGACCAGCCAGGCGGGTTGGGTACGCTGGAAGCCAACAGGGTGCTGCTGTCCCAACAATTGGGGAAACAAGGTATGTGGGGTGCCTAGCTGCTCCCAGCATAGCACATTAAGGTGGGCACAAACCGGGATGTTACCCATTTAATTTGGATAAACTGGATAACTTTCTTCTACCTGCATGGGCTCATCTTGTCAGGAGTGAGTGTCAAAGAGTTTGCACTTCAGCCAGGTATTGTTCGCACCCATCCTCACCAAGCCGATTGCTTAAGGTCACCCAGGAAGCATTTACACAGCCCAGTATTAGGCCCCTTGTGGTTGTCAGTGCCTTGAATTACTAAATTGAAGTGAACAGGAGGCGTGACCGTGGGTTACACCAGCAGATGTTTGTGGAGAGCCAGACTCCACCCATGGTCAAGGTGTAGGTTTAAGTAGTTGGAGTTGGCACTCTTATTTGACCAGGGATTCGGTGCTGCACGGGGGCATCGCCGCATTGCGGCCAGAGCACAGGCATTGTGTGCTTCCCAGGCATCAGCAAGTGAAGGCAAGGCTCTTTCCAAAGCTGGCACCAGAACACAAGGTAGTCAGGGCCAACTTGTCTGTGGGGTGACTTGAGTAGGCACCTGTGTAGTTGCCACTCCACAAAGGGGTGAGTTGTCTCCAATAGTGGGCACCAGACATATATTGTTTCAAACCATATTTGACACCATTAATGTGTTCACCAGGGTCTAGCAAGCAAAGAGGTCTGCGGAATGGTCTGGTCAACAGTGCGAATTAAGTGCACTCTAGAACCGAGGTTAGGTGACACAGGAGGATGTAGGGTGATTCAAGGGACACAGGTGGTGTGACGGCAACGCGGGACTGTCAGCTTACGCTGGGTAGGTGGTTCCGTATCACCAACCAGAAGAGTGCCATGTGGCGGAAAAAAAAAAAAAAAAAAAAACAGTAAATATGTTAAAGAATGATATAGATGCTGGTCAGGAGAGGTTTCTCAAAAGTATTACACTTATTGCCAGGCATTGTTAACAACCCATCCACACCAAGCCTATTGCCTAGGTGCCTGGGCCGCATACACACAGCCCGGTATTAGGCACCTGCGGTTGTCAGCACCAGGAGTTACTAAATTACAACTGTACAGTGGGAAAACTTGCTAACCGGGCAGTATTGCTACACCCTCCATGGGCCGATTAGGCAGACACCAGTAGCAGTGAGTGTGGCTTGCCCTCAGGGCAGTTGGTAGGAAAATTTAAATTCCATGTACAGGTTATACTGGTCTTCCTAGCAGATGGTCTTGTGTGTGAACGGTTTTAACTGCTTTATAAAAGGCATAAACGGTGTATGGCATAACACATAGACTACTAGGAATTTAAATCAGGGACCAGCTACCTTACACATGGATTTCGGTGGAGGGCAAGTAAGTCTGTCCGGGGTAACCAAGTGTACCGGGTCTGTGCTTGGCATCTTGGGTCAAAGCGGGTTGGCACTCAAGGGGTGTCTAGGATTGTACCAGGCACACTCGGCAGGTATAATGCAAAAGAACTGCACATGACACTATTTTAAGGGTGACCGATGCAACAATTTTTTCCCATTGCCAAAGTAAACCTAGGTTCTGATGGTCAGAGGCACAACATACATCGGTTCACTCCAGCCTCACTGAAGGTAGCCTGTTAGTTGAGGTATAGAACGGGACGTCTTGCGCCAGGGTGCGGACATTGCACGGGCGACACGGCAGATAGTCTGCTGTCAGACGAGGGTGTTTGCGGGCTAGGAGGCCAGGCAATGTAACAGAACCAATTCTAAGGACCCCTCTCCCCCACCGTACTGCCCGAGTATGTGAGTGCAGTGGGATTTTCAATGTTACAGGTATTTTCCCGCCCGTACAGGGGCAGAAGGGACTTTGCGGGAAACTGCTTTAATAGAGTGGGGGGTAAGACCTATAGAGGATGTGCACCAGTAACCGCAAGTGCGTGGTGTTAAGATCAAAATCTCGCAGTGGCAAGTTAGCCAGTGGGCATGCGTCAGTTGGTTAGGCCAGAAGGTGTGCCGTTGCTCAAATAGCGGCTTGAAATGTGTTTGGAGCACCATTGCTGTCAATTCCAGACCACACACTGCGCCTCGGCCCAGTAGGTGAAGGCCATATGCTCATGTGCGGCTTGATCCTGTGGAGGCCAATATTCCCTGGAAAAGCAAAGTACTAGGTCTTTAGCTGGGTTGAGCATTAAGGGTCACAGCTGGTTAGCAGGTATGTGTGTATCTGTGATCGAGCTTTAGTTAAGCAAGCCTGGTAGGTGGCGTAAGTTGTCACTCCAGATGGTTGCTGTGACCGCAATGGTGTGTGCTATGCGAACAGTCTTGTTCGCCAGGGTTTATTAATCGCAAAGGTCTGGGCACATGTCTGGCCAACTTCAACAAAGTAGGTGCACGCTGCTCCCGGGGCAGGTTACGGGTTGCTTCAGTGATGCATGAAATGCCCCGTCCGCATAGCCAGAGTATATTAGGCTGGTTGTGGAAGCGGGTTGCTAAGCAAGTGTGCTGCTGTTCCATAAATAGGCGAAACAGGTGTTAGGGAGCACGAAATGCTCGAAGGACTGCAACTACAGGTTGCAGGAGGTGGGAGCCACATCAGCTTGAAGGGTAATATAGCGATGTTTAAAAGTAGAGCCCCATCCTGGGAGGCCATCACATTCTTGCAGGTAATGCGAGGCACTGGTACATTCCCAGAGAAGGATAAACCGCTCCTTGCGCAAGTTTGCAGAGCAAGGGGCTTTGGCTTCATCAGGCATGAGCTATGCCGGGCGAACACCAAAGGTTATTTTGACAAAGTTGGGGTGCACCTGGCACAGGTGGGCTTGGATCTGTCCCTACTGGACATGAAGGAGGCCCGGGAAATTGCATGTTGCAGTGAGAAAGGAACTGTTTTGGTGGGGGCTCTTTAGGCGACGGTGGCCGCCTCCAGAGCTGTGGCGGAGTTACAGGGCGATCTGGAAGCAGATGGGTACAGAAGGGTACCTCTGCGTGGGCACAATAGGGGTGCCAGAGCCAAATCCCAGGAGCCTCATGGGAGGGTCCTGGAACAATTACGTCGGCGCCCCGTTAGTCCTTCGGGCGGTTGTTGGCCTGAACAACCGGGGGCTTGCCTTGCTACGCTCCGCCCTGAAAGGGGCGTGAGTAATAAGGGACCAATGTGTCACGTGATCCAGTAAGGGGATCACCCCCATAAGGAGTAGCGCTGATTGGATTCTCCACAGTGCTTGGCTCATCAGGCGGGCAGGGCAGCATAGAGTGGTACAGCTGCCTGCCCTTGGATCGCCCGTAAGATAACCCACCATATTTGCATACTTTTGTATGGAATAAACCTGCAGCAATATTTTCCCAAACAAAAGTTGTGTTGTGTATTTATTTATGCATGCATACTCTGTTGTGGTGTGGGTGGGGTGTGTTGCCAATAATGGGACTATGCGGCTGCCCGCGGCCCCGCAGGGGGCCCCTAAACGGGCGGCCCCTTTAGTGCCATTTGGGCACTTCCCCACCCCCACTAAGAACGCGGGGCTCGAGGAGGAGCCCCCTTCCAGACGCGTCACTTCCGGGTCGCAGAGGAGGTGGGGAGGTATTTATGCCTCCCCTGGCCATCTTGGCGTCCTCTTTGCGCCGGACACGCCGTCTCCCACCCTACCGCTTACCCGGCGTGGGGTTGGCAGGCGAAGTACATAGAACGTTGTAATGTTTTTCTTTTGTCGTTGCAGGCGGAGTTACAGGGCGATCTGGAAGCAGATGGGTACAGAAGGGTACCTCTGCGTGGGCACAATAGGGGTGCCAGAGCCAAATCCCAGGAGCCTCATGGGAGGGTCCTGGAACAATTACGTCGGCGCCCCGTTAGTCCTTCGGGCGGTTGTTGGCCTGAACAACCGGGGGCTTGCCTTGCTACGCTCCGCCCTGAAAGGGGCGTGAGTAATAAGGGACCAATGTGTCACGTGATCCAGTAAGGGGATCACCCCCATAAGGGTAGCGCTGATTGGATTCTCCACAGTGCTTGGCTCATCAGGCGGGCAGGGCAGCATAGAGTGGTACAGCTGCCTGCCCTTGGATCGCCCGTAAGATAACCCACCATATTTGCATACTTTTGTATGGAATAAACCTGCAGCAATATTTTCCCAAACAAAAGTTGTGTTGTGTATTTATTTATGCATGCATACTCTGTTGTGGTGTGGGTGGGGTGTGTTGCCAATAATGGGACTATTCATACTGCCTCACGCAGCCTCAAGATGGGGAGTGGAGAGAGAGAATTTGGAGGGGGGGGAGGAAGAACAGATAAAGACAGCAGAGGAAGGAATAAGAAAGGAGAGCTAGAGTAGCAGAATGATAATGGTTAGCTGAAGAGAGGGAGAAACAAAGGAGGAAGTCAAACAAGTGTAGATGCACAAAAATTAGAGAGATGGGAAGCCACTATATGAAGGAGGGTGGGAAGGAATATAGCATGTTACATCGCATGCTATTACATCGCGTTCTATTACAACACGGTCGTTACAACGGCCGCGTTGTTAGAACGCGATACCGTTACATCGCAAGTCATTAGATCGACTTGCTGTAGGGGGCGCGCTGGACTTAGGAATAGTATAATTTACTATTCCAACTCCAGCATGTGCAACAGTAGGGTAGGTGTTGGAATAGTAAATTATACTATTCCGTAGGTTAGAGCGCCCCCTACAGCAAGACGATCTAATGACTTGCGATGTAAAGGCAACGCGTTCTAACAACGCGGTCATTGTAACAACCGCGTTGTAAAAGGATCGCGATGTAATGGCAGCGTTGTAAACTCTGTTTCTTGTGGGAACTGAAGTAAATAAAGAAAGTCAAAGGGAGAGAGAAGTGAATGGCAAAGTGAAGGGTGGAGAGTGGAAGGTGAGAGGGAATCTGTAGTTTCCAGGATGGATAGTGCCTCAAACGCACTGTCATGCGGTGTAGGGAGATGATTCAGCCATGTAGGGAGATGATTCAGTGGTGTAGGGAGATGATTTAAAGGCAGAAGTGCGAAATCTAATGAAGAATCTACTGATTTAAGTTCCTTCACCAAAGGAATAGTATGGTAAAGGAAATACTATTGGGATATTCTCCTCCTGTTTTAGAACTTCCTTAAGAAATAGGAAGATTGTATGCTATCACCAGACTCTAAACTAGGCCATAGGCCTGCCCGCCACGATGGGTAAAGCAAGACCCCTGCTCCTCCATTGCTCACCTTTGGAAACATGTGGAGCTCAAGGCATGCCCAACCCCAGAACTATAAGCCATTGAAAGTCGAGGGGAATACTTCAAATCAGCTATTGTCAGTGTCTGCTACAGGAGGCAGTTCCTGATTCCTACTTTGGGAGTTTATTTTGGGCTTGTCATCATGACAGTCACTCACCCTCCATCCTGGCCTAAAGTCTTTCTCCTGCACAAGGTCCAGAGCTGCACTGTAGGAAGAACATATAGGAGCCATTACTGCTAGGTGGTCCGTGTCATTTTATAAAGGGTTAGCAGCTGTGCATAAGCTCTTCAAGGGTGATGCATCTGGTTTTTATCAATTTTTAGACCATTGCATTGGACAGAAGTGGCCTTTTCCGATAATTATCTCATTACATCAACATAATTGCTTTCATCTACTCACTGTAAGGTTTTACTCTGTCACACATAAGACCCTGAGGGAGAGATTTACCAAATCTCCATGCAACACAGCGCAGCCTCCCGCGGGGCTGCGCTGCGTTGCATGACAGGGAAGGAGCACCATATTTTCAAATATATGGCTCTCTCCTCCCCTTTCCCTTGCGCCGGCGCTGTTTACAGCTGCCGTGCGTCACGCACCACCTTAGCACCATTGAGCTAGGGTGTGTGTGTGAGTCTAGCATAGGTTTTGTACAGGAAGGGTACCCTTCCTGTACAAAATACTATGCCTAGACATGAGGGAAAGCTTTTCCGACTTTGTATGCGTGCTGCACAGTGCAGCACGCATGCAAAGTCGGAAAAGGAAGGAGAAATGAAAGCATTTATCCTTCCTTGCACCTAGTTTAAAAGGGAGCTGTTTTCTCACGCTAAACCCTGTTTTTAGTAAATTGGGTTTAGCGTGAGAAACCTTGGGTGGTTTCATGGGAACGCCCATGCACCACCCTTGGCATGCCCCCATGGCGCAAAGTAATGGGAATCGCATTACTTTTACGTTATTTCCAGCGAAAACAAGTTTAACGCTGGAAAGTAAAATAGGAAAAAAAGAAACGAAGGGGCATATTAGCAAGACCGGCGATAAAATTATCGCCGTTTTAGCGGCAGGAAACTGCCGCTAAAACGGCGATAATGGGCTTGCTAATATGCGTTATGGAATTCAATAGAAGCCCATGTTAGATGTCCTGCACATCTAACCTGGGCTTCAATTGGAATTCTATAACGCATATTAGCAAGCCCATTATCGCCGTTTTAGTGGCAGTTTCCTGCCGCTAAAACGGCGATAATTTTATCTCCGGTCTTGCTAATATGCCCCACAGTCTTAGTATATCTCCCTCTGAACGTCACACAAACATGCTAAAAACATGGAAAATGTCACACATAAGCAAACTGAAAACTTGTCAGCTATGCCGTCCCATGCTGCAGTAGCTGCAACACTGTCACACTCCCAGGATCTGACCAGGCCTGCAGTGCAGCTCGAGTCCTCAGACTGAAGGCACATGTGCGAAGCACCTCAGCAAAGAAAGCGAAACTGACTCCGATCGTTGTGTGAAGCCTGAAGGGGGGAATTGGTCCAAAAGCCTGGATTGTGATTCCTCATGAATATAAAGCGAAAAAAGACTGGATGTTCCTAAACGGAACAAGTGTTACTTGCAAACAGAGGGCGGGTGTCCAGTGGGTGCGAATGTAGAATACTCAAGATCCTCAAGGCCTGGGCAGTAGGTGAGGGAGTGCAGCTGTATCATACATGAAACAAGCAGCACAGAAGCCTGAATGGAGGGAATGCTGGTGGCCTGTGGAGAGAAGTATGTACAGGGGCTGGTAGGGATCTCTGCAAGAACCTGGATGGAGGGAGTTATGGTACAGGAGTCTCAGATGCTGGCAGAGGAGTTTTGAAGTCAAGAACGGCACACCATGCTCATTCACACCTGCTGGTGGTAGGACATGAAAATGTCACATACAAAGAATTTCACAAAAGATTGTCACACATAATCAGACGGTAAACTTGGCAGCTCTGCTGGGACTCGGATTAAATGGGATCCCCCATGTCCTCTCCCATTACAGGTTCACTCCCGACTTTCCCATTAAAATGACCTACCAGGAACAGAATTAAAAGAGATTGTTCATCTCAACAGTCTCACCGGCCAATTTTATTAACATACTCTCATCTCACCTTTTGTGAATTATAGCATACAGTCAGACCCACAGTTGTGCCTTGCACAAGCACACACGTTTATGGTACAGCCAGCCCACCTTTTAGGTCGAGCCTAGCGCAGCGCGCATGCGCTGCTCTATGGGAGGCTTCATGTGAGCACTCCAAACTTCTCCGTGTGGGTCGGACTCCTCCCTCACATTGGATTGGCCTTTGCGTGTGTCTTTCAATAATGAAAGCACGCAAATGGCCAAAGGCGGGTGCATGTCCCACCTCTCCTCCAAAGGTTCACTCCACGGTGTTCAGCTCTCGGGAGTGAGCAGCGGTGCGCAGGCTGGCAGCTGCATTCCTCCCTCGTTGTGGATCATGTTACTAATTAAACACAGTACGGTCGCTTTCACTTTAGCGGCCGTGCTTGTTTAAGTTTGCCTTGCCTCAGCATTGTGGATTGTTGGGCTTCAGAAGTGCTGAAACAACTGCGCTCAAGCTGACGCAATTGCATGCTTAGCAGACAACATTTTCATTTTGAAATCGCTCGCAACGCGTCGCATGCTTAGTAGACAACATTTTCATTTTGAAATCGCTTGCAACGCGTCCGCATAACGGGAGGTACTGCGCCCCTCATCCATGTTAACATATTTTAAATTTATGTGCTTTATGTGTTTTTGTACATAAAAAAAAAATACAATATTGCAAATCATCCCAAGGTATCAGAGCGCTTTATACAGAGCCTTTCGCCGATACTCGACCCCCTCTAGTGCTAGTTTCAATTCCGCCCTCGGAGCGCGAGTGATAAACAAGAGCTAGAAGTGGACCGTCTTAAAATGGTGAGTGCACGGTTGGAAGATGGCGACCCCACTCCCATTGCCCTCGCTTGCTCCCTGTCCGCGTTGTGGCTGAGAGGGGTGGGCGTCCTCGTTGTTCATGAAGCAGTGCTAGGCAGCGCTTTCCCAGGACGAAAGCTGCTTTCTTGTTTCTCTTGTTGCCTGCAGTAAGTCTGCTGCTGTCTGAAGCCGGGGTAAAGTATAGTGTAGGTGGGCTGGTAACTCTCGCCTGTTGTCTGCCTTATTTCTGCAGGAATGTCACTGTATGCAAAGCGCGCATACATGAACAGAACCGCTTCTAGGTGCTCCGGTTGAGCAGTATGTCAATGTTAATCTCGCAGAGGATACCAAATCTATTTTCCTGAATGCCCAACTACAGAAACGCGGACTGTACTTTTTCCTAACAGCATTCTATGTATAAGGAAGTGGTAGCAATTTCCGTCAGGCAGCTTCTCTTGGCTTCCAGCCATCCACGTGGGAGATAGTTTTATCTGCTGGCCTCAAATGTTTCAGAGTTAAGCTCTGTTTTTTGTTAACTTTTTATTGTCTAGCACGCCTCTGATTTATTGTATAGAGCAAATGGGGCCTCTGCTTTTTATACTTCACTCACCGTCTGCTGGGGGAAGTGACATTGTAGTTCAGCCAGGATAGGGAAGAGGTGTAAGAATAACAGAGGTGTGTGGTGTTTTATGATTATTATTATTAAATATCAGCAGTGCCCTCTATCAGGCCTTCCCACGTGGACAATCGCACACATCTTGTATCACACTACTGCAGGCCCTCTTTCTTGCGGTACTTTATAAATTAAGGTTTATTTTCCTTAATTTTTAAATGCTATGTCAGTTTATTTATTTTTTCTCTTGTAGCACAAACATTAACCCATGGGATGTCGGCAGATTGGATCAAATGTTTTGTCAATATTGCAGCATTTGCTCTTATTTTTTATGCTACAAATGATGGTCGGTTTTTTAGAGGGATCTTTTAGCTTTGGCAGTGATCCTGTAGCTTATCACAAGCTACATGAGCCTCATAGGATTGGGGATGCTCAGCTCTTTTTCAGGTAAGAGGTTTGTAGGTTAGTGTGTAATTATAGAAATTGTTACACTTGAACAAAATTGGGGGGCCTTAATTTAAGAGAGGTGTGAGAAATCGCAATTTTGTCAGTGAAGTTTTGAAAAGGTGATAGATAGGCTTCACACTTCAACAAAATTGGAAGTTTGTCCACTTTGCACTATGCTGCTTTTGGCAAAATTCCCCTTTGTAAAATGAAAGAATATTTTCTTTTTTATTTATTTATTTTAAACTAGGTTTTGGAAATGTTTTCACCCAATTCATTTTAGGTCTGGACTAGAGACAACTGTAACTGTTTGTCCAGTCGCAAGTTTTCCTAAAAATGCAGTGTTTCGTTCCAAACATCCATTAGTTTGTTTAACTGGCATTCCCATTTTGCGTCTGTCCACTACAGCATAAACCATGGGGCAGTAGGTCAGTCCTTTTAGCTATTGGCTGTCTTGCACTGTGATTGGTGTCTTTTTGATCTTGATAAGGCGCTCAGCCGCCTGAAAGGGAGTGTCCTTAAGTACGAGTGCTGGACTGACCATGCTGCTGGAACACTCAATTTTTGGGGCAATTCTTTTGTACACTACACGTTTGCAAAATGTTTTAATCTTTAAAAAACATTGCATACTTGATATGGATAGACCCAGTGACTGCCAGTGCCTGTTTAACTTTGCAACTTTGGCACTGCTCCCAATGCTGCAAGCTTCCACACTTTCCTCACTTCTGCAAACTTCTATCTGCTGCCCCTACACCACTGCAAGCTACCAGACACTGCTCCCAATGCCCGAATTTTCACAGGTTCAGATTTGGGCTTGATATAACCTTACACATATTAAGAACCAAGCTAAAATAGAACCACCCAGGATAATGTGCTGCATGGCTAAACACTTATGAGGTCCAAAAGGCGAGACCTATTGGCTATGCCACTGCTTGTTTATTCAGTGGCACACCTATTGCTCCCTGTGTTTTGTTCACAGTGTGCGTTAGTGGTGCGCCGACATCTTTCACTCTTGTCCATGGTGTGGCTTCTTGAAGCGGCAAGAATGTTTGTTATCAAACAACATGCTTTCGACAACTTACTGTTGTGAAAGCACTCGTCCTACCGTTTAAGAGTTGTACAGGAAACAGCTACCACTAGCACAATTTTTGAGTGTAATGTCAATCAGACGTCATCAGGTAGGGACATGGACATTTCAGGGAAACCAGGGGGCTGCAATGTTTTTGCATATTGGTATGCATTAATTTCAGTTCTTAAAATTGCTGACTACACTAAGGGTTTGATTTTAAGTTTAGGAGTAAATTCCGATCGCATTACAAACAGATGTTTGCACCGCTCGTTAATAGTAACTCCATACATTCTGATATGTGAAGATTCTGATAGGAACTAAGACTGGAATTGATTATCCCCTGGATACATTTCTGCAGGTCGAACCTGCCAGTATTTTTTGTGAGGAAAAATGCTTGGTAATTACCGGGGCATGTTGATACAGGTGTGATAAGCAATAACATCTGCTTGTTATTCCAGATTTTTACAAGAAAACTTCCTAATATGTAATACTTATCACACACAATAAATAACTAATCCCACTGTAGTTTTATGGCTTGAGTACTGTTGGCACAGAAAAGTCCCTCGCATGGTGACGGACATGCACCCCAGCCCTGAGTGTCCAGCTGCAACAATGTCTGGATCCCTGGTGCTGATTTTTGTTGTCATGGGGGAACATGACTTATGCGTGTGCACCTTGACATAGGCTTGTCTTGTTGGACTGGGAGGTGTGCCCAAAGTGGTACCCTCATAGTGGTGGAAGGCTAATGCCTTTGCCAGGAGTTAAGTAGCATGAGTCCGCTAAGTCTATTTTGAAAATACCACTTTTAAGAAGTTGGCATTTTCTTGCCTAAGTCATTTGGTGCCTGCAGCCTATCTCTGGGTCACATGACTGGGTATAGTTGACAGTTGGGCTTTGTGTATTCCTCCTAGACAGCCACACACAATGGGGAGCTTACGTGTGCCTGAATGGGCCATCATTGACAATGTGGGAGGGAGGAGCTGGGCTCAGCCCCACTTAAACTTGAATAGGCTGTTTCCTGTCTCCACACAAAGGGCTGCATACCCCCTGTAGTTAGTCTGGATCCAGGGCCGGGAGGGCATGGCACCTGTGCAATTTAAAGGCATGCCTCTAGATGCTTCTGCCCACTTCAAAGGCACAACTCAGTATCAATACTGGACCTCAGGCCCTAACTCTTCATTACACTTCTGGACCTGTGGGTACTCTGCCAGGAAGAAAGACTGCTGTGCTGATGAAGAACTGCCACTTGGCTGGACTGCTGCTCTGAAAGAACTGCTGCTGTGCTGCCGTCTTGCCTGAGTGAGAAGAGAACTGGACCTGCAACTTCACGCTTGCACACAGGACACCAGAGTGACTGAAAGGGTGAGTCTGCTGGCCTCCTGATCTGAGCCTCAGGGGCATAAAAGGCTCACCAACATCCTGCACCAGCCCCTGGACCCAGCTGAAGTGTGTTTCTGACACCCAAGTGGTGACCCTCAGGTCCTGGACCCTTGACGTGGCTCAAAGAGCTGTATGTTTAAGTTTTGGGCTCTTTGCAATCGTAAACGGACCTGTTTGCACCAAGACCTTGCTGCTCGCACCGCGATTCTGTAAAAACTCTGGCAGCCGCCTTTTCGCACTACAGCATCAGCATCGACCACTTGCGGGGATGTCCAACGCAAATTTCCAGAGATGCCAGTCAGGGACGAATTTATAATCATCGCACTATGCCAATAGCCTCCCGCAATGCTCTCCCTGCTCCTCGTGGCCCCCTCCACCAGAAACGGGTCTCTTGCCATGAATTTAAGAATTTAAACCTCAGCGGGCCCAACCTGGTAACTGTATTTGGCCTATGCTTCATCACGGTCAGCTTGAAAGTGTGAGTTTGACCTGGTCCAGCGCAATCTGATATCCATGATTGGTACTTTGTGCTTTTTGGAGCAATATTCACTAACATCTTTAAAAATTCATAACTCTGGTTCTACTGAGAAGATTTTTGTTGTTTTAGTCTTGTTTTATTTATTAAACATGGCTCTATTATTCTAACTAGGTGTGGGATCCTTTTTTGTGTGCTGTTTTTCATTTTATTACTGTTTGAAGTGTTGCTCATTTGAGGAAGTAAAGTATTTACTTTACACATTGCCTCTAAGGTATGTCTGACTGCTCTCTGCCAAGCTACCAAAGGGTTAAGCACAGGTTAATTTAGGGTTGGCTTGTGCCTCACCCTGAAAATGGTTGTGGTTGCTCCTTGACTAGGGCTCACACCCCAGTCAACCAGTAACCCAATTTCTTACATAGGTGGCAGTGGTGGGGATCTGGACTTGTGTTTGTGTAGTGCCAAATAGTGATTTGGTGTACACTACCATCCCATATCTGAGACCAGACTGAGTTCTAATTTCTCCCTTATTGGCCTTTTTGCTTTTTCTAAATTCTCTTCTTGACTGTTATGCTTGAGACCACACCGGCAAAAGTGGATTTTGAGCTGGCCAACATGGATACCTACACTGTAGCCCAGCTCAAGGAGTTCTGCAAGGAGAGGGGATTTCAAGCTAAAGGCACCACCAGGAAGGTGGAGCTCCAAAAGGCGCTGAGGGCCTGGGTGGAAGCCCATCAGTCACTGATTGAAACCACAGGAGAGGATAATGAGATGGAAGGGCCTGAAGAGGATTTTCCTTTGGTACCACCCCAATTTCTTACATTATGGCTAATTTGTTCCTACCTGAGCAGAACCAAGACTGATTTACATAGGTTGGTCCCTGGCCATGGCACACAGTGAACAAAAATATGGACTGGAATTCCACCCAAGTAATGCCCAGGGTTCAAATTAATTCAAGAATTCCTCCCATCACTTTTTTTTTCTCAGCAGAACAAAAGGGTAAAAATCTTAATAGATCTTCTTGGGATATAACTATATTGAACAAAAAACCCTTGGTTCGCTAACCTCTCAAACTAGAATTTCACCGAGAGTAAAGACACTGATGTAGAGACAGAGATATACATAACATAACTGACTGTATGAAATATATTTATATAGCTACCTCCTATACATTTCTAATCAGCAAGGACAAGAAAAGATTTTTAGAACTAGAGTTTCCTTCAGCTTCCTCAACTACCTTACAATACTCCAAACAGGTTTGATTCAACCCAGATGAAGGGAGAGAGGAGATGCCAAAGTGCCAAATAGTAGTGAGGCTAACAAACATAATTAATACCAGAGACCCAGTGCCAGCAACATCCAAGAGTCAACAAGATCCCAGAGTCAACAACATCCAATGAATGCATGCTGCAAATAGATCGGTAAATACATATATAATGTGTCCTATTTTTGTTTAAGTGAAGCACTCCTCTGGTGGGAAAGAAAAGTACTTACTGATTATTTTAATGTTGTATACTGTTTAAGAAAAATGCAAATAAAACAACTTAAAATGCATTCATTCTTCTTTTGATTAAACAAATATATGATAAAATCTAGGCAGACAAAAATTCCTACAGCTTGTAACATTACTGTGACAACTCACAACATCCAATCTGTGATTACTTTTTCTAAACAATTTCTAGCCATTGTTACAAATTGTCAAGTGACCATCTTATGCCTGGCTAAATTAATGAAACTTCTTTTCTCAAAACTCAACTGCTGGACTTGTTTAACTTTTCTTTAGGACAAAGTATTTTCCTCTTTATTTAGAAAAATTCCCCAATAAAATATATTTTAAAAATCCACCCATGGCCCTCCAGATCTTATGGAATAAAAGTTTTTTTTTAAACAGCTTCAGCAATTTGTTAAAAGCAATCTATTTGATACATTATAATCTGGATTCTAGACACAACACAGTACAGAGTTGATGATGTAACTGGTTTTGAATGAGCTTTGATGCTTGTTTACAATGGGGGTGTTGGTGCACTGATAATTGTAGACCTCTCAACAACCTTCAATACCGTGTATCATTGCATTCTGAAAAAACCCTAGAATAAGTGGGGTTGTGGCTGGGCTGCTAAGTCATCAAACAGATATCATTTCTAGTTGACCATTAACAGTTACTTGGTTACCACCTTTTCATTTCACACCTCAACAATTGAACTGTGATGTCCTGTAGGTGGCAATCAATTCCACACTGCTTTTTAATCCATTCTCCTACAGCAACTGGGGGTCAGTTCCAATGTGCATGTGCAAATCAAATCATATCTAGGATGTCTAATCTGAGTGAAAATATGAACCTTGCACAAGATGGAAAGGCAATGACCAATTCCCTTACTTTAACATGCTAGTGGATGTTTTCTAACTTGCCGAAGATAAACCTTATCAAAACGGAAGTGCTGGTAATGACCAAAGCAACACCTTACTGGCTCACTGCCTACTAGCCTGAATTTATGCAACCTGCTCTATCCCCACCTAAGGATATATGCAATCTGGGCATCCATCTCAACACCAATCAAGCACTTGTAACACAAGTGATAAAAGCTTCTAGTATGTGCTGTGGTCAACTCAAGATCTTGAAGACGCTTATATCATATATCCTAAGCAACTGGCACATAACAGTGGTCAACAACTTAATTCAATCTAGGTTCGAGTACACTAATGACATTTATTCAGCCATCCCTGAAAATCTCCTCTGTCAACTTCAACTCATGCCTGCCTCATATTTGACATCTCAAGACATGACAGAATACCACATTGCCCAAGAACCCTGTTCTACAATTCGATCTAGAGTTGCCTTCAAAGCCCTTATTATTACTCTTAAAATCTTACATAGTCACTCTCATACCTTTCTATCCTTTAAATATTTATTTTTAGCCAAATAAAACCTTATGCACTGTCAATAAATTCTTACTAAATGTGCTACAAATTAGAACAGTTATTTTTTGGGAAAAATGCATCTCTATTGCAGATTTCAAATTGTGGAACTCCTGCCCAGCTGCCATTTGTTCAGAACCCATTTTAATTAAATTCAGGAAATCCATCAAAAACGGACTTTTTAAACAATAACTTCAATTTCTCTCTTTTTAGGCTGCTTATGTTGCCTGTTTTAGTGCAAGAACCTTAGCATAACTGTGCTCTCCAAATAAATATAGTGAAACATAACATCTGTTTATCTCAAGGCCTATGCATCATGTGAGAAAGCAAGGGTTAACTGCAGCCCATGTATGCTAAGTATATCAGGAAAGTAGGAAACTAGAAGGCAGGATATTTCATTTTTCAATATACAACATCAACTCACCCCAGGTCATATGTTTCGTACAATATGTTATATGTTAGACAATTTCTATCAGTAATTTCCATGAAAAGTTTGTGGAATGTCTTTTAGCATTACTTAAATGATTGGTTACTGCTTCATGCAAGGCAGGCTTTCGTGCACACATTAGCACAATAGATCAAGTTTTCTGATTTATCCTAATATATTGGCAGACTGTAGTCCTTGGCAAGGGCATCATGTATGCTGCCTTTGTGGACCTCAAGTCAGCTTTTGACCTGGTTTCACGCAATAAACTCTGGGTGGTGCTACAGGAGTTGGGAATGCCTACGGATTTGCTCTCCCTCATTATCCGCCTCCACGAGAAGAATTTTGCACAAATTCTCTGGGGTTCCCAGGGGAACGTAACAGATCCCTTCCCAGTGGAAAAGGGAGTGCACCAAGGGTGTATAATGGCACCCACATTATTCTCCCTCTTTATTAATGGAGTTGCCAAATTTCTAGCCACTGTTCCCACTGATGCCCTGGTTTTAGCAGGTAAAAAGATCCCAATTTTAATGTTTACCGACGACACGCTTATTATCTCAAAAATCCATAGCGGCCTACTGCGTGCATTCTCAAGCTTTGAAGACTTTTGCATTCTACGAGGGCTAAAAATCAATGCAGCAAAAACTAAATTCATGACTTTTAAACAGCACAGAACATTCGGGGGCAGAATAATTCTGGATGGGACACCCCAAGAACAGGTAGACGCATTCACCTACTTAGGAATTACCTTGTAGGAAAAAATGAGGTGGACGCCCCACATTGATACCATGGCACTGAAACATCGCCAATTAGCTGGTGCCCTTAACAACAAATTTAAAACATCTCTGACAAAGCCAGTCAGCCCGGTGCTGCAGATTTTTAATGCAAAAGTAGTGAGCTTGGTCCTATATGGGTTGGAACTATGGGGTTTTGAGAAACTATCCCAGCTAGCCACAGCAGAAAATAGGTTCCTCCGAATGATCACCAGCCTACCACAAAGCACTACTGTGCTACCCTTGTTGAATGACTTAGGTAGGAAAGCACTGGTAGACATAGCCAGGCTACGCCCTGTCTTATACTGGCACAAAATCTGGTGAACCCCTAAATTGGCCACTTTTGCTGAAGGTCTCAGGGATGTCATTGAGGTGGATCACTTCCACAAAATTGGCTGGCTATGTGATATCAAAGGTGTCCTGGTCAGCATGGGATTGCCGAACCTGTGGGAACCTCCATCTAGCACCCATGTCCCATCAAGAGAAATAATCAAAGAAAGAGACTGGGAAATGGTCGGAAAAAATATTATCAGAACAAGTGATTGTACAACACTGACGGGGAGATTTTTAACATTTAAATCCTGGCCAAGCCTCGAGCATTACTGGGACACAATCTTGAAACCCTTTGACCATAAATTGTACTTCCAATTTAGAGTGGGTTCCCTTCCATTAAAATACTTCACTGCTAAATGGGCCACATTGGGTGACAACAAATGCCCTACTTGCACAGAACATGCAGAAACCTATCCCCATGTATTGTTTGTCTGTCTCGCCTATGCAGGCCCCCGTAAAGTATGGCTCGCACAGACCTGCAAGAACCTGGGCACCAGAAAAAGTAGCGTCGCCCTGAGAATTTTGCGTACTGATCCATCACCCCGCTACGCAATTTCTATAGCCAAGTTCTTGAGATGGATGTGGTCTATAAGATCACAAATTTTGACTGTAAATCATTGAACTTGGAATTATGCCCAGTCCTTGAAGTGATACCTGTATACCACCTTCGAGTTCTGGCTTCGCCCAATTATTTTAACGTTTTTATCCATCCTTAACTACCCTTGTTGCTGCTTTCATGCCATGTATTTGTCTTTTAACGCACCAGGATGAGCTGACCTTTATGATTACTTGCACATGTTTGTAAGATATTTTAACTCATTGTTTTATCTTTTTATTGCATTTTATGTAACAATGCTTTTATGACATATATTGTCAAAATAAAGCTTATTGAAATTGGAAATTGGGTTCATGCAAACAAACCAGATCTTTGTTGATCTGTGTTGAACAGACAAGGCTATGTGTAATCCGAAAAATCACTGTGCAATAAACTGTTGGAGGTATTTTTTTTTGCACAGGTGGAATGAGATCTGTGGAGATCAACACCAGTTTGCAGACATGAAAGTAACTTGAAAAAATATTATTTTAACCTCAGAAGTAACCAAAGATAAACCTAGGGCCCCTATTCTCTGGGCCTCACAGTGCTTAACCAAGGCAAGGCTACAAGGTCATTCTACTTGGAGTTGCACCAATGGTCCCTAAGCCTTGCAGCGCTTGTCCACATTTGTGAGACCCAAGGAACACAGGGCCTTCCTGGACCTCACATCAATGGCCCAGCACTGTGAAGTCCAGGGGAGGGCCCTTGCTCCCCCAGGCCTCACATCGCTGGGCAATGGCTGGGAGTCCTTGATGACAAGAATCAAACCCTACTTGACCAAATTGTTTGATCTGCAGTAAATAATGTTCTCTGTTGGCAAATTTCTTATACATTTGTCATTATCTCTTGGGCTGATTGGCTATTACCTTAAAGTAAAGATTTCAGGGTGGGTGCCTGCTTGTTGATGGCAGTTTCGTTCTCAGTTTTTCCATTCCTCCTTTTTAGCACCTCTAAAGGTAAACATTTTCATAAAGTGTTCTCTGTAGGTCACCTCCTGTGCTACATGACCTCTCTTCGAGTTCCCATCCTAACAAATGCTGGTCTCTCGTACCTCTGCACAGTGGTTGCTACCAGAGTCAGTTTTGGAGCCATCCCACTGGGCGTAATGACACCAAGTTTCGCACCTGGCCTGTCTGTTTGATATTCCGTATTGATTAGCCATTTTACCTACATCAGTTCTTTAGAATAAAAAAAAAAGTACGACATTGGGTGTCCTACGGAGGCTTCCTGCAGGATGCATGACAAGCATCTAAAAGGAGGGACAATCCTGCAGCCTGCCACCCAACTTAGCTGAGCATAACAGCAATAGATCAGTGATGTGAGGCCCATCAAAAAGGGGTTAATGGCATATCAGTGGTGCCATTGGCACTGGTGAAAGCAAGGTAAATGGATTACTCTCTCTCCCCATCCACTGGCTAGACAGTAATATACAGCCATAATTTGGGAAAATTGGGCCCATAAGGCCCCTGGGATCCATTGCCACCGCCCCTGTTGCACTATTGATAGCTAGGCCCCTGAGAGGGACCTCATCCTGGAGGCCTCACAGTCTTGGTCCTGTAAACTACAGCCATTATTTCGGTATATTGAGCCTCTAATAATTCTGTGCACCAGTGCCACTGCACATGCTGCACTATTAATAGCTACACCCTTGAGATGGGCCTCATTCCCTGGGTCTCACAGCGATAATCTTTTGTTGTAAGGCCTAGAGCAGGGATCCCCCCCCAGGAGTTACCCCACTCCTTTAGGCCTCAATTATCATGGCTGAGAGGTCCAGGTGAGGGTAGCCAGTGACGTATGAACGATGCAATGTGCCTTTGTGCATGCAAGGTAAATTGTTGTTTGTATCCCCCATCCCCTTCTCCCCAGCCACTGATTAGACAGTAAAATACAGCATTAATTTGGGTGCAGTTGGCCCATAACTCCACTATTGTTAGCTGTACCCCCTTGGAAGGGCCTCACACTCATAATTTACTGCCACTGGGCCCAAGGGAGAGGCTCCCTCTCTTGGGACTCACAGCACTAGACCACAGCTGCAATCCCCAGGGGAGGATGGGATTGCACCTGCAGCAATATTAATAGCCTATAGAGACCCCATGCCATAGGCCTCACAACCGTTGTCCAGGGCTGCAAACCACATAGGCAGGGTCCCCTTCACCTGAGCACCTAACACAGCTGTAAGGCCCATGGAAGAGACACAAGCAGCATAACAATTGTGCCTTGGGTCCTAGGGCAAAGAAAAGCATTCCTTCAACCCGTCCTCTCACTGCTTAGTAAAATACAGCCTTAGTTTGGGTAAAATGGGCATCTAATACCACTGGGGCCTGGTGCCACTGCACCTGCTGCAATACCGATCGCCATGCCTCTGTCATTGATCCATGCACATAGTCATGGTACAGCGTGAGAGACAATTGGGAACAGGTGAGGGGGCGCTCTCCCCTAGGCTTTGCAGTGCTATACAAAGCTACAAGGCCTAATCAGGGCCCCCCACACTTGACCTTGCAGCAATGGCCTAGTGCTGCAAGCCCCGGGGAAGGGGTCACCTGCCTTGGGCCTTGCCACCATGATCCAGAGGTGCGAGGCTCAGGGGAGGGCACACCTGTACCTGGGCCTCACATCTATTGTGTTTAAGAACCTCAGACCTTCAAATAAAATAAAAATAAAGAAGCCTAAAAGCAAGTGATTAAAATAAAATAATAAGAGAATTATGAAGGGGAGCGGTCATAGTGTTTATGACATCCCTGGAATTACTTGTAACTAAACAGTCACTGAATGTGTTTTGCATAAACTTGAGTTTTATGATTTCATGATAAATTTCCAGAAGAGAAAAATATACAAGAAATGTGCATTTAGTGGACTCCCAGTGCATCACTTGTTACATGTTCAATAACACATTGTCAAACTAAAATGAAAGGGTCTCTGCTTTGCAAGACACAGGATCACAACACTTTGATACAATGAAGGAAGAAATGAGATCAGTGGAGGGTACCTGAAGTAATAGTAGAAGTGCTACCTGCAAAACTGCTCAGAAAATGATAGTTATGGGCCTTCATGAGAAGAGTCCCAAGGGTGTGGCACAGCAAGGGAGACCTTTAAAAAACTTTGATTTGAGTAGATAACATAAGGAAATTGAACAAACGCGAGATATACCAACTAATGTTCCAATCCATGGTGACTGCCAAAGCTCAGGTAATGCACTAACTTTATAATGTGATGGGGCTCCCAAAGTGTGGAGAGGCAAGAAGGGACCATAGACCATCAGCTCACAGCTGAGTCCCATTAATATTTGCATAGCAATATTATACCTCTCCTGAAATAGCATTCAAATATTGTTTATATGATGTATATTTCAAAACTGATATTCAGCTTGCATGAAAACCACAACTCCTTAAATAAAGTCATCCATTGGATCTGGGGTGTTTGGCGGTGTTACTTTGTTGTTTGGTCTGATGTCATTTACGCAAATCGCATCTTGACTCTGAGGGAACAGTGGCCCTGCATAGCAATCACCCTGATGGATCTGAGTCAGTCTTGCCCAAGGGTGAGTAGCACTAGAGCTCAGATTCTCATTAGTTGGGAACCTGAAGTCCAGTTTAAACCGAAACCACCATTCACGATTCATACCTTGGGCCGGGGTAATAAATCCCAACTCATTTGTGGACGTTCTCTGGTAAACCTTGAGAGCTCCATCATTACAACCATTGCCTGACGCTATGAGCCCCATTTGGCAAACATTCCAGCAACCTCATCAACTATCACAACATCTATCAAAACAAATTCAAAACCATTAACATGTTCTGAAGATTGTGATTGCTTAAGTTTAAATAAAGCTAACATTACGAACGAAAACCCAATTGGTGCCTAAGATTCGAATAAAATCTGCCCTCCTAAATCTTAATTTTGGAAATGTGCTCTTTCTGCAGGATAATCCCACATTTTTGCCTTCACAACTCTATTTTAGCTGAACCCGTTTTTGTTGACATTAGGACTTTGCACTTCACCTCTACTAACTTGAGTTAAAGTGCTTGTAGTCTTACTTTTAAAACATGGTTAAATTAGTATGCACCTAATGGGCACACTTAGTTTACTTATAAGTCTCTAGTAAAAGGTACTACATGTACCTAGGGCCTATAAATTAAATTCTATTAGTGGGATGCAGCACTCATTATGCCACCCACTAAAGTACAACGTAAAACGGTATTTGGACAAGATATTGAATTCGAAATATCGAGCTACAAAAATATCGAGTTTATAATATTGTGTGTAAAGTCTAGTTTATGTTTTGGGTTCTTTGCTACTTTTAGTAGGTTTGTGCTACATATGAAGCCCAAAGTGAATGAAAACAATTATTTTTGTTATAAAAATTAAGATTATTATTTTTCTTCCTAATGGACAATTACAATGTACTAAATATAGGTGTTTATGTAGCTCACTGGTAGGTTACTTTTCCATGTTGTTGCACAAGAGTACATAAAGAAGATGGTGTTTGTTTGGCTTGTTTGGCCAAGTTTTATTTGGTGAGCCAGAGAGCATGCAAAGAAAACATATGTAGCCTAAGATGGATTCAATTCATTATGTATTTGTTTATAGGTTTCTTTTAGCATGTGACCATAAATGGGTCTTTCAGCTGTTTATGAAGTAATTCTGAAACTTTACACATGCAGTCTAGTTTATTCTTTGGACTTCCTTGCTACGTTTAGTATGATCGTGCTACATATGAAGGCTAACGTGAATGAAAAGCAATCATTGTTATTGTTATCAAAATTGAGATTGTTGTGATTTTCCTAGTTGCCAATTATCATGTCCTCCAAACAGTTGTTTGTGTGGCTCACAACTAGGGCAATTTTTCATTTTATTTCATAGGGGTGCATAAGAAATTATGGTGTATATTTACAAGTCCCTATTGCCACAGGAACATCACTTTTTATGACGTTCCTGTGGCAATAAACCCTTTGTCTTATTTACAAGGTGGTGTTAAGCCACTTAACGTGGCTTAACGATGGCTTGTAAATAAGGCCCTCTTTCACACTGCACTTAACGTGAAAGGGGCGTGCAATGGTTATTGCAGTGGGCGTACCGCCGCAACACCCATTGATTTTGACGCTGCCCCCTATTTAAAAGGATGGCGTAAATAGGAGGCAGCGCCAAAATTAAGACCAGGAAAATCCTGGTTTTAACAGGGCAAAAAGAGGAGAAATGCTTAATTTCTCCTCATTTTGTTGTTTCTATGTGTGCTGCATTTGCGGCACGCATAGAAACAGCAAATCACCACAAACAATCATTTTTTAAAAAAAGGACGATTTGCAACTTCTATGTGTGCTGCACAAACGTCGATGGAAAATGCATTGAATTTCAACCCAGTTTTCGGCTACACTTTTTTATTTGCACTCCCTCTTGACCAAACACCACAAAACTTTCAATCTTCCCAAAATGAAATGGGGCAGATGGTCTGCAAAGTTTCATGCCCTTTCATCAAACAAGACAACAGACAAAAATCTAACAAAACCCTATCTCTGGTCACCCTAATTATATTTACAGAGTAGTAGATGTATTCACTGAAAAAATAATAGTTTTCTTTTTTTTAGTTTTATATAGCACAAACTAGACCCGAAGGTATCAGAACGCTTTACATGAGCACCGGTTGTGTTACAGACGGACACATTCATTTTTTGTTAGGCACAAGGAGATTAAGTGATTTGCCCAGAATCACAGGATGTTGAGCGTCCCTGCCGAGACTTGAACGTGGTTTTCCAGCTTCGAGGTCGACCACTCTAGCCATTATGCCACATCCTCTCCCCAGGTTAAAGTAATGTTATAGTTAGGTGAAATGTTCTGTAACAATGTAACTTTTTAAACTCTAAAAAACACAGAAAGTTACCAGTTATAGCTATAATTATCTCAAGTAACTATGATTGTACCTTAAGGTAACTAGAACTCGCATCCCCTCATGCACAGTTTTCTCATCAATAATTTCATTGCAAATGTTGCAGTGATATTATCAATTATGTCATAGAAGGGGTTATGAATGATGTAATATGTGGGGTAAATAGCAGTGCATGGCGAGGGCCAACCCCCCCTAAGGCAGCCAACGCTGTATGTGGTGGGGGGTTGGTCACATGCCCTAGCCTGCAGCCAAGCCCTGTGGGAAACCCCCGCAGACAGCCAACTCCTTTGCAACGTGGTGTAGGATTGGCTTTTGGGCTCTGGGGATCATATTCCCTGGGGCTCAAAACAACTAAACAGGGGACGGAGGCTCCCCAAGCCTTCATGGTCCCTGGGACCCCATCCCTCAAGTCCTCTATGAATTGTAAAGGGGAGGGTGCCTTATGGCCCCCATCCCCAAGCCTTAATAGGCCCTGGGGACCCCATCCCCAGGGCATTTATTTTGTTAAAGGGGTGGGGGGCCCTCTGCCCTCCCTGCCTGAGCCTCTTTAGACCCTGGGGAAACTTTCTCCCAAAGCAACTACTTAAAATAAATGGGACTGCGGCCGCATGCCCCCCCTCTCCGAACCCTTTTCAGGTCTGTGGATCCCATCCCAGGGACCCGCATTAATTAAAGGTGGGTGCTCTGATGCCCACACAGGGCACCCACCATACACTTGTTGGGGCTGTGGGGGGAGCTCCAATAACCCCACTGCACCAGTCATTTTCCCGCATGCTCCCTCTGGGTGGGAGCAATCTCTTGCTTTGTTTCCCTGCCCACATCAGTGTGGACAGGGAAACAGATGTCAAGCCTGCTCCCAGCCGGGGGTATCATTTTAAAGCTTCTGCCCGCTAGGAGCAGACTTGGTGTTTGTTCCTGCTTTGCAGGAGTTTTAAAAAAGCACCTGTCAAGCGGGAGCAAACAAAAGTTTCCCTGCCTGTGCAGGCAGGGAAACTGCCGTGTCCCGGGTGGGCTCCCCAAAACATAGCATGTGAGCTGGCCCCAGGGGATGGCATCCCCTGGGCCATTAACAGCTCAAGGAAGCGGGCCGCATGGTCCCCCTCCCTTTTAAGATCATTAGCGACCCGGGGGATGGGGTTCTAGGGGCATTTAGAGCTCAGGGAGTGGTGGCCAAGTGGCTCAGATGCTATGTCATGGGGAGCCCACCTTAAACATACTGTGGGCCCTGCAGGATGGGGTCCCCGGGTCCGAAAATGGCCTGGGGAGGTGGGCTGTGTGCCCTCCTCCCTATAAACATAACTGCAGGCTCCGAAGAATGGGATCCCCGGGGCAAAAAAAGGCATGGGGAGGGCTTTTGCATGCCCCCTTCCCCTTATAAAATACTTCGGGACCAGGGGATTCCGCAGGGCCAAAAATGGCCTGGGTAGCAGAGCCTTACGCCCCCTCATCATTAAAAATAAAAATGGCATTGTCACACCTGGTCCTGGCCAACGCTGGCGGGGAGGGGGGGTTAAAAAAGTATTGTCGGACCTGATGCTTTTTTTGTTTTTTTATAAATTCTGCTATGGATTTGCTGATCCTCTGTGAATTTGCAGCAAAATTTAAAAAAAAAAAACATTTTGCCCACCAGGCTAGGATTCAGCCCCCTTATGTCTTTTTTAAAACATTTTTTAGGACTTGGGACGGAGTCCCGAGTCCTAAGATGGCTGCCATTGCTTCCTTGTTGATTTGTTGGCTGCCATGCAGCTCTCAGCAGGAGATCTGTTGGATCAGCAGAGGCTCGGCATCCATAAAAATAAAAAGTTTTTGAGCATAAATAGCTTAAAAACTAGTGAACGGATTTGCACCAATTTACATAAAACACTCTTTCTGGACAAAGATCTAGCTTTCTGACTAATTTGGTGTAACTCCGTTCAGTGGTTTGGGCTGTGGGGTTGTCTCAAGTTCCTATGGAAAAATTAATGAGGAAAGCGTGTTTTGGGAGCACCCTTTTTACTCAGCCCTTCTAGATCTATCACCCATAATCTTTCCATGCGCAAACTACTCAAACAATAGCACTTTCTTGGAACGTTTCATGGAGATTTGTCAAACAAACCCAAAGTTATTAGCAACACAAATAAATCAATTCCTATGAAAACATGAGCCTAACTATAACTACCCAGTTGTGAACGGCACTGGGTAATATATATATATATATATACACACATATATAGCAGACATTCGAGGTGAGCAAATTTAGAGTGTCGCTGGTGTTGAGAGTGCTCTGTACTGGAGCTGCTTTCCACCTAAACTTGAGTACTACCCAGAGTTCTCTGCTTCTTTTTTTGCATAATTTATGCATCGGCCTATGTCTGACAGGGTTTTATGTTGACTTATACTGGGTGCTCCCTTGTGTCTGGACAAAGCTATACCTCTCTGAAGAGCTCTAATGAGAGCGAAACACATGTCAGGGGTTGCTTTTATTCATTTCAGGTTGGCTTGGATGGTGTTTTACCAATCCAAAGCTGTAATACTGTGCCTGGAGTGGTAAAAGGCTTTGGCCATTTCACAGCTCGGCATGAAAGCACTGTGCTAATTCTATGCTTAAAGATTTTGCTGTAGAAATGGCAAAAGACTTTGTCCCTTTCTTTCTCGGCGTGGATGGCACTGTGCTAATCCTACGCTTAAAGACTTTGATAAAAAAGCAGACATTCGAGGTGAGCAAATTTAGAGTGTCGCTGATGTGAGAGTGCTCTGGACTGGAGCTGCTATCCACCTAAACTTGAGAACTCCCCAGAGTTCTCTGTTTCTTTTTTTGCATAATTTATGCGTCTCTCTATGCCTGAAAGGGTTTTGTTTTGATTTATACTGGGTACTCCCTTGACTCTGGACAAAGCTACACCTCTCTGAAGAGCTCTAATGAGAGCAAAGCACGTGTCAGGGGTTGCTTTTATTCATTTCAGGTTGGCTTGGATGGTATTTTACCAACCTAAAGCTGTAATACTGTGCCTGGAGTGGTAAAAAGCTTTGGCCATTTCACAGCTCGGCATGGATAGCACTGTGCTAGTCCTATGCTTAAAGATTTTGCTGTAGAAATGGCAAAAGACTTTGTCCCTTTCTATCTCAGCATGGATGGCACTGTGCTAATCCTATGCTTAAAGACTTTGATAGAAAAGCAGACATTCGAAGTGAGCAAATTTAGAGTGCCGCTGGTGTTGAGAGTGCTCTGTACTGGTGCTGCTTTCCACCTAAACTTGAAAACTACCCAGAGTCTTTGCTTCTTTTTTTGTATATATATATATATATATATATATATATATATATCGACAAAAAAAACAAAGGTTACAGGGACATTATAAATAGGTTCAGATTTTACACGCACAAAACCATAGAAATTCAGCAGTTATAGTTACCTTATCAATCAACCAATCAATCAATCAGGGGTTTGTAAAGTGCACTACTCACTAGGTAGGGTCTCAAGGCGCTGGGGGGGTTGTGTGCAGCTCCGTTGGGGTCATCTGAAGAGCCGGATCTTGAGGTCTTTCCTGAACTGGAGCAGTGTAGGGCTTTGCCAGAGGTGGAGGGGGAGGTCGTTCCAGGTTTTGGCTGCGAGGTAGGAGAAGGACTTTCCTCCCACTCAGTTCCTGTAGAAGCATGGAACTGTGGCCAGGGAGAGGTCGGCTGAACGGAGGTTTCTCTTGGGGGCGTGGAAGGAGAAACGGTTGTTGAGGTATTGTGGTCCGATGTTGCAGAGTACTTTGTAGGCGTACGTGAGCAGCTTGAAAGTTATCCTATTTACAGCGGGGAGCCAGTGGAGATCGCGGAGGTGTTGGGTGATGTGGTTGTGCCGGGGGATGTCGAGGATTAGTCTGGCTGCGGCGTTCTGGATGATCTGGAGCTTGCGGAGGTGTTTTTTGTTGATTCTGGCGTAGAGGGCGTTGCCGTAGTCCAGTCTGCTGGTGATGAGGGCGTGTGGGACCATTTTTCTGGATTTAGAGGGGATCCATTTGAAGGTTTAACGGAGTATGCAGAGGGTGTGGAAGCAGGCTGAGGAGACAGCGTTGATCTGGTGGTTCATAGTGAGCGATGAGTCCAGTATGATGCCGAGGTTACGTGCATGGTCTGTCAGGGTGGGTGGGTTTCCAAGGGCGGGGGGCCACCAGGTGTCATCCCAAGCTGAGGGGGGTGGAGCAGAGGATGAGGACGTCTGTTTTCTCTGAGTTGAGTTTCAAGCAGCTGTTCTTCATCCAGGTTGTGACGTTTTTCATCCCTTCTTGGAAGTTGTGCCTGGTGATGTTGGGTTCCTTGGTGAGCGAGAGGATGAGCTGGGTGTCATCGGCATAGGAGACGATGCTGAGCCCACGGTTTCTGACGATGGTTGCGTGGGGGCCATGTAGCTGTTGAAGAGGGTGGGGCTGAGGGAGGATCCCTGGGGTACTCCGCATCTGGTCTCTGTCAGTTCTGAGAGGTAGGGTGGGAGTCTGACTCTCTCTGTTCTGCCTGTGAGGAATGAGCGAATCTAGTCTAGGGCCTTTCCTCGGATGCCGGCATCGTGGAGTCTGGTGGCTAGTGTGCAGTGGGAGACGGTGTCGATGGCTGCTGATAGGTCCAGGAGGATGAGTGCTGTCATTTGGCCCTGGTCAAGGAGGGCGTGGATGATGTCAGTGGCAGCGAGGAGGGCGGTCTCGGTGCTGTGGTTGCTGTGGAATCTGGATTCAGAGATGTCTAGGACGTTGTTGGCTTCGATGAAGTATGCTAGCTGGGTGTTGACGGCCTTTTCAATGACCTTGGCTGTGAATTGAAGCAGCAAGATGGGCCTGAATTTCTTGAGGTCCGTTGGGTCTGCAGAGGGTTTCTTCAGGAGGGGGTTGACTTCAGCGTGCTTCTAGTCTTCGGGGAATGTGGCGGTCTTCAGGGAGCAGTTGATCATTTGACATAGCTTAGCTGCGATGGCTATGGCAGCCCTGTGGAAGATGTGAGGCAGACAGGGGTCTGAGGGGGTTCCGGAGTGGACGCTCCTCATGGTCTTTAAGGTGTCTTCTGTCGTGAGCGGGGTTCAGGTGAGTAGGGTGTGTTGGGTGGCGTCGCTGGGGGTGGGAGTTGAGGCAGTGCAGAGGTCTTGGTCGTCGAAGCTGTCGTAAAGCGTATTGATCTTGAGGTGAAAGAAAGTGCTGAGTCTGTTGCAGTGGTCTTGGGAGGGTGGGACGTCTGTCGGGTTTGGCAAATTCCTGTATGATGGAGAAGAGTTCCTTGGAGTTGTGGGCATTGGAGAGGATTCTGTCTTGGAGGAAGTTCTACTTTGTGGATTTGATGAGTTGGTGTTGTGCTGTGGTGGCTGTTCTGTAGACGGTGCATGTTTCAGGGGTTTTGCTGTGTCTCCATGTCTTTTCAAGTCGTCGTAAGGAGCGCTTAGATTCTTGGAGTACCATGGTGAACCAGCTTGCTCTCTTGTTGTGTCGTCCTGTAGCCTTCTGGAGGGGGACGAGTGTGTCGGCACAGTTGGTGATCCATCGGTGGAGGTTGCTTGCCCCGGTGTTGGCGTCTGGCATGGTTGGGGCCGGAGTGCTGGTGAGAGTGGAGGTGAGGTGTTCTTTGGTGACTTTGTTCCAGCTTCTGTGTGGTAGGCGGCGTGTGTGCTTGTGTGCGGTGGGTTTTCTGAAGGAGAAATGGATGCAGTGGTGGTCAGTCCAGAGCAGTTCCGTGGTGTGGCTGAAGTAGACGCTGTTTCCTCCTGCGAACATGGGGTCGAGTGTGTGTCCTGCTGTGTGAGTGGGGGCAGAGACTAGTTGCTTCAGTCCTATGTTGGTGAGGTTCTCTAGGAGGGCGATGGTGTTGGGGTCACCGTGGATGTCCAGGTTAAAGTTTAGGTCTCCAAGTAGTAAGTAGTCTGTGGAGGCGAGGGCTTGGGGTGCGATGAGGTCGGCGAAGATGTTGGTGAATGAAGTGCAGGACCAGGCAGTCTGTAGATGATGGTTCCGGGGAGCGTAGTTTTGGGGTTGGTCTGGATCTGGAAGTGGAGATGTTCCATGGGGGGCAAGGCGCCATCCGGGTCTGTGGTTTTCATGCGGAGGGAGTTTTTGTGGATGATGGCGATGCCTGCTCCTGGGTGGGTGGGGCGGTCTTTTCTCAAGATCTTGTATCCGTCATGGATGGCGGTTGTGATGTCAGGTGCGGAGTTGACGTTGGTCCAGGTCTCAGTGAGGAAGGCGACGTCGGGCGTGTGAGTGTTGAAGAGGTCCCAGATTTCTATGGTGTGTCTGTGCAGGGAGCGCACGTTGAGGAGGATTCGGTTTAGTGGTTTGTGTGCGCTGGCGTCCGGTGAGCTGGGGGCTACTGCTGGGGTCCGGAGGTGGGTGAAGATGTAGCTGCAGTGTTGGCAGGAGATCGCGCCTTGGGTGTTGCTCGGTGTCGAGAGCTGGCAGTTGTTGGGGTTAAGGGTGTGGAGGGTGCTGGGGTCATACCGGCATTGGGTTGGGGGACCAGGGTCCCTGGCGCTGGTCGTGGTCAGGTCGCAGATGGGCGCAGACGAGCTTGCCTTTGGTGTGCCATCGGCACGCCAGCGGCGCCCCCGCTGCGAGCAACCAATGTGCAGCGGGAACCATTAAATAGGGGTCGGGGGAGGGTGGTCAGCTGGGAGGCAGGAGCTAAACGCTGGGGGGGCCACGGGGGCAGCAGCAGCACAGAGCGTAGGGAAAAGTATCAGAATTGGAGCAAAAAAGAGAAAAAGCAAAACAGAAAGAGCAAAAAGAGAAAGAGCAAAACAGAAAGTGCAAATAGAGAAAGAGCAAAACAGAGAGAGCAAAAAGAGAAAAATGGGTACAGAGTACACAGAACAGAGTGGAACAGCAGAAGAGCAGAGTGCTCTTCCACTAGACCACCAGGGATGGGGTGCAGGCAGGAGCCTGCAGGTGGAGAAGGGCCCCGAACACCTACCTGGCACGGAGCTCGGGCTCAGAGGGCAGTCCCTCAATGGTGGAGCTGCGCAGGGGGAGAGCAGTGGGGGGAGAGCAGTGACAAGGAAGGTCACCTAAGTTAACTATAACTTACGCCCTGCAATGCACTACTTATGACCTCACATATTACATCACTCATGACATGGTTAGTGACATCACTGATGACATCTCAAATGACATCACTTGTGGCATCATCCAGTGAGTGTAAGTGTTTTGGAAATGTTTCTGAGACTTAAATATATATACTAAGCTACTGCATAAGTTAAATACTATTCTTTCTGTACTACTAATGAGTGATACTATTTCTAACATATGTCTTCTGATCTATAATCCTGTTTTTAAAGTGGGTGTACTATTTATCAGTAAACTAGTCTCTGCACTGAGACATGTCCCCTGCTGATGCATGTGCATGGTTGTGCTTTACGACAGTATAAGCTGTTAATTGAGACTTTACTCCATAGTGATGGCTGAGTTTATTACCGTTTTGTGACACACTGACCAGTTTCCTTAGACCTCTCTCCTTTGTGATGAATGACTGTAGTAGTAGATTACAATAAATTCATCTGTTCACTAAGGCCTTTCTCTAGGGTGTTGGCTCAGTGTAGTAGAGATCTACAACAGAATCACTTCTCTGTTCACACCTTTCTTCAGAATAAAGAATCATTTTACTGGTGGTTTGTAACACAGTGAACTGTCCACTAACACCTCCCTTCAGGTTGTATGTTGTTTTGGTTTGTGTAAATCTGACATTTGCACTAAAACCTCTTTCCAGGTTCATGAATGGTGTTGTTGTGGTTTGCAGTAGACTAGCCTATGCAGATAGACGTTTTACTTTGGTCATTGGTATTTACACTAGCGGTTTAGAAAACAGAGGCCTATCCGCTGAGTACTGTCTCTTATGTGATAAGTGAGTGTAGTAGTTGATAAGGTTACAGTGAGCTCTGTGCTGTACATCTCTTTCCTGAGTCTTTTTCTTACTTTCAAAAAATGTAAATGGTATTTTATTAAGTATATTGAAGTTTACTTTGCTGGATGAGGTCATCAGTGATGTCACTGACCATGTCATGGGTGATGTAATATGTGAGGCCATAATCAGTGCATTATGGAGGTGTAAGTTATAGTTAGCTTAGGTAACTATAACTGCTGGATTTCTATGGTCTTGTGTGTGTAAAATCTGAACCTAACTGTAACATCCCTGTAACGTTTAATTTTTCAGTGAGTTTCTAAGGATTTTTCAATTCTATTTCCTAAGTATAATGCCCCTGTAACCTTTGGTTTGTCAGTGAATTTCTATGTTTTTTTATACTATTTCCTAACTATACTTTCCTGTAATCTTTATTTTTTAAGTGAAATATCAACTTGTACTACAATTCAATCTATAAGTTCAATTTAG
Organism: Calotriton arnoldi; assembly: GCA_963921515.1. Taxonomy (NCBI): domain Eukaryota; kingdom Metazoa; phylum Chordata; class Amphibia; order Caudata; family Salamandridae; genus Calotriton; species Calotriton arnoldi. The sequence continues at coordinate 404,863 of CAWUFW010004604.1, read as the reverse complement.
TAACGTCTATTTTCTCAAATTTACAAATACATTTTATTTACACATATTTTATTATAAATTTAAAAATTAACAAATGAACATAACATAATGTATTAAACTTTTTACAAATACCAAACACAGAGGGGCCGATTCCGATTCGGGCCGGAAAACGTACCGACCGACTCGGTTCGGGAATTTAGTCCGACTGACACGTACCGGGGCTGCCCGACCAGCGTAGTACGATGAAATGCATGTGAATCACGACCGACTCGTACGGAACACAAGCCGTACGACCCAACCGCATGGAAAACAGCTATCCGGACGGAAAACCACGCGAATCGAACCGACACGCACCAGGAATGAACCCGAATGAAACGTACCCGCGAACTTCGACCCGCGCAGTACGATGCAATGCGTGGAAAACCAGACCAAGTCGCACGGAGCCCAAGCCGTACGACCGATACACATACAAAATCGAGCCGAAGCAACCCAAAACCCAGCGACCGACGCGTACGCCGTACATGAAACACAGCAGAAACACAGCATGAACGACTCGGAGAAGCTCGCACCAGACAACTGCAGCGTCCTACTCGGTCAGAAGAACGTCTCCTACATGCACAAAAACTACAAAGGAAAAAGACAAAAAAAAGGGCCAAACAAGCAATTACAAAGCCAATAAATACTGGGGGAACATGGAACAAAGACACACCCACAACTCCACCCATATAAAGCCCACAAATCCTGACCATGATCCTTTGCAAATTCAACTGACCTGCCAGCACAGAACACCTTCAGACAGCAACCACAGACACACACACAGCTCATCCATCACACAAGCCACACACCATCAGCACCTCAACAAATAGCACCCTCACATACACCCAGCAAAACCTACACTCACACACCCTCACTTGCACACCCACACATACATCAATCACCACCACCACCCATCACCATGCACCCAAAGAAGAATCCAAAGTTCCTAGACAGTGAATTGGAAGTCCTGGTAGATGAGATCCTCAGGGTAGAGACACAGTTGTTTGGTACATTGGTACAACAGACCCCCATGTCGCAGAAAACCAAGATGTGGGAGAGGATCGTCGACAGGGTGAACGCACAATCACCATGTTTGCGCACAAAGGAAGACATCCAGAACAGGTGGTATGATGTGCGCAGGAGGGTCAAGGACCTACTGAAGAAGGACTACGCCTTGAGCCAATACACCAGCAGTGGCCCTCCTGCCAAACCAGTAAACCTCAGGCCCTGGGAGGAGATGGTGCGGGCCATCCTACCACCAGTGAGCGTATATGGACTATCAAACATCCCAGAGCCTGGTGAGTACACAACAAATATATACAATATTGTGTGACAATACACACACATCACTGTCAAGGGGATAGTCAAACCTTGCACCCTTAGCAAATCCACACCAACCAAAAGATAATCATCCCAAGATGTGTATGTCAGTCAGATAAACAATACATGCCATCTCATAGTGATATGTAACTGTGTCATGACATGTACAAACCCAACAACAAATACAGCTAGGCAGTGGCACAAATCTAACCAACAAACACAGTCAGATATGTAGCCACCACCAGAACACCACCTCACAGGGAAGCACACTGAAAGGAAGGAATTCTGTGTATGCTGGTCAAGTCAGTGTAGCCAATAGCATGATGGGAGTTGTAGTCACAGATACTGCTCACCCTCACAATTGGCCCATCAACACCACTCTGAACCATGCTCACACCACTGGGAGTGGAAAACAACTGACAAGATGGCTGACACTGGGTACTGCTGTGGGGAGCACAAGGCCCTGCTGGGAACTGTGCACCAACCAACAGCAGGACACCACTGACTGACATCCTGAAAGACAACTTGTTCTCCCTGCAATGGAAGCACGTTCCATGGTGGGATATCAGGCTGGGTGGGAAGGAGGACTGACAGCTCTGACCATAGTTACAAGCAGCTTTTCTCACACACACCCTTAACACAAACTCCACACAACTCACCTGGGAGAATGCAATGCCTCACACTTTCATTAAATATCCCACAAAGAACCACCACCATGGGTTATGCTGTGTGAAGCACAGGGACACTTTTGGGACTTGTAGCCAAACTAACGCCAGGACAACACTCTCAGCCATCCTGTCAGCACAGGCACACTACCCCCACAGGGAAGCAGAGTCAAAAGGAAGGAAGTAAGGGCATGCTGGGAAGGGGGGTGTAGGCAATGGCATGATGGGAGTTGAAGGCACAGATATTGCTCACCTTCACATTTGGCCCATCAACACCACTCTGAACCATGCTCACATCACAGGGAGTGGAAAACAACTGACAAGATGGCTGACACTGGGTAGTGCTGTGGGGAGCACAAGGCCCTGCTGGGAACTGTGCACCAACCAACAGCAGGACACCACTGACTGACATCCTGAAAGACAACTTGCACTCCCTGCAATGGAAGCACGTTCCATGGTGGGATATCTGGCTGGGTGGGAAGGAGGACTGACAGCTCTGACCATAGTTACAAGCAGCTTTTCTCACACACACCCTTAACACAAACTCCACACAACTCACCTGGGAGAATGCAATGCCTCACACTTTCATTAAATATCCCACAAAGAACCACCACCATGGGTTATGCTGTGTGAAGCACAGGGACACTTTTGGGACTTGTAGCCAAACTAACGCCAGGACAACACTCTCAGCCATCCTGTCAGCACAGGCACACTACCCCCACAGGGAAGCAGAGTCAAAAGGAAGGAAGTATGGGCAAGCTGGGAAGGGGGGTGTAGGCAATAGCATGATGGGAGTGGAAGTCACAGCCCAACATCCCCCACCCACATGGCCCAGCAAGCTCACACTGAAGCATGCACACCTCAAAGGGAGTGAAAAGCCACTTCTAAGATGTCTGACAATGGTCCTCTGTTGTGGGGAGTACCAGGCCCTGCTGGGAACTGTGCACCAACCAACAGCAGGACACCACTGACTGACATCCTGAGAGTCAACCTGCACACACTGCAAGGGTGGCATGCTTCATGGTGGGATAACTGGGCTGGGGGGGAGAAGGAGGGCCGGATGTCCACCAAATACAACCAATGCTGGCCATGCACACACCTCAACATTCACATTGAAATTCTTCAGGTTGGCAGGACAATGTGCAACCCCAATATCAACTTCTGACTCTGACAACTTAGGACAATGCAATGTACAGGCCCGCATCCAGAGGTACAGTCACATCTGTCAGGTGTGTGAACCATTGATGCCTGTAGAAACATAACATACATTGTGTGTCTCTTCCAAAAACAGGTGATGATGGGGACACAGCAGCAGACGAGGAGGAGTCCCTGTCCCAGGCTCCCGGGGACACTGAGCTCACTGGTGTGGAACAGCCTCTGCCCACCTCGGATGGCGAAGAACTACCTGGACCCTCCGGTGAGAGTCATCATGCAGCACCAGCAGAACCAACATCTGCACCCCCTGCACCCACCCCTCCAACAACTGCCAACACACAGACCACCCCCGCCGACACGGACAGACCAAGGTGCACCGATGACAACAGCACAGGGACCCAGGCCCACCGCGGAGCAACGGACAACAACACCAGTAACAACCGCCAAGGGGGCCTAGGGTCACCTGTGCGTGCCACCGCAGGTCCTGCACGTGTCGCCAGGGGTGGTGGGAGGGGTGGTAGACATAGGTTGCTGTTTGCAGCAGGGTCTGGACTGCATGATGACCCCCAACTGGTACGCATTGCTGATGCGTACCAGACTAGCACCGGAGAGGTCAGCCTGGTAGTGGGGATCCTCAAGGACATACAACATCAGCAGGCTGCCCATCATGCCCGCTTGGACTCTCACATGTCCCGTGTGGAGACACACATGTCTCGCATGGAGTCCAAGTGGGACACATTGCAAGAACTTACAGCGGTGCATAGGGACATATTGACATGCCTCCGCCAGATGAGCACCAACATGGCCACACCTCCCTGTGTGCCCACAACATCTGGTGCTGCAACAACTGACACTGCCACAGGGAGGGAGGATGACTCTGGCGGAGAGTCCTCTGCACCGCATCAGCCTGCACGTGAGGGTCCGCCCCCAAAGAAGAGGGGTCGTCCGAGGAAGGAAAACTGAGAGGCTGATGGCCACGCACATCCCCCAGGAACCCAACACCTGTTCTGGACATTCTCCTTTGTGTGCAAACTGTTCACCCTGTCGAATGCAACCCAACTCCCCCGCATGATATGGGGAGTTTAAGTTGGACCAATGTATCACATGACTGTGGACTTTACTCTGGACATTTCTGCGACCAAGACTTCCAACTCATCTGGGAACTTTGGATTCCGAACCCAATGTACAGCACCCACCATCCTGTGCACTATCCCCACACATGTATGTAAATAAACTCACTAATACACCATACTTGCCTCTGTTGTGATTCCAACGTGGTTTCTGTCATGGAGATGATGATCTGCAAAATGACACTGTGCATGCTAACTGCTACAGCAAGTTCTACACCGTCATGTGAGTCATGGCAACGTGACACATATGAGGGAGACACACCACTAGGGCTACACAACACATACACACCAGGGCCATCTGAATCATCGCCTACACTGATGTTGCCAGGAAATACAGTGGAATGCACAGACACCACACCTATTCAGAGTCTGTGTTAACTAGCCCACAGGTGCAGTAAGCAAATGTCAGTCAGATGTGTGACCAAAGACAACGCACATCACAAAGTGAAGCACAGGTTTATTACACATTTGCAACATGTTGTGTCCACCACAGATGCAAGGTAATCCCACGTGGCAGTGGCCACATAGTCAACAAGTGTAGAAGAAAGAAGGTCCAGGGGTGTGTGGCACATCACCTGTAGGGAAACGACAGCTTCCACCCTGGAAGTTGATTCACGGTGTCGGGTATCACAGTTGAGCAAACAACTCTGAAAGTACCCTGTGAAGGACAGACATGACACACAGTCAAAAGCACTGAAGAACAAGACAGAACTGCAAAACTCATGCCCAATACATGTCACAAGATACCTACACAAAACCAAGTTAGCATGTCAACACTGTTGGGGAGTACAGACTACCTGTAAGGACACATCGCTGCATGCATACAGTCAAGTAGCACATGGCCACACTCAAACAGCACCAGAGCACCACCAACAGATATCACGCAAACCCACATCATTGACATGACATCTCTGGATACTCACATTTAGCTGAAGAAGTTGGTGATGAGCTGTGTGCGGACATCAGCCTCATCATCATCACCATCACTGGCATCATGGCCCAGGCCAGGATCCTCCACAGGTGGCGGATGTTGGTCATCGTCATCCAGGATGAGCGGCAACTCCTTCCGCACTGCCAGGTTGTGTAGCATGCAGCAGACGATGACAATCTTGCACACTTTTGCTGGGGCATATGGAAGGGCCCCTCCTGTCTTGTCCAGGCAGCGAAAGCGGCTCTTCAGGAGACCAAATGTCCGCTCGATCACTCTCCTGATCCGACCATGTGCCTCATTGTAGCGCCTCTGGGCTGGTGTCACAGGGTTCCTGAGGGGCGTCAGCAACCACGGCATGTTGGGGTATCCGGTGTCACCTACATACAGACAATTGCACATTAGCTGAGTTGGAAAAGAGGGTGGAATACTACATTGCAGAACACACACAATTGTACAAAGTCAGTACACACCGACAAGCCAGGCACGCTGGTTCCGCATCTGTGACATCATCCTTAGGATGCGCCTACTCCTCATCACGTAGGCATCGTGTGCAGAACCGGGGAAACGGGCACACACGTGTGAGATGCACATATCTGCAAGACATACCACCAGAGCATTGACCGAATGGTAATGTTTTCGGTTCCTGTATGCCTGCTCATGTGCCTGTGGTGGTACCAAAGCCACATGTGTCCCATCAATGGAGCCAATGACATGTGGCATCCTCCCCAGGGCATAGAAGTCACTCTTGACATCAGTGACTTGTTGACGCTTAGGGAAATAGATGTACTGGTTCAGGTATCTCAAAATAGCCTCCAAAACATCGCGTAGCACACGGCTGAACATGGTCTGTGACATCCCACCAGCAGACGCCACAGTGTGTTGAAAGGTACCAGTGGCAAAGAAGTGTAGGGCTGCCATCACCTTCACCTTGGGGGTCAGCGCTGTAGGTTATGTCCGGTCAGGTTGCAAATGTGGGGCCAACTGCACCGTCAATTCCTCAATCAGCAGCCTGGTGAAGCGGTACCGTCGGATGCAGTCCCGTTCAACCATGATTGCAAGGTCAGGGAATGGTCTATGGACAGCTGGTGCCCTGCAGTGCATAGGTGAAGAAAGAAAGACTGTCAGTCACCCCACATATGTGGCATAGACCATACTCAATATCACATTATACATCATTACAAGACACAAGTACATGATGTGTGTGCCGTTCTGTAAGGACATGTATGGCACCCACATGGCCGCCATCTAACATCACAGTTCAACATGTGTTGTCAACAAGTCCCAGGTTGTACTATGGGATATCATTAGGCTGTGTCACAGTACCCATGTACTGCTGTCACATTCCAAACACACACCACAGTGACATGTGAGGACAGATGTGCCCCAGGCATCACAGCTCATTGACAGGTAGATTCCCAGGGACCCTGTATTGCCACATGGACACTGGCATGACATGGCGTATCATGAATACACCACAGCAAAACAACCATGACCCCCACAGGTAGTGGTCCATGTTGCCTCTGCACGACAGACATGGACGTCTGTGACACACACACACGCACAACATCAAAGTCCGTGCACAAACAACGTGGATGTGGAGACTGTCTCCCATTGTGCACATGGAATCAGAGACATCTGAAACACAACATGCACACAGACTGTGGAGGGCCATCACTATCGTGGCAATGGGCCACCATGTGACATACATACCGTCCAACATGGGACTCAGGGGGTATGTGACATGACATACACATACCCAACCTGGAAATGTGACCATGCCACATGTTGTGAAATGAACAGTTGCACATCACAGTGGTCATGTGCACAACACACCAAGGATTCTGTCCCCATGAACACGTGCACAGCCTGGGAGTGGCTGCCCCCAAGTCCCACCCAAACAAACACATGTTGACCCCCATACACAGAGATGGTAATGCAGCCTTACATGCCTTAGGATACAGTGTGGACAGGCTGTGGTGTTGTAGGTGTGCCCCTGAGTCCCTGGAAAGTAAATGTGGCTGGCATACGTTCACCTGTGACAGGCATGGTGACATATGCCAATGACTTGTACAGGGACGCGTTGTCCAGCAATGGACCGATCGGTGCGCACGGCTTGGCCATTGCATATGATGTGGACCGAAATACGCGTTGTACAGCAATGGACCGATCGGTGCGCACGGCTTGGCCATTGCATATGTTGTGAGCGGGTACGCGTTGTTTTTCGAAATACGCATTGTACAGCAATGGACCGATCGGTGCGCATGGCTTGGCCATTGCATATGATGTGAGCGGGTACGCGTTGTACAGCAATGGACCGATCGGTGCGCACGGCTTGGCCATTGCATATGTTGTGAGCGGGTACGCGTTGTTTTTCGAAATACGCATTGTACAGCAATGGACCGATCGGTGCGCATGGCTTGGCCATTGCATATGATGTGAGCGGGTACGCGTTGTACAGCAATGGACCGATCGGTGCGCATGGCTTGGCCATTGCATATGATGTGAGCGGGTACGCGTTGTACAGCAATGGACCGATAGGTGCGCACGGCTTGGCCATTGCATATGTTGTGAGCGGGTACGCGTTGTTATTCGAAATACGCGTTGTACAGCAATGGACCGATCGGTGCGCACGCATTGGCTATGGCCTGGCATGGCAACGGATGCGTTTTCGAAGCTTTAACGAGTCTGATGCTGTGAATTCAGTTGGCCACCCACAACAATGTTGCAAAATCATGGGTCTCATGAAGTTGAACTTTTGAAGGATGCTGTGGGCGTGTGTAAGTGGTGCAATTCCATGGATTGGCCAGATTCAGAAGATGCCAACGACTTGGACCTATCACTTTGGACACATGGGACAGTAACTGCCTCAGCAGCACACATATAATGCTGGCTGTACCCCTGAGAGCTCACTTGCCTGCACTACATGCTCCAGGACGACATCTGCCACCACCACTGCTGCTGTCTCTGCATCCTCTGGATCCTGCAATGGCACGTACTGTGGAGAGAGCCCCAGCCTTCAGCACCGAGGAGAACCAGGCCCTGCTGGACAGCCTCCTTCCACAGTACAGCAAGCTGTATGGGAAAGCAGGGGAGCAGGTGAGAGTGCTGTCCACTGCCTTACTGAATGTGCATGTTGTCTGACTAGCAAGACTTACAGTGTGCACGCCACTGGCTAGCATGCTCACTGAGTAGTTGTCACCCCCCATAGTGTGTATTTACATGCACTGGACAGGTATAGTGCAGTAACAGTGCATTCCAACAAGGTTTTACTTCCCAGGCAATGATACCATGTAGTAACCAGACAGATGGGTGCAAGGCCAGGAGGGATGTGAGTGCCATGGTTGACCATCAGACTGACAATTGGCTTCTCCTACTCTGTTTGGGCACTTTGGGCAATGTTCAACTAAGGATGCCAGGGCTTGCTCTGTAATGTGCTGTACTTACTGTGGTGTGTACGGTCAGTGCAGGTGACTGATGTTTGTCTGTTTCCCTACTTGTTTGCAGATACATCCACGGCCACAGGAGGGGACAGCTCCACGGACCAGGAGGAGCCGCAGAGCCAGACTGGGTCAGCAGCCGATGAGTGGTCGGAGGGTCCCAGTGGCACGGAGGGCGAGGGGAGCCACACCGAGGAGTCCTCAGCAGCATCCACCTCAGCTGAGGACCACAGTAGCTCGGAGGATGACTCCCTTGTGGAGGCGGGTGTCAGCAGCCACCACACCCCAGCTAGTATTGCTGTCCCCGCCACCACCACCACCACCACCATCGCCCTCCCATCGGCTCCCATTCCAGAGGTCCGTGGAGGCTCCCGTGTTCGGGAGCGTGTCTCCTTCGTGCCAGGCACCGCACCCCTGCCCCTGTGTCCCCTGCTGCCCTGAGTGAGGAGTCTGTGTACCTACTTCGCCAGCTCCATGTAGGGCAGACAGCAATGCTGAGTGTCCTCCATGCCCACACCACTCTGTTGACTCAGCTGGTGTCGTTCATGGAGGGCATCTCATCAGGCATGTCTGCCCTACAGAGGAGCAATAGGTCCATGGACTCCTCACTGATGGCAGCAGTGTCCCTCCTCCAACAGGGCCTCACCCCTCCTACCTCTGCCCCATCCACACTTCCTGGCACCCTACCTGTCCCAAGCGCATGCACACCTGCACAATCACCCAAACACACAGACAAGAGCAGCACAGACACCCACTACAAAGACAAAACGTGCACGCAGGCATCCTCAGGGGACTGATAGCACACCCACAGGGGATGGGGAACAGACACACACACAGGCATCCACAGTCACTCCGCAGTCCTCAGATACCTCTCCCTCCAAGGCCCCTTCCCTTGCCTCACCTGCAACCCCACCTACACAGCGGCTCTTCCTCTGTGACCTCGGCCTCTTCCCCTCCGATCCAGCTGATCAAGCATACAGGGGGAAGAGGAGGTCCACCCACACAGAGGGGAGTGCCCCTCACCCCCGGACACCCTCCCCCAGGCGCAGACAGACTGAGGCCCCCATCCGCAAGTCCCCCCGGAGCCGGAAGAGCAAGACCCCTCCGCCACCCTGCAGCTCAACCACCAAGTCTCCTTCCTCTATTCCTCAGGCCCCCACTCCACAGGTTCCCCCACCACACCCTGCCCCAGGTTCCCCACCCACAGATACACCATCCCCAAAATGATCCGGCCTTCTCCCCTACCACTTGCTCCTCCAGCACCACACCCCCGCTGCGCATGTTTGTGCCACTGGTGTGGAGGCCGTGTCCTCCCCTCTGTCCTGCCCATCTTACCTGAACCCCATTCTACTCCCCTGGAGATAGGCACTGCAGTGGAGTCCACTACCACCCTGTCTGACTTGGGCACTGCAGTGGGGAACCTGTCCACTCCATCTGCATGGCCCACTGCAGTCGTGCCGGCACCCACACCATCTGACTCATGCCCCCCAGTTGTGCCGGCACACACCATGTCAGACACCTCCACTGCAGTTGTCAGTGACTCTCCAGCACCCACCACCCCTTCCCTGCCTCCTTCTGGTGAGCCCTGATCCCTGCGGTGCCTGGCCTGCCCCCCGTATGCCCCTCCGAGGGGAATGTCCCTGGTGTGTAGCAGTGCAGGCATGCAAAGGGTGACATCTGCCACTGTCACCCTGTTTTGACTTTGTTAATGGACTGGCCATTGGCCTTGGTTATTTTTCAGGACTTTCAATTTTATAGCCACATATGCTGAATAAAGCTACTTTCTGTTCTCTAGTGGTTTTGCTTCTGATGTACATGATGTTGATGATGCTAACCATGCCCTTGCTGCAGTGATGGTGCTTTTTGATCTCAGGATAATGAAGTGTTACTGTGCAGGACCCCATGTGGTCCAGGGGGAATGTGTCCTATCCTGGTGTCATCCTTTGCAGCAATATGAGGGTGTCATGTTTTCGAGATTTGGCAATGGGATTTCCTACTTTTATTTGCAATATCACATCTGTGGCTTACACCCCTGCACATCTGTTGTGCTTGCCATTGTTCAATTTGTCTATTTCCCTGACGGTGTGACCATCTCCACTGGACATGCAAGTTTGGGCATCAATGGGGAAGGACTCATCTGTGTTATCAGTGCAACTTGCTATACATGTGTGTTGGATCTGTGCTGATGATTTCGGTGACACACCCATGACCAGGCTGATATGACGGTAGCCTTCATTTTGTGCTAATTGTTGACTGAGTGACCAAGTGTTCTGCTGACATGATAGAGCCCTACTGAGACAACGTATGGCACAGCTTTCCTTACACAGGAGTGGAGTCCCCTCATGGCAGTGTATAATTCTGTGACATTGCCTGAGCACAAGGTGTGTGTTGTGTGAGCATGTCTGTGTGTGTTCAATTCCATTTTGCTAGGCTGGCTGGGATCCCTAGTGATGTTCCTGTTTGTGATGCTTGCTGAGTTGACATATGTTCCCCCAAAGTCTTCTCCCTGTGTTCTCTGGGATGTGGGTGCATGGCACATTACTGGTCATCAGGGTGTCACCCATAGGTGTGTTTGCTGTCAGGGCTGAGTTTGTGTGCAAACGCAGATGAGCCACAGTCAGGATTCCCCTTGGCACTTGTTGGTTACACCTGTCATGTAATTTACAGTTTGTGTTAGCTTTCAGTGATTGTGACACGTTGTGTGTGTGACTGCTGCCACTCCTCAGGGTCAGAGCTGCAATGTTGTAAGTTGTCTATGTGTGTTCTTTGTGGGTGACCTTGGCTTCTTCATTGGGGTGTGTCTGTGGCCGGGATCCCATTGGTTGGTGTGGTATTGACGTCATGCCCATGTACGGCGTACTGTGCAGTGTGTCAGACATTCATGAGTCTTGTTGACTGGCCATGTGTGATGGGTTTCTGCACCTTAGTTCCCACCACCACCCCTGGGATTGTCATGGGTGCATGTGCAATGTTACCTGTGCATGTGAGCTTCACTGCTACACATTGGTAGAGATCAAGGTGTGTGGTGTTGAGTGTGTGCAGATGAGTTGTTTCACGGCTAGACCCCTGCCTCCATATTGTCCTTGGCTGACAGGCCGTGCTGATTGATTTGTGCTTGTGTAGGTGTGATAGTAGTTTGTTGCTCAGGACACATGACTGTGGCTCACTGTGTGAACGACATCTAGCTTTGTCATCACAGTGGGATTATCATGCAGGCCAGTGTCACCACAATGTGGGGACCCTGGGGGTAGTGCTGTGGTGGGTCTGTGTCTTGCTGTGTTAGTTGCTGTTCCTACAAGCGTGTGTGACATGTGTAATTTAGGCTCCCTCTCATCTAACAATGCCTGATTGCCCACATAGGGGATTGGGATCCATGAGTTACTTTTGTGTGGCACTATATGCACATCTGTGTAATTGGGATTCAGGCCTCCTCATGTGTTGTGTGGTTACCTGGGGACACTGGCACACCCCCCCCCTCACCTGTTGTGTTTGATATGCAGTGTGGGGCTGCCTGTTTGTGTTTGTGCATCAGCACCACTGCATTGGCATATCTTTAGTGTGGCATTGGCTGTATGTTGTTTGGTGGGTTTCCCCTGCTGTCCCTGGGACTCCTAGGTCATCAGTCAGCACAGTGATCATGGTTTGTATGTCCCATTGCTGCCATGGTATGGTATTTGTTCACCTCACATCTACAGTCTCCACAGGATATCTACATTTGTGTGCACATTGGTGCAGATATGTGGTTCTGCATTATGATGGTCACTTCTGTCATTGTGTTATTGATGAATGTTGACAGTGTCAGCCCCCATGGGTGATGTTTGTCTGCACATGGCCAAAGGTATGTCTTATTTGCACTGCACTGTTTGCATCACCCAATCTATGTTGCTATGGGACACAAGCACTACTATGTTACTGATGTGTTTGTTGGTCTGTGACCTGGGATAATCCATGCTGTTTGGAATTTCCAGCTTTCGCCATCACAACACTTATTGATCACTGTGATGATGGGGGGTTAGGCCCCATTGTCACAATGTTCAAAATGTGCTTCAGCTTTGGGCCCCACACTTGCCTTTTGATCACTGTGATGATGGGGGGTTAGGCCCCATTGTCACAATGTTCAAAATGTGCTTCAGCTATGGGCCCCACACTTGCCTTTTGATCACTGTGATGATGGGGGGTTAGGCCCCATTGTCACAATGTTCAAAATGTGCTTCAGCTATGGGCCCCACACTTGCCTTTTGATCACTGATGATGGGGGGTTAGGCCCCATTGTCACAATGTTCAAAATGTGCTTCAGCTATGGACCCCACACTTACCTTTTGGTCACTGTGATGATGGGGTGTTAGACCCCATTGCCACAGTGGTCATGGTCTGCGTGCATTGTGGATACCACACACATGTATGTGTGACACATGTGATAGGGGTCACATTGTATGTTCAATTTCATGTTCAGTGTTGTAGGCATATGACACAGTCTACACACGCTTGTCATGGTGTTGGGGGGATGTATTTTTCTTACATTCCTTATGATGCAGTATGCTGGTTGTGTCATGCATTGCCCATCCTATGAGTAGGGGTGGTGGTAGTGGTAGGCATCCAGCCCCCCATGAGTAGGGGTGGTGGTAGTGGTAGGCATCCAGCCCCCAATGAGTAGGGGTGGTGGTAGTGGTAGGCATCCAGCCCCCCATGAGTAGGGGTGGTGGTAGTGGTAGGCATCCAGCCCCCCCTGAGTAGGGGTAGTGGTAGGTATCCAGCCCCCCCTGAGTAGGGGTGGTGGTAGTGGTAGCCATCCATCCCCCTATGAGTGGGGATGGTAGTAGTGGTAAGCCTCTAGCCCCCCATGAGTAGGGGTGGTGGTAGTGGTAGGCATCCAGCCCCCCATGAGTAGTGGTGGTGGTAGTGGTATGCATCCAGCCCCCCCTGAGTAGGGGTGGTGGTAGTGGTAGGCATCCATCCCCCTATGAGTGGGGATGGTAGTAGTGGTAAGCCTCCAGCCCCCCATGAGTAGGGGTGGTGGTAGTGGTAGGCATCCAGCCCCCATGAGTAGGGGTGGTGGTAGTGGTAGGCATCCAGCCCCCTGAGTAGTGGTGGTGGTAGTGGTAGGCATCCAGCCCCCCATGAGTAGGGGTGGTGGTAGTGGTAGGCATCCAGCCCCCCATGAGTAGGGGTGGTGGTAGTTGTAGGCATCCAGCCCCCCATGAGTAGGGGTGGTGGTAGTGGTAGGCATCCATCCCCCTATGAGTGGGGATGGTGGTAGTGGTAGGCATCCAGCCCCCCATGAGTAGGGGTGGTGGTAGTGGTAGGCATCCAGCCCCCCATGAGTAGGGGTGGTGGTAGTGGTAGTCATCCAGCCCCCCATGAGTAGGGGTGGTGGTAGTGGTAGGCATCCATCCCCCCATGAGTGGGAATGGTAGTAGTGGTAAGCCTCCAGCCCCCATGAGTAGGGGTGGTGGTAGTGGTAGGCATCCAGCCCCCATGAGTAGGGGTGGTGGTAGTGGTAGGCATCCAGCCCCCATGAGTAGGGGTGGTGGTAGGGGTAGGCATCAAGCCCCCCTGAGTAGGGGTGGTGGTAGTGGTAGGCATCCAGCCCCCTGAGTAGGGGTGGTGGTAGTGGTAGGCATCCATCCCCTATGAGTGGGATGGTAGTAGTGGTAAGCCTCCAGCCCCCATGAGTAGGGGTGGTGGTAGTGGTAGGCATCCAGCCCCCATGAGTAGGGGTGGTGATAGTGGTAGGCATCCAGCCCCCCGTGAGTAGGGGTGTTGGTGGTAGTGGTAGGTATCCATCCCCCTATGAGTGGAGATGGTAGTAGTGGTAAGCCTCCAGCCCCCATGAGTAGGGGTGGTGGTAGTGGTAGGCATCCAGCCCCCATGAGTAGGGGTGGTGGTAGTGGTAGGCATCCAGCCCCCTGAGTAGGGGTGGTGGTAGTGGTAGGCATCCATCCCCTATGAGTGGGGATGGTAGTAGTGGTAAGCCTCCAGCCCCCATGAGTAGGGGTGGTGGTAGTGATAGGCATCCAGCCCCCATGAGTAGGGGTGGTGGTAGTGGTAGGCATCCGGCCCCCTGAGTAGGGGTGGTGGTAGTGGTAGGCATCCAGCCCCCCATGAGTAGGGGTGGTGGTAGTGGTAGGCATCCATCCCCCTATGAGTGGGGATGGTAGTAGTGGTAAGCCTCCAGCCCCCATGAGTAGGGGTGGTGGTAGTGGTAGGCATCCAGCCCCCATGAGTAGGGGTGGTGGTAGTGGTAGGCATCCAGCCCCCATGAGTAGGGGTGGTGGTAGTGGTAGGCATCCATCCCCCATGAGTGGGGATGGTAGTAGTGGTAAGCCTCCAGCCCCCCATGAATAGGGGTGGTGGTAGTGGTAGGCATCCAGCCCCCATGAGTAGGGGTGGTGGTAGTGGTAGTCATCCAGCCCCCCATGAGTAGGGGTGGTGGTAGTGGTAGGCATCCAGCCCCCCTGAGTAGGGGTGGTGGTAGTGGTGAGCATCCAGCCCCCCTGAGTAGGGGTGGTGGTAGTGGTAGGCATCCATCCCCCTATGAGTGGGGATGGTAGTAGTGGTAAGCCTCCAGCCCCCATGAGTAGGGGTGGTGGTAGTGGTAGGCATCCAGCCCCCATGAGTAGGGGTGGTGGTAGTGGTAGGCATCCAGCCCCCTGAGTAGGGGTGGTGGTAGTGGTAGGCATCCATCCCCCTATGAGTGGGGATGGTAGTAGTGGTAAGCCTCCAGCCCCCATGAGTAGGGGTGGTGGTAGTGGTAGGCATCCAGCCCCCATGAGTAGGGTTGGTGGTAGTGGTAGGCATCCAGCCCCCTGAGTAGGGGTGGTGGTAGTGGTAGGCATCCAGCCCCCCATGAGTAGGGGTGGTGGTAGTGGTAGGCATCCATCCCCCTATGAGTGGGGATGGTAGTAGTGGTAAGCCTCCAGCCCCCCCTGAGTAGGGGTGGTGGTAGTGGTAGGCATCCAGCCCCCATGAGTAGGGGTTGTGGTAGTGGTAGGCATCCATCCCCCTATGAGTGGGGATGGTAGTAGTGGTATGCCTCCAGCCCCCCCTGAGTAGGGGTGGTGGTAGTGGTGGGCATGCAGCCCCCCTGAGTAGGGGTGGTGTTGGTGGTAGGCATCCAGCCCCCCCTGAGTAGGGGTGGTGGTAGTGGTAGGCATCCAGGCCCCCATGAGTAGGGGTGGTGTTGGTGGTAGGCATCCAGCCCCCCCTGAGTAGGGGTGGTGGTAGTGGTAGGCATCCAGCCCTACATGAGTAGTGGTGGTGGTAGTGGTGGGCATCCAGCCCCACATGAGTAGGGGTGGTGGTAGTGGTAGGCATCCAGGCCCCTATCGGTGTATATGGCGTTGGTGATAGCCATCCCGCCCCTATGGTTCTGCTGTTGCTATTGTAAGTCATTTCTGCATCCCTATGTGTGTGTGTTATGTGTCGGGTACGTGTCGTTTGTTTGTGTGGTGGGTGTTTGACTTACCTTCTGCGCCGTACGCGTCCGTACCGGTCCCGGTAATAGATGTAGAGTATTGGTAGGACCTGCGCGATGGGATTCATGGCTGGTTCGTCTCGTTAGTCTTTCTCGTTGCTTCGACTCGTACTCGTAGCTGGCGTGTTCGTCTCGTAGCCGTGGATATTCTTGTGGCGCGAATCGGAGCTTATGTGCGGCTCTCCCGGATGCTCTGGCGTGCCGTGCGTAGCGACGGGTTCGGCGCGTACGGAAGGCGCATCGTACTAGTCCGGCCGGAAGGTGCTGTATTTTAGCTTCCGTGCGACTCGATTCTGCGTTTACGGATACGGCTCGGGCGGGGAACAGGAGCTGGATTGGGTGAGTACGGCTGGGTCGGGATTTGGGCAGTTATGCGCATCGTACTTGTTCGTTCGGACGGATGTTCGAATCGGTCGGGGAACACGCGTCCGGCTTGGTTTTTACCCGGGCGAATAGTGTTAGGTGAGCTTCTGGCCGAGATCGGAATCGACCCCAAAGTCTTTCTCTCTTTTCTATTCATTTTATGGATCCGCTGATCCACTGCGCTGCCACCACAAATGTGTCCACTCATCCATATTGAAAACCATACCCTAAATTAGTTATTTTGGTTTCAAATCTCTCTCGAGACAGTCTCGGAACCACAGCTCCATGGCATTTTAGAATTTCCTTCAAAAGAAGAGAGTTTCAAAGTTAAGATCTCTTCTGCTGACAATAGAAAAGAACAGAAAGATCAGAACGAAGAGGAAGAACACTTACCACCTCCAAAGAATTCCTTCGACATTTGGAAATATTTCTCTATCCCTTCAGGAGAAAAGAAAGTAGGTGAAAAATTTGACCAATGCAATCTATGCAGCAAAAAACTGTCAAGAGGTACTGTGAAGAAGTGTTCAGATGGCATATCCTCTGTTTCAAAACACCTGAAAACCACACATACAAGAACATATCAGTGGATGGTAAGACAGAGGGAAAGTGGTGCATTAAATCAGCAGTTGGACCATCTGTGGAACCCTTACCACCTGACCAGATACTTACATCTCCGGTGTTTCACCAAAACTGCAAGACATGGTCACTCATTGTTCCAAACGCCATATGCCAGTTGAACTAAATAAGTCATATATTGCCCAGTTTATGGATGCTGTGAAGAAGCATAATTCTTAATATTTTTTCACCTCGTCTTTACATCTTCCATTACTCTTTAAACACAATTAAATATATGAAAAGCAAATATAGAATACATTTAACTTGAGATTACTACTAATTCACCACTAATCCTTTTGGGTTCCGGAGTAGCATGCTACTTGCTGAAAAGGTGCTTCAACGCCTTGTCAGGGGTAGTATGCACTATATAATTGCAATTACAATACAATACAATACATATTATTAGATGACATACTATTAGATGACATACTATTAGATGAGATACTATAAGCAAGTGAGTAGCTACATAAATGGTTATGCCAGTATCTGAGTATGGGTATCTAAATGGGTATGTAAGTGTCTGTATGGGTGGCTAACTGGCTGTGTTAGTTGGTGTTTGGGTGTGGAACTGTGTGGAACTGTGTGTTCAAGTGGCTCTATTAGTGGTGGATAAAGACGTGTTGTGTGGGTGTGTGAATATATGTGTAAGTGCCTCTGTCGCTATCTGTCTGGGTGTTTAAGTGGCTGTATGGTTTTGTAACTAGGTATGTGAGTGGCTGTATGGGTGGTTGACTGGGTGTATAACTGAGTGTATGGGTGTGTAATTGCGTGTGTAACTGACTGTCTGAGTGCTGGGTAGATGAATGGCTATTTAGGTGTGTGAGTGGGTGTGAATATGTCTGTATGGCTGTGTGAATGACTCTGTAAGTGGATGTATAGGTGAGTATATGGGTGTGTGAATGGTTTTAGTGTTGTGTGACTGAGTGTGTCACTCACTGTCTAGCTATATTAGTGGTGGCTACATAAGTGGTTTGGTGGGAGTGTACCTGGGTGTGTAAGTGCCTGCCTGACTGTGTGAGTGGGTGCAAATTACATACTTATAAATTAAATGCTATAAGCAAGCACACACATCTAATTTCTAACACATTCATTCATACTGGCTTAATAATATAACTATATTTTCAGTATAGCAAATCCTCTTCCTCCTTTGCTGCTCACTATATTTTTAGTTACTGTTCTCACCTAAGCTCCCTTCTTTTTGCCTTTTACTGTAATGTCTAGAAGCTACACATTTTCTTTCAGCTTATATTCACTCACTGTTTTTTAATATACCTTTTTATAGTACAACCTAATTAACATACCTGTAAAATCTCTTTGCTGTTGTCCAATTTTTACTTTAATATCTGTTAACAGCTGTTTTCCACTGCAAATCTCAAGTCAGAAATATGGCAATCCTCCTCTACTCTCAGTAGAAAAGTCCCAATAATGGCTACCCTTCCCACTGTGCTCTCACTCATAATCCTGTACTTAGCAAATCACAGACTTCCTTTCATCTTTATTTTTTGTTATACCACTTCTAAATGGTCACTCTTTTTTAACCCTTTCCATGTTTCCTGTAAAGAAGCCCAATTTAGTAGGATTCTCGCAGATCTGGGGATCCACTGCAGCCCTCAGGGCGGCCCACCGTGTGAATCTGCGATGGATTCACAGATCCACATGAAGCCCTTTAAAGCATTCAGCAATCTGCTGTTAATGCTTTTCGTTTATATTTTTTTGGTTCCATGTTTAAATATCGATGTTAAAAATATAGATGAAAAAAATATCGATGTAAAAATATCGATTACAAAAATATCGACTCCCTATACTTAACAGGTAAGTACAATAATATCGACACAAAAATATAGATGTAAAAAATATAGAAGTAAAAAATATCGACTTAAAAAATTACATAACTTAAATAAAATTAATTAAATAATATTATTATTAACAAAATAAATTAAATTTAATATATATTTTAACTAATTATAACAAATAAACTTAATTTAATAAATATTATCACAAAAAAATGTGTACATACACATATATTTACTTAAATACATTTTGATAACTGTTATCTTTATTTAATTTATAAACTTTTTAAATTATATAAAAATAAAATATACACATATATAAATAATTTAATATAAAATAATATATTCTATATTTAATTAACACATTAGAAAAAAAAGAATAAAACATACATTTAATAACAAAATAAACACATTAGTAGGGAAAGCGCTGGATAGCGGAGGGGTAAAAATTACTATTCCCACTCCAGTAAATGCAACAGTAGGGAAAGCGCTGGATAGCGGAGGGGTAAAAATTACTATTCCCACTCCAGTGAGTGCAGCAGTAGGGAAAGCGTTGGATAGCGTAGGGGTAAAAATTACTATTCCCACTCCAGTGAGTGCAACAGTAGGGAAAGCGCTGGATAGCGGAGGGGTAAAAATTACTATTCCCACTCCAGTGAGTGCAACAGTAGGGAAAGCGCTGAATAGCGGAGGGGTCAAAATTACTATTCCCACTCCAGTGAGTGCAACAGTAGGGAAAGCGCTGGATAGCGGAGGGGTCAAAATTACTATTCCCACTCCAGTGAGTGCAACAGTAGGGAAAGCGCTGGATAGCGGAGGGGTAAAAATTACTATTCCCACTCCAGTGAGTGCAACAGTAGGGAAAGTGCTGGATCCCACAACAATAAAAAACAAAAACATCACATTTTTTATTAAATTTATTTTCCAATATTAACATAATTAAAATTTAAATTTAAATATATTATTATTAACAAAGATAATAAAAAATCATTAATTACACATCTATTAACACTATAATATCCACAACACACACCTAAAATTAATTACACAATTACAATGAATAATTACTAATTAATTAATGGAAATTAATTTAAAAATATTTAATAATTAATCAATAAAAAATTAATTACTTACCACGCTTCCCACCATTTACACATATAAACACCACAACACACACCTAAAATTAATTAAAAAATTAACATAATTATTTCTTAATTGATTAATTGAAATTAATTAACAACTAATTATCAAACAATTGTTAATTAATCAATTAACACATCTAACTCTATAAATTCACAATTATACATATTAATTATTCAATACATTTTATATAATTAAATTACTTCCCACCCTATTCCCCTATAAACCCACAACCCGCTACGGAACTAAAAACGCAAAATTCAATTTAAAAAAAATTATTAACTACTATAAATAATTAATTAAATCTATATAATTAAATTACTTCCCACCCTATTCCCCTATAAACCCACAACCCGCTACGGAACTAAAAACGCAAAATTAAACTTAAAATAAATTAATAACTAGTAAAATTTTAAAACATATAATAAAATGACAAACAATTCTCATTAAAAACACTAAAATACATAACATTATTAATAATTCGATATTTTTGTCAACCATATTTTTGTAAACGATATTTAAGATATCGATATTTTTGTAATCGATATTACTTACCTGTCAGTCGATATTCTTGTCAACTATATTTTTGTTGTCGATGTTTCTTCCCCACGATATTTTTGCAGCGATATTAATGTCCCTCGATATTTCTCCGTCGATATTCCTGCTCTGCACCATTTTTTTTTGTAAAATATTGTCTATTACAAGAAATACACTCCTTACTGAACAATTTTTGTACACTCGTCTGCTTTTCAATTTCATACTGCAGCCTCTTTTGTTCCCTTCCCCCACACTCTTTTAGCTCCGTTTCCATAGTAACTATGTTTCCAATAGTCTCTTCCTATCAGTACTTGAAAAGTTCACAAGACTTTCTCAAAACAGCATTTTAGCTTTACATTAACTTTAGCAGTTGTGGTTGACTGTTAGCAATTCCAAGCATATCCCAAACAACATGCCATTTTCTTATTTTTCCAAAGCCAATCACAGAGGTAGTTACTTTCAATCTTAAAGTCACTGTCTCATTTTAGTTCCCTACAGCCAAGCCCTGTGGCCAACCCCGCAAAGGCAGCCAACCCACAGGCTCCCTCCCCGGGCCACTTTTGGCCCCGGGGAACCCATCGCCCAGGGCCCAGCTCCATATGTAATTGGAAAGGGGGCAGGTGGACCCCCTTCCCGGGCTGATTTCGGCTTTGGAGACCCCATCCCCCAAGGCCCGGTACATTTTGTGGTGGAAGGAGGCATGTGTCCCCTTCCTTGGGCTGATTTTGGACCCGGGCAACCCATCCTCCAGGGCCCAGCACAATATTATTGGGGGATGGGTTGCCCGGGGCCAAAATCAGCATGGCATGTAGCCCCCCTCCCTGGGCCAATTTTGGCCAAAGGGATGCCATCTCCCGGGGCTGGCCATATTCCAAAGGGGGAGGGGGCATGCAGCTCCCCTCCCCAAGCAGATTTCGGAACCGGGGACCCCATCCCTGGAGCTCCGGCCAATATCCAAAGGGGGAGGGGGCCTGTCGCTCCCCTCCCCTTGCTGATTTTATTCCTGGGGACACCATCCCCCAGGGCCCAGCTAACAAAGGGTGGGCGTCCTGGTGCCCACCCAGGGTATCCACCACACTATGCTTGGGAACTGTGGGGTGAGCCCCAAGGCCCCCACAGCCCCACCAGCTCCCCACCTCCAGCGGGAGCTGGCATTTCTCCCTCCCACAAGGAGCAGCTAAAAATGATGCTCCCTGTGGGTGGGAGCAATCTTTTCATCTGTTTCCGTTCCCACTTTAGTGCAGGCTGGGAAACAGATGAAGTCTGCTCCCAATGGGCGGGAGCATTATTCATGCTTTCATCTGCTGGGAGCAGACTTGATGTTTGCTCCTGCTTGGCGGGAGTTTTGAAATTGCTCCCACAAAGTGAGAGCAAACACAGATTTTCCTGCCAGTGCCAGTGTGGGCAGGTAAACTTCTGTGTCCCAGGGATGGGCTCAATGGGACATAGCTTGAACCGGCTTTCATGCATGGCTGGGCTTCGGTCAATGGGGTCCATAGGGCTGAATGCAGCCCGGGGTGTGGGGCCGCATGCCCCCTCACCTTTTAATTAGTGGGCAGGCCCTGGAGGATGGGATCCCCGGGCAGATGGGCAGGACCTGGAGGATGGGATTCCCAGGCCGAAATCTGCCCAGGGATGAGGGCCACTTGCCCACTCCCCCTTTTCTAATTAGGCCAGGCCCAGGGGTATGGGGTCCCCGGACCCGAAATCGGCCTGCCAGGGAAGGGCACGTGGCCCCACCCATTCTGAAAATTGTCCAGGCCTCGGGGGATGGGGTCCCTGGGGATTAAATAGGCCAGTGGAGGGGGGCCACACGCACCCCCCTCCTCCCAAATATATCTATTTGCCACTCTGGGACCTGGCCCATTTGGGTGTGTAAAAAAAAAAAAACACGAGCGGTAGACCACACTCATGTCATGAGTGATGTCATTAGTTATGTCACTGACCATGTCCTGAGTGATGTAATATGTGAGGTCATAAGCAGTGTATTGCAGGGTTGTAAGATATAGTTAGCTCAGGTAACTATAACTGCCGAATTTCACTGGTTTTGTATGAGTGAAATCTGAGCGTACCTATAACGTCCCTGTAACCATTATTTTTTCAGTGAATATATAAATACAATGCTGTACCATATGACGGACACCCGCGGTAAAATCTGTGCTTACATCCAGCGGCAGGCGAGGAGTGTTTCCCGCACAGTGACATTTTTTACAAAGATAATTACCTTAGTGGGAAGGCTGATGTGAATTGAGTGCATGGACATTGTATTCTGATCGGATATGATTTAATATGAAGCATCTAAGCTTGTCTATTTCTATTAATTACAGCGGAAATGTCGGCGCTCCACTGTCAGCCCTATGAGATTTCAATCAATCAATCAATCATGTCACTTATAAAGCGCACTACATACCCGCGAGGGTCTCAAGGCGCTGGGGGAAGAGGGGGGTGGTGCTGCTACTGATCAAAGAGCCAGGTCTTGAGGAGTCTTCTGAAGGCCAGTAGGTCTTGGGTCTGTCGGAGGTTGGTGGGGAGGGTGTTCCAGGTCTTGGCGGCGAGGTGGGAGAAGGATCTGCCGCCGGCGGTCGTTTTCCAGATGCGGGGGACTGTGGCGAGGGCGAGGTTGGTCGAGCGGAGCTGGCGGGTGGGGGTGTAGAAGCTGAGTCGTCTGTTGAGGTAGGCTGGTCCGGAGTTGTGGAGTGCTTTGTGTGCGTGGGTGAGGAGCTTGAAGGTTATCCTCTTGTTGACAGGGAGCCAGTGCAGGTCTCTCAGGTGGGGTGTGATGTGGCTGCGTCGGGGGATGTCGAGGATAAGACGTGCAGAGGCGTTCTGGATGCGTTGCAGCCGTCTCAGGAGCTTAGCCGTCGTTCCTGCGTAGAGGGCGTTTCCGTAGTCCAGCCTGCTGGTGACGAGGGCCTGGGTGACTGTTTTTCTTGTTTCGGTGGGGATCCACTTGAAGATCCTGCGGAGCATTCGGAGGATGTTGAAGCAGGATGAGGAAACGGCGTTGACCTGCTTAGTCATGGAGAGGGTGGGGTCGAGGATGACCCCTAGGTTGCGTACGTGGTCGGTGGGTGGCGGGGCTGTTCCCAGTGATGTTGGCCACCAGGAGTCGTCCCAGGCTGAAGGGTTGGAACCAAGGATGAGGACCTCCGTCTTGTCCGAGTTCAGCTTCAGGCGGCTGGTCCTCACCCATTCGGCGACGGCCTTCATTCCTTCGTGGAGGTGGGCTTTGGCGGTGTGAGGGTCTTTGGTGAGGGAGAGGATCAGCTGGGTGTCGTCGGCGTAGGAGATGATGTTGAGGTTGTGCTGTCGGGCGACGTGGGCGAGGGGTGCCATGTAGATGTTGAACAGCGTTGGGCTGAGGGAGGAGCCTTGGGGTACGCCGCAGATGATCTTGGTGGCCTTGGATCGGAAGGGGGCGAGGCGGACGCTTTGTGTTCTGCCGGAAAGGAAGGATGTGGTCCAGTCCAGGGCCTTCTCTTGGATCCCGGCGTCGTGAAGGCGTGTTCGTAGTGTGTGGTGGCAGACCGTGTCGAAGGCGGCTGATAGGTCCAGGAGGATGAGGGCTGCTGTTTCTCCGTTGTCTAGCAGGGTCCTGATGTCATCAGTGGCGGCGATGAGGGCAGTTTCGGTGCTGTGGTTGCTGCGGAAGCCGGACTGGGAAGGGTCCAGGATGTTGTTCTCCTCGAGGTAGCGGGTCAGTTGTTTGTTGACGATTTTCTCGGTGACCTTCGCGGGGAACGGGAGCAGAGAGATGGGTCGGAAGTTCTTGAGGTCCTTGGGGTCTGCCTTGGGTTTCTTGAGTAAGGCGGTGATCTCGGCGTGCTTCCAGCTTTCCGGGAAGGTTGCTGTCTCGAAAGAGATGTTGATTATTTTCCGGAGATGGGGCGCGATGGCTGTACTGGCTTTGTTGAAGATGTGGTGAGGGCACGGGTCTAGCGGTGAACCGGAGTGGATAGTGTTCATGATCTCGCTGGTGTCCTCGTCGTTGATGTTGGTCCAGGAGAGCAGGTGGTTGGTGGTTGTGGGGGCAGTGGTCTCGGTGGTTGCCGGGGCGGTCGTGGTGTTGAAGCTGTCGTGGATGTCGGCGATTTTGCGGTGGAAGAAGGTGGCCAGTGAGTCGCACAGATCTCGCGACGGCTGGATGTCGTTGGTGTTGGAGCTGGGGTTGGAGAGTTCCTTCACGATGTTGAAGAGCTCTTTGCTGTTGTGTGCGTTGTTGTCTAGGCGGTCTTTGAGTGAGGCCCTTTTGGCGGATCTGATGAGGTGATGGTGACTGCGGGTGGCGCTCTTGTGGGCGGCGTAGCTGTCCGCTGTCCGTTCGTGGAGCCAGATCTTCTCCAGTTTTCGGCATGTTCGTTTGGAGGCCTGGAGGTCTTCGGTGAACCAGGTGGCTTTCTTGCTGGTGTGGCTGTTGGGCGGATTCTTGAGCGGGGCGAGGGTGTTGGCGCAGTCGTCGATCCACTGTCTGAGGTTGCGGGCGGCGGTGTCGGGGTCGGAGGGTTCGGCGGGTGGGCTCAGGGCGAGGGTTGTGGTTAGCTGGTCTTCCGTGACTCTGCTCCAGCAGCGGCGAGGCATTTGTTCGGTGCGGTGGTGCGTGGTGGGCTTCCTGTAGGTGTAGGTGAAGATTTGTGGCCTTTCCATTGGCCACGGAAACACCAATCACGCTGTCGGACCTTTTAAAAAGAATTGCACTGTGTCACTTTATTTATGGCTTTACTGTACTGAAGAAAGCAATGGCTGAAACACGTCTGCAGATATTAAAGCCCTCATTAATCACTCCGTGAGTGCACCGAATCTGTTTGGTAGTAGTTGTGAAACTGGTGGGTTCCACCCCGCCTTCTCGACTGCTCCCACTGTGTGCTTGGCGGCCCTGGGTGGAGAAACGTGCTTCGAATATATATATATATATATATATATATTATCTACTGACGGTCGCCAGTAGATAGTTATAGTTAGGACCTATTTTCCATAGGAAATCCGCAACATTCTATTTGCAATAACGTTGGCGCCGGTTGACGACATCTTCGCGAAAGCTTCCAACTTGTTGGGGCGCTCCGGTCCGCTCCTATCCTGAAAGTCTCGGGGTGATTCGTCAAGCGGGGGCCGAGAAAAAAAGGGGGTCCCAAAACGCGTTTTCCTCATTCATTTTTCCATAGGAACCTTTAGTCGCAGCTACAGCCCGAACTGCTGAACGGAATTACACCAAATTTGGCAAAGAGGTAGCCCTTGGTTCAGTGTCGTGCCTTTTGCTTAAATGGTGTAAATCCGTTCAGTAGTTCCTGAGAAAATCAAAAGTAAAGTCACATATATATCTATGGCCGAGTAGGGTCCGCGTACCCTCTCGATCACGAGCTGCATGCTAATTGGCTGTCAACACTCCAAATCAGGAAGTGTTGGCAGCCATTTTGTCCCTCGGTAGAACCGAGGGACAGAAACAAGTGCGCAAAGCGCAAAAAGGGGGCAGGGTAGAAACACCCTGACCCCCTAGGTCTGCTCAGGGGGTCCCACAAGGACCCCCTTGGCAGAAAAAAGCTTTTTTTTTTTTCTTTTCTTTTTTTAAATCGGCGGGATGCGCTTAGGGTGCGCGGATCCCGCCGAGAAAAAAATAAGAAACAAGTGCGCAAAACGCACAAAGGGGGCAGGGTAGAAACACTCTGACCCCCTAGTTCTGCTCAGGGGGTCCCACAAGGACCCCCTGGGTAGAAAAAAGCATTTTTTCAACAACAACAAAATCGGCGGGATGCGCTCAGGGTGCACGGATCCCGCCGAAAAAAAAAAAAACAAAGCGCGGTCTCCTGCGCTTTGTTGTTAATTGTCCCCCGGGTGGGCCAAGTCCCGGGGGCATGCGGGGGAGTTATTTATAATATGTGGTGGGGCCTCTAAGGCCCCCCCAAGCCCCGGGGACCGCCACCCCCCGGGCTTTAAAAATAAATGGTGCGGGAGGGCTCTGAGCCCTCCCGCAGCCCCGGGGACCGCCACCCCCCGGGGCTTCTTTTTTAAAATTTAAAACAGGTGATTTAAATTTTAAAAAGAAGCCCCGAGGGTGGCGTCCCAGGCTGCGGGAGGCTCAGAGCCCTCCCGCACCATTTATTTTTAAAGCCCGGGGTGGCGGTCCCCGGGCTTCTTTTTAAAATTTAAATCACCTGTGTGGGGGGCTCCAGCCCCCACACGCCCGGGACCGCCAACTCCCCGGGGCACTAACAAATTTAAAATGGGGGTCCGTTTTGGACCCCCGAAGCCCCGGGGACCACCACCTCCCGGGGCTTTGCAGATGTGGGGAGGGGGCCGCGCGGCCCCCCTCCTGGAGCCCTTGATGGCCCTGGGGACCATCACCGCCCAGGGCCGGCTCCTGCAGTGTCCCGGGGTGCCTACCCCCGGGACACTGTAGTTTGCTATGACAGGACGGGAGCCTCGCGGCTCCCGTCCTGTCATAGCAAACTGCTTTGGATTTTGGAAGAGAGAGCAGGAAACCTGCTCTCTCTTCCAAAATTCAAAGACAATTGCTTTTCCACATGGGGAGCTGCATCTTAGCCGGCGGAGCCGGCGGGACCGTGGGAGGATTGGGGACCCCCCCACGGTCCCCAACGGAGAGAGCCAGCCCCGGGGGATGGGGTCCCCGGGGCTAGTAGTGGACCGGGAGGGGGGCCACACGGCCCCCCTCCCCAAATGTGAATTAAAAAAAAAAAAAAAAACAAAGGCCGGCCTCGGGGGATGGGGTCCCCGGGGCCATAAGTGGCCTAAGGAGGGGGGCAACACAGCCCCCCTCCATAACATTTTTTTTAAAAAGAAGGCCATTCCCCAGGGGATGGGGTCCCCGGGGCCGATTAAGGCCCGGGGAGGGGGGCCACACGGCCCCCTTTCAAATTTTTTTTTTTTTTTAAACAAAATATTAGGGGGCAGGCCCTGGGGGATGGGGTCCCCAGGGCCAAAAAATTAGAAAAAGAAGGGGGGCCACACAGCCTCCTTCTTAAAAAAAAAATAAAAAAAAATACCGGCATCGCGCCGGAGGCCACGCCCTCCTTGGAGCACTCTGCAAACGCGCCCCTGGCACGTTTGCAGATGGGGAACAAATTCCCCTTGAATACTGGGGTCCCTGGGGCCAACTAGCCCACCAGGAACCTCCAGTATGCGTCAGGGGCTGCGTTGCACAGAGGTGTACAGAGGCCACGCCCCTTTACACCTCTCTGCAACGCAGCTCTGTGGCGCTTTTTGGAGGTACCTGATGGGCTAGTTGGACCCCAGGGACCCTCAGGATTCAAGGGACTTAATCCCCCAACTTAAAACGCGCCACGGGGCGCGTTTGCACAGTGGTGAAGGGAGGGGCGGGGCTTCAGGTGACATGTGTGCAAACAGGCCCCATGGCGCGTTTTAAGATGGGGAATTAAATCCCCTTCAATCCTGAGGGTCCCTGGGGGCCAACTAGCCCACCAGGTACGTCCAGAAAGCGCCACAGAGCTGCGTTGCAGAGAGGTGCAAAAAGGGGCATGGCCTCTGAACACCTCTCTAAAACGCAGCTCCCTGGCGCATACTGGAGGTACAGGGTGGGCTAGTTGGACCCCAGGGACCCTCATGATTCAAGGGGACTTAATCCCCCAACTTAAAACGCGCCACGGGGCGTGTTTGCACAGATGTCACCTCAGGCCCCGCCCCCTCCCTTCACCATTGTGCAAATATTCCTCTAAAATCAGCCGAACTACGAATTCCGATTTACTCACCTGTTATCAGGAGAGACCTCAGTGCTGCATCTTTGAGCCCAGTACTGATCCTGAAAAGTAATTTTAACCGTAATTACCAGTAACTTGAATTTCCTTCCATAGGCTAACATTGACTGGTTTCACTTGGAAATTCTTCTAAGTGTGGAGTTTTGGAACTTTATAATATTCCTCTAAAATCAGCCGAACTACGAATTCCGTTTTACTCACCTGTTATCAGGAGAGAACCCAGTGCTGCATCTTTTAGCCCAGCACTGACCCTGAAAAGTAATTCTAACCGTACTTACCAGTAACTTGTATTTCCTTCCATTGGAATCCATTGTCTGGTTTTCAGCAGAAAAGTTTCAATGTGTCGATTTTCACAAACTACAAATATTCCTTAAAAATCGCCTGTTTGACTTAAACGCATTCTTTCAACTGTTTACAGGAGATGCACCAGTGCTGGATCCAGGATCCACCACTGAGTAAGAAAAAGTAACGATAACACTACTTACCTGCTAAGTGAATTTCCTCCCATAGGATAACATTGGTGATTCTATGTGAAAAAGTTTCGAAGTGTCAAGTTTTAAAATACAATAATATTCCTTAAAAATCACTACTGTAACCAAAACGCTTTTACTCAACTGTTTACAGGAGATGTCCCAGGACTGAATCTAGGATCCAGTCCTGTGGTTAGAAAAGTAATCCATAAAGTAACTAATTGCATTTAACTAGAAATTCACATTGAGCTCAATGTTGCATTGTGTTTGAAATTGCAACAACTGTAACTACTGTACTTAAAAGTCTATTGCCTATTTGCAAAGTATTTAAACTAAAGTAATTCATTCTGAGAAAGTATATTTTGTAATGTAATGTATAATGTAATTACAATGTAATTTAAAAATAAAATATCTAAAAATAAATAGTTTAAAAAAATGTAGTAAATTAGTATCAAAAAAATAAAGATAACAATTAATACATTTAAAAATTGTCATTTACAAAACCTTTGAAATTCACTGAAAAAAACCATAGGTTTCAGACATGTTATAGTTAGGAATTAGCATTTAAAAAACCTTTGAAAAAACCATAGGTTTCAGGCACGTTATAGTTAGAAATTAGCATTTAAAAACCTTTGAAATTCACTGAAAAAACCATAGGTTTCAGGCACGTTATAGTTAGAAATTAGCATTTAAAAAACCTTTGAAATTCACTGAAAAAACCATAGGTTTCAGACACGTTATAGTTAGAAATTTGCATTTAAAAAACCTTTGAAATTCACTGAAAAAACCATAGGTTTTAGGGACAGTTAAAGTTACTTGGACATTGCACTCGTACAAAACCCGTGAAATTCCCCCGTTATAGTTAGTTCAGCTAACTATAACTCGCGCCCCAAAATGCACTGCTGATGACGTCACATATTACATCACTCATGACATGGTCAGTGACATCACTGATGACATCACTGATGACATCTCAAATGACATCACTGATGACATTATGCAGTGACTGTGTGTTTCTATAAAGTTTAAATATGTTTAATATATATGCCAAGGTGTATTGAATAATGAGTGGGTGTATAAGTGTCTGGATGGATGATTTAGTAGGTGCGTGACTGACTCTATAAGTGAGTGAACTAACTATAACGGGGGAATTTCACGGGTTTTGTACGAGTGCAATGTCCAACTAACTATAACTGTCCCTAAAACCTATGGTTTTTTCAGTGAATATATATATATATATATATATACTGAAAAAAACAAAGATTAAAGGGACGTTATGGTAAGGTGAAAAAGTAAGTTAAACATACCATTTTAAGCAAACAAAACCACTGAAATTCATCAGTTATAGTTATTTGAAGTAACTGTAACTCTGCCCTAAAGTAACTATAACTCGCACCCCCGCTATGTGCAGTATTGTCATCAATTACGCCATTTCAGCTATTGCAGTGATATTATTAATGATTTCATAAAATATGTAATGAGTGATGTAATATGTGAGTTAATTAGCAGTGCATGGCTATAGCGTCCCTTTAAACTTTGCTTTTTTTTGTGAATTTGTAAGGGTCCTTTTTAATTTAAAGTAAGATCTAATTATTATATAACAACTTTTTGTGAATATATAGATATACTTAAAAACAAATTTCTTTCAAACCAAGAACACCGCGTATGCTCGAATGAATGCAAAGGTGAGGTCATTTCCTACAGAAGCAGCAAGCCCAGACGCATTTCGGCAATAAGTCTTTCTCACGGGTCAAGGTGAATACAAGCACATAAACACAGGGCAATGCATGGCACTTGGAGCTGATAACAATGAATGGTGGACCTGATCGCCGAATATAAGAAATACAAAGGAAAAATCATGGAAATAATGGTGTAACAGAATTAAAATATCCAGCTGATTGTGTCTCTAACACGAAAGCTGATTCATAATCCCAAAATATAAATTAACCTAATATTCAGTTGCTGTGTTCAGGTAAAAAGACAAATAAATTGCCAATAAAGTCAGTGTTTACGGACAGTGATGCCCAAGTGGGCCTTAATCATCAGACATGCGAGGTTATATAAACAATATAACACAAACTTCTCAAGATTATATATATATATATTCACTGAAAAAACCACAGGTTTCAGGGACGTTATAGTTAGTTGGACATTTCACTCGTACAAAACCAGAGAAATTTGTCCGTTATAGTTAGTTGAGTTAACTATAACTCGCGCCCCCGCAATGCACTGCTGAGGACGTCACATATTACTTCACTCATGACATGGTCAGTGACATCACTGATGACATCACTGATGACATCTCAAATAACTTCACTGATGACATCATCCACTTAATCTCTGATGCACCTACTCATACCCTAATATAACCTTTCATTAACCCACTCTAAAATACAGACTAGCATTCTCGAAACCATAGACACACCAATACCAGTTAGTACATACCCACTTACTGATTCATAGGTCTACACGCACATCCACTCACCCATACAGTCAATCATACACGCAGTACTCATCAATACAGCCACTGATACATGCACTCATACACCTATACAGATACTCACACACCGCCACTCACCCATAGAGTTACTCACACACCTAGTCAGTCACCCAAATAGTCAATCACAATGCCATTTACTCAGCTATACAGTTATACACACACCATCTCACTTATTCATGCAGATACTAACACATACTTACTCTCTTATACAATCACTGACACAAGCACACACTCATCCATACAGCCACTCTCACAATCACTCACTCTCACATATAGTCAGTTATATACTCCAACACTCACATAAACTGCCTTTCATATCTGTAGTTACTCACACATATACCACTGAGACATCCATTCACTCACCAACACAGCCATACGCACACTCCCTCACCCATACAAACCCTCGCAGACGCACTCATGAACCTATACACCCAAAGAATCACCCACTCATACATCCATGCAGGGAGTTACACACCCCCACCCACCCACACAGACACTCAGGCACCCATACAGGTACTCAGACAACCAATCATTAACCCATACAGACACTCATCTAGCTACTCACCAACCCATGCAGCACTTATATACCAACTGACAGACTGATACAGACATTCACACAGATTAGTCACTCATCCATGCATTCACTAAGACATCTTTAATCACTCACTTATACAGTCAGTCAAGTACCCACTAAATCCATCCATTCAGATGTGGTGCAGGGAGAAGGCGGGGCCTCCGGCGAGATGCTGTCTTTTCTTTTCTTTTTTTTTTGTTAGAAGGGGGCTTTGTGGCCCCCCTTCTCTCAATATTTTGTGGACTCTGGGGACCCCATCCCCTAGGACCTGCGACATTTTTTTTTTTATAAAAAAAAAACTGGGAAGGGGGCCGATTTCGGTTCCGGGGACCCCATCCCCTGGTGCATGGCCACATATTTTTATTTTGAAAATATAAAATCATTTTAAAGGAGGGGGGCCGTGCAGCCACTCTCCTGATGCCATTATTGGCCCCGGGGACCCCTTCCCCCGGGGCATTGCCTCGTTGAATTAATTTTTTTAATGTACATGGGAGGCGGGCAGCGTGGCCCCCCTTCCCTCGGCCACTTTTGGCACCGGGGACCCCATCCCCCGGGGCCTGGCCTCAACGTTGGGGACCGCAGGGGGAGCCCCAATGCCCCCACTGTCCCTGTCGGCTCCCCGCCTCCTGCAGGAGCCAGCATTGCTTTTGGGCAAAGGGAGCTGCTGACATGCAGCTCCCTTTGCCCAAAAGCAATTCTGCTTTGCTTCGTGGAAGCAAGAGCAGGTTTCTCGCTTCCACGAAGCAAAGCAGTGTTTGCTATGTCAGGGCGGGAGCCATGATCCCACCCTGCCATAGCAAACTCCAATGTCCCGGGGGTGGGCACCCCGGGACATTGCTGGAGCCGGCCCTGGGTGGTGGCGGTCCCCAGGGCTATAGAGGGCTCCTGGAGGGGGGCCGCGTGGCCCCCTCCCATCATGTTTGAAGCCCCAGGGAGGTGGTGGTCCCCAGGGCTGGGGGGCCGCAACGGACCCCTGCCCGTAATTAAAGTTTGCCCCGGGGAGGTGGTGATCCCCGAGGCAGTGTGGGGAGGGGCAGGAGCTCCCCCACACTTTGTATAATGATATTTAAGCCCCGGGGAGGTGGTGGTCCCTGGTGCTTGAGGGGCCCACGAGGCCCCCGCTCATAATTACAGAATTCTCCAGGGAGGTGGCGGGGCATTTTTTAAGAAAAGCCCCAGGGAGGTGGCGGTCCCCGGGGCTGCAGGGGGGCCACGTGCCCCCGCTCATTAATAACAAAGCCCTGGGGAGGTGGCATCCTCGGGGCTGTGGGGGCCCCCGCGGGCCCTGCATAACAATCATACATTGCCCCTGGGACCTGGCCCACCCAGGGGCTTAAAAGCAACGAAGCACGGGCGGCCGCGCTTCAGTTTTTAAAAACATTTTCGGTGGGATTCGCGCACCGTATGTCAATCCCACCGAAAACATTACAAAAAAATGCTTTTTTTGGCCCTGGGGGTCCCTGTTGGACCCCTGACCAGGCCTAGGGGGTCAGGGTTTCTACCCTGCCCCGTTTTCTTTTTTTATCATTTTCTTCCCTTTTTGCTTGTGACTCAGTTTTACCGAGTCACAATATGGCTGCCAACACTTCTTGTTTTGAAGTGTTGGCAGCCAATCAGAGACAAGCTCGTGATCGGGAGGGTTCGCGGATCCACCGCGGTCACCAGATATATAATTTTTATTTATTTTTGAATTTCTCAGGAATTACTGAACGGATTTACACCATTTAAAGCAAAGAGTGCACTCTGGACAAAGAGCTACCTCTCTGCCAAATTTGGTGTAATTCCGTTCAGCAGTTCGGGCTGTAGCTGCGACAAACGTTTCCTATGGAAAATAACATGGAGAAAAAGCATTTTGGGAGCCCCCTTTTTTCTCGGCCCCCACTTGACGAATCACGTTGAAGCTTTCAAGACAGGAGCTGACCGGAGCAGGCCATTAGTTTTGAAAATTTCACGAAGATTCGTCAACCGGCCCCAAAGATATTGGCAAAAGAAAAACGCTTTTGAATAGAAACAAGGTCCTAACTATAACTACCTACTGGTGACCGCCAGTAGGTAATATATATATATATATATATATATATATATATATATATATATATATATATATATATATATATATATATATATATATATATATCCCAAAGGTGACCTTCCTTTGCGGTCACAGATCGAGGCGCACACTGGAGAAATGAATAATAAATTTTATTTAGCCACACGAATTCTCTCGGACAGACGCGTTTCGGCTGCACGCCTTCCTCAATGTCACTCGATTTTAGAAAACAGCGCCATATTTAAAATGAAAAAATAATTATATATATATATATATATATATATATATATATATATATATATATATATATATATATATATATATATATATATATATCGCACCACCTAGTGAGTAAAGATGGGGCCTCTGGATGGGGAATTTTTCCGAGTCCGGTTGATGGCACAGCAGAGCGTTAATTAGTGAAAGTGGGATCTTCATACCGGGGCCCACTGGAGGGCTTGAATTTCACTGTGACTCTTGAATAATAATCACTGTGACCTTTGAAATTGAATGGCAGAGAGCGGAACCCACTGAGGGTGTAATATGGCAGAATAAACCACATGTCCCAATGTGCACCAGCAAGGAAAAGCTACTAAGCAGGCACACCGGAGGCCGAGGAATTAATTTAACACACGTGGAACTGTGTTAGCCAAAGAGTACTGCTTAGCCATTGTGCCCAGGAAGAAGAAGCATACAGCTTTGAAACGCGTTGGCAACGAAGGACTTTATTGACGGATGAAATGCCACTTTCCAATGTGCAATAAATAATGGTTTTACCTGTCTGCTGTCGAGTGCGTCCTTGCTGCAGAGCAATTTGTTTCCCAAAAATATATATATATGTATATATATATATATGATCGTGAACAAGACAGCAGGCAGCTGTCGAAACGCGTAGATGTTGCCGTTACTTTGAAAATAAAGAAGCGAGTATAAATTTACCTCACGGAGTGCTGGATTTCTGCTGCGCGAGTGGTGAATTTTTTTCTATATATATATATATATATATATATATATATATATATATATATATATATATATATGTATTCCACATGCAAGGTGCTCCCAAATGAAGGCGACACACGCGGCGTGCTGATTCAAACCTTTTATTGATCGGCTGACTGCAGGGCATATACACTTGTTGTTGCAGCAGAGTTAATCATACGCCAATTTGCTGCCATACGCGTTTCGGGTCTATCATCCCTTTATCACTGGCTTGGCTGTGGGTGAGCAGGCTGGAAACAGTAACGCCGCACTCGCGGCGAATTTATAAGTCTCGCCTCAGTGGGCGTGTACCACCGATGCATTGTGGTCTTTTGAGTCCAGTAAACCCATGGTGAACGCCTGCTTACATCCTACGAGTCTTTAAATCCCATAATAGGTTCACCGCAAACATTCAGGAATATTGCCCCGCATTTTTGTGTCACACCGGTCAGGGCACGCCGCTCCATCCGCGCTGGAAATCCATAGCGCTAAGGACCCGCATCGTCCGCAGCAGGGCGCCCTCGCGGTCAGAGCGGACCGCTATATATTCCACATGCAAGGTGCTCCCAAATGAAGGCGCCACACACGGCGTGCTGATTCAAACCTTTTATTGATCGGCTGACTGCAGGGCATATACACTTGTTGTTGCAGCAGAGTTAATCATACGCCAATTTGCTGCCATACGCGTTTCGGGTCTATCATCCCTTTATCACTGGCTTGGCTGTGGGTGAGCAGGCTGGAAACAGTAACGCCGCACTCGCGGCGAATTTATAAGTCTCGCCTCAGTGGGCGTGTACCACCGATGCATTGTGGTCTTTTGAGTCCAGTAAACCCATGGTGAACGCCTGCTTACATCCTACGAGTCTTTAAATCCCATAATAGGTTCACTGCAAACATTCAGGAATATTGCCTCGCATTTTTGTGTCACACCGGTCAGGGCACGCCGCTCCATCCGCGCTGGAAATCCATAGCGCTAAGGACCCGCATCGTCCGCAGCAGGGCGCCCTCGCGGTCAGAGCGGACCGCTATATATTTCACATGCAAGGTGCTCCCAAATGAAGGCGCCACACACGGCGTGCTGATTCAAACCTTTTATTGATCGGCTGACTGCAGGGCATATACACTTGTTGTTGCAGCAGAGTTAATCATACGCCAATTTGCTGCCATACGCGTTTCGGGTCTATCATCCCTTTATCACTGGCTTGGCTGTGGGTGAGCAGGCTGGAAACAGTAACGCCGCACTCGCGGCGAATTTATAAGTCTCGCCTCAGTGGGCGTGTACCACCGATGCATTGTGGTCTTTTGAGTCCAGTAAACCCATGGTGAACGCCTGCTTACATCCTACGAGTCTTTAAATCCCATAATAGGTTCACCGCAAACATTCAGGAATATTGCCCCGCATTTTTGTGTCACACCGGTCAGGGCACGCCGCTCCATCCGCGCTGGAAATCCATAGCGCTAAGGACCCGCATCGTCCGCAGCAGGGGCGCCCTCGCGGTCAGAGCGGACGCTATATATTCCACATGCAAGGTGCTCCCAAATGAAGGCGCCACACGGCATGCTGATTCAAACCTTTTATTGATCGGCTGACTGCAGGGCATATACACTTGTTGTTGCAGCAGAGTTAATCATATGCCAATTTGCTGCCATACGCGTTTCGGTCTATCATCCCTTTATCACTGGCTTGGCTGTGGGTGAGCAGGCTGGAAACAGTAACGCCGCACTCGTGGCGAATTTATAAGTCTCGCCTCAGTGGGCGTGTACCACCGATGCATTGTGGTCTTTGAGTCCAGTAAACCCATGGTGAACGCCTGCTTACATCCTACGAGTCTTTAAATCCATAATAGGTTCACGCAAACATTCAGGAATATTGCCCCACATTTTTGTGTCACACCGGTCAGGGCACGCCGCTCCATCGCGCTGGAAATCCATAGCGCTAAGGACCACGCATCGTCCGCAGCAGGGCGCCCTCGCGGTCAGAGCGGACCGCTATATTCCACATGCAAGGTGCTCCCAAATGAAGGCGCCACACGCGGCGTGCTGATTCAAACCTTTTATTGATCGGCTGACTGCATGGCATATACACTTGTTGTTGCAGCAGAGTTAATCATACGCCAATTTGCTGCCATACGCGTTTCGGGTCTATCATCCCTTTATCACTGGCTTGGCTGTGGGTGAGCAGGCTGGAAACAGTGTCGCCGCACTCGTAGCGAATTTACAAGTCTCGCCTCAGTGGGCGTGTACCACCGATAGCATTGTGGTCTTTTGAGTCCAGTAAACCCATGGTGAACGCTCTGCTTACATCCTACGAGTCTTTAAATCCCATAATAGGTTCACCGCAAACATTCAGGAATATTGCCCCGCATTTTTGTGTCACACCGGTCAGGGCACGCCGCTCCATCCGCGCTGGAAATCCATAGCAGTGAACCTATTATGGGATTTAAAGACTCGTAGGCATTACTGTTTCCAGCCTGCTCACCCACAGCCAAGCCAGTGATAAAGGGATGATAGACCCGAAACGCGTATGGCAGCAAATTGGCGTATGATTAACTCTGCTGCAACAACAAGTGTATATGCCCTGCAGTCAGCCGATCAATAAAAGGTTTGAATCAGCACGCCGCGTGTGGCGCCTTCATTTGGGAGCACCTTGCATGTGGAATATATAGCGGTCCGCTCTGACCGCGAGGGCGCCCTGCTGCGGACGATGCGGGTCCTTAGCGCTATGGATTTCCAGCGCGGATGGAGCGGCGTGCCCTGACCGGTGTGACACAAAAATGCGGGGCAATATTCCTGCATGTTTGCGGTGAACCTATTATGGGATTTAAAGACTCGTAGGATGTAAGCAGGCGTTCACCATGGGTTTACTGGACTCAAAAGACCACAATGCATCGGTGGTACACGCCCACTGAGGCGAGACTTATAAATTCGCCGCGGTGCGGCGTTACTGCTTCCAGCCTGCTCACCCACAGCCAAGCCAGTGATAAAGGGATGATAGACCCGAAACGCGTATGGCAAACAAATTGGCGTATGATTAACTCTGCTGCAACAACAAGTGTATATGCCCTGCAGTCAGCCGATCAATAAAGGTTTGAATCAGCACGCTGCGTGTGGCGCCTTCATTTGGGAGCACCTTGCATGTGGAATATATAGCGGTCCGCTCTGACCGCGAGGCGCCTGCTGCGGACGATGCGGGTCCTTAGCGCTATGGATTTCCAGCGCGGATGGAGCGGCGTGCCCTGACCGGTGTGACACAAAAATGCGGGGCAATATTCCTGAATGTTTGCGGTGAACCTATTATGGGATTTAAAGACTCGTAGGATGTAAGCAGGCGTTCACCATGGGTTTACTGGACTCAAAAGACCACAATGCATCGGTGGTACACGCCCACTGAGGCGAGACTTATAAATTCGCCGGCGAGTGCGTTACTGTTTCCAGCCTGCTCACCCACAGCCAAGCCAGTGATAAAGGGATGATAGACCCGAAACGCGTATGGCAGCAAATTGGCGTATGATTAACTCTGCTGCAACAACAAGTGTATATGCCCTGCAGTCAGCTGATCAATAAAAGGTTTGAATCAGCACGCCGCGTGTGGCGCCTTCATTTGGGAGCACCTTGCATGTGGAATATATAGCGGTCCGCTCTGACCGCGAGGGTGCCCTGCTGCGGACGATGCGGGTCCTTAGCGCTATGGATTTCCAGCGCGGATGGAGCGGCGTGTCCTGACCGGTGTGACACAAAAAATGCGGGGCAATATTCCTGAATGTCTGCGGTGAACCTATTATGGGATTTAAAGACTCGTAGGATGTAAGCAGGCTTTCACTATGGGTTTACTGGACTCAAAAGACCACAATGCATTGGTGGTACACGCCCACTGAGGCGAGACTTATAAATTCGCCGCGAGTGCGCCGTCACTGTTTCCAGCCTGCTCACCCACAGCCAAGCCAGTGATAAAGGGATGATAGACCCGAAACGCGTATGGCAGCAAATTGGCGTATGATTAACTCTGCTGCAACAACAAGTGTATATGCCCTGCAGTCAGCCGATCAATAAAAGGTTTGAATCAGCACGCCGCGTGTGGCGCCTTCATTTGGGAGCACCTTGCATGTGGAATATATATATGTATGTATATATATATATATATATATTAGGAATTAGTTGAACAAAATTTAATTAAATATATTATATATTAATTAAAAATAAAATAGCTAGGTAGAATGTTTTTATTTTATATAAACATTAATAGATATAAAAGAAATTAATATAGTTAAATTACGTAATTATTAAGCAAACATTTATTTTGAAGAGGTGATGTCCTCTAGTAGTAAGGTGAAAAAAACAAGTATTTTAATTTATTTTGCATATATATTTTACTATATATATATATATATATATATATATATATATATATATATATACACAGTTCCTGTTCTGTCAACAACGCCGTATACCTGCCAGTTCTATGCCGGTGTCAGCCGTGGCAACAGGAACCACAAATGCCGGGCCTACATTTGCTTGCCGGACAGTCTGCTTTCTATGTTTATGATGACGTAGCAGACATGCCGATTCACCGGGTTCCCGGAGTTTGCTTAATTTTACGGACGGGACCATTCAGCTTTAACTGTTATGTGAATCGGGGTATGGTGCACTAGTTATTTTTCGGTATATATCTGTATATAATTTTGTACATATATTGTTACAAATTGCAGATATGCTGATCCATTGGGTCCCCGGAGTTTGTCTATTCTTACGAACGAGACCACATAGCATTGATTGCAACGCAAATTGGGGTAATTGGTGCAAGTTATCTCTAACTTCTGTATATATTTGTAGATATTCTGTATATATTTGGTTACAATTTGCAATGATTGACCTTACGGACAGGATGTTTACTATGTCTATACAACGCAATGCTTACAATGAATTAATCACGGCCACCATTTTTTACTTTATTATAATTGTTTGCCTTATATTGTATTGATTGAGTTCTAGAGAACCATGTGCGATGGAACTTTACATTTAGGAATTTACATCATGAAATTGTTACGATTTCTATGACGATGTGTTACGCAGTCTATTTACCATGTTTATGATGATGTGTATAAATGGTGCGGGCTTGAACGGAAGTATTGAACTTGACAAAGGCCGTTTCAGCTGAAACGCGTTGTTCTTTTCGCTCTGAATAAATACTCGTGGTGGATTTGGTGTGCCGCTTTCCTTCCTATTGGAGTATATATACTTGCAAGTATATATATATATATATATATACTTGCAAGTATGTTAGTAAGTAGTTAATTTGCACTGTAGGAAAACAACCTTTTCGAAAACTCCTTCTAATGTTCTTAATTACATCTAATGCCTAGAGTAGTGCACTTGCACTTTATTCTGATATGTTCAGGTTTGGCTCTAATTTATAATGAATGGCAACTAATGGGTGTTACTAAATGGAGATATTGAAATGTATATATATACAGTTGTATATAAGGGTGTAATTTATTATGACTCTATACTCCATGATTTTTTGTTTACAAATGCACGTGCACTTTATTGTACTAAATGAACCAGGCACAAATTCGGCCTCCAAAACTCATAAGTATATAGTCGACTATGATGTTAAATAGTCGGCGGTATACTGTGACTTTTAATCACTTGCACTAGCACTTTTACTGACTAATATCCCTCCAGTATATACATATCATGAGAGCAGATGTATTCAAGATTCCAACAATTGTATATGACCAGAGTTTATAGTATTAATATAGAGATTGTCGTAATACAACACTTGTTGATAAAGCACAGTATATTGAGGTCAAATCGTAATTGGATGTACCTTTTTGCTATGACTTAGCTATGTATAGTATGTTTTCCAGCTCTACTGAGGGGGAGGGGCGAAATATGATTAGTCTCATTGTGTCACTTTAAAATGATTCACTGTGGTCCAGCGCGTCGTGTGATCAAGCCCGCGGCGACGCGGGCGAAACGCGTAATGCTGGGCACTTGCCACATGAAAGCTGTTTGATGTTATACTATCACCGGAATAAAAAGCACTTTATTTGAACTTGCCCCGTGTGGTCCGTACCTGATTCTTGCCGTGACGCAGGCGCTCCAGGACTTTGGTTCCTATAAATATATATATATATATATGTGTATATATTTTTTTTTAACAAATAAACTCCAATCATTTATTCACTTATTCTTACCTACAGGGAGAACCCGATCGTGATGGATAAGATCTCCACCATGGTGGTGGAGACCTCCACTTACCTGTGAAAAATGATGAGCCTTAAATCCGTGACTTCATGGGGTGGAGACACTTTGGCGGAAATTTGCAATAGCCAATGTAGGAGAGTAGGATCTGCTTCACATGGGTACCCCCACTTTTTGCTGATGCTTCACTGTTTTTCGACATTAGTCTGGCTGGGGCCCTGCTAATCAGAACCCCAGACTAGCTGCTTCCTCTCTAAAATGGTTTCCATGTGCCTTAGGCACATCACTGATTGGAATCTGGAGTGCCCTTATAAGTCCCTAGTATATGGTATACTATGTACCAAGGGCATAGGTACCTCAGAGGCCTACCAGGGGCTGCAGCATGTATTATGCCACCCCTGGAAGGCCATCCAAACTGACACCACAGGTCTGCTACTGCAGCCTGGGTAAGGTGGTGCATGCACCCCTTACTGTGATATAGGTTACCTATATCACTAAATACATACACACATATAAACCTATAAGTCACTCCTATGGCAGGCCTTATCAATCCTGAAGGCAGAGTGTGTGGTTCCTATGTGAGAGGGTGCCCCTGCATGAGCAGGGCCCCTCTGCAGCATTCGGAGACCCTTCTCTGATGCTGTTTGTAGTGCAGCCTGACCATATACTCTTAAGCGCATTATAACCTCGCGTTAAATGCTAACTTTGGAATGGCTGCACCTAAACATGTCGTGTTTGGTGTCAAACATCTTGGAATACTACCCCCCGCCAATTTTGGCGGCGGGGGTAGCATTCCACCCTTCTAGAGGGAAAGACATGTTAACTCTGGCTTGCCCGGTAACTTCTTTCTAAAGCCCTGGCATCACAAAATGGATGCTGCTGCCACAGACACGAGTCTGGCCTCCTGCTGCTGGACGAAACTCCGGCAGGGGAGGCCTGGACAATAGGTTTCCTGTCCCAGGGAGGTGTGACCACCTCCCCAGACAGGATAATGTGTATTGGGGCTGGGCGGGAGCACTTTCGGGTGCTTTGAAGTCCTGCACTGGGGGCACACTTGGTGTCCCTGTGCATACCCCAGTTCAAACCGGATCAGGGGCTTGCAGCCCCTGCTTTGGCATGAACTGGACAAAGGGAAAGGGGTGTAGCCACCCCTCTGCCCTGACCCACCCATAGGTGGGGCCACAGAGTAGTCCAACCCCTAAACTTAGTATAAGTATAGGAACCCAGTCCTTAGGACTTTAGATTATCCCTGGACGAAACTCTGAAACAGAATCCTGGACCTTCGACGCTCTACTAAAAACTAGAGGACAGAAGAATCTCCCTTGGGGTCAAGGAGTGACTCCCCTGCTTGGCAGGCACCAAAGAAGCAATTGTCCGGTCTGCATCGCCTAAGCTCCCGTCGGACGCCGAAGTCTTTGCATCACCATAGGTAGATTTCCAGACTTCCCCGAGGCTGCCCTGAGTC
The DNA here is from genome assembly GCA_963921515.1 of Calotriton arnoldi. Lineage (NCBI taxonomy): Eukaryota > Metazoa > Chordata > Amphibia > Caudata > Salamandridae > Calotriton > Calotriton arnoldi. The sequence goes on along the minus strand of CAWUFW010004604.1, from coordinate 362,323 downwards.
CCCAGCAAAGCTGAGGCCCGTAGCTGTCGTGGGTAATGTGGAACCATGACCCCTGGACACCACACGCATTTGCTAGTGCATCCTCTTCTGGGTCTCCCACGAAGTCGTGCTTTGGGCTCCGAGTAGCCCTAGCCTCCAGCACCAACTGCACCGAAGATCACTGGCCTCCACTCCACGAGTGTCCTGTGAGCCAGATCCACGTGCGACGTCTCGAGGCTCCTTTGCGGTCGCTAGCCCATTGGCTAGTAGCCCTTCACGAAGGCCAATCCTTTTCTTCTTGGGCACCCTGGTTTCTCCAGGCCTGCCCTCACTTACCCTCGCTGGGTGAGTTCCTCAGACCTTGCTGGTCTGCACCATCGACGATCTTCATCTTCATCGAGACTTGCCGTTGCCAAGGCTTGTTGGGTTCAATCCGGTTGCCGACACCTCAGCTCTCGACAAACATCGTGTACCAGCCCGAATCCTGCTCCTGGTTGCCGACAACGCCTCCTGGACCTCGTGGCTGAAGAGTCAAGATGACCATCAACGCACTTGAAGCAAGCAACATCGGTGGGCATCTGTCCATCGCCTTCCTGGTCACTGGCTAGTGACCCAGACTCTGTCCCCTCTGCTTTCAGGTTCTTCAGATCTCCGATCCACTCTTGGATCCACCCGGACACTTTCCACTTGGTCGCCAGCAGCACTTTGCAGCAGATCGCCATTCAAATCGACGACGAAACCCGACCCCGAAAGGCACCTATGCACCCGGCTTCCCTGGGTGAGGTAACACAAGTACTCCGGTGCTCCCGTGGGTAGAGACTCTAGAACGACCTAGTTCTCAAAGGGTTTGCTCCAAGTCCTCCTTTAAGTGTCCCTTTTCTTTAATTTCCTGATCGCGACTTTCTCCATAGAAGTTAACGGCGTATCGCGGTTGTGTATTTACACTGCACGCGTCCCTTGTGGGTCCCCTGTGTCACTACCTTGGGTGGTTCCTTGTGGTCCAAGCACTTCTAGAGGCTCTAGGCCTAGTGTCTAGTTCAGTCATGGTTCTTATACCACTTTATTGGTATATGGTTTGGTACGCCCCTAGGGCCCAAACGTGTATTTGTGCTATTACTGTGTTTAAATAACTTATAACTTGTGTACTTCGAACTCTAGCCTCATAAAGAGACTAGAGGGGTGTGTTTAGCAATAAATACATATATTTTGAATATATACCTGGTGTGGTGCTCTTTCATTTGATCACTCAAGAGATTATAGACTGGTAAAACAAGCTGCTTTACATTCCTTCAAGACTTAGCCTGAAGGCTGCTCTCCATAGCTACCACTAGGATAGCTTTCAATAAGGTTGTCTTTAACCTATCTCCAATAAGGGGTTGTTTGGACTGGTGCAAGGTGCCCACTATAATTAGTGGACAGCATATGCCAGGCCAACTTCTCACATCCAAAAGTAGCAAACTCAGGGCCGTTGCCACGGGGGGGCCTAGCGGGGCCCGGCCAGGCCTTAATGTGCTCTGGCCCCCCCAACTGAAAGGGCAGACCTTTGAGCTTCTGTTACTTAAAAATATAAAGTTTCACAACTGAAACAGTGCATGTGATCTGCAGCCTCGTCCCTGCCTGCATTACCAATTGTGAAACCGAAAGAACCTTCGATTTTCTCCAGGCAGGGAGAGAGGCTGATGCAAGGGGCTGGGTTAAGGTGCCGGGCGCACTGAATGATACTAATGACTCATGAGTGCCTGGAGTCGGAATGGATAGCTTCAAGCTGGAGCTCCACTACCACCAAGGAAGGGCACCGCAGCAAGATGACACGAAGCATGAACACACTGCTTCTAGTCCTCTCCTGAAGCTTATCTGCGCACGATGAAAGAACTACCTGCAAGGGCAGGGATTGTAGGTGAGTCAAACATGGGCAAAATGGACACATGCCCAGCGCCCACACCTTCCTGGGACCACCATATACCTGATCAGGACAGTTCCACAGCACCAGTTTTCTATTTAACAGCTGTTCTTAAAAAAAATGAGCTTTTCGAAAATAGACAAATAAAATAAAATACCATGACTGATAGTCACAACCCGAGCCTTGCTTTGCTGCAAGAGCGTTGTAAGGGTTAACAATTTGGGCTGGACACTATGCCTCTATTGGTATAATGCTGACTGTCCTACCATAAAATCCTGGGGCATCCTGGGCCAGCAGTGGGGTCACAGTCAGGCTGGTGGGCAGCATCGGTTTGGGAAGTTAGGCAGTTGGGCATTGGCTGATGGGCTGGTGCCTAAGGGTCACCAGTGGGCTGACTTTTGTCAACCGGCCCACAGAGCCTTATTGTCTTTCCCACCAGGCCACTGTAAGGTGGGGGGTAGCATCATGAGCAAGGAGTCTCTGAGGGGTTGCTTTCGGCAGCGTCGCTAGGCCAATATTGTTCTGTCCGCTGCAGACTTTATCTTGGCCTCCTGTGGGGCCGGCGCAGACGCCCAGAAGCAATGTCCCACTCCCCTGCTGTGGGCCATTATCACCTCGGCTCCCCTGGAGCAGCAGCAGCTCTGTGCTTTTCTTCACCCCACCCCTGCCAGGCCATCACCCTGAGGCTACAGTTGGCTGGGGTGAGTAAGTGAATGGCCTCGCGGAGGTCCTCTCGTTGGCACCTTGGCTACAGTGTCTTTCAGGCCTTGTAGGTGTGGGGGGGGGGGTGTATGTTTGCATAAGCCTCGCTGTGAAGCACCTTTCCCAGAGCGGAAAATTTAGATAATGTAATGTTACGGTCAGAGCTGCCGAATGTGGAAATAGGTTCAAGTCCCAGCCTCACCTCAACATCCTGTGATTCTGGGCAAATGACTTAATTGCACAAGGCCTAATATAATTGTGCTCTTTGGCCGAGTTTACGCTATATAAAACTACAATAAAAAAACATAACCTTCTGTTTGCTAATTTTTTAAGAATCTGCAAAGGCTGGAACTTAATAATGAGAGAGGATGCTTTATTCAATAATAAAAAAAGTCTGTATTCCTTCTTAACATGGCTTTTCTTCCTTTGTTTAGTTTTAACTATCAGTCACGGATAATTAAAGAAGCTTTAGACCACATTTTAAACTGCTTTCACCTTACGTTTACTGTTCAAACTTTAAAGTACATATCGATAAGGGGAGAAAACACCAGCTTTAGGTGTTTTTCTTCATGTTCGTACTGGCAAGGGCATTAAAATACTGGTAATGCTGGTTTAAAGAAATGGCCAGGTGGCAAACATAGCCATATCAGGAGTTGTGGCCTTTGAACCACTTTATTTCACTTCGCCCGCCCCGCCAAAATGTAGTGCTTCTAGCTTTCACCAATGTTTCTGGCTCTATGAGCTTTAAAATACATAAAACATTTCTCTAAAAATGAGCCCGATAAGACTAGCCAAATGCTTTTTCATGAACGGGCGTGATCCAGGAATGTGGGCCACTTTTTTGGGAGTGCCCGGGCCGAATTGTGATCCCAATCCGACCCTGCTGGTGGGTAGGGGCCCAGACCCCAGCTCAACATGCTTTGCCAGCTACAGTAAACATTTGAAGCGGAGCTTGTCGATCTGTGTTCATTTAAGGAGTGATATGGAGGAAAAAGATAGTCTGTGAGCTGTCCTTCTTTCTTAATGCCGTGATGCTTAATTCAGTAGGAACTTCTCCCAACCTTAAGGGTTTGGTGACATTTGTGAGCCTAGGTTTAGGTTTAGGTTGCAGGATGGAGCTAGTCTCCTTTGATTCAAGAGATATCTCAGGCGTTCTTTTATTTTTCCCAAACAAGCGAAGTGTTTTGGTAATTAATGTTTAAAATTCACTCTCATGGGATGAACCATTGGGGCAGAGCTAAAAAAAAACTCCTGGAAGACTTATTCGCTCGATCTTTTTCCCCATTGATTTTGTTAGCTGAGGATTTTAACATACACCCATGCTCATTTTGTGGCTCCATTAGAGTGAAGCCTGACACTTTTGTGGATCTAGAGCAGGCACATTTCACTCCCTCTCGTCAAGGTGACATTTAATCTCATGTTATCAGAATTCAATCTTATTCATCTTTCAACTAAGGATGAGTGTGATCCTCCTGATCTAATCCCTTTATTTAAAGGAAGAGGCTTTAGCTCTGCTATCGACTTCATCTTTGTGTCTGTTTCCATGCTGTTGTCTCGAATTAAATCTAAAACCGAATGGAATGCAGATAGAGACCACAATCCGCTTATAGCGGAGTTGAAGTCGTGTGATTTTTGTGGACAAGAACTGAAACAGGTATAAAGAACCTCTTGTAACTAAGGAGCAGGGCCGCAGATTACATTGAGGTAAGATTATTCTAGAGGATTTGTTGGGGAAATTGATGCAAAGATGCAGAACTGACTTTGAAGTCTGCCTTCGGTTAGAAACTCCTGACCAAGATATTCGTTCACAAATATTTGCAAAGAAGTACAGACTGCCCTCTCTAGGAAGGGGAAAAGGGCAGATAGTTCTGGCCCTAAGTGGTTTGATAAGAGTTGCACAGAGGCCCATAAAGAGCTGACGATGGCTTTTGACCGGAAAGCAAGACCCAAAGATGCAATAAAGGAGGCTAGAAGGAAGTATTGTAAGGCCTTTCGAAATCGGAAGAGCGTCCTTAAAAGGAAAGCTTGGGAACAGTTATTAGCTGCTTGCCTGCTGATGGATAGCTCGGCCTTCTGGAAAGTAGTAAATCAGCCCCTCTTTAATAAGGTAGCCACTGCAGATATGGCCCAATCCATTCATGCTCGGGAATGTGTCACTCACTTTGAGTCCATCTACTCGAATAATAGCTATTTCCCTCCCAGTGCATCTTTTGGTAGAAGGATAAAATTACAGTCTGATGTGGCTGAAGTGACAGAAGCAATAGTGGCCCTTTCATCAGGTAAAGCCCCGGGACTGGATGGAGTGCTTGAAGATCTTTTTTAATCATGTATTGATCTCTGGGCCCCTTTAGTTACCCAACATTTGAATGCAGCAGGTCATATACCACCATCTTGGCAAAAATCAGTTATTGTCCCGATCTTTAAAAAAGGGAACAGAGCGGACCCAGCGTGCTATCGGCCTATTTTTCTAATAGATGCCGAAGTGAAAGTTATTGGCAGGGTCCTGCTTATCTGATTAATTGAATGGACAGAAAATGGATAGATAATGTCGAAAATACAATGTGGCTTCAGATCGGGACGAGGTACGGTAGAACAAAATCAGAATCTTTGCTTATTGATTAATAAGTATACTGTAGTTAAGAAGGAAACCATTCATCTGGCCTTCATGGACCTCAGCACAGTCTTTGATACAGTAGATAGATCGAAGCTCTGGGCTGTGCTGGGGGACATGTTATGTTATGATCTTTAATACTTGTAGAGCGCACAGCTACTCAACAGAGTGTCCCGGTGCTAGTGGCTGTAAGTGAGTGGGACGGCTACCAGAGAAGGTTCAGCCAGAGATTATTGCTGAAACAACCAAGTTTTGAGTTGTTTCCTAAAGGTCAATAGGTCAGTGGTCTGTCTGAGTGTTAATGGCAGACCATTCCAGATGCGGGCCACCTGCACCTGAAAGGTGCGACCCCCGCTGCGGGAACGAGCGAATTTGGGCACAGTGATCAGATGTTGATGTGACGATCTTAAATTTCTGCCAGGAGTATAGTAAGTCACCCGTTTCCTGATGTAGTGGGCCCCTGCACCATGGAGCGCCTTGAAAGCCAATACTAGAGCCTTGAAATAGATTCTACTGCGAATGGGTAACCAATGTAGGTTCTTCAGGTGGGAAGAAATCCGTACTCTGGGGCCCAGCATAAGAATGGCCCTGGTTGCCACATTTTGGACAACCTGGAGTTTATTTAATAAAAATTCAGGGAGACCTAGATATAAGACATTTACATAATCCAGTCTCGAAGTAATAAGAGCCTGGACCACTGTCTTTCTATGTGGGAGCGACAGGAGAGGAAGAAATCTCCGGAGCATTTTCAAAATGCCGTAGCAGGTACCTGCTACCGACTGAACTTGGGTTTTCATGGCAAGAGAATCATCCATTTTTACCCCTAGATTTTTCACAACGCCCACTGGGGCCTGAGGGATCGACATGTCGGTCGGCCACCATTGTTTCCATGTATCTTGGATGAAAGATCCGAAAAGAATAACTTCGGATTTATCCGGATTGCATTGTAGCTGGTTAAGTCGAAACCAGGCAAAAACTTCCCTCAGGTACTTATTGATCTTCTCTCCATCAAGATCCTCACCCTTCTTGCATGTGAACAACAGCTGAGTGTCATCAGCGTAGGATATAATTTTTGCACCACAAGCTTCCACCAGAAGGGCGAGGGGGCCAGATACAGGTTAAATAGCAGCGGGCTCAAAATAGAACCCTGAGGGACTCCGACTTTCAAGGGGGAATGCAGGCCGCAAAGGGGGAGACCAGACCTCCTGGCTTCTGTCCTCCAGAAAGGAGGAGAACCACTTCAACACCGTGCCCCCTAGGCCACACTCCCACAGTCTATGTAGGAGTCGGCCGTGGGGCACGGTGTCGGAGGCTGCAGATAAGTCCAGGAGGATCAAAGCCGCCTTCCCGCCTGCATCGAGGGTCTCTTTGATGGATTCAGAGATCTCGAGTAGGGCCGTCTCAGTGCTGAAATTTGCACGGAATCTGGATTGACTCGTATGGAGGAGATTGTTAGTTTCTACAAACTCAGTGGTCATAGAGTTCACGTATTTTTCTATGGTTTTGGCAAAAAAAGGCAGGAGGGAAATGGGTCTGTAATTAGTTGTTATTGTAGGGTCAGCGGAGGGCTTTTTTATCAATGGAAGAATTTTGGCTCGCTTCCAACTGGAGGGGACCTGGCCGCTCCTCAGTGACAGGTTCAAAACCGCATTGACCTCAGGATTGATAGTCTCAGCTACGGCGGCAAGTGTTTTTGCAGGGCATGGGTCGGAAGGGGAGCCGGATTTTAGATTTTTCATAATCTTCAAGGATTGCTCTAAAGTCACAGAAGGGAACTGAGAGAGGGAGTCATCCCTTGCCAGAGTGAGGTCAGGGGGTACAAAGAGGGGATCAACCTCCCCCCCATGAAAATCTGAAAATGACGTTTGGATGCCAGAGATTTTCTCATGGAAGAAAGATGCTAGCTGGCTAATCCAGTTAGCAGATAGAGTGCATTTGGTGACAACTGCTTTGGGAGAAGTAAAGTGTTTCACAATATTAAAAATGTCCTTACTCTTGTTGCTGGAGGCCTCAATTTTAGCTGAGAAGAAGATTTTCTTTTCCTCGAGGATTCTATTATGATAGATCTTTAGCGCCTTTTTATATAGTTCTTTACTATCTGCGCTAAAGTTTTTCCTCCACGCTCTTTCCAAGCGTTTGCAAGTACTCTTACATTTCCTCAGGGTTTCATTAAACCATGGTGAGGATCGTCTTGTTGGTTTACAAGACCGTGAGATCTGAGGGGCAAGTGTCCAGATGCCTTGCTTTACCCAATTCTCGAGGTTGACAGCGTCAACTTCTATGTTACCACTAATGGAAAGAGGATGCAAAGCAAGCTCTGTGCTTAGGGCTTCCGGGGTGATTTTATAAAAGGGTCTGAATGTGAACGGTGGCTGCTTCCCCTGGGTGTGCGCGGATTTCATTAATTTATGTATCTTAAAGCCTATCAAGAAATGATCAGTCCAGACTAAGGGAATTGGCTCTTCCGTTTGTATTGTGATGTTAGAGAAAATTTGATCCAGCGTGTGCCCTTTATCATGTGTAGGCAGAGACACGTAAGGGGATAAATGCATGGTCTCGAGAGTCTCACGTAGTGAGATGGTATCCAGGCTATCCAGATTGTCCATGTGGACATTAAAGTCCCCCAGAACCAAGAAATGCTTAAATCTGGGGACTAACGGCGCAATGGCATTGGAAAGAGATCTTAAAAATGTTCCTGCATGCCCGAGGGATCTGTAAATTAAAACTCCCGCCAAGGATTGATGGGAGGAAAAAGTACAATGAAAACTGAGACACTCTGCCCCATCCATCTCGTCCATCGGGACTGTCTTGACTGAGATATCGTTCTTGGTAATGATTGCGACACCGCCTCCCTTTCCCAGGGTACGGTCCCTTCTCAAGATGGAATAGCCTGAGGGTAGAGCTGTTGCTATTGTAGGATTAGATGTTTCTGTAAGCCACGTCTCAGTCAGGAATAGGATGTCCGGCCTGGACTCTTGTATTAAGTCAAATATATATTGATCATGCTTATTTAAAGAGCGTACATTGAGTAGGAAGGCTCTAATGTTCTCTTGCTTTCTTACCCCAGATATTAAGGTAGTTGTATCTGTTCCCTGAGTATTGGCTGTAGGATTACTATCCATGCATGTTATAGTAGTCCAGTTGCAGAGATTGCAAGTAAGGCTAGTACTAACACTAGTCGGATCGATACGGTTGTGACAGTCCGATGTATGGGCTGTCATCCTAAGGGCTTGGCTACTATAAATAATACGCTTACCGCGAAGAGATGTAAAACTGGCAGCGTTTCCCGCCCCAGCCGCCTCCGGGACGCTGACGGGCGCAGACAAGCTTGCCTTAGGCGCGCCTTTGGCGCGCCGCCGGCGCACCCGCTGCGCGCGTCCGCTGCGCGGGTGGCGGAACATCCGGTTTTGTAGAGGGGGTTGGGTCCGCTAAAACGTCAACCTCCCTCGTGCCGGAAGTGAGTCAACTATGTGTAATCTCCCTCCACTCAAACGAGAAAGTCTCGCGGTGGACCGGGGAGAGTGACTACTAGGTGAGGTTTATCAAAAAACAATGCCCGTAAACAAATCAAGTACAGCGGGAAAAGCGGGAAGCATTAAAATCTAAAATCAGAGTGTAAGACCCTATTTACAGTATGTGCAAACTAGCGCAATGTTAAAACAACAGGAATAGGCAGTCCAAGCACCAAGCATTGGCTTTACCTTCGCGCGTCCGCTGCGCGGGTGGCGGAACATCTGGTTTTGTAGAGGGGGTTGGGTCCGCTAAAACGCCAACCTCCCTCGTGCCGGAAGTGAGTCAACTATGTGTAATCTCCCTCCACTCAAACGAGAAAGTCTCGCGGTGGACCGGGGAGGGTGACTACCAGGTGAGGTTTATCAAAAAACAATGCCCGTAAACAAATGAAGTACAGCGGGAAAAGCGGGAAGCATTAAAATCTAAAATCAGAGGGTAAGACCCTATTTACAGTATGTGCAAACTAGCGCAATGTTAAAATAACAGGAATAGGCAGTCCAAGCACCAAGCATCGGCTTTACCTTCGCACGTCCGCTGCGCGGATGGCGGAACATCCGGTTTTGTAGAGGGGGGTGGTCCGCTAAAACGCCAACCTCCCTCGTGCCGGAAGTGAGTCAACTATGTGTAATCTCCCTCCACTCAAACAAGAAAGTCTCGCGGTGGACCGGGGAGAGTGACTACTAGGTGAGGTTTATCAAAAATCAATGCCCGTAAACAAATGAAGTACAGCGGGAAAAGCGGGAAGCATTTAAATCTAAAATCAGAGGGTAAGACCCTATTTACAGTATGTGCAAACTAGCGCAATGTTAAAACAACAGGAATAGGCAGTCCAAGCACCAAGCATCGGCTTTACCTTCGCGCATGGGGGTAGATGACGTCCTTGTAACCTTTCTGCATGATTTCTATGCTGGGCTTGAAGCCTCTATAAGATTTAGGCGCAATGGAGAATGCACCACACACTTTCAGCTGTGGTGCATTCTCCATTGGATTCAATTAGAACAGTTTTTTTCTGGAAATATCGTAAAGATGTCCTCAAAGTTGGGAACCGACAGGTTCCAGCATTACTTTATGCAGATGATACTGTACTTATAGCACATACAGCAAATGGCCTTCAGCTTTTGCTAGATTGATTTTATGGAGAGTTTGGGTTTGAAAATTAACCGTACAAAATCGTATACTATGTTAGTGCTGGGGCCGAAACTCGCTAAAACCAAAACCAAAACCCATTCAATTAACGGCCAAAGAATTGGTAAAGATGATACATTTTGTTACCTAGGCATTCTGTTAGATCACAAAATGAATTGGAATCCATTGCTGAGTGCACATGTACAGTCCTTTAATAGGGTAGCGCATAGTATTGATGCATTCTCTAAGTGCCTAGGTCATGTTCATATTAAGTCTATAATGGACTTTTATATAGCTAAATTTGTGTCGACAGTGTCATTTGGTGTCGAGATAAGGGGATTTAAGCAGTGTCACACTATACAAGTTGCAGAGAACAAATTCTTTAGGAGGATTCTGAGAATCCCCCAGGGTGTACCCTCAGAGATTGTGCACAATGATTTGGGTGTAGGTTTCATTTCTGATTAGAACATTGGAATGTTGGGAGCTCCATTGAAGACAATGGAGTTGCTCTGGGCTTATAATGGCTGGTATAAGCCCAGCACTCCAACATTCCAATGTTTGTCTTTTGTTTCTCCATTTTTAATTTAGAACATTCTACCCTTAGTGGGTGGAATGTTCTAATAACTCTATAGCTCCTTCTGCCTCAGGCTATACCAGTTGTTAAAGGCCCTCTCCCTCGTTATAGGCCTTCGCCTGCGGCTCGGGCCTATAACTCGGGATCAGGGCCTTTAACAGCTGGTATAGCCCTCGGCAGCGGGCTATAAGGCTATATTATATACAAATCTGCCACATATTATTGTGGTTTTCAGTTTGGCTGAATGAGATTGGCTGGGTCTGGACTATTGCCATCTGAAACCATGGGTGCAATATGTTAAAGGCATTTTGGGGGATCTGGGTAGGCCAGAATTATTAACTGACCCGGAGTTGATTGCCAAATCAGATGTTGTATGGGTGAAGGAGGCATTTAAGAAAAAAGGGTAGTACGCTCATTGTCGTTTGTGTACACATTATGTGATGGGGAAATCCACAAGTAAAACCGAACAGTATTTAGTGCTGGATATGCCAATTTTGCACTGAGGATTTTTAACATATTTTCACCTGAATTTGTTGCCACAACTTGTAGCGGGGTGGCATAGACCTACAGTTCCCCTGCTTTGTACGTGTGAAATGGCTGTGGCACTGGACACTGTACACATTGGGGCATATTTACAAGCCCCTTGCGCCACTTTTGCGCCGCCGTTGCGTCACGCATGTGACACAGCGGCGACGCAAACCATGCGCCGCGTTGCGCTATATTTACAACGTGACGCATCTAGGGAGATGCGTCACGTAGTAAACCCCTGCGCCACATGAAACCTGCATCAGGTTTCATGTGGGCGTACCGGCGCAGGGGGGGGCGTTCCGGCGCAGGACCGCCTCGGAAAAGTGACGTAGTGAAATCTACAAGATTTCACGCAGTCACTTTTCCGACGCTGGTGCGTCAAATCCTTACGCCTGCTTCAAGCAGGCGTAAGGATTGACGCACCATGTTAGGGATAGGGAAGGTTGGAACAGTGCTGGAGTTGTGTCGCGCTTGCGACACAACTTCAGCACTGCGCCAACCTTCCGCCGGCAGATGCGTCACTCATCTGCTTATCCTTGCGCCACGATGCGCCGCATTGTAAATGCGGCGCATCGGACGTGGCGCAAGGGTAAACTTGCGTGACGCATTTTCCCTGGCGCATCCCTGCTGATATGCAGGGATGCGCCAGGGAACGTAAATATGCCCCATTGTTTTTATTTGTCCCAAATGGGCTAGTTTACATTTTAAGTATATTCGTCCCCTCCTTTTGCCAATGAATTTTATGCAAGTTAGGCCTGCGCCACTGTATCTTCAATTTTTAAATACTATAATGCCCGTTTTAATTTATCATGGTTCCTGGTGGGGGTGTTTCATTCTTATTCATGAATTGGAATATTTTGTTCTTAAATGATTTCAAGTGATGCTATTGAATTTTTTTTTCATGTACTTACAGGATTTACTGATTTAAATTGAATAAAGTTATTTTGATGATTGAGGAAGTGAAGACCCTACTCAAGCAAAGGTCACAATCTCTGTCAGGCTGAACTTCAAAAAGTCACTAAATTAACCTGTGCTTAACCCTCTGGTAGCTTGGCACAAAAGCAGTCAGGCTTAACTTAGAGGCAATGTGTTAAGTATTTATGCAGCACTCAAGACAGTAATAAAGTGAAAACACAACACAAGAAAAATCCCACATCAATTTTGAAAAACAGAGTAAAATTTAATAAATTATTTGACACTAGAGTGACAAAAATCCAATCAGTAGAACCGGAGTTATGCATTTTCATAATTTTTAGTAAAAACTAGCACTAAAAGATCAAATCGCAAATCGCAGACATCCTATTGTGTAAGACCGGGGCAAAGTTGACAGTTATGGCCGATCGTGATACAGCAGCTTCGGACACACAAAAGCGATGCAAACCAGCTCGTAAATAGGCCACTTAGGGCCATATTTATGACCAGCTTTCATCGCTCTTGTACCACGCAACATGGTGCAAGATCGAACCAAACCGTAAGTCATATTTATGAAGTCATGCCACTTTGCTTGGCTTTGAATGGCTCAAAAAATATGGAGTAACGCAACGCAGTGAAAATCGCTGCATTGTGTTTCTCAGCCCTCGGTAGGCGTTCCATGGGCATTGTGTGGGTGTTCCCATGCAGCTCCTTTGGTGTTTTGACACATTTCCAGATTTACAAGACCTTGTAAACCAGGGAATGCACCAAAAAGATATCTTTTTTTCTCCTTGTTTTTTCCTCTGCACCTTCCTGCACAAAAACAATCTTGCCTATAACACAGGCACTCTTGCACCATGGTGCAAGGGTTCCTGCGTTTGCGCTAGGCTGCCAATACGGCATCAGCACAAGGGAAAAGGACAGGACTGCACCATATTGGATAAATACAGCACATCCCTGCCCTTTCCCTGGGACGTAGTGCAGCGCAACAAGGCGAAGTGCTGCACTGCGCCATAAAGCTCATAAGTATGCCCCTTAGACCTTTTTGAAAATTGAAAATCTCCAGCAGGATGAAGCTGCAGGCTGTGGCCGATGATGGCTCGAGGAAGCTGGATACCCTTCTGAAAAGGAGCTGCCGAACAGGATTTGCTCCTGCGGAGAAGGAATTAGCCTGAGCTACCGCAAAGTCAGGCTGACCGGCGATGTACCTTGGGTTCGATCGGCGAGCAAGTTTTGGATTTTGGGCTATCTGGGCAACTTTGGCACCACTTCCAAGGGTCCAGGACTGGTTGGGCACTACTTGAAGGATAGGACTCACTTCAGGCAGGGTCAAGGTGCAAATTAAAAGTTGTTGGAGCTTTTTTGTCCCTGTAGTTCAGAACAGAAGGCCAGCCAAATAGCCCTTGGAGTCTCTCTGGTAGTCCTGGGTTCAAGCACAAAGGCAGGCTTCAAGAAGCATGGCAGTTCTCTGGTAGCAAAGCAGGCCTCAACCAGCAGTACAGTCCTCTATAACACAAGACAGACTTTCTGAGTGTCGTCCACAGGTCCAGGAGTGAACTGAAGAGTGGGTCTGAGGGTCCTATTTGTATACCTGGTGCCAGCTTTGAAGTGGAAGAACCTACTGGAGTTCCCCCCCCCAGATGGTTCTGAAATTTCCTTCCCCCCTACCCAGGCTCAAAGAGGACTGAGGCAACAAAAAGCTAGTGTGAAGTTCTTTATGAGTGTTTTGATGCAGGTCCTTTCAAATGTAAGTGGGGCAGGAAACAGCATTACCCCTCTCATCCTGGCAGGATGGTCCTTCCTGCCAACACCTAGGGGCATATTTACAAGAGAATAGCGGAGCACGGCGTTAAGCCAAAATTGCTAACGTCACACTCTGCCATTCTGAAAACGCAGGGATGCACTGTATTTACAGGAATATAGCGCACCCCTGTGTTTTCCCTAGCACTAGTGCTAAATTCAGCTGCCTAGCGCCAACGCAGGCACCCTTGCACCATAGTGCAAGAGTGCAAGAGTGCCTGTGTTGCAGGGAATTATTGTTTATGTGCAGGAAGGTGTTCCTTCCTGCACATAAACAATCACTAATGGCGAATTGTAACTTCTATATGTGCTACAGAATGCAGAATGCAGCACATATAGAAGTTGCAACTTATCATTTTTCAATGATTGTTCATGTGCAAGAAGGGACACCTTCCTGCACATGAACAATCACTAGTGGCGATTTGCTATTTCTATGTGTGCTGCAGAATGCAGCACACATAGAAACAGCAAAAACGAGGAGAAAATAATTTCTACTTGTTTCGCCAGGTTAATACCAGGTTTTCCCTGGTCTTATTTTTGGCGCTGCCCCATATTTACGCCACCCTTGTAAATAGGGGGCAGCATCAAAAAGCAATGGGCGCTGCGGCGGAAGGCCCACCGCAACACCAATTACCCGCCCCTTTCATGCTAAGTGCTGCGTGAAAGGGGTCCTTATTTACAAGGCGTGTTAAGCCACATTAAGTGGCTAAACACCGCCTTGTAAATAAGGCGAAGGGCTTATCGCCAAAGGAACATCATAAAAAGTGACGTTTCTGTGGCGATAAGCTCTTGTAAATATGCCCCCTAGTTTTTCTTTGTGTTCCTGTCTGGGAGGAATACACAAAGGCCACCTGCCATGCGACTGTCATGTGACTCAGGTCACAGACTGCAGGCACCAAATGGTTAGGACAAGAAAATGCCAACTTTCTAAAAGTGTAGTTTTCAGAATTGTGACTGAAAATCCTACTTTATCATTAAAGAGGATTTCAAATTACATTTCTTTAGTGGCCAGACATGACATTTCTATCTATTCCCAAACAAAGGTTATCTCTTAATAAGGTAACCCAATGCTATCCTGTAGGAGAGGAAGGCCTTACAAAAGTGAAACATGGATTTAAGAGTTTTTCACTATCAGATAATGTAAAACTTAAAAGTGCATGCCCAACTTTTTAAATACACTGCACTTTGATCTAAGGGCTGTACAGGGCCTACTTTAGGGGTGACTTATATATATTAAAAAGGAAGGTCTAGGCTTGGCAAAGGGGATATTTTGCTGAGTTGAATTGGCGGTGTAAAACTGCACTCAGGCCTGAGACATGTTGTGAAGAGCTACTTAAGTGGGTGGCACAATAAGTCTACAAACCCACTAGTAGCATTTATTTTTCAGGCCCTGGGTACAAGTAGTACCACTTTACTAGGGATTTATAAGTAAATTAAATGTGCCAGTTGGATGTAAGTACATTTCACCATATTTAGAGTAGTGAGCATAAGCACTTTAGCACTAGTTAGCAGTGGCAAAGAGCACAGAGTCCTAAGGCTCACAGAAATGAATTTCAGCAAACAGGAAGAGCTGACAGGTCTAACATGTGTCCCACCAGCTGAAAGTGGAGAGAACTATCCAGCCTCATGGGAGTTCTCATCACTGAGGCTGAAGAACTTCGATAGGCCATCAGCATTAGCGTGGTCAGATCCAGGGCGATGTTCCACCATAAAGTCTATTCCCTGTAGGGAGATGGACCACCTCACCTGTTTGGGAATCTCACCACTCATGTGCTTTCTCAAAATTAGATTACACAGCCCAGAAAAATCAATCACATTGCAGCCCATCACTCAACCATTCAGTGCCTTGCTGGAGTAGTCTAAGAAATCCACTCACCCAAGTCTGGTTTGACGGTTTTTGGCTGTCCCTGAACCTGATGCAATACTTCTCAAGGGTCAGCCAAAACTTGGTAAGTAAAATGGCTTTCATGGGAGTGTACTTCATCTGGCCCTCCACCTCTAATGTAAGAAGAGCATCCCTCCCCAATGGGGCATGTTTTTTGGCCTGGGTTGAGCTTGCAGAGTTCTGCTACATGGAATTCCACAGAGTGTCCAAAAAATTCCACAAGATTCCACAGAGTTCTGCCCACGCCAAATTACGTGTTCTGTCACTGATCACCAGCTTTTCATTATGAAATAAAATTGCAGCTAAATGTTCAATTACGAGGGTGCTCTTGACCCATCGAAATTGGTAGCATTTGAAATGGTTTCTTTGTTAAGTAGGGCGCTTTCATCTCTCACAAAGCTAATAAGGAAGGCTGCTTACGTCTTTACTTTTGAAGGCATTTTAGAGGCAGCTTGTAGGAACAATTAAATCCAAATAAAGTGCACAGGATGTTCCTGTTGCAGAAACAGGGCAATTAAAAAAAATATTCATGATAGAAATTTTCATATACACAGAAGTTATTTAGCAAACATGACAATGAAAGTCAGCAGTGTGTTGAATGTGTTGGCTCGCAGCCATTCATATGTCACCAATTACTGAATATTTCAACTCGCACAATGAGGATAAATGAAGGAGGACGTCCAGCTGCACTACATCACTGTCCGCCATGCTGTGTCTTGCACAAAGAATGATGGCCTCTGGGCGCCACTGAGTGCCTTTCTTTTCTTGCAGCTATTCCTTTGCCAAGAGGATAACCTAACAAAGAACATCTGGTGTAAATGATCGGAGTGGTGGGCATTCTGATTAACTGCTTCCTTCCCCACATGGCATCTCAGTATTGCTTCTGTGTGGCATGACACATAAGCATTGTAATGCGGAGTTACTGCTTGATTTATCTCGTAGTCTTAAACAGAGACATTGAGCACTACCCATGCAGTTAACAGCATGCAGGCCTCTGCAGAATGTCTGTGAAAAATAAGAACTCTGAGCTCAGGCAAATCTTTAAAGTAATATGTGCTCTGATCTCTGCTCTATCTCTGCTGTCATGTGGTCTGTAGAAAATGGAACTAGGCACACACACAGTGCATTACAGACCCATGTATACTATACAACTAAAGGAAATGTTTTTAAGAATCTGGTAGAAAAACTTTGCTGATATGCTCAAGACTCCCCACGATAAAAATAAGGAAATGTATCTAATTAATAGACAAAATAGCAGTGTATGCATTCGTGCCTATGCATCATCACCCTTTAATAGAAATAAAAAGTTAAAAAAATACAAGCATGCAGTGGGCAATGTGCAGCAGAGTAAGAGTTACCGAACAAAAGTAGGACACAACAGCATGGACACATGCTGAAAGGTAGAAGATGTACCACATGACAAAATCACTGCTTCTTAAGCCAAGTTCAACACAAGCGATAAATGTTTAAAGATTACGGTTATAATCAGGGGTGACAGCAACACTGTACCTCTGGCCACTCTGCACGCTTTCCCACAGCGTGAGATCCAGTTCCAGCAGACTGTACTCCCTGGAGTTCACACTGGGGCTAAAGATAAGGCATTGAATGGCTTCCAACAGTTCTTCCGGAACCAGATTAGCCATCTGCAGACAGAATAGCGTCCACCTCCACTCGCATGCGGCAGGTGCAAAAGTTCTCTCAGGAAGCAGGATCTTACCGGCAGTGGCGGCTCGCAGAGGGAGTGCTGCAGGGTAGTGGGGCGGGGCGGGGGAGGGGCAGGGTGGGGGTGTAGTGTAGTCGGACATACGACGGCCATGAGTAAAGTAAGTAAATAAATAAATACAACTATTTACCTTGCGCTCGCTGCATCGCCATCTCGAAGATGTAACGTGCGCAAGGTAAATTGTTTTATTTATTTATTTACTTACTTTACTCATGGCCGTCGTATGTCCGACTACACTACACCCCCACCCTGCCCCTCCCCCGCCCC
This sequence comes from Calotriton arnoldi, assembly GCA_963921515.1. Lineage (NCBI taxonomy): Eukaryota > Metazoa > Chordata > Amphibia > Caudata > Salamandridae > Calotriton > Calotriton arnoldi. The sequence goes on along the minus strand of CAWUFW010004604.1, from coordinate 344,804 downwards.
GCCTCACCGCCCCGCAGCACTGCCTCTGCGAGCCGCCACTGCTTACCGGGGAATGAAACATGATGTGCTTCACTAGAATATATCCACATACTCTGTGCCTTCACGTCCCAAAAGGTGGCCATCTTAAAACCAGACAAAACAATAATTTTCTGTAATGTCAAAGTTATGAGCGTGCAAACCTGTGCTACTTTAGGCTGTGGGTGGCGGTAAACTTCACAACTCAGCGGTTGGCAGAGTTTTTGCCAAACTCTGCGCTCCAAGGACAGCGCGGAGTTGTAAAACTCTGTGAACTCTGCCAACGGAGAGGAGTTTACTACCCAGGCCTACATGTGTTTCCACAGGCTGGCTTCCCTATTCTCCTCTGGGACTCTGTGTATCCTCCAAGCCATCTCATAGGCAGAAACCATTTATCTATGTCATCCCCCACCACATAGCAGGGCACCAGGTCTTGAGGTACGCAGACCCTCACCGCTGCATGGGACACTGGATTGTTGCTACCAGTGCTAGTGGACTCTGCTGCTTGCTTAGCTTTCAAGTCCAGCTTCTTCAGGCTCCTCTCATGGCTCTGCCTGACTCCACCATTTCCTCCTCCATGTTAAGTTTGGCCATCTGCAACCGGAGCTCTCTCTGCCTTCCTGTCTGCCAGCTCCTCAGGGGGCAAAGTTGTAGGGGCTCCCCTCCTGGGGGTAAGTTGTCCTCCTCCTCTTCAGGTTGCTGCAGCTCAGGGTCTGTGGCAAGGTGCTCCTCTTCCTCCTCCAAATCAACCACCTCCCCCTTCGGATCATCATCTTCCTGCTTCTCTGGGTTGGACTGCACCCCTTTAACCTTTTCAAATGCTCTAAGAGCTACCTCGGCTTCTTCGCCACATTCAGTACCTTCTCCTTGCAGAGCTTCTGCAGCTCAGCCCTGCTGAGTCATCCACATTGATCAGCTCCATCTCCATTGTGAGCAAAAAGGAGGTGAGGTGACAAAGTTGGAAAAAGGGAAAGCATGGCCAAATCAAAAACTAAGGAGAGGTTTTATAAACAGCCAAAGAGGCAAATAAAGGAGAAATGTGGAAGAAAAAAAGTCAAAATTGATGTCAGATTATTTATATGGGATTTAGGACAACACAAACTCACTGAGGGTTGCTGCACAAACACAAGTAGTGAATCCCACCACTAAACTTCATTATAGGAAACTGGGGTTTTGATTGAGGGGGATGAATATCCTCTTCAAGCAAAAAGCCACAATCCCTGTAAGGGTGAACCACAAAAAGTCACTAAATTAACCTGTGCTTAGATCTCTGGTAACTTGGTACAAAATCATTCATGCTTAACTTAAAGGGAAAGTGTTCAGTATTTAGGCAGCACTCAAACAGTAATAAAGTGAAAACACAATACAAGGAATATCCCACACCAATATAGAAAAACAGTAAAATTTTATACATTTGACATCAAAACAATAAAAATCCAATTGGTAGAACTGGAGTCATGAATTTCTAAAGTTTTTATTAGAAACAAGCACCTAAAAGATCAAAGCGCCAACCGAGGACATCTATTCTTGCGACAATGGGGTAAAGTCTAAAGTTATGGCCTATCGTGATAGAGCGTGGTTTGTACACACGAAGTGGATTGGGCCTGGTCTCAGCTTACCTTCGGACTTAGAGGAAATTTTGAAGAAAAATGTCACAGAAGGAAAAGTTCAGCGGGGCAAGGCAGCCGGCGGTATCTGAGGAGGACGAGTCATAGTTGGGGAGCCACTGGATGCAGATGTGGTGAAGATTTTTACGTTCAGACTTAGTCTCCTTTTAGGAAGTTGACAATCTCTAGCGGGGTAAAGCTGAAGCTGTAGCAGATGAGGGCTCCAAGAGGCTGGATACCCTTCTAAAAAGTAGCTGGTAAACAAGATTTCCCGCTGAAGAGAAGAACACAGCTGTAGCTGCCACAAAGTCAGTTTGCCTGGGGATGCATCTGGAGCAGATTGGCGAGCAGGTATGTTGTGATTTTCTGGTGGTTCTCAGAGCACTTTTTGTTGAAATTTTCATAAGTTCCAAGTTTTGGATATTGGGCTATCTCTGCACCTTTAGCACCACGTCCAAAAGTGCAGGGCTGTAGGGACACCACTTGGAGGGTAGGACACCCTTTTGGCAGGGTCAAGGTACAAATTATAAGTTGGAACTTTTGGTGTCCCTGTAGCTCAGAACAGGAAGCCAGTCAACTAGCCCTTGTAGTCACTCTGGTAGTCCTGGGTTCAAGCAGCAAGGCATGCCTCAAGCAACAGGGCAGTCCTCTGAGGGTACAAGGAAGGCTTCAAGCATCAGGGCAGTACTCTGGTAGCAGCAGTGCTGTCCTCAGAGGTAAAACGTACGCCTCAAGCAGCAGAGCAGTTCTTTGAAATGCAAGGCAGCCCTTCTGAGTATCCTCCACAGGTCCAGGAGTAAACTGAAGAGTGGGTCTGAGGGTCCTTTTTTAGGTCTCGCCTGAGCCAGCGCATGCGCTGCGAGACATTTAGTAAACAGGCTTTACAAAGTCCGACCACAGCTTTTTTGGTGGCATAGACCGTGCGGTTACGCGCACAATGACGAGCGGAGGCGCCATCTGGCTTTCCTCTCTCGTCATGGTGCGTGCACATTGAACACCACTCGCCCGCCTGCTTTCACTTTTCCCGTCGCGCGCGCGCACCACTTGCGTCCTTTTTTTAGGCTAACATCATTGTCTGGCTGTATTTTGAAGTTAAACTTTCCAAGGCATTGAACGATATTCTGGTCTTGAACTACTGCGGGATTAGCAGTCTTGAAACACCCATACACACGTCACTCTCACTTGCTCCTTCCATGAATTCACTAGCCCTTCTCACATAGTACGTTTGCCCCCACACACTGCCGTTGCACGCTTCTTTCATTAAATGTATGGCCATTTAATTTACCCTTGCTCTCACTCTTCCAGATATACACTCATTCATCCATCCATCATTCTTTTATTCACTCAACTATCAACACAACAATGCAAACATTAACAAGCATTTGCAATGCAATAGGCCTCGCATTTACGCGAGTTTAAGCTATTGGCATTGTAAATGATAATGCCTTTTATTTACATTTTAAAAACCAAAACATAAATAAAAGTTATTGTCATTTACAATGCCAATAGCTAAAACTCACGTAAATGCGAGACCTATTGCATTGCAAATGCTTGTTTATACCTGGTACCAACTTGGAAGTAGAAGAAACATCTTGAGTTTTCCCCCACAGATGGCTCTGGAATTTCCTTCCTTCCTGCCCAGGCTTCAAGAGGTCTGAGATGACAAAAGGCTAGTGTGAATTTCTTTGTGAGTGTGTTGAGGCACCTCCTTTGAAATGTAGGTGGGGCAGGGAACAGCTCAACCCCTCCCATCCTGGAAGTATGGCCCATCCTGCCAACAGCTAATCACGCTTTGTGTCACTGTCTGGGAGGAAGACATAAAGGCCAACTGCCATTCTAATCACAGTTCATGGGACATGGAATACAGGCTAGAGTCATCAAATGGTTAGGACATGAAAATGTCAACTTTCTATAAGTGGCATTTTCAGAATTGCAGCTTAATATCCAACTTTACCAGAGGATTTACAGAGGATTTAAAATTACAATTCTTTAGAGACCAAACATGACATTTCTACCTATTCCCAAACAAATGTTATCACTTATTAAATGTAATAAGGTAACCCAATGTTATCCTATTGAAAAGAGGTAGGCCATGCAATAGTGAAAAATTAATTCAAGAATTTCTGACTATTAGGACTTCAAAAACGTGACCGAAGGGTTGTGTAGGGCATACCTGAGGGGTGACATATTGTAGGAAAGTAGGATCTGCTTCTTATGGTTACCCCCACTTTTTGCTTGATGTTGCACTGTTTTTGACTAGTCTGACTGGGATCCTGCTAATCAGGACCCCAATCTATCTGCTTTCTCCCTAAAATGTAATGCATGTACTTAGGTACAATCCAGATTGGATACTGGGGTACCCTCGTCAGTCCCTAGTATATGGTACACATGTACCCAGGGCATAGGTACCCCAGAGGCCTCCCATGGGCTAAAGAATGAATTATGCCACCCATGAGAAGCCATGCAAAATGGAACTACAGGCCTGCCATTGCAGCCTGTGTAAGCTGGTGCTTGCACCACTTACTTTAGATATAGGTTTGCTATATCTATAGGTCACTACACTTAAAACTTATAAGTCACCCCTATAGCAGGCCTTGACAGTCCTGAAGGCAGGGTGCTGGGTTTTATGTGAGAGGGTGCCCCTGCATGAGCAGAGCCCCTCTACAGCCTTCGGAGACCATTCTCCCTGGTTGTCTGTGACACAGCCAGACATATAGGTAGAGGTGCATTATAACCTCGTGGTAAATGCTATCTCAAAAATGGCTGAAACAAAACATGTCGTGTTTGGTATCAAACACCTTGGAATCATGCCTCCACACTGGTAACTGGTGTGGGAGGTATGATCCCACCCTTCTGAAGCAAGCTTGGTGGGGGTCACTGGTCTTTCCGGTACCAGCCTTCTCGACCCAGGCAGCACAAAATGGTTGCTGCCGACCAGAGACACATTTCTGCCCTCCTGCTGCTGACCCAAGCTCGAGCAGGGGAAGGCAGGACAATAGGTATCCTGTCACAGGAAGGTGTGACCACCTGCCAGACAGGATTTAGTGTATTGGGGCTGGGTGGGTGCACTTCCAAAGACTGCATCTGGGGCACACTGGGTGTCCCTGTGCATAGTCCAGCTCAAATCAGTTCTGGGAGCCGTTGGCCCCTGCTCTGGCACAGAACTGGACAAAGGACAGGGGAGTAGTCTCCCCTCTGTCCTGACCCTCCCCTGGGAGGGTCCCCTAAATCTGGCCAACCCTCTTCCATGGGTACAAAAGGGCTTACCTGGCTGTAGGACCCTACATTCAACGAAGGACAAGATTCTGAACAAGAAACCACTGAACTTCGACCGTCTGGACACTCCGGACTTCGCTGGACTTCGACTGGGCCCGACTTCGTCTCCCTCTCTGTCCAAAGCATTGTCTGTGCCCATGCACCATACAGGCTCCGTGCAGGACCTATGGAGAATCAAAGACATCTGCAGTATCTCCCTTGGGGTGAAGGAGTCACTCCATTGCATTTGCAGGCACCGTAATGCAACTGACCGGTCTGCTGATCCTGAGCTCCTGTGGACTCCGAAGGCTCCAGCAACACAGGAGGTGGGTTCCCATGTTTCTTGAGGTTGAGCCATCCTCTCACCAAGTTTGAGGCCAGTATCCCTTGTGGGGACCACATAACCTGAACCCCTATGCACCACGTACACTTGCAAGTCCATATGCTTGTTGGTGTTCCCCAACTTTGTGCATTGGTTTGTCGATAGCCCCAATCTCTGCGCACATTTTGTACAAAGGACTCTGGCCTCCTTGCACTTTGTGCCCTGCTAGCTGTTGTTTTGTGAAACTGCTAGAGGTCCCCTTGCGACTCCTGTGCCTTCGGCCTGTGGGTCCATTTGAGGGACAATCCTGATTTTCTTGGGCTCCCCTGATTGCTCCAGACCTGCCCTGACTCCCCTTGCTGTGGTGAGTCCTCTGGTCCTTGCTGGGCCAGACCGTAACCTTCTTCGACCTTCTTCATGGGTTGCCGTTGCCAAAGCTTGTTGGTGCTCCTGCCGGACACCGACCCCTCAGCACTCGACATCCTTCGTGGGAAAGCTCGTATCCGGCTCCTGGTCATCTTCAACGTCGCCTGGTCCCTGTGGCTGCAGAGTCAAGGTCTCCTTCTTCGCACCTGAAGCACCCGGCATCGGTGGCATTCGTCTACCGAGCCCCTGGTCACTCTTAGTGACCCAAACTCTGTCCCCTCTGCTTTCAGGTTCCTTCCATAAAGAATCCACCTGCAGATTCCACCGGACACTTTTCTTCTTTCCAGCAGTGGCATTTCTTTGAAGACTCCCATTGAGAACGATGGCGGTTTCTGACGCCACTTCGACCCTATGCACCCGGTTTCCCTGGGATAGGTCACTGTGGTACTTCAGTATCCACGGGTGGGGTGGCTCTCCAACCTTCTGTGTTCCAAAGGGTTTCCTCGTTATCCACTGGGAAGGGTCCTTAAACTTTAAAACTGCAACTGCGACTCTCCCATTGAATTGTACGTAGCACGCGGTCGTGTTCTCACACTGCACCCGTCCTCCATGGGGTCCCTACTTACCCACCTTGGGTGGTTCCTTGGGGTCCCAGCGATTTTACACTCTCTAGACATTGTCTTGACTCAAGTCGTGGTTCTTATACCACTATTTTAGTATATGGTTTGGTCTCCCCCTGGAGCCCACTGTGTATTAGTGCTACTTCTGTTTGTTTCTGTGCTACAGTATTGTGTGCTTTGTGTTTATCTGCGTGTAGCAGATACTGTGAGGTATTTAATGTGTGTTATAATAATAAATACATATTTTTATAACTACTGTGTGGTTCTCCTTTGATTTAACCAATACATTAAGGTTGCATTCTGGTAAAACAAGCTGCTAAACATTCCTTCAAGACTAATCCTGAAGGCTGCTCTCCACAGCTACCACTTGGATAGCTTTCTAAGGTTATCTTTGACCTCTTAAATCACCATAAGGGTTGTTTGGACTGGTGCAAGGTGCCCGCTTTAATTAGTGGACATCATAAACCAGGCCAACTTCTCACACACTTGTATTAAAAAGAAAGGTTAAGGTTTTGCAAAGGAGTTATTTTGGCAAGTCGAATTAGCAGTTTACAACTGCACACCAGCCAGAATGGCAGGCCTGAAACTTTTTTGAAGAGCTACTTAAATGGGTGCATAATAAGTGCTACAGGCCTTGGTACATGTAGTACCACTTTACTAGGGACTTATAAGTAAATTAAATATGCAAATGGGTGTAAGCCAATTTTGTCATGTTTAGGGGAATGAGCCCAAGCACTTTAGCACTGGTTAGCAGTGGTAAAGTTCACAGAGTCCTAAGGACAACAACAGCAAATTTCAGCAAACAGAAGGAGACAAGGAAAAATGTTAGGGTACGACCACTCTAAGGCTGAAAGGCCTACCATCCCTCATTTCCAAGACTAGTCAAAGTACACACTTCTGCTAACGAGTTCTGCTCATTTGGTGGACTTACTAGTTTAGTAATGCTCATGTTTTTGCATCTCTCTTTAAATTTGAAGTGGTGAAATTACTTGCGAGCACCCCCACTCTGAAAATTGTTCCAGTATTAAAGGATAAGCCTGGATCCAGAACTGGATGTGTCCCTATTGATAAGTGATATAGTGAAACTGTGAATAATCTGTATGCCCAGTAACACTGTGCAGGGAGATGTGCTCCTCACTGCCATGCACATTCGCGCAGTAAAGTACAGATGTATGGGATTGCAAAAAGAGCATGAAACAAAATCTGATATATATACATGGGGCCCCCATGAAACAAAATCTGATATATATACAGGGGGCCCCCAATAGGGAAAGGGAGGTTGACCTTAATATTAGTGACATTGACACTCTTGTCACTTTACACCAACTCGAAACAGGCATGTACAACGACGAAGGTAGTACTGCCATTGAAAATGTACTTGACGACCTACACATAACTCATGACGATTCGGCGAAAACACAGATTAGACCACGTTCCATGTTTTTCCCTTCTCTTGCCCATGACAATATCGATACCTTTCACGAGGTTGTCACGAGCAACCTCATCACATTTTGTCGAAAAAAATGGTTTAAGGAACAGGCTTCACATAATCTCGCGCTTCCACAGAGACAAGCACTCAGAGCACTAGCAGATGACAGTAATATCATCATATGCCCTGCCGATAAGGGGGGAAACATAGTGATTCTCAGTAGGGACATGTACATCAGGGAGGCTGAACGACAACTGACAGATGAGAGGTTCTACACTGTGGTGAACAGAGTGACATATTCACAGGGTGTAGAGGAAATCTGGGACAAATTACAAAATTGGAGGGAAAAAGGTATTTTAGAGTGGGAGGAATACTGTTACCTCTAGAAAGATCATCCCATTATCCCTGTACTATACCTCCTACCCAAGGTCCACAAGGATAAGAACAACCCTCCGGGTAGGCCCATCCTATCGTCTAAGGGTAGTACCACCGAAAACATTTCTAAATATGTTGATAATTTTCTAAGAGATTTTGTGAGTAATCTTCCTTCCTATGTCAAGGACACCAAAGATTTCCTGGGCAAGCTGGAGGGTACACACTGGGAAAGCGACTTCTTGTTAGTTACCCTGGACGTGAGCTCACTTTATACCATCATAGACCGTGAGCAGGGCATCCAGGCGTGCCTACATTAGCTTAAATCCAGACACATAAGATTCAAAGCCCACACCACTATGATCCTTGAGATGATTAAGTTTTGTCTCACTAATAACATCTTCTTGTTTAATGGGACACTTTATAAACAGGTCCTTGGGACCGCGATGGGCACGTGCTTAGCCCCAAGCTTCACCAACCTCTTCCTAGGCCAGTGGGAGGAAGAAATCTTTATGGAGAATCCTGACTTTCCTGAGGTGCAGCAGGCCATATTATGGCTTTGCTACATTGATGATATTTTTATGGTATGGAAAGGCAGTGAAGATGAGGTCAACAAATTCATCGACAAATTGAACAAGAAAACCCGCAACATTATACTCACTAGAACAGTCAATAAACACTCAGTTGAATTTCTTGATATCAAAATTGAAATAAAGGACAACACTATTCACACCACACTGTTCCGCAAGGAAACAGCGGGCAACACCTTACTCCACGCTCTCAGCAGTCACCCGGATCCCTAGAAATGGAGTATACCAAAAGGGGGAACTGCTGAGAGCAAAACGCAATTGTAGTTCCAACCCAGCATTTCTGGAGGAAATGCAAATCATGATTACCAGGTTCAAGGAAAGAGGGTATGAGTTCTCAACAAGGCTATCAGGAAAGTGGAGCAGGTGCAAAGGAAAGATACCCTTTTTGTCCAACCGGACAGGGAAACTGATAATGCTGATACTGAACATAACACCAAGATCATTCTCACACACAACATGAATACCAAGGGCATCAGACAAATCCTGACCAGACACTGGGACATACTGACAAGCGATCCAACCATCGGACACTTGATCAAAGAACGACCTAGTATCACATACAGAAGGGGCCACAGTCTCAGAGACAAACTTGTCCACAGTGATGTCACACTTTACAGTACCAACAGGGACCAGGGCCTTTCCGGCTTCTTTCCCTGCGGACACTGCAAAGCGTGTAAAAATAGCTACATGAAGAAAGAACTCATTACCAATAAAGGGTTCAACAAAAAGATCACATAATTCCTTACATGTAGCACCCCGTATGTGGTATACGTGCTGGAGTGTCCTTGCAAACTCAAATACATTGGGAGCACCTTTCAACCAGCCAAGAAAGGTGTATTAGAACACATGAGAGCAATCACGAACAATGACCAACAATACCCTTTTGCACGACATTTCCAAGCACACCATTATTCCAACAGCTCGTTGCTCAGCTTCTTTTGTATTGAACACATCCCCAGACCTCACAGGGGAGGGGATAGAACACCCAAACTGAGGCAATGTGAATCCAAGTATATCATTGAGTGTCAAACGAAGAGCCCTGGTGGCCTTAATCTTGATGAAGAATTAGGAATACATCTGTATGGAACTTGAAATGTATTTTATATGTGCCCGTATGTAACCTCTTTTTGCTTGTAGGGAATGTAGTACTTTTGTACTTTGTTTTTAATCACATGTTAACAAAATTGGATTTTGTGATTTTATCATATTTTTTTGTTTCCCTTGTTTTCACTACAGGAGGAAAGGAAGGAGCCCACTCTACATCGGTAGTTCACCCTCATGGGCACCCTACCCTACCCTACCCTTTTCTTTTTTTTTCTTTTTACATATTTTTATTGATTTTCACAACTGTACAAGTTTCATAACCAGTGGTTCCTAGCTTATACATTGCATTGTAAATACAAATAAAACAAACAAGAAATTCTCCAACCCACCCACCACCCCTCCCCGGACTCAGTCTAACATTTTTTTATACATGCCTATTGATCGACAGCACAGTATAGAACAGTTATATACAAGGGCACATTTACATTCCTCGTCTTGAGCAATATATGCAGAGTTTATACTATCCCATGCTGTATTCTTCCTATTGATATGACCCAGCCTATAACACATATATATGTGCTCCACTTCTACGTCTGCAGATCTATGGCCGCAAATTCTTCCAGCATTGCATTCCATTCTAGCGAAATGGGCATCTTTCGCAGCCCCCTTTGCTCCTCCCGCTTAAGCTCGGCTTCCTCCGCTCTACACCATCTGAGCACCTCGTTATACCAGTCTAATACTGAGGGCGGTCTGGCAGCCTTCCACCTCATAGTTATGTTTCTTTTAGCTAAAATCAATGCCAGATTAGCAAATTTGCGGGCAGGGCTTCCCTTCTTTCCCTTTGGTCCTAATCCCTATAAGCAATATTCCAGTGTCCTATTGTTCCGTATCGGGGCTACACCATTCACCATTTCTTGCACTGATGACCAGTAATGGTTCAGCCTTGGGCAGTCCCATAACATATGCAGTAAACCTGCATTTGAGGAGTGGCAGCGGGGGCAGCTATCCGGTACATCCGGAAACATTAAGCTTAGTTTGTGCGGAGTCAAATACGCCCGGTGAACAATCATAAGCTGTATAAACTTAAATTTTGGATTCCTGGATACCTGTCGCGGGTGTTCCAGCAGTGTCTCCCACTCCCTATCTGTGAGCGCACAGCCAATATCCGTGTCCCACTTGTCACGGGTTGGCTGAAGTGATACTAAAGTGTGTGTATGAATACCCCGGTATAACCATTTCGTCAGGTGACTACCGTTGCCCATCAAATATTGCATGTGTGTCAGTGCGTGTGTTGACGGCTCCTCTCCTCCTGGGGCCCACACTGTTCGGACATATCGGGAGATGTGTGCATGGAGCAGAAATAGTCTATTCGGCACTCCCATTTCTCTCACAAATGCATCATGATTCATTAAAGTACCGTTGGTAAAGAACGTGCCTAGTGTGGTCACCCCCGTCTCCACCCATGCCGCTATGTGTCTAAGAGTCACCGTCCCCGATGGTAGAGGGATTCCCAGTAGGGGTATGTTGGGAGCGTAAGGCGCCAATATCTTTGTGTATCGCGTTGCCTTTTTCCAATATAACAAGGCCGTCCGTAGGAGTGGCGGCGCTGTCGCAGGAATTTTGCTGCCTGGTAGCAGCAGTGCGTGTAGTTCTCCTCGTTCCCATGCCTGGGGAGTCATAGTGATTTCTCGTAAGTTGCGGCCTGCAATCCAGTATGCTAACCATTGCAGTTGGCCTGCATAGCAATAAGCTCGCAGGTCAGGAACTCCCAGGCCCCCTTGTTTCGTAGCCAGCTGTAATTTAGGAAGGCCTATGGGTCTACGTCCCGAACCCCATATTAATTCAATAAGAAGAGTGTCCAGTAATTTAAACGTCTGAAGTGGAATTATAATTGGCAGATTAACGAAGTAATATAACAGCCTCGGGAGCATCACCATTTTAGTAATGGCAGCACGCCCCAGTACCGATATAGGTAATGAAGTCCAGAATCGTATTTGCTGTCTAAGCGTTGTTATAGCTCGAGTCAGGTTTCCATCTAATATATCATCCACATCTCGATATATCTGGACACCCAAATATTTAAAGGTAACTGGCGCAGTCTGAAACGTCCAGCGTCCAAAGCGAATTGGTTCAGCCCTGGTCGTGTCATTAAAAAAGTATGCATATGATTTGTTTTCATTGATGGAAAGCCCTGAAAGCCATTGAAATGTGTTAAAGAGAGTGGGGATTGGGTTATAATCTTCATCCAAATTGTTGAAATATAAGATGAGGTCGTCCGCATATGCCGAAACGACATGCACCTCTCCATTTATTCGTATCCCTCTATGTGCTGCCGAGTTACGGAGCGTAAGTAAGAGAGGCTCCAATGCTAAAATAAATAGTAATGGTGAGAGTGGGCAACCCTGCCTAGTACCCCGCGCTATCTGGTATTGTTGTGAGATGTGGGCCCCTGTACGTGCACGCGCCGTCGGGTTCGTATATAGCAGCCGCACCCATTGCATGAACTCCACCGGAATTCCAAACTTGGGTAGTGTATTCAACATATATCGCCATTTCAGGGAGTCGAATGCTTGACTTAGGTCCAGGAAAATGCAGCCCCCTGGATGAGCATCTTCAGGTGTATGAGACATTACCTGGTGAAGCCTCCTAATATTGAGAGCTGTACATCTACCCGGTACAAATCCACACTGATCAGTATGTATCAGTCGAGGGATGTACTGCAGGAGTCTGTTTGTCAGCAACTTACTCAGAATCTTATAATCTGTGTTAAGAAGTGAGAGGGGCCGGTAACCTGCCATGTCTTTACTGTCCCTGCCCAGTTTCGGGAGCGAGACCACCATTGCTTGTAATGTGGTGAGTGGGAGGGAGCCGCCATCAAATGCTGCCTGATACAATCCCTGTAGGCGGGGAACCAACAACTCAGAATAAGCGGCATAGAATTCTATGGGCAGTCCATCATTACCCGGCAATTTGTTACGAGGAAGATCTTTGATCGCTGCTTTTATTTCCATATTAGTTATAGGCCTTTTCATATCTGACGTGTGGTCACTAAGTAACTGTGGGAGTTGCAGACCCTCAAAGAATGACTCATATTCGTCATCCCCAGCCTCCTCCGAGGGCGCATACAGCCGTTCGTAATATCTTCGAAAGGCAGTATTGATTTCCAATTGGGTGCGCACCGCAGCGCCCTCTAAGGTATTTATTTCAAGAATATGAGACACTGACGGGGCATCTTTAATAATCCTAGCAAGCAATGGGCCCGCCCTATCTGCGTTCACATGTTGTTTCTGTGTGTATAAGCGGTAATCCAGGATACAAAGTTCTTCTAGGAGTTCAGCGTGGGTTATGTGCATCTCTTGCAGCGCTTCCCTGCTTGTGTCGTTTGATACTGCCTCCTGTTCTAGTGTACCCAACCTATTTTCCACTTCCTTGAGTTTGTCAAGTAAGACAATGCGCGCCCTTACTTTCGTGCTAATCGCCACCCCCGTATCACAGTCTTAAAAGCGTCCCATTCAATTTGGCGTGTGCTAGCTGTATATGCGTTTTCAGTGAAATAGTTAACTATAGCCGTGGAGAGGGCACTGTGAAATACCGGATCTTCCAGTAGTGAGGGGTGTAATCTCCAGGTTGGTATTGGTGTCGGAACCTTCCCCCAGAGCAGTGTGACTTCTAGTGGGTTATGATCCAAGTAGGTTTTGCCCAAGTACGTGGCATCTGCAGCATTTACCAATAGATGCAATGTACAAAATATTCTATCTATTCGGGTATGCAGCCCATGCGGCGCCGAAAAGAAAGAATATTCTTTAGCAGTGGGGTGCATATTGCGCCATATGTCTCCCACACCCCAACCCCCCACCCATGTCTGAAGAGCATTTGCCTGCTTCCTGCATCCCGTGCCCTGGAGGGGAGGGTGTGATCTGTCCAGGTCAATGTCCAGCACCGCGTTAAAGTCCCCACCCAAAACCCACGGGTACCCCTCCCAGCCCAACACACAAGATCATGGACGGAATGCTGCACATTGGCAAACATTCACCCCCAGTCACAGATCTGGGTTTAATCCATCGTTATTTTGCTTCACCACGCCACCCCAGTTCAGATATAGCTATATGCAAATCAGTCTTGACCCTGTGCCTCATGGGAACAGACAAAGACCGAACTGCCAAGCCATGTCTTCCCTGGACCGGAATCAAGCATCCTAGGACCGGTTTCAGGCTATCAGCCTTCATCAGCCAGGATAGCTTGACTCCAGTGGCGTAGTGAGCACGGGACCCACGTCTGGGCATACCCTTCCCACTTAGGGCGAAATGCAAAACACACAAGATGATGGACGGAATGCTGCACATTGGCAAACATTCACCCCCAGTCACAGATCTGGGTTTAATCCATCGTTATTTTGCTTCACCACGCCACCCCAGTTCAGACATAGCTATATGCAAATCAGTCTTGACCCTGTGCCTCATGGGAACGGTCCAGACCGAACTGCCAAGCCATGTCTTCCCTGGACCGGAATCAAGCATCCTAGGACCGGTTTCAGGCTATCAGCCTTCATCAGCCAGGATAGCTTGACTCCAGTGGCGTAGTGAGCACGGGACCACGTCTGGGCATACCCTTCCCACTTAGGGCGAAATGCAAAACACACAAGATGATGGATGGAATGCTGCACATTGGCAAACATTCACCCCCAGTCACAGATCTGGGTTTAATCCATCGTTATTTTGCTTCACCACGCCACCCCAGTTCAGACATAGCTATATGCAAATCAGTCTTGACCCTGTGCCTCATGGGAACAGTCCAGACCGAACTGCCAAGCCATGTCTTCCCTGGACCGGAATCAAGCATCCTAGGACCGGTTTCAGGCTATCAGCCTTCATCAGCCAGGATAGCTTGACTCCAGTGGCGTAGTGAGCACGGGACCCACGTCTGGGCATACCCTTCCCACTTAGGGTGAAATGCAAAACACACAAGATGATGGACGGAATGCTGCACATTGGCAAACATTCACCCCCAGTCACAGATCTGGGTTTAATCCATCGTTATTTTGCTTCACCACGCCACCCCAGTTCAGACATAGCTATATGCAAATCAATCTTGACCCTGTGCCTCATGGGAACAGTCCAGACCGAACTGCCAAGCCATGTCTTCCCTGGACCGGAATCAAGCATCCTAGGACCGGTTTCAGGCTATCAGCCTTCATCAGCCAGGATAGCTTGACTCCAGTGGCGTAGTGAGCACGGGACCCACGTCTGGGCATACCCTTCCCACTTAGGGCGAAATGCAAAACACACAAGATGATGGACGGAATGCTGCACATTGGCAAACATTCACCCCCAGTCACAGATCTGGGTTTAATCCATCGTTATTTTGCTTCACCACGCCACCCCAGTTCAGACATAGCTATATGCAAATCAGTCTTGACCCTGTGCCTCATGGGAACAGTCCAGACCGAACTGCCAAGCCATGTCTTCCCTGGACCGGAATCAAGCATGCTAGGACCGGTTTCAGGCTATCAGCCTTCATCAGCCAGGATAGCTTGACTCCAGTGGCGTAGTGAGCACGGGACCCACGTCTGGGCATACCCTTCCCACTTAAGGCGAAATGCAAAACACACAAGATGATGGACGGAATGCTGCACATTGGCAAACATTCACCCCCAGTCACAGATCTGGGTTTAATCCATCGTTATTTTGCTTCACCACGCCACCCCAGTTCAGACATAGCTATATGCAAATCAGTCTTGACCCTGTGCCTCATGGGAACAGTCCAGACCGAACTGCCAAGCCATGTCTTCCCTGGACCGGAATCAAGCATCCTAGGACCGGTTTCAGGCTATCAGCCTTCATCAGCCAGGATAGCTTGACTCCAGTGGCGTAGTGAGCACGGGACCCACGTCTGGGCATACCCTTCCCACTTAGGGCGAAATGCAAAACACACAAGATGATGGACGGAATGCTGCACATTGGCAAACATTCACCCCCAGTCACAGACGTGGGTCCCGTGCTCTCCATGCCACTGGAATCAAGCTATCCTGGCTGAAGAGGGTGAAACCCCGAAACCGGTCCTAGGATGCTTGTTTCCAGTCCAGGGAGGACCTGGCTTGGCAGTTCGGGCTGGACTGTTCCCATGAGGCACAGGGTCAAGACTGATTTGCATATGGCTGGGTTCAAACTGGAATGGCATGGTGAGCAAAAAATGATGGATTTAGGCCCAGATCTCTGTACTGGGGTGAATGTATGACATTGTTCTGCATTCTGTCCATCAACTGTTGTTTTTGCATTTGTCACCCCGAGTGGGACGGGTATGCCCAGACGTGGGTCCCGTGCTCTCCATGCCACTGGAATCAAGCTATCCTGGCTGAAGAGGGTGAAACCCCGAAACCGGTCCTAGGATGCTTGTTTCCAGTCCAGGGAGGACCTGGCTTGGCAGTTCGGGCTGGACTGTTCCCATGAGGCACAGGGTCAAGACTGATTTGCATATGGCTGGGTTCAAACTGGAATGGCATGGTGAGCAAAAAATGATGGATTTAGGCCCAGATCTCTGTACTGGGGTGAATGTATGACATTGTTCTGCATTCTGTCCATCAACTGTTGTTTTGCATTTGTCACCCAGTGGGACGGGTATGCCCAGACGTGGGTCCCGTGCTCTCCATGCCACTGGAATCAAGCTATCCTGGCTGAAGAGGTGAAACCCGAAACCGGTCATAGGATGCTTGTTTCCAGTCCAGGGAGGACCTGGCTTGGCAGTTCGGGCTGGACTGTTCCCATGAGGCACAGGGTCAAGACTGATTTGCATATGGCTGGGTTCAAACTGGAATGGCATGGTGAGCAAACAAATGATGGATTTAGGCCCAGATCTCTGTACTGGGGTGAATGTATGACATTGTTCTTCATTCTGTCCATCAACTGTTGTTTTTGCATTTGTCACCCCGAGTGGGACGGGTATGCCCAGACGTGGGTCCCGTGCTCTCCATGCCACTGGAATCAAGCTATCCTGGCTGAAGAGGGGTGATACCCCGAAAGCCGGTCCTAGGATGCTTGTTTCCAGTCCAGGGAGGACCTGGCTTGGCAGTTCGGGCTGGACTGTTCCCATGAGGCACAGGGTCAAGACTGATTTGCATATGGCTGGGTTCAAACTGGAATGGCATGGTGAGCAAAAAAATGATGGATTTAGGCCCAGATCTCTGTACTGGGGTGAATGTATGACATTGTTCTGCATTCTGTCCATCAACTGTTGTTTTTGCATTTGTCACCCCGAGTGGGACGGGTATGCCCAGACGTGGGTCCCGTGCTCTCCATGCCACTGGAATCAAGCTATCCTGGCTGAAGAGGAAACCGGTCCTAGGATGCTTGTTTTCAGTCCAGGGAGGACCTGGCTTGGCAGTTCGGGCTGGACTGTTCCCATGAGGCACAGGGTCAAGACTGATTTGCATATGGCTGGGTTCAAACTGGAATGGCATGGTGAGCAAAAAAATGATGGATTTAGGCCCAGATCTCTGTACTGGGGTGAATGTATGACATTGTTCTGCATTCTGTCCATCAACTGTTGTTTTTGCATTTGTCACCCCGAGTGGGACGGGTATGCCCAGACGTGGGTCCCGTGCTCTCCATGCCACTGGAATCAAGCTATCCTGGCTGAAGAGGGGTGAAACCCCGAGAACCGGTCCTAGGATGCTTGTTTCCAGTCCAGGGAGGACCTGGCTTGGCAGTTCGGGCTGGACTGTTCCCATGAGGCACAGGGTCAAGACTGATTTGCATATGGCTGGGTTCAAACTGGAATGGCATGGTGAGCAAAAAATGATGGATTTAGGCCCAGATCTCTGTACTGGGGTGAATGTATGACATTGTTCTGCATTCTGTCCATCAACTGTTGTTTTGCATTTGTCACCCCGAGTGGGACGGGTATGCCCAGACGTGGGTCCCGTGCTCTCCATGCCACTGGAATCAAGCTATCCTGGCTGAAGAGGGGTGAAACCCCGAAACCGGTCCTAGGATGCTTGTTTCCAGTCCAGGGAGGACCTGGCTTGGCAGTTCGGGCTGGACTGTTCCCATGAGGCACAGGGTCAAGACTGATTTGCATATGGCTGGGTTCAAACTGGAATGGCATGGTGAGCAAAAAAATGATGGATTTAGGCCCAGATCTCTGTACTGGGGTGAATGTATGACATTGTTCTGCATTCTGTCCATCAACTGTTGTTTTTGCATTTGTCACCCCGAGTGGGACGGGTATGCCCAGACGTGGGTCCCGTGCTCTCCATGCCACTGGAATCAAGCTATCCTGGCTGAAGAGGGGTGAAACCCCGAAACCGGTCCTAGGATGCTTGTTTCCAGTCCAGGGAGGACCTGGCTTGGCAGTTCGGGCTGGACTGTTCCCATGAGGCACAGGGTCAAGACTGATTTGCATATGGCTGGGTTCAAACTGGAATGGCATGGTGAGCAAAAATGATGGATTTAGGCCCAGATCTCTGTACTGGGGTGAATGTATGACATTGTTCTGCATTCTGTCCATCAACTGTTGTTTTTGCATTTGTCACCCCTCCCAGCCCACCAATGCATTACTAAGGATCTCAAGAAACTTGCCCTGTTCTGTGTTTGGGGCATAAATGCTCCCTAATACTATGTGTTCCCCATCTAACAGACCGTGCAACAGCACATATCTCCCGTTGTAGTCAGTCCGTTGTTCTAAGAGCGAAAAGGGGGTGCCATTTCTGAACCAGATTGCAGCCCCACGGGCAAATGCAGAGTAGGAAGTGTAAAATAATTGACCTCTCCATTTCTTTTGGAGCTTAGAGGCTTCCGCATGCATTAAATGGGTTTCCTGGAGAAGTACTATATGAGACTTCCTGCGATTTAATTGCGCCAGAATTCTATGCCTTTTATGGATGGAACCAGGCCTCTTACATTCCAGGATGTGCACTTATACTTATTGGGCTGTGCCATTGGATTCCCTATATAGCCATCAGGTCCCTGTGTACTGACCATCAAATGCACTACATGTAGCTGAGTCCGTATATCCCATTAAATTTCCCAATACTAGGTTCCCCATACAACATTAGAGGACCAAACCATGAAGAAAAACTCAACAGAAACTCTGTAATTTCTATAACCAAGTGCATTCGCCTTAGGGGGAGTGGCCACCACCCGCCTCATATCGTACTGCACACTATACTCAATGTTTGTTTTACGTAGAGCTCCATCCTAAGCCCTATCATATTAACTGTACTGCAAACAGCAAGACCATCCAGTGATAAAACATGCAAAGGTTCATATACATCAGACAGATTCGGCATATCATGCAGAGGTTCATACTCATCTGACATTTCGGCACAACGGAAAATGAGGAGTGCTTCATTCAGCCCAAATAGTCATTGACAGTCTGCGAGGTAACCAGGGGGAACAGCGCCACACTACTCTCTGAGTCGGAGTGGGCAGTAGCGTCTTCAGAAGAGTCCACAGTTTCTGCGACTGAGTGCGCATCATGTGCCGCCAGTGCCACTGCCGTCAGTATAGCGCCTCTTTGGTTGTCTGAGATCAGCTCCTGCGAGGGGTTTCCTCCGCTCCCAGGTCCTGTCTGGCATCTCTTATCCGTTCTGTCGCGTCGAACTCGCTGTGTCTGGGGCTGCTGTCGTCGGCTGGACTGGGTAGAGTGCTGTGATGTAGGTGGTGACAAAGTAATTTCTACCCAATCCACCGCCTCTTCCGGACTGTCAAAGAACAGGGTTTTCTGATCATAAATAACTTTTAGGCGAGCTGGGAATAGCAGTGCATATTTTAAGTTATGGATCCGGAGTTTCTTTTTGACATCCTGGAACGTAGCTCTCGCCCTCTGCACCGCCAGGGTGAAATCCGGATAGAGAGAAATTGTTTTGTTTTTAAATGTTATTGGAGCATTCTCTCTGGCAGCGCACAATATCGTATCCCGGTCGTTATAAGTCAGTATCCGCGCTATAAGCGGCCTAGGCGGCGCCCCAGGGGGGGGGGCCTAGGTGGGACTCTGTGAGCTCATTCCACGCTATAATGTTCAATGAGGCCCACCGTTGCCACCCGCTCCCGCAGCCATTGTTCGACAAATTGGGTGGGATTGAATCCCTCGCTCCTCTCCGGTATTCCCAGTATGCGGACATTGTTGCGCCTAGATCTCCCTTCCGCATCATCCACCCTGTCCTGTAGTCCTTTCAGTTGACGCTGTAGTTGTTCTATCTGGGAGGTATGTATTGTTTGCTGGGGTAATAGGTCATCCAGGACTATTCTATTAGATTTGACCTTGTCCGCCAGCTTCGTGTGATCCGCTTTCAGTAAATTGAAACTGGTAGTCAGTGTACCGATTTGAGCTACAATGGCGGTACGGGAGTCTCGTATTTCCTTTAAAATCAAATCCAGTTTGTCTTCACTCCGAATGGGCTCCGTAGGCGGACTCACATCCAGGTCAAGGCTGTGCATCTGGGTGTCCTGTACAGTGTCCTGTGGGCCGTCCGGGGGTGGGGGATCTGGTTGTTTGGCCTTGGCTCGCCCCATGATGATGAGGAACCGGGGTAGGCGGCGCCGTCGCGCGCCCACTATAACATCACCCGCTGGGCACCAGCTGGCAGCCCCGCAGCACTCCCAAGCCGCCTCTCTGCGTGTGCTATGCCTTCCAATCTCAGGACTACTTTGCGTCCGCCTCACCGCGTTGTACAGTTCTCCACTGCAGATCAACCCCTGAACCGCAGATATCAACTAGTGTCCGTTCCGCACCCTTCCTGGCCCTTCACCACTATTCCAATACTGTAATGGCTCTGTGCCTAGACAATGCAAGAACTTTGGCGGTGTTCAGGTATCCCTTTCAGTAGGTCCCCAATATTCTCCTTGTCCGGCAGTCACGACGGATGTGCGGGGAACTGCTCCCAGTAAAATGTAAAACATGCATTGTTACACACCTGCGTCGGGTGGCCACCATCCGTCCTGCATGCGTGCCAATAGTATCCACTGGGGCCGTTCTACTATGTTCGCTCCTCTGCTCCCCTTACTGCTGTCCTATTAAATGTGGCAGTGTGGTCCACCATTCATATTATGCAGCATAGGAGTATCAGCAGGTCCACCCGATCCCATCCATTCTCGGCACACCACGGCGCAGTCACGCGCTTAGACGCCCCCACAGCAGTTCGGTGTGCCGGTATGACGTCCCTGCAATAGCCGCTACGTTTCTCTGAGCTGGGTCAATGTAGACATGCCGAGGAAATCACCGCTCCAACACCAATGAACCCCAGCAGTTGGGCAGCCCCTCTACAGTTGCACATATCTGGGCCCCTTTCACTCTGGTTAAGCCGCCCAGCCCAGCGCGCCTCCGTATCTCTTGTCGGCAGCTCCGGAGCAACGCGCAAGGCCGGGCATGACGCAGCAAGCAGCTCACCTAGCAGCTCTCCGTCGGCCCTCTCGTGCACGTCATTCGCCCAGTGCGATTCACTGTCCCACGCCAGATCTTGAGGCAGTGAGTGTGCCCGGGGGGGGAGCGTTTATTTCCCACTCACATCCCCCATACCGACCGCCTCTGCATTCAGGTTTTCATAGTGGCTCCACCCGCCATCTCGAGCTGCGCCGGGCTATCCGTACCTTATAATAGACGGCTGCCACGCAGTGCTTGACTCTCGGCACTTCCAGTGTCAGTTACAAGAGCGGGCAGATTCGCTTGTCACCACGGGTCGTGACTCCACATCTCCAGCCTCACACAGCGCTAATTCCACGCCGCCGCCATTGTACAACACCGCCTCCTCTCAGACCTCAGCTCCAGGCGTCATCGGGCTATTCAGGGCAAAGTCGAGCACAGAACTGCACGTTGTCAGGATCACTGCACACTTCGGACACTCCTGTGTCCAGGGCGCCGTGTACAAAGCGCGGATGGTCTAATGCTGTCAGGATGATTGCCGCAGTTTCAGGGCTCGGCACAGGAGCTCCTCTAGCACACGTCCGCCATGCTTGGCGGTTGGCCACACCCCCTGTCACCCTACCTTTTACTTCAGAGGCACGTGGCGGTGATTAGTCACTCCAGTCAAGACTGTACACCAGTGGTTTGTTTTTTCTATATGTTTTCTACTCTTTATACTCCCCTCCTGAGTCACTTCCACCTGGATTTAGGACGTGGGCACTTGCCCGTCATTTTACTGTGAATTTCAGTACATATTTTGAGTCTATTTACAACCAGGTACCAACAGTGTTTTAGATTGCGTGTGCGTATTCGGGCACTTGCCCTTTATTCCACATATCCTTTAGCACAAGGATACACTCATGAATCTTTTGCTCTCTATTAGATCATTACACTGTATGACCCCAGATCAATCTATACCTCTTGCAGGTAGTAAGCCAATCCAGGCCACTGGCCTGACACTTTTCATCCCAGGATATAACCAGCTGGTTTGATTGTCTCTGACTGGGCACCCTGGGGTATCACCCAATGTGGGAGGGCGTGTGATCTGGTGAATCTACTCCCAGATGCACCATTCACATGTTTATTTGCGACAGACATCCCCGTTTCTGGCTTTGAGCTAGCCTCTCATTTGCAACCTTGTCTCTGGGTGGACCCATACCCTGTTGATTCCTGCGCATTCATGACACTCTTCATGGTCTATTGCCAGCCCCGCTGAACTCTTTCAAATGACCAGTTGATCAATACAGGGCTTGATATTCTCCGGTATTCGCTGGTGGCAAATGCCACTGCAAGATGGCCGACTCTCTTTTAGACGTCTTTGTTTCCGCACCAGAGACATACACAATTTCTTCCCCCGTTATTATGACATATTATGTCTCACAACATGTGTACCAATTCTTGTCACCATGATGGGAATACTATGTGATATATTCTGACTGATGTTGCATTTGAACTTAGCAGATGTACCGCTAAATATCATTATACCATTTGTTTTATGGCTACTCATTTCTGGTCACCATTTTCGTTATGTCTGCCATGATGCATTGTGTTCTCTGTATATTAACTCTGAAGCATCAGTTGATATGTGTATTTAAACCACTGTTTTGTAAAATTTTGTGAAATTGAGACACTGCAATATGGCCGCGAGTTACGAGTACCACGTTACGGTTGTTCTGTCCGTTTTCACTGTTTTGTCCATGGTATTTCAACACTGTGTGTATGGAGCTTCTCACGTGTGAGCAAGGCTGTTTACAGCTGAAATGCGTAGTGGAGAAGCAGAATAAACCTTTCCAGAGCATTCAACCAGTTTGTGCCTTGAGAGTACGTTTATCCGTGGATACGGGGACTTGGTGTTCAATTTTCCTGCCGGTTGCTCTACCGGCGCACGTGCCACCTCTCTTGGGTCCTTGGTCGGGTTTGGAGCACTTTTTGCTTTATATATATGTATGTATGTATGTATATATATATATGTAGGTATGTATGTATGTGTATATATATATATATATATATATATATATGTGTCACACTTCACCTTAAACTAGCCAATTTGTCTGGAAAGTGAAGCACGGACCCAGATAATGCAGTTTCAAATATTTATTTCGGTCTTGCAGCAACCTCAGCAGCCATGACACGTTTTGACACTCTTGGTGTCTTGATCACATTTATATATCAGAAAGCAGGATGCTGAAACTCTACTTGAGGACACAGGCACTTTATTAACATCAAGGGGGCGGCGGTTCCTGGCGCGTTTCGGCTCCCAATGATCCTTATTCATAGGTAGGCAAACCAAATCTCAATTGATCCCAGCTGTTGCCAGATCCATGTGGTTCTGTAGTCGCGAGGTCCTTCAATGCCCAGAATGCACCATGTTGGACTGTAGTGCGTGCTGTTACAGTTCTTCCAATACATCCAGCACTACAGCCACTGATGTAAGTATCTGCATTTCATGGCGCTTCTATTTGAGGTGTTGCAGATTGCTGCCACAATTTCCAATGTCTTTTTAGTGCTCGCGCCCTAAGTCGATAAGACGAAAACATCACCTCTCACCTCCCTTTCTCGCCGCCACAGGGATAAATTTAACTCATGATAAGTCCTTTTCTTTATCAGAGTGGGGGCCAGTGGGTCAGGCTCACATGGCTGCTCATGCAGTAATCAATCCATTTCTCTGACTTCGGTGAGCCCCAGACCCTGCAGGGTGGTTTCAGCTACACAGGCACGGAGAGTCCTGTCATTTATGTCCGAAAGCAGGTAGGATATATTCACTAGAAAAACAAAGGTTACAGGGATGCTATAGTTAGGGTCAGATTTTACTCATGCAAAACCAGAGAACTTCAGCCGTTATAGTTAGCTGAGTAAACTCTAACTCGCGCCCCCACAATGCACTGCTTATGACCTCACATAATACATCACTCATGACATGGTCAGTGACATCAGTGATGACATTACTGATGACATCTCAAATGACATCACTCATGACATCAATGATGACATCATCCAGTGACTGTGAGTGTTTTTAAAACGTCTATGAGTGTTAAATATATATACCAATGATGCATTGGTGAATCAGTGGGTGTATGAGTGACTGTATGGATGACTCAGTGGGTGTATGACTGACTGTATAAGTGAGTGATTAGGTGTCTCAGTGAATGCATGGATGAGTGACTGGTTTTGTGAATGTGTGTATCTGTCTGTCAGTTGATGTCTAAGTGGGTGTATGAGTGTTTTAGTGGGCACATGAATGGCTATATGGGTGATTGATTGGTTGTCTGACAACCTCTATGGTTGTCTGGGTATCTGTGTGTGCGGGTGAGGAGGTGTGTGACTGCCTGTATGGATGAGTGAGTGGGTGAGTCAGTGGCTGTATGGGGTACTAGGTGCATGTGTGAGAAGTTGTATGGGTTAATGGGTGTCTGTATGGCTGTGTTGGTGATTGATTGCATGTGTCAGTATGGGTGAGTAACTGGGAATGTGAAAGGCAGTATAGGTGAGTGATGGGGTATATGAGTGACTGTATGCATGATTTAGTGAATTATGAGAGAGGCTATATGGATGCAGTGCATGCTTCTGTCAGTGACTGTATAGGTGAGTGAGTATGTGTTACTATTTGTATGAGTAAGTAAGTGGGTGTGTATGTAACTGTTTGGATGAGTACATACCTGTGTGATTGACTGTATGGGGATGTGTAGGTGTGTGAGTATCTATGGGCGACTCACTCAATGTGTGAATCCCTGTATGGGTGTATGAGTGGATATGTCAATGGCTGTATTAGTGAGTGAGCGGTTGTATGAGTGGCAGTATGGGTGAGCTAGTGGATGTGTGTGTAGATCTATGAATCAGACAGTGAGTGTGTTAGTACTTGTATGGGTCTGTGAATGGGTTTGTAAATGGTTGTGTGGGAGCGGCAGTCGGTGTATAAAAGCTTCTACAGTGGTGTGAGTGGATGCATCAGAGATGATGCAGCAGCTGACATCACTGATGTCATGAGTGATGTCATTTGAGATGTCATCAGTGATGTCACTGACCATGTCATGAATGATGTAATATGTGAGGTCATAAGCAGTGCATTGCTGGGGCACGAGTTATAGTTAACCAGCTAACTATAACGGCTGAATTTCTCTGGTTTTGTGTCAGTAAAATCTGACCCTAACTATAATGCCCCTGTAACCTTTGGTTTTGTTTTTATTATGAATTTCTAAGGTTTTTTATAATTCTATTTGCTAACTATAATGTCCCTGTAACCTTTGGTTTTTTCAGTGAATTTCTAAGGTTTTTTTAAAATGCTAATTCCTAACTATAAGATCCTTGTAACCTTTGTTTTTTTTGTGAATTTCTAAGGTTTTTTAACTAGCAGTCACGTTTGCAGAGTGGTGGAGAAAGGGGGCTGAGCCTCCAACCAGCTCTCAGAAATTCCGCTGCGTAGGACTTACAGGAGGTACCAGGAGGGCTTCTTGGCCCCCAAGGTCCCTCAAGAGTAAAGTGAACTTCATCCCTCAACCAGTAGTGCACCAGGAGGCGCGTTTGCAGAGTGGTGGAGAAAGGGGAGCGTGACCTCCGAAGACCTCTTAGCAATCCCACTGTGTGGGACTTACTGGAGGTAACAGGAGGGGTAGTTGACCCCAAAGAATGTCCTTGGGGGCCAACTACCCCTCCTATTACCTCCAGTTAGTCCCACACAGCAGGATTGCTTAGTTCTGATAGCAGGCCATGCCCCCTTTCTCCACCACTCTGCAAACGTGCCTCCTGGCGCGCTCTTGGTTGGGGGATGAAGTCCCCTTTGCTGCTGGGGGTCCTTAGGGGCCAACAAGCCTACCTGTTACATCCAGTAAGCCCCACACAGTGGGATCGCTGAGAGGTGGTCAGAGGCCAAGCCCCCTTTCTCCACCACACTGCAAACGCGACTCCTGGCGCACTGCTGCTGACATGCAGCTCCCTGGGGGTAAAAAGCAAAGTGTGCTCGCTTTGACCAAGCGAGAGCAAAGTGCTCTCGCTTGGTCAAAGCAAGCACACTCCCCCATCCCATGTCCCAGGGTGGGCACCCCAGGACATTGCTGGAGCCGGTCCTGGGGGTGGTGGTCCCCAGGGCCACTTACGGCTCCAGGAGGGGGGCTGTGCGGCCTCCCTCCCATTTGGAAACTAGTCCTGGGTAGATGGTGGTCCCCGGGCTGTGTGGGGGGGCTGGAGACGCATGTGGCCCCCCGCATTTCACATACTTAGCCCCGGGAAGGTGGTGGTCCCCAGAGCTGCGTGGGGGGGCTGGAGTCCTGCTCTCTTTTTGCTCTCGTTTTGCAACAGTGTTGCAATCTCAGCCCCCAGTAACAAGAGCAGCAGTGCTTCCCACTTGCATGCCCCCCCCCCGGCCACCTCCCAGGGGCTGGTCCAAGAAAATTGCCAGGGCTGCTTAGGGTTCCTAGTCCGGCACTGTATGCTATAGTCCTTCCAGAGGAGAGTTGAGTGCTGCTCAAGTTCTACTGGAAGCTGCTGGTGCTATCGAGGTGCTGCTCAATTGCAGCAGGGGTGCTCAGTTTTGCCAATCTGCTTCCTAAATATGTTTGTTGTGCTTCAGTTCTTAGTTGTGATTAGTCCTGAAACTTAATTATGAAATTGATGATAGCTAAATGCATACGAGTGAGCTCCATTGTGCTTGTGCAACTCAACCCCATGAACACAACAAAAGTTCACCACATCTGCATGGATTGCTTTCCAAGTAAATGTAAATTTCAAATGTAGCCAATATATGAACATGCGCTCCCTCACAACTGCACACATAAACATAATAAGTTGCCTTACCCTTAAAATAGTCTCTAACTCCAATGGTATGCCCCTAAAACACATACTGCAAGTATTGACTAACATAATTGATTTGAACACACAGTAGGGGCACGAAATAGTTAATGCATGGATCCATAAGATCTCAAAATATTAGCCTGAAATACCTGAAAGGAGAGTCGGTTCAGCCTAAAATCTTAGGACCTCATTTATGGCACTTTGGCGTAGGGCAGCACAGCAAGGCACTTTGCTGTGCTGCCCTACGCCAAAGAGAAAGCACAGGAATGCACAGTTTTTAAGCAATATGGTGCATTCCTGTCCTTTCTGCCTGCACTGGCGCCATTTTGGCAGCCTAGCGCCAACATAGATACCTTTGCACCATGGTGCAAGGGTGCCTCCGTTGCAGGCAGAATTGTTTTTGTGCAGGAAGGATACCCTTTGTTGACCTAATTAAAAACTGCCTGCTGTACTTAAAGATCTCTGCCAGCAGGTAGAGATCTTTGTGCCTTCACCAGAGCCACCACATTGGCGGCTCTGCTGAAGACACTAAAACACTCATGAGTGTGCACCATGTTTCCAAAACGGTTTTTATGGAAAAATTAAAAAATAAATGTCCCTGGCATTGTGTGGATAATTTCTTTGGTTTCTTGTTCTGAAACACCAGTATTTCCCTCGCAGTCCTTGTGATTTGTCTTGGATAGTATTCACGGCACCATATCCAGCTTATCTAGGATGGCTGGTAGGATATATCTGAGAACAGCCATAACTTGATTGGTGCCATATGTCTGAGCATAATAGTATCCTGTTAGGAGTTCATATTCTTAACAATGAAAAACTTGGAAATAAACAGGAGAAGCAGAAAGTGTGGTATCACCACCATGCCACATAATCTCTTATGCTGCTCATTCCAACATTACTGGACAAGATGCACGCTTCATGAACTGGACCCCAAAGGTGGCACGTGAAGACAAACCAGCTAAGATAATTTCAACCTTATAAAGCTAGGCTGCAGTCTTTCTGAGCAGGTCATGGTTGTCCACAGCCTAGAAGAACATGAGGAGGGAGACCAGGTCCCTGACCTCTGATTTATCAATGGACAGACCTAGGAGTTGCAGCACTTGCTTTACTAATCTATGGACACCTTGCTCTAAGTAGTCTAGCATAGTGAATGATGTCATGGCAGACCTGAGTTATGAAGATTGTCTGTACTTTTTCTACTCCTACAGCCAGAGAGGTACTCCACTCTATGCGCTGCCCACCATGTAATTCACAGAGCTGTCTGGAGTGTCTATGAAATGACTGACTGACTGTGAGAGAAGAGCCGACTGGACATGGAGGTCCACATAGCACAATGTTAGAGGGGATGAGAATTAGAGTATTCGACTTTTGTGTTTTTGTTAATTAAATATGGTTAGTATCTAAGTGGTGTAGCTCTTGTAGAGAGGGATAGTGAATACATGTAAATGGTACACGCTTACTGCTTGCCCTGTGGTTCTCTATTAAGAGTTCTGGGCCTGGTAAGTCGAGGTTCAGCTGTGCTAAACTCATGCATAAAAGTCATTGTGGTTGTGCACAGGCATGCAGCCCGCTTTTCAGTGTATGCATCTCTGGCACTGTGAGCTTTTTCAATCAACTTCTCACATTTATAGTAACTAACCTCTATAATGTTTGACTTCTCATCTGTCCTTGATAGTGGCCATTATTTGGGGCCTATGTTTGCTTCACTGACTGAACAAAATGGAAATGAACAGACGTGTTGTGTGTTGTACAGAAGAAGTAGGTGTCCATCACCTAAACTGCCCATCCTATTGTTGGGCATGCCCAGTGGTATTCTGCATAGGTCAGTGTCACCTTCCTGACCCCCCAATACAAAGCCATGTCTCATGGAGTTTCCGGTATATCTTACCTCTAACACCGTTCATTTTGAAGGTTCTATGACATTAGCAACCGTTTGTTCAACATTATACCAACAGCCTGCACTAGCCAGGATCTGTTATGGGAGCGTATGCACTCCTTTAGTATTCAAATTATTTAATTATATTAGTGGCAGCCAATTTTCAGGTAATGGAGTGGGGCCTTCTGATACACAGCCTCAGGAAAACAGTTGTGGTACACCACTAGAGAGCCTTTCTTATAGCACTTCACAGAGGTTTTTCTGTTGTTACTTTTCCTAGCTTACTTCAGCAACATAGGACTCTTGCTAAGGACTTTTCCCTACTGCAAGGTACTGATGGGGTGTGGTTATGTCTGTGGTGACACTAGTACTGCTGGTTCAAGGCTCTTTTGTTACCAATGAATGAGTATCCTGACATGAATTGGTGAGGCTGAAGGAGCTGGGTTTCACGTTCTAGATCTGCTCTGGAACCCTAGGTCGATGGCTCTTTTTATCAGCATGAAAGCGTGGAGGGGAGAGAAATCATTAGCAAATTAATCATTGCAGTTCCAATGTACTATGACTTAGAAGAATCACAGACTCCCAATCAAGTTTAGTTCATTTATTACAAAGCTAAGTACAGTTCGACATACAAGCACCTCAAGGTGAGGGTGTAGAAATAAATCGGAACTAATGCAAAGCCAAATCTACGGATGAAGTTAAGGCCGTGCAATATGCACAGGATTATCAGTTCGAGGACCAGGATGCACAGAATATCAAGATTCCCCTTCATTGGCAGTTAGTCGGTATAAAGTATTAATCTGTCCTTACAATATCACTAGCATGACATCCCTACATAGCATTCCCCAAGGCAAGATCCATTAAGGTGTCAGCGTGTGAAGTCTTCCTAAGAAGTCTCTTCACATCAGATGGGTCAAGTAGCATAAAGCTACAGAGCTCGTTCTAAGATGCTTTCTCTCTCATGGCAAGGCAGAAGTCTCTCGGACACTTTCCCTTACTTTCGATACATCAATACCACAGGTAGTATCCCAAGATGCATTGCAGCATCACACCATCCAGTTATGCCATCTCCTTGTAGGTGATTTTCCATTAGGTAGCGATGCTCCCAGGCCTTGGAGAGATGACCTTGATTCCCAGGCTTACTCCGATGAGAAAGTACAACAGTTCTCCATTATCAGT
The DNA here is from genome assembly GCA_963921515.1 of Calotriton arnoldi. Lineage (NCBI taxonomy): Eukaryota > Metazoa > Chordata > Amphibia > Caudata > Salamandridae > Calotriton > Calotriton arnoldi. The sequence continues at coordinate 314,951 of CAWUFW010004604.1, read as the reverse complement.
ATCAACGCTCAATGTATCCTCTTCTCCCTAAGCCTAACTCCTAAAACAAAGACATTATTCTAGCTAACAAAGATGAATTTTCCACCTTCAACAGAAACATGAGAAAGAACAAATCCAACATGCACATGAAATTCAACTATTAAATCTAATGCGAGAGCTTCCAGGGGCAAAAATACAATTCAGGCCTACAGAGATCGGCCAACATAAGAAATGGCACAAATGCCTCATGAAATTACATATAAAATGAACACTATTTACTGAGTCCTTCTAGATTAACACGTCACATAAGCACATCAAATACGTGAATACTTGTCAGTGGCATGTACGAATTCTGCACATTAATGTTTTCAGCTAAACACATGTAGTTGCAACGTTAATTTCTTTACGTTTACATTGAAAATATCCCTAACACATCACCTTTCACGTTATTACAGTTCACATTCTAATGTCCCAGGGCAATATGACAAAGGAATATGTATGGGTGAAGATTATTTGTGATTATGATACACCCCTACAAATAAAAGAGCAAAAATTGTGCTACATCAAGGGTGTAGAATGCTTGCAGTTTTTCTTCTAAACCATGTGTGTCCTGTCATTACACAGATGTTCATGCAGAACGTAGTAACACCTACTTCCACTTCAGGGTTGTGCACCCCCACCTTCTCACTATAAGGAAGTCAAACAATGAGATTTGTATCCCAACAACCAAAGATTTGGTGCAAGGATGTTGGCAGTAGTGTTCAGTCTTTGAGTATGAGTAACAGAATCACCATAAAGGTAGCTTTATTCAACTCTTACATCCTTTCGTGTTCCAACTAATGAGTATAGTCCACAGGTAGTGGGAATTATTAGAAAGAGGAGAGTAAAGCTTATGACAAGAAGAAAACTTGGGTAGCCACTGACCTTCCAAAGCAACGATAAACGAGGTACAAGTAGCAAAATATCTCTTTCTTTTCAGGGAATCTCACTAGTCCCCAAAGAAGCAGAAGCTTTTGAAGTAGGACTGATGGAACATTTTACATTGAGAGGGAGCGGATGTGCCTTACTAAAAAGTTGCAAGTATGTCCCACCTAGGCCCTGATGGAGCCACCCCCAACATGCAGTCCTTGTGAACAACATAGCAAGGCAGCATGGCTGGAGTGTAACTCGTCAAACTAAAAAGCCTTTTTCAAAGCAGAAAGCATTTGAATGAGGTCTTCATGAGATGCATGAATAGCCAAAAAGTAACAGGTTAGAAGTTCCCGCACGAGACCCAAGCAAAAGCAATATTGCCACCAACCCACATCCAGTGGTACTCTGCATCAGTGGCGGATGGTGACATTTGAAAGTGGTGGGGCGTAAAATGCTGATCATACTGCACCCTAGCGAGCGAGCGTAGCGAGCGAGCCTGAACAACCTAAGGGGGGTTTGGGGGTTTTTTCCCCCCGAGAAATTTTTGAAAAAAGAGTGGAAAAATGGTGCATTTTCAAGCAAATTTGAGAAAGCAGGAAGGTTAATAAAGCAATTGTGAAAGTGCAGTTATTACATTAATGCAGTTTGCATGCAGCTCTTAGATGACAGTTAATAGCTCACTGTTGTATGTTAGGATTTTAACTTACAAACTGCAAGTAACAAAACAGGTTAATGTGCCTGCTGCAAAGAACATGTACCTGATGAATGATGATCACAAAATGCACATGATCTAAATAGGTCAGTGAGTCACTGCTTTTGTCAGAGAGATCCTTTTGTTCTTTGCAGCAGGCACATTAACCTTCTGCGCTACCTTTCCATGAGTCAACAGTTCCACTAGACAAAACTCCTTCCACATGTAACATGAAGGAAGTATGAGTTCTATCCAGCCAGGACAGAGGAAACATGCATGGACAAAAGGAATGGGCAGGAAGACAGGGTTCACAGAGGGAGACAGGAAGGGTCGATCTAGATGGAGACTGGGAAGTGTAAAATGGATATCAGCAGCTTGGCCTCCATCTTGTACACAGCACACACACGGTCTAAAAATAATGCACGTTCCCTGCCCTGGGAGTGTGTAAAGGCAAGTCCAATCGGGACGTGACTCACACAACAAATAAGCTTTTGTGAGTAAAATGTGAGCAAGCAAACAGGCTATAAGAATAAGTCTTATAAATAGAGCGTGCAGCTTTACACTCATTAATAACGCTATCCAAACATACTTGCGTTGGAAAGATCTTAGTAAACAAGCAGACAGCTGATAAAGAACATCTTGTTTCGGGTGACAGAACAAGAAAGTAGGCATAGGAACAGCGTGTTATTCTTAAACGACATGACTAATTGCATGGAAAGATTTTATTCCACTATTCCTTATTTGGCAATTTGTAAGGGGTTTGCACTTTCACCACAACCTCCATGGTTGTTTTGTTGGTTGACATCTTTACTTTTTGTTATATTTGTTTACAAAAGCTGTTAACTTGAATTTTTGAAGATGATAACACTGGATGCTTGTTATTTTGCCTTGGCTTCATATGTATACTTTGTAGATTGTCGGCCAATTATTTGTATTACACTGGAATGGTCATTAGCGTTAAGTTGCGGTGGGCTGGCAATATACCATCAGTGTCATGATTATGTATGTACCTTATAAAATCAATTAAGACAGTTTGAAAATAAACTATTTTGTCAGCCGTTTTAAAATACTGTAGGTAGGCCACAATAGACCACAAGATACAAAGCAGTCAACAGACGACAAAACAGGTTACAGTTAACACCACACTGCATAGAACGCGTCATGGAAGAGCCCAACTAGTCATGCCAAGTGACGCACTTCAGCTTTACCGCCTCCGGGCAGCACCTTTATCAACAGCGCTATAACAGGAGACACACTAGTTGTGAATATTACAGCAACGGGTGTATATGCACCGAGAAACGCTCACTGGCAATGTTACTTTAGCTATATTAAGTCCCCACCCTGTGATGCTCAACAGCAAAAATGTGGAATATCTCAGGTATAATAAAAAGATAAAAGCCATTCCAGGCCCCAGTCCTGATCAAAGTTCTTCGGGGCTTTACTCCTTTGCGTAAACAACATGGTCATTACAGTGTAAGGTGCACGGCGAAAAAGCTTACTTAGCAATGCTTCTTACAGCCCACTGAATCGCAAACAATACGCCTTGCAGCACAGCATGAGACTTCAAACTATTGCTGACCTTTGCAAATAAAAATTCAGGCATGCACTATGATTCGAAAAGTTGTGATCTTTGAAATTGCTTGGCAAACAAGCGTCTTTGACTAAAAGGTATTAAAACAGATCAAAGAGCTGGATTACAATAGAGATAGGAACCACAAGTTCACTTGCGTGCTGACATTTCATGTTCATTTCATACCACATTCGCTACCTGTGGGTTTGACACAGGAACAAGTCAGTAATAAATCAATGCTCCATGTTAATATTCTGAGGCTTTTCAAACTCACATATTTAAATGTACTACCATGATACGCATACCATATGCAAGATGTAGTTCCATAACTAGTCAGAATAGGTGAAAGACAATAGCATTGCATTCTCATGGTTTCGTGGGACAACAAAAAAAATGTTTTTCAAAATATATAAAAGAAGAAGAATGAAGTTACTCCTCTTCTTTGACTGTATGTCTAGTTGTACAGTCCATTTGCTCTGTAATGCCTGAAGGGGGATTTGATCACGCTTCCTGAACACAAAAAAAAAAGATCTTTGAAAGTCCAGGAACAAGCACAGTGCCTGTGGCCTTCAGGCCACATACCCACCAGTTTCTCTTTGTGTAGGTTACTTTTCTCTATAGGCATAGAGGATAAAGGTTGATTAGATGAAGGGAGGATGAGGGCTATAGAAAAAGGAGTGCAGATGTGTGCTGAGATATTCCAGTCTCACTTTTGGCAAAAATAAAGGAAAAACGTTCAAACGTTTAGAAACGCCCACTGCAAAGCAGTGATCTATGACACTCCATTGAGCGTGCTAAAGATAATTGTCAACATGGCTCAACATCTTAAGAAGCAGATATTTGATGCAGAATGTGCACAAAAACCCTGTGCTGGCACTTACGTGGCTGGTTTGTCGATTATACCTAGAGGAATGAATGTGGTGTGAAAAGGCACGCACTCTTGGCGAGCACTGTTTCAGTATGACCAGAGTTAATTAGGATTCACCCTGTTACCTAAAGAAGAACAAAGACGGCCTAACAAAAAAATAAACACGGAGGCCCAACAGTCACATTTAGGGCAGCCACAAGTAAACTGTCTGGGTAAACTAGAACATTTTCATATTCTCAGAGCCATTGTACAATTGCAGTGCGTTATATCAAAATAAAACTGGGCTGTGACTGAGTTCTGCAGGGTGACGTGTCAGTATTCCGTGACAGCCACCCTTACTTGTATTTATTTTATTTATAATGCACAAAAGTGACGTAACATGTCTATCTCTTACATGCTCATAAATAACACAATACTACATACATATAATTATGCCCACACAAAAAAGACAGAAAATTAAAACAAATATACCCACATCAATATTACAATGTCCGTCAGCAGACAGTCGAGGCTCACAATACTCGCGGGGGGTCTCGGGGGGGCGCGGGGTTTGAAAATAAAGTAAACTTACCTGACCGGGTCCGCCGCCTCTGCTGTCTGCTTCTGGGCCGGGGTCCAGGTTTGGCGCCTTCACCGTCGTAGTCTTCTGCGTGCTACTGGCTGGCAAGCCCTCTCAGGCTCTCAGCCAATCCAGACGCTGCTCCAGAGTCCAGCAGCACCAGGATTGGCCTGGAGCAGGGTCACTCCCTGCCCATTAGGAGACCGGGGGCTGCGAATGAAGCAACCCTCGCTCTCCTAAGGGGAAGGCTTAGTGCGCATGTTCGGGCTGGTCTTAAAAATGACCAGCCCAAAAACGAGCATGCGCACTATTGCGCTGTCACTCACCCTGAGTGCTGCCGCAGCCCCGCCCCCACCCCCTTCAGCGTCCCTCCTCGTTCTAATTCTGAGCTAATTCCATTCCAATCAGGAGTCCTGATTGCTGGGATTAGCGTCAGAAGTAGAACGATTTCTCATTGGTGGGGCAACGCCCGAACGCCCCCAATGGACGCACCGCCACTGCTCTGCATTGAACTAACTGAAGGGAAATCAAATAATATTTTTTCAAACATGGATGTAGAAGGGTAAAGGCAATTGACAGTTAAGGAGCTCCAAAAAAAGGAGCGTCCTCATTAGGTTTGCAGTCCCCGACAAATGATGCTAGCTGGAACACAGGCATGGGTATTGCAGCACCTGACTGTGAAAAAGATGCAGTGTTGGAACACTTGATGCGGAAAATAGATGCTCTCATGTTAAGTGCTCGATGGCGTAAGCCTTCCAAAATTCAAAAAATGCACTGAGAGAGTGGAACCTCTGCTAGGCGCTACAATCCCTTCCAAGTAGGTTTAAGTCTGGAAATAATACTACGAGAACCCTTGCTGTCATGCCCTATGGGGAGATAGAGGTATTATCTGTTCCGACAAGGAATTGATGAGAGCCTTCCAGAAGCAGCCAATATGATCACAGGAACATCTTGCAACACACAGCTGCCTGAAGAATCTGTGGTAGGACATCTCAGTAGACCTGTATCGCACAGGCACCATGAGATTGTTACAGCCAAGCTGGCCACACGAAGAATGTTCTAGAAACCTTATCATATTGTCTGCGGAGCTGCAAAATCATGTCTTTGACAATATGATGAGCTTTGTTGTTGACTACCTGATCAGTATATTTAGGATATTGTATTGCGATCTACCCATACCCAGAACAATCAGAACTGAGTCCACCTCCACAGTCCTCAGTGGGTTCTGACTCTGATGGCTAGAGGAAGCTGACCTGATCCAGGAACTGTTTGAACCATCGTTATAGATGGTATGGTTCTAGAGATATTGTACAAAGTGTGCTTGAGACCCCTGCCCTTGGTTCAGTTCCCAGTAGGAATTGGTGAAGCATTTGATTTTGGTCATTGCCTTATGTCACGTAGGTGCTGCTGCTAAAAATAATTTCAATCCCATCCTGTGGATTTCAAGAAGCATGACCCAGAATTTTAAGGTACCCCCAGGTTTCTGGCCCATTAATACTTCTGCCCCACTGCATAAGATTGAAACCGTTGGCTCCTAGTCTTAACCTAATGCTGTCTTGTGGTCACCTTGCCATGATTATAGATAATTCTGCACCTTATACCTTAAATGGCGAACTTAAGCTATATGCTAGCGAATAGGAGCTACAAAGGTTTTTGAGTTTATAGCATCTTCTAGTTGTTTTGTAGATCCTTATTTTAGTGCTTCTAGTCCCTACCTGTAAGTACAGGTTCTTTAAAGGTGTAGTACTGACTAGAAAATAAAGTGTCTGAGTGTTATTTTCTGTGCACTACAGCATCTGAGCTTGTAACCTCTACCACCTCTAAGAGTAAGGTGTCACTGTTTGCTCTCACTACCTAGAGATAATCAAATACCCAAAGGGAGTAAGTCGGTTAGCCAGTTGTAGTGTACTGAGACATCAGTAGTGTCCACTGTACCCAGGACTTCCTAGGACCCGAAGAAAAGACCCCAAATGCCTCACATTAGAGGAGGATGGATGTTAATCCCATTACTACAGGTGCATGTTGATTTCTGAAGCATGTGATTGTTGAATAGACCATTTTATGCCTGTCTATGAATGTGAGGGCATTGTGTTTTCATTTCTTTGAATTTGAAGAACCTATGCCATCCAGGATAAGTTTAAAAACACTACCTCATAGGTCTGTGCGGTGTACTTGTTTGATGCATCATGTGCCATAGATCCTGTGTTAAAAATTACTTATAATCACAGAGAATGCAGAAAACACGATTCAGTTCCATCATCAATGATAATTTGTATTCATTCTTTTGTCCAGATGCCATGAAAAGATGGAGTTCATGGACGAAGATGTATCTCAGCAAGACACAGATTTGTCTTCTGTTCTACGCACATCATGTCTCTTCAAACCCTTCCATCTGGAGGAGCATGAACACTCCCGGACTAGGACCAAGGACCTGATCCTCCAGAAGACTAAGGAGATCTGTCCATGCAACACAAAAACAATACCCAGGTCTCTCTTTAAACTCTTCCCAATTCTTGAATGGGCACCACGGTACAAGATCAAAGAGGAGCTGCTGGGGGACATTGTATCAGGGCTCATCATTAAAATAATTACCATTCCTCAGACTATTTCTTACTCACTTTTGGCCAACCAGGACCCGATCTATAGGCTCTACACAAACTTCTTCTGCTTTCTCATTTACATTGTCTTCGCCACATCACGCCATAACTGCGCTGGTGCAGATGGCGTGCTTTGCCTGATGATTGGTGAGACGGTTCTCCAGCAGCTGAAGGCTGCCGGCTACAACACTGATGTAGGCACTCCTGCTGGATCATTCATAAACTCATCCTTAGCGGCCAACTCTACCGACGTATGCGATAAAAGCTGTTATGCTATTAAGGTTGCTACATCACTGACCTTTCTTGTTGGGGTTTATCAGGTATTTATTTATCATTGAGTTTTTTGTAGCAATGACATGTTTCCACTGCACAGTGCTAGGTTGTATTACATGGAGACCTAGGTAATGTGATGGTATTTCGTGGGTGTATTAAAGGATAAAAAGCATAATACGTTTCTAATATATGACCAAGACATAGTTCTTAACCAGTGTGCCATCACAGTATTAGTTCAGAGGTTATAGGAAGCGATGTGAAGGAAGAATGATCATTCGTGTGAGGGTAGGGGATGTTGAATGTTGGAGAACATAGACTGCTCCAGGTGTAAGTTAAACAGCATGTCTTGTTTTTTTCAATCACTGTATCCTAAGTTCTTGTTCTGGACCTCAGGGCTTGGCTGCATAAGTGTCAGAGGAGGATAAAATGATGAGCTTCTCTACCACGTGTCTTGTTTACTAAGTTTCCCAGAATTGGATTTTGTGTTATGGACTGTGGAAGGATGGAGTTCGCTTGGGTGAGGTAGGTGCTGTTGACTCACTCATAGAGCCAGGACAAATGTGCTTTTTCAGTGATATTGAGTTACGAAGGAGGTCCTTCAATAAAAAAAGTATGCACTGTGTTCCAAGATGCTCCAAGATGTTCACATTTGGTTGAAAGCTTGCTTCAACATTTCTGTCCTTGGGTGTTTTCTTTGGAGAAGGTGTTTCAGTTCTGGGAGTGCGGTTAGGTAGAGAGCATTACAGAACCTTGGACCTCTGTATTTTGTTTCCTGGACAGTGTTTTGGTGGACAGTAAATGTTTAGGCCAAGCAGAGGTTACTGGTTGTTGTGTATAAACAACCAGTACTCAGCGTAAAAGATAAAGGGCCTCATTTATGAAAAGTGTCGGATCGCTTCGGGAAACAGCGATGCAACAATTTTCAGTGCGCACTCCTTGTGACACCTTGGATGCCCCGTATTTACTGTACGGCACTACATGTCTCAAGGATTTACATATACATCAGTGTTCCTGACGTATCGTAGGTGCAAAATTGGCACATTGCTGGAGTGTGCCTGAAAACAGACGCAACTCCAGCAATGTGTCTTTTCACATGGGGGCAAGGCCCATGTGAAAAGCCCTGCGTAACTCCTTACGCCTGCTTGAGGCGTAAGGATTTGACGTAGTCGCACCCTAGACATAGAGCAGTGAAATGATTTCACTGCGTCACTTCTAAGAGGCTTTCCTGGGTTGGAACGCCCACCCTGCATACATTATACCTGTCGCAGGTATAATGTAGCGCAGGGGTTTACAAAGTGACGCATCTGCCTAGATGCGTCACTTTGTAAATATGGCGCATCTTGGTGCATTTTTTACGCCGCTACGTCATAAAAAGTGACACAACAGTGGCATAAGGGCTTCATAAATAAGGCCCAAAGAGCGCCTAGCACTCGTAGCACTATTTATTAAATTCTGACATTTATCTTTAGGCTTATCATGGCTGAATTGTTTTACACTATTGCGCAGTTTATCAGCAAGTTATAACTTTGGACCTTTGTAAATAGTGTCATATAGCAATAATCTCAGTGTGCCAAGGCCGAGGCTCGCAGTAAATTCTCTTAGGGGCATATTAACAACGGCCAGCGATAATTATCGCTGGCCGTGCTTAGCGATAATTATATTATCGCTGGCTATCTCTGGCATTTATCGCCCTGGTAGCGCGTTATTAACAACACGTTACTCCAGGGCGATAAAAATTCCAGAGATAGCGATGTTATCGCCCTTTTGCAGGGAACATCGCTGGTTTTCCAGCGATGTTCCCTGCAAAAGGGCGATAACCTTGCTGATACGACCCACAGGGTCGTATCAGCAGAATCCACCTCCTATGGCTAACATAGGTAAATCGGGATTATAGCAGACGTTAGATTTTGGCGAAACGGCCGTTTTCGCCAAAATCTAACATCTGCTATAATCCTGTGGGCTGCCTTGTAAATATCGCGATGTGCACATCGGCGATATTTACAACGTAGCCCATCTGGGGTACGCCCAGTAACGCCCACTTTGCATCTCATTAGAGATGCAAGGATGGGCGTTGGGGGAAAGGGCGATAGTGCAGGGATTCACGCGATAGCGTGACCTTGCTGATTAGGCGATAGAATTATCGCCGCTTTCCGTCCGAAAACGGACGCTAAAGCGGCGATAATTGACTATCGCCTCGTTGTTAATATGCCCCTAAGTAAGCAGTTTGTAAATGTAGGTGGATCGCTTGTATAATGGAGATCATGAAGTGAATAGTTTATTGAGGCTAAGATCAGAGTTGAAAATACTCCTCCTTTCAGCGTTGCTGCTGTGTGCCAGGATTAAGAACCAACCAAGCATGATATTTTTGACTTGTGTACTACTTACAACTACGACCAATGTTTTGGCATCATTATGCATCAGAATGTTCTCCTTCATCCAAAAGTATATGCAGTCCGGATACCTATTGATGTTAGATTGGTCCTCTAATTCATGTTCCAGGTGGAAGCAGATCAAGGTGTTATTAGAAACCGAAGATGGAGTTAATCAATTGCTATTGGCTGTCAGTTTTTATTTGTGCATTTTCTTGAACATAATATGTTGCCTTTTGGCCACTTCAGAGTGCTAGTCCGTGTGTTTGGCATTGGAGAGATGGCCCCCCTAGTCTCCATGCATAGAGGTCTAGAGGGCGACATATCAGCTGGTGGTTAAATTGTCCGGGGTCTGGGCAGGCCTGACAATGACACGTTACTCTGTTTGCATAGTCTATCCTCTCGTTAGAGGCGAATCCCGATCAAGGCAGTTAGATAGCAAAGTCTTCCATCTTTAATCATCATCATCCTCATCATAGGTTTATTCGATTTTTGTGACAATAATTTATACAAGTGTACATTAAAATGAGATTACACAAATATCGATACAAAAATATATAAAACCCATTCATGGATAAAAGACTGTGGGGCATATTAGCAAGACCGGCGATAAAATTATCGCCGTTTTAGCGGCAGGAAACTGCCGCTAAAACGGCGATAATGGGCTTGCTAATATGCGTTATAGAATTCCAATAGAAGCCCAGGTTAGATGTGCAGGACATCTAACCTGGGCTTCTATTGGAATTCTATAACGCATATTAGCAAGCCCATTATCGTCGTTTTAGCGGCAGTTTCCTGCCGCTAAAACGGCGATAATTTTATCGCCGGTCTTGCTAATATGCCCCTGAATTATCAGAAAATGTCAATAAAAGTCAGTAGCTCGCAGTCGCACATAAGCAGGAGTAGTATGACAGAGAAGAATATCAGTCAAGATAACCATTAGACTGATATCAGTGCACAAAAAGATTCAAAACACCAGCCAGAAACCATGATTTATAAAAACATAATTGAGATGTGGATAAAAGTTGCAGATATAAACAAGCATTGGCATAGCCAATAGGTCTCGCCTTTGGGACCTTATAAGTGTTTAGCTAGAGATATTGACTTTGCTTATGTTTTTAAGCTGTGCTGTACATTAGTTTGTAGAATGCTGAAAAGTTATAATAAAGAAGTGTTGATAGCACTTTTGTTACCTTATATATGACCAAGAAAGCATTACGTCCAAGTGAAAGACCATTTAAAAAAAGTATTACTTATAAATAATGTTTTCATGTAATTTTGTCCTATAAATGAATTAAATCATCGCTGCTGACATCTGCCCTGACTTGCATGTGGCAAGTTTGAATAACGGAAGGGCTAGCCACCCCCGCTGTGCGACCACACACCCTAGATGGCCCGCAGTGAGACACCCCCGCTGTGCGAGCTCCCACCCCAAATGGCCCGCAGTGAGACACCCACAACGGTGCAGTCATCCACCTGCGACCACCCAAACATCACCAGCCTCAGTGGCCATCCTGCAATGCAGTTCCATCGATAGGTACCCAACAGCGGGGCCACCCAAGCTGAGACTAACCTATGGCACGGACACTGCCCTCCTGTAACCGACCTTCGAAAACAGCAGGGCATTGTGGGATACACAGGACCACCCCGGGTTACACCGGTGGTACACAGGGCGGGGGGGGGGGGGTAATGTTTCTCGGGAAATGAAACCTAAATGGGAGAGAAGAGAGGGCTGCGAGTGAAAGAGGAGAAGGGAGGGGAGGAGAGGGGAAGGGGAAGGGGAAGGAGAGGGAATGGAAGGGGAGAGGAGAGGATAGGAGAGGAGAGGAGAGGAGAAGGGAGGGGGAGGGGAGGAGAGGAGAGGAGAGGAGAGGAGAGGAGAGGGGAAGGGACAGGTGGAGAGCACAGGGAGACAGGAGGGAAAGGAGGCAGGGTTGGGGAGATGGAAAGGGGTGGATAAAGAGCACAGGAGAGGTGGAGAGGGAGAGTAGCATAGAGAGGGAGTGGATGGGGAGTAAATACATTATGACAGGAATAGAAATGGGCACCTGGAAGAGGGGTATGAGAGAAATGCTGGGGAGGGGGAGAGGAGACATGGGAAGCAGGAGAGAAGCTGTGGTGAGAGAGGTAGGATGGTAGCTCGCCATCTAAGCGCAGCATGACTATACTCCCTCCATCAGTGGGTAAGTACATCCGAAGTAACACCTTGAAGCCTACCCGGGCTTCCATCCGCAGTGCTCGGGCACATGGCACGCGGGGCCTCGGCAGTGGCATCCTAGCAGAGGGCACATGGCACGCAGGGCCTCCGCAGTGGCATCCAAGCAGAAAGGCACCGGGCACATGATGGCACTGCGGGGGCCTCAGCAGTGGCATCCTAGAAGGGGGCACCGGGCACATGGCACGCGGGGCCTCGGCAGTGACATCCTAGCAGAGGGCACGGGGCACATGGCACGTGGGGGCCTCGGCAGTGGCATCCTAGCAGAGGGCACCGGGCTCCGGCAGTGGCATCCCAGCAGAGGGCACCGGGCACATGGCAGTGGCATCCTAGCAGAGGGCACCGAGCACATGGCACGTGGGGCCTCGCCAGTGGCATCCTAGCAGAGGGCACCGGGCACATGGCACGCGGGGGCCTCGGCAGTGGCATCGGCAGTGGCATCCTAGCAGAGGGCAAATAGCACGGGGGGAATCTCAGTGGCATCCTAGCAGAGGGCACAAGGCTCCGGCAGTGGCATCCTAGCACAGGGCAGCGGGTGCATGGCAGTGCCATTCTAGCAGAGAGCACCGGGTACATAGCAGGCGGGGCCTCGGCCATGGCATCATAGCAGAGGGCACAGGGCACATGGCAGAGGCATCCTAGCAGAGGGCCCCGGGCACGTGGCAGTGGCATCCTAGCAGAGGGCACTGGGCTCCAAACAAGGAACATCGAGGGGAAGGCGAAAAAGGAGAGGTTAGATAAGGCGTAACGGCCGGAGCTGCCGACTCTAGAACTGAGGTATCGAATCTTAGCGTCTGGTCAACATCCTGTGATTCTGGGAAAATCACTTAACTTCCCCGTGCCTACCGAATAAGAATGAGTCCTTGTGTAATGTAACTGGTGCTCGTGTAAAGCGCTCCAATGCCTCCTGGTCGAGTTTGTGCTACATAAAACTGCAAGAAAAGACGGAGCGGGGTAGGAGTGATGGTGGGAGATCGGGGAAGAGGGGTTGGAATGGTATTGGGTGGAGAGAAGATGAGAAAGGGCGAGAAGAGTGACAGGAACACAGGTGGGGGAGAAAAGAAAGAAAGGGAAGATATGAAAGAAGGCGATGGAGAGAGCAACGTGGCTACCACCGAGATGGAAAAGAGGGAAAAGAGTGAGGGTGGTGAGGCTGAGGGAGAAGAGAGATGGCGTGGAGAGGCCACAAAGAGGAGGTTATGGAGGAGACGGAGAGAAGAAGAGAGGTAGGTGGTGCGGAGAGGCCACAGAGAGGAAAGGGAGAGAAGAAGAGAAGTGGTACAGAGAGGCTGCAGGTGGTCGATATGAGCACAAGTTAATTGAAACACTCTTTATTTAAATTAACTAAAAGTGGCAAAATGCTGTATGAAATAAAAATTATGTTAGAGCTACCGTGGCAGAAGGGAATATTTCAAAGAGGCGTGTTTCAGGAAAATGCACATGTAATACCATCCTGTTTCCTAGTGTCTCTGGCAAGGGCTGCATAGTGATGTAAATTGTGCTTTTTGGAAACAATCTATCTTCTAAATAACAACGGTAAACTCCCTTGCCTCGGTGTGTTATGCCGTGACTCACAGAGGCGGTCAGAGAAAGTGACCCCCTGAGCGGACAGAGCTGCGGGCTGAAGAGACACAGGGGGGTCCATGGACAGCCTTTACCTTGGGGGAGCGAGCAGCGCCAGGCGCGATAATTGCAAACAGATGGCGCCGCTGCTCGCTCCTGCAAGGTAAGCGCTATACATGCACGAGTACTGATTGGAAACAGTGCAGTACATGCACGAGTTTCCCCAAAAAGTACGGAGTGATTGCAAGAGGTCACTCCAATGCAGCGCTTGCGCGCTGCGTAGGCGAGACCTAAAAAGTAGGTCTAATCTGGCTAAAACCCATAGACAGCAAGAGGGGCCTTCTGTATTTATGACGAAGGGTAGTGAATCTGGAACAAATAAGTACTGGGTGCATGGACTCACAGACTGATGCGTTGTCACAAATACAAAGACCAAATTAGACGGTTTATGCCAGACCCCCTTGGGAAACATTAGCTGATGAAATATGCCCAGTCTAATATAGGTTAAAAGACGACAATGGTGGTTGGGCATTTCCAGAAGAGGTATGGCTTAATCCCATTAATTGTTTTAACCATATTGTATTTACACATCGACTGCTTGGACAAAGCAGTGGCATCCCGTTCAGCCGACACCGGAGTGAGAAGACCTGCTTCACCCAGTCAAGATCTTTTTTCATAATACCCTCGGGACCCAGAAATGAACCTGGTCTCCCTAGAACTTTAAGGATGTACTTTATATAATGAAGCCATGGTATCTGAGATACATTAACCAGGGACAAGCAGTCTCTGAGAACTAACCTATTTAAATGTGGCTCCTCCTTGTACCATACCGAGCACCAAACTAAGAGTGGACTAAGACAAATAAAATCTATGATAAAATTCATGCCCAATTCTTCAGGAGTAATTTCAGCTGGGATGTCCTGTCCCAGGCCAAAAGGCCCCTCAGAAACTTGTTTTCCGTCACATGGATCTGCTCGTCAGGTACATATCCCCATATCTCGTACCCAAAGGTTGTCATAGGGATATATTTGGCCTTGTATATATCTGTCAATAATTTTAGAGGCCTGTGCCCAAGGTGAATGGCAAAATCGTTCAGGCCACAAATTGCCCTTTTGAAACTCCCCAAATTTTTCTTAACCAGCAGTTGCCAACTAAGGCCAGAATTGAATAAAAGCCCAAGCGAGGAGAAATTTTCCACCCTATTTAAAATATGACCTCGGGCTGACAAAATAGAAGTTTTTGTGTTCTTAGGGTCAACCACAATGAAATGCAAATTTAAAAAAATTGTAGGTGGGTCTAGACTATCCATAGAAACAATAAATAAGTCTAAAAGACCATGAAGGCTTCTGGACGTGTGCGTAATTAAAACCATATCATAGGCATATAAAAGTGCAGGAATCGCTCTACCACCTACTCTTGGGACATCAAGGCCACAATTGGATAATACCCCCTCCAGACAATTAATATACATGATGAATAAGAATGGCGCAAGGATGCAGCCCTGTCCAGCGCCTCTTTTTATTTTACAGGGCTGGGTACATTTCATGTTGGCACCATATCTAACCACTCCTCTCAAACCGTTATGAAGATCTCTCAGAAGGCCGACGAGAGCCAATTCGACCGCCATGGACCCCAGCTCAGCCCAAAGCTTATCTCTATTAATCTTATCAAAGGCAGAGCTGAGGTCTATAAAGGCCAAATGTACGGCTCCCCTACGGGCCTTGGTGTATTTTGAGATCAGAAGATATAAATTTAGGTTCCACTCTACCGCCCCCCTTCCGGGCCTGAACCCATTTTGTACGTCAGACAGGATGTTGTTCTTGTTAGCTCAGCTAGTCAATCTTTCCAGGATGACTCTCCCTATCATTTTTACTTCTACATCAACTAGAGTTATGGGCCTGTAGCAGGGAGGATCAGCTCTGTCTCCTTTTTTATATACAGGGACTAGTACAGACTGACGCCAGGCATCGGGCAAGGGTCCTCTGATGACAACTGTAGGAGAGTAGGATCTGCCTCTTATGGTTACCCCCACTTTTTGCTGATGCTTCACTGTTTTTCGACTTTAGTCTGGCTGGGGCCCTGCTATCCAGGACCCCAGCCTAGCTGCTTCCTCTCTAAATGGATTCCTAGTACCTTAGGTACACTTCAGATTGGATTCTGGGGTGCCCTTATAAGTCCCTAGTATATGGTATACTATGTACCCAGGGCATAGGTACCCCAGAGGCCTACCAGGGGCTGCAGCATGTATTATGCCACCCCTGGAAGGTCCTCCAAAATGACACCACAGGACTGCTACAGCAGCCTGAGTGAGGTGGTGCATGCACCCCTTACAGAGATATAGGTTCACTATATCTCACCCTATCACCACACATATAAACCTATCAGTCACCCCTATGGCAGGCCTTATCAATCCTGAAGGCAGGGTGCTTGGTTTTATGTGAGAGGGTGCCCCTGCATGAGCAGAGCCCCTCTGCAGCCTTCGGAATCTCCTCTCCGGGGTTGTCTGTGGTGCAGCCTGACCATATACTCTTAAGTGCATTATATCTTAAACAGTAAATGCTAACTTTGGGATGGCTGCACGGAAACATGTCGTGTTTGGTGTCAAACACCTTGGAATCATACCCCCACACCAGTTACTGGTGTGGGAGTATGATCCCACCCTTCTAGAGGGAGAGACATGACAGCACCGGTATACCCGGTACCAACTAAACAGAGCCCTGGCATCACAAAATGGATGCTGCAGCCACAGACACGAGTCTGACCTCCCACTGCTGACCGAAACTCCGGCAGGGGAGGCCTGGACAATAGGTTTCCTGTCGCAGGGAGGTGTTACCACCTCCCAGACAGGCTTTAGTGTATTGGGGCTGGGTGGGTGCATTCTCTGAGTGCTTTGAAGTCCTGCACTGGGGGCACATTTGGTGTCCTCGTACATACCCCAGTTCAAACCGGTTGCAGGGGCTGCCAGCCCCTGCTCTGGCGCGAAACTGGACAAAGGAAATGGGTGTAGCCACCCCTCTTTCCAAACCCTCCCATAGGTGGGTCCCCAGAGTTAGTCCAACCCCTTCCTTGGGTATAAGTAAGGAACCCCTGGCAACAGGACTTTAGATATACCTGGACGAAACTCTGCAACTGAATCCTGGAACTTCGACGCTCTACTAAAGACTAGAGGACTGAAGAAATCTCCCTTGGGGTCAAGGAGTGACTCCCCTGCTTGGCAGGCACCAACAAAGCATTTGCCGGCCTGCAACTCCAAAGCTCCCGCCTGACTCCGAAGTACCTGCAGCCCAGGAAGAAAATTTTCAGACTTCTCAGAGGCCGACCCGAGTCCCCAGCAAAGCTGAGATCCGCAGCCCTCACGAGTGACGTGAAACCGGAACTCCTGGACACCGTGCACATTTGCTAGTGCATTAACTTCTCGACATCTCTTGAAGTCCTGCTTTAGATTACTTGTAGCCCAGGCCCCGCGCACCATTTGTACTGAAGATTGTGAGCCTACACTCCACGAGTGTTCCGTGGGCTTGCTTCTTGCATTTCCGCTCAAGGCTCCTTCGCGATCCCTGGTCCATCGACTGGTGGATCCCTGTGAAGGCAACTCTGATTTTATTTGGGTTTTCATGGTTGCTCCAGATGTGCCCTGACTCCCCACCGAGTGGTGAGTCCCTCAGACCTTGCTGGTCTGCACCGAAGCATCTTTCTCTTTCTGCGTGGGTTGCTGTTGCCAAGGCTTGTTGTGTTCAATCCGGACACCAATGCTGCAGCACTCGACATCCTTTGTGGGACAGCTCGAATCCAGCTCCTGGTTGTCGTCGACACCTCCGGGGCCTCGTGGCTGAAGAGTCAAGCTTCACCTTCTTCACCTGAAACACCCGACATCGGTGTGCATCCGCCTATCGTGCCCGTGGTCACTGGGAAGTGACCCAGACTCTGTCCCCTCTGCTTTCAGGTTCTTCTCATCTCCGATCCAGGCTTGGATCTCTTCGGACACTTCGCATCTTCCCGGCAGCAGCACTTCTTTGCAGGCTGCCATTGAAATTGACGACGCAACCCGACACCATTCGACACCTATGCACCCGGCTTCCCTGGGTGAGGTAACTCGAGTACTCCGGTGCTCCCGTGGGTGGTAACCCTAGAACTGTCTAAGTCCAAGAGGGTTTTGTCCTAGTCCATTTCTAAGTGTCCTTAAACTCTAAAACTCTTACAGCGACTTTCCCATAGACTTTAACGGAGCTCGCGGCTGTGTTCACACACTGCACACAACCCCCGTGGGTCCCCTGTGTCACTACCTTGGGTGGTTCCTTGGGGTCCCAGCGATTCTACAGGCTCTAGGCCTTGTGTCGACTTAAGTCGTGGTTCTTATACCACTTTCTTAATATATGGTTTGGTACGCCCCTGGGGCTAATCGTATATTGTGCTAATTTACTGTGCTATTTGACTTGTAACTTGTGTACTTTGACCCCTAGCCTCATAAAGAGACTAGTGGGTAGTGTTTAGTAATAAATACATATATTTTATATATATACCTGGTGTGGTTCTCCTTTCATTTGGTCATTCATGAGATTATAGACTGGTAAAACAACTAGCTTTACACTCCTTCAAGACTTAGCCTGAAGGCTGCTCTCCATAGCTACCACTAGGATAGCTTTCAATAAAGGTTGTCTTTAAACCTATCATCAATAAAGGTCATTTGGACTGGTGCAAGGTGCCCACTAGAACTATTGTTTTACCAGATAATCTCAAGTGTATGACTAACTGAAAACCACTAAAGGTACCAGAGGTACATATAAATTCAAGCTTAGAAATACAGTAAGTTCTACTGAACTTAGAGTTGTGTGTCAAGGGCTTAGCACACCCTTTCTACAACTCAAGAGAGTTTAGTAGTCCACACTAGAGTAGGTAGTGCATACACCACACCTCACTAGTGATGTCTTCAAAGCCAGGAACCACTGAGTCCCTGCCAGAAGCCACTGGGCTTCTCCCATCCCAGTATGACAATATCCAATTCTTGGAATTGAGAGCATTGTGCAATGCTAGGAAGATGAAGCCAGGAAAGACTGCAAACAACCAACGCCTCATAGAGATGCTAGTGTTGGATGATCTCAGGCAGGCCTCAGGGTCTGAAGAGGTAGGCAGAGTGGGTGGAACAGCACCAGAGGAAGGGCCCGGGGTGATGAAACCCAGGACCTGACCTCTGAAGCTGGCCAGGAAGATGACAATGATCTTACCCTGGAAAAACCAGCTCCTCCTGCAGATGAGGAGGAGGATCAGAATGACCTCCCCTTTGTCCCACCAGGAAGAGTTGTGAGGGTGCCTAGAAGGGCAAGATCTCCTTCAGAGGAGTCTAACCATTCTGACACCTAAATAGGGACCTCTGTTTCCTCTCATAGGAGGGAATCCTCTCATGAAAGGAAAGAGAGACTGCTCAAGTATGAGGAAGCTCAGCTTAGAATCAGAAGAGAGCAGTTGGCTATAGACAGGGAGTCCCTAGAGCTTCATAGAGAAAGAAAAAAGTTGGGACAAGAGTCACATGGTGGCAGCAACTTCCCTAGGGATAGGGAAAGGTCTTATGACCATAGAAACCTGAGCAAGATTGTCCCTTCCTACCAGAGTGGGGATGACATCCACAAATGGATAACTGCACTGGAAAGGGCCTGTAAAGTTCAGAGGGTCCCCCAGGAGCAGTGGGCAGCAATCTTGTGGCTCTCCTTTGCAGACAAAGGTAGAGACAAGCTCCTCACTGTAAGAGAAGAGGATGCTGATGATTACCATGTCCTGAAGAGTGCACTGATAGATGGGTTTGGCCTAACCACTGAGCAATACAGGTTAAAGTTCAGAGATACCCAAAAGGCACAGACACAGGACTGGGTGGACTTTGTAGATTGTGCTACTAAGGCTCTGGAAGGTTGGTTACTGGGCAGTAAGGTGTGTGACTTCAAAGGATTGTATAATTTAATCATGAGGGAGCAGATTCTTAATAACTGTCAAAATCATCTGTTGCATCAGCACCTGGTGGACTCTGATCTGACCTCTCCCCAAGAATTGGGAAAGAAGGCAGACAAATGGGTCAGAACCAGGGTGAAGCAGAAGGTACAGAACCAAGGTGGTGACCAGAAGAAGCAAGATTCCAAAAACTCTGACAAGGGTGGGGAGAAGGGTAAAGACCAGAAGTCTTCTCAAGGTCCCCACAAATCTGCATCTGGTGGGGAATCCCAATCTACTAAAGGAAAAGGCCAAAAGAAACCTTGGTGCAAAATCTGGAAGCAGAAAACTCACTGGACCAGTGACTGCACCAAGGCCAAAGACTCTAATCCAGCCACCATTGCCCCTAAGGCAACTGTTCCCCCTAGTCCAGCTACAAGTGGTGGTGGAAGTTCTCAGAATAAGGGTGTAGTAGGGTTGACCCTGGGTACTGAGATGGACTCTGGCCTAGTCAGAGTGCCAACTCAGGCTGTCCTAGTCTGTGATGGGGGCATGGATATGTCCCCCTTTGTGAGTTCCAATAATTTGGGCAAATACAGGCAACAGCCTTTAATTAATGGAAGAGAGGCTTGGGCATTCAGAGACACAGGAGCAAGTGTCACAATGGTGACAAAAGATCTTGTGGATCCTAGGCAGATTATACTTGGTGAAATGTACCAAGTGACCAATGCTAGCAATGTCAGAACAGACCATTCTCTGGCAGTTGTTAACTTCTCCTGGGGAGGGGTAACTGGCCTTAAGAAGGTTGTGGTGAGTGCAGACCTACCAGTCGAATGCTTGCTTGGCAATGATCTTGAAACCTCAGCTTGGGCAGAGGTGGAGCTCAGGACACATGCAGAAATGCTAGGGATCCCTGCACATGTCTTTGCTGTGACTAGGTCACAGGCAAACATGTCAAAAGCTGAACAGGCCCTGGATTCTGGAATAATGGACCAGGTGCCTCCCAAGAGGAGGAGCAGTAGGGTTAAGGCAGTGCCTTCCCCCTTGGCTCAGGAGGAAGATCAATCTTTTGAGGAAGATGATCTCAGGCCTGAAGAAGGAACTGTCCCAGAGGAGCTTGAACCAGATCAGGTTGAGTTCTTGGGGACAGGGGGCCCTTCCAGGGCAGATCTGAGCCAGGAGCAGCTGAACTGCCCCTCTCTTGAACCCCTCAGACAGCAAGCTGCTGCTGAGGCTGCTGGGAATGCTAGTGGCACCCATAAGATATATTGGGATGATGGACTCCTGTACTCAGAGAGTAGAGACCCCAAGCCTGGAACAGCCGGGAGATTGGTTATACCTCTGAAGTTCAGGGGCTTCCTATTGACACTAGCCCATGAAATTCCTTTAGCAGGTCACCTGGGCCAGAACAAGACTTGGGACAGAATTGTCCCTCACTTTCACTGGCCCCACATGTCTGAAGACACCAAGGAGTTTTGTCGCTCCTGTGTAACCTGTAAAGCCAGTGGATAGGCAGGTGGCACCACAAAGGCCCCCCTGATACCACTACCTGTGGTGGGGGTTCCCTTTGAGAGGGTGGGGATTGACATAGTTGGTCCCATGGATCCCCAAACAGCATCTGGGCACAGATTTATCCTGGTGGTGGTGGACCATGCCACCAGGTACCCAGAAGCCATTCCCCTTAGGACCACTGCAGCTCCTGTGGTGGCCAGGGCCCTCCTGGGAATTTTCTCAAGAGTGGGCTTTCCTAAGGAGGTAGTATCTGACAGAGATGCAAACTTTATGTCCAGCTACTTGACTGCAATGTGGAAGGAGTGTGGAGTGAATTATAAATTCACCACACCCTATCACCCACAATGCAATGGTTTAGTTGAGAGATTCAACAAAACCTTAAAGGGCATGATTAAAGGGCTCCCAGAAAAGCTTAGGCGAAGATGGGACATACTCTTGCCCTGCCTTTTATTTGCATACAGGGAGGTGCCTCAGAAGGGGGTTGGCTACAGCCCTTTTGAACTTCTGTTTGGCCACCCTGTTAGGGGTCCATTGTGTCTGATGAAGGAAGGTTGGGAGTTACCTCTCAAACCCCCTAAACAGGACATAGTGGACTATGTACTTGGTCTCCGCTCCCGGATGACTGAGTATATGAAAAAGGCAACCAAAAACCTTGAGGCTAGCCAGGAATTACAGAAAGCCTGGCATGACCAAAAGGCTGTGCTGACTGTTTACCAGCCAGGGCAGAAGGTGTGGGTGCTGGAGCCAGTGGCCCCAGCAGCCCTCTAAGACAAGTGGAGTGGCCTCCATACCATTGTTGAACAGAAGGGAGAGGTTACCTATTTGGTAGAGCTGGGAACTGCCAGGAGCCCCCATAGGGTGCTCCATGTCAACAGGCTGAAGCCATATGTGGACATGGCTGACATGGGCTTGCTCATGGCAACTGATGAGGGACAGGAGGAAGAGAGTGACCCACTCCCTGACCTGCTCTCACAGAACCCTGGTGATGGGTCAGTAGATGGTGTAGCCTTGGCAGGCAGCCTCACTGCCCAGCAGCAAACTGATTGTAGACAGGTGCTTAATCAGTTCAGGCACATGTTCTCTCTGACTCCAAGTCAGACCACCTGGTGCACTCATGAAGTGGACACTGGGGACAGTCTGCCTGTTAAAAGTAAGATTTACAGGCAACCTGACCAAGTCAGGGACTGTATCAGGACAGAAGTCCAGAAAATGTTGGAACTGGGAGTCATTGAGCCCTCAGATAGCCCTTGGGCTAGCCCAGTAGTCCTGGTGCCTAAACCTCACACCAAAGATGGTAAGAGAGAGATGAGGTTTTGTGTGGACTACAGAGGCCTCAATGCAGTCACTAGGACTGATGCCCATCCAATCCCCAGGGCAGATGAGCTAATAGACACTTTGGGCTCAGCCAAGTATCTAAGCACATTTGACCTGACAGCTGGCTACTGGCAGATCAGACTAGCTGATGATGCAAAGCCAAAAACTGCATTATCTACCCCTAGTGGGCTTTACCAATTTGTGGTGATGCCCTTTGGTTTGAAGAATGCACCTGCCACTTTTCAGAGGTTGGTGAACACAGTCCTTACAGGTCTGGAAGCCTATAGTGCAGCATATCTAGATGATATTGCTGTCTTTAGCTCCACCTGGGAGTATCACCTGGTCCACCTCAGAAATGTTTTGGAGGCCCTGCAAAAGGCAGGCCTAACTATCAAGGCCACTAAGTGCCAGATAGGGCAGAGTCAGGTTGTGTACCTGGGCCACCTTGTGGGTGGAGGCCAGGTTCAACCATTGCAGAGCAAACTCCAGACCATAATGGACTGGGTTGCTCCAACTACCCAGACTCAGGTGAGAGCCTTCTTAGGCCTGACTGGGTATTACAGAAGATTTGTCAAGGGGTATGGATCAATAGTGACACCCCTGAACGACTTAACCTCTAAGAAAATGCCAAAAAAGGTTCAGTGGACAGTCAGATGTCAAAAGGCATTTGATGACCTGAAGCAGGCCATGTGCACTGCTCCCATTCTGCAAAGTCCTGATTGCTCCAAAAAGTTCATTGTGCAGACAGATGCATCTGAGTTGGGGGTAGGGGCTGTACTATCACAGTTGAATGATGAAGGTCAGGATCAGCCAGTAGCTTTTATTAGCAGAAGGCTGACCCCCAGAGAGAATCGTTGGTCAGCCATTGAGTGGGAGGCCTTTGCTGTGGTTTGGGCTCTGAAGAAGTTGAGGCCATACTTGTTTGGCACTCACTTCCTTGTTCAGACAGACCATAAGCCCCTCTTATGGCTAAAACAGATGAAGGGTGAAAACCCCAAACTTTTGAGGTAGTCCATTTCCCTACAGGGGATGGACTATACAGTGGAACATAGACCTGGGAGTAGCCATGCCAATGCAGATGGACTCTCCAGATATTTCCACTTAGGACATGAAGACTCAACTGGTCAAGGTTAGTTTAATGTCCCTGCGTTTTTTGGGGGGGGGGGTTGTGTAGGAGAGTAGGATCTGCCTCTTATGGTTACCCCCACTTTTTGCTGATGCTTCACTGTTTTTCGACTTTAGTCTGGCTGGGGCCCTGCTATCCAGGACCCCAGCCTAGCTGCTTCCTTTCTAAATGGATTCCTAGTACCTTAGGTACACTTCAGATTGGATTCTGGGGTGCCCTTATAAGTCCCTAGTATATGGTATACTATGTACCCAGGGCATAGGTACCCCAGAGGCCTACCAGGGGCTGCAGCATGTATTATGCTACCCCTGGAAGGCCCTCCAAAATGACACCACAGGACTGCTACAGCAGCCTGAGTGAGGTGGTGCATGCACCCCTTACAGAGATATAGGTTCACTATATCTCACCCTATCACTGCACATATAAACCTATCAGTCACCCCTATGGCAGGCCTTATCAATCCTGAAGGCAGGGTGCTTGGTTTTATGTGAGAGGGTGCCCCTGCATGAGCAGAGCCCCTCTGCAGCCTTCGGAATCTCCTCTCCGGGGTTGTCTGTGGTGCAGCCTGACCATATACTCTTAAGTGCATTATATCTTAAACGGTAAATGCTAACTTTGGGATGGCTGCGCGGAAACATGTCGTGTTTGGTGTCAAACACCTTGGAATCATACCCCCACACCAGTAACTGGTGTGGGAGTATGATCCCACCCTTCTAGAGGGAGAGACATGACAGCACCGGTATACCCGGTACAAACTAAACAGAGCCCTGGCATCACAAAATGGATGCTGCAGCCACAGACACGAGTCTGACCTCCCACTGCTGACCGAAACTCCAGCAGGGGAGGCCTGGACAATAGGTTTCCTGTTGCAGGGAGGTGTTACCACCTCCCAGACAGGCTTTAGTGTATTGGGGCTGGGTGGGTGCACTCTCTGAGTGCTTTGAAGTCCTGCACTGGGGGCACATTTGGTGTCCTCGTGCATACCCCAGTTCAAACCGGTTGCAGGGGCTGCCAGCCCCTGCTCTGGCGCAAAACTGGACAAAGGAAAGGGGTGTAGCCACCCCTCTTTCCAAACCCTCCCATAGGTGGGTCCCCAGAGTTAGTCCAACCCCTTCCTTGGGTATAAGTAAGGAACCCCTGGCAACAGGACTTTAGATATCCCTGGACGAAACTCTGCAACTGAATCCTGGAACTTCGACGCTCTACTAAAGACTAGAGGACTGAAGAAATCTCCCTTGGGGTCAAGGAGTGACTCCCCTGCTTGGCAGGCACCAACAAAGCATTTGCCAGCCTGCAACTCCGAAGCTCCCGCTGGACTACGAAGTACCTGCAGCCCAGGAAGAGAATTTTCAGACTTCTCAGAGGCCGACCCGAGTCTCCAGCAAAGCTAAGACCCGCAGCCCTCACGAGTGACGTGGAACTGGAACTCCTGGACACCGTGCACATTTGCTAGTGCATTAACTTCTCGACGTCTCTTGAAATCCTGCTTTAGGTTACTTGTAGCCCAGGCCCTGAGCACCATTTGCACCGAAGATTGTGAGCCTACACTCCATGAGTGTTCCGTGGGCCCGCTTCTTGCATTTCCGCTTGAGGCTCCTTCGCGATCCCTGGTCCATCAACTGGTGGGTCCCTGTGAAGGCAACTCTGATTTCATTTGGGTTTTCATGGTTGCTCCAGATGTGCCCTGACTCCCCACCAAGTGGTGAGTCCCTCAGACCTTGCTGATCTGCACCAAAGCATCTTTCTCCTTTCTGCGTGGGTTGCTGTTGCCAAGGCTTGTTGTGTTCAATCCGGACACCAACACTGCAGCACTCGACATCCTTTGTGGAGCAGCTCGAATCCAGCTCCTGGTTGTCGTCAACACCTCCGGGGCCTCGTGGCTGAAGAGTCAAGCTTCACCTTCTTCACCTGAAACACCCGACATCGGTGGGCATCCGCCTATCGTGCCCGTGGTCACTGGCAAGTGACCCAGACTCTGTCCCCTCTGCTTTCAGGTTCTTCTCATCTCCGATCCAGGCTTGGATCTCTTCGGACACTTCGCATCTTCCCGGCAGCAGCACTTCTTTGCTGGCTGCCATTGAAATCGACAACGCAACCGGACACCATTCGACACCTATGCACCCGGCTTCCCTGGGTGAGGTAACTCGAGTACTCCGGTGCTCCCGTGGGTGGTAACCCTAGAACTGTCTAAGTCCAAAAGGGTTTTGTCCTAGTCCATTTCTAAGTGTCCTTAAACTCTAAAACTCTTACCGCGACTTTCCCATAGACTTTAACGGAGCTCGCGGCTGTGTTCACACACTGCACACAGCCCCCTTGGGTCCCCTGTGTCACTACCTTGGGTGGTTCCTTGGGGTCCCAGCGATTCTACAGGCTCTAGACCTTGTGTCTACTTAAGTCGTGGTTCTTATACCACTTTCTTAATATATGGTTTGGTACGCCCCTGGGGCTAATCGTATATTGTGCTAATTTACTGTGCTATTTGACTTGTAACTTGTGTACTTTGACCCCTAGCCTCATAAAGAGACTAGTGGGTAGTGTTTCGTAATAAATACATATATTTTATATATATACCTGGTGTGGTTCTCCTTTCATTTGGTCATTCATGCGATTATAGACTGGTAAAACAACTAGCTTTACACTCCTTCAAGACTTAGCCTGAAGGCTGCTCTCCATAGCTACCACTAGGATAGCTTTCAATAAAGGTTGTCTTTAAACCTATCATCAATAAAGGTCGTTTGGACTGGTGCAAGGTGCCCACTAGAACTAGTGGACCCCATATGCCAGGCCAACTTCTCACAACAACATTTACGTGGAGGGTAATAACGGAAGCCCATAGGTCTACTAGGGACTTCAACAAGACTCTCAGGACACCGCTGTGCCCTGCCCAAGGGTAGAGATAAAATGGCGTCTTTCCCTTCAATCCACTGGATTATAAGCCTGTCAGCTCTTGGGGTGGACTGAGTCTTTGGATGCTTACAGTTATAAAGGGCGGAAAAATGGTCTACTCAAGCCTGCTCCAACACTGTGACTGCCTGATAGGTAAGCTGGTTTTCTTTAAAAAACGGTTGATTCAAAAGCCTCCAAAACATGGAGCTGTCCTTCAGTTTGCTTGCTCTCACCAAGTCCTCCCAGAGTTCATTCTGTAGCTGATGCTTTCTGTCCCCGAGTGCAGGTCTATAAGCAATCCTGCACCTCTTAAACTCCAGACTATCTCGGGGTATGTTTTTAAAGATGACAAAAGTACCTTCCTGGCACTTGTATAGTTCTTATCGAACCACCTACAGGGCATGGGAGGACCTTCCACCCCTGGCTTGGAAACGGCTTGTCTAATTTATTCACAAATTGAGCCAAACGCCTTCAGAAAGCAGTCTTCCGAGGCCTCATCGTCAAGACAGGTTCGAAAATCCGCCTGACTCGCCCGTACCATATCAGCATTAAAAGTATCTGGGATGATCTTATCCCATTTAAATCTATGACCCTTATCTTTGGTAATGGCTGAGGCATTATGCAGGACTCAGTTCTGACTGCTTATTTTCCATTAAAATAATAGTGACCAGGGGGTTATGGTCACTATGGACATCCTATTCTGCAGCAAAACTAGACAGGGTAGGAAAAAAGCTCTTGGAGATAAAAATATAATCAATAATAGATCCCTTCCCTGATCCTTGAAAGGTTGGTAGGCCATCGGTCCGCTCTAGGGTTCTTTTGCTGAGCAGATTGACCAAATTATAGTCGATGACCAAATCATTAAAAAGGTCTCCTTTCACAGCATGCGTGATGAGGTCCTGGTCTAAGGCTGCCCCCTCAGGATCCAAGGAATCATAAAGATAGCAGTCTCTGCATGAGTGGAGATTAAAGTCCCCTGATATCAACAATACTGTGTGTTGGGATGAACAAGAGGTGCAGAAGGCATTTAAAAACTTTCCAAGCTCCTCCAGAACATCAAATGTATCTCTACCATGGACAGCGTTATAAACATTAATACAATGAATGCTAAGTTTATGCTCAAAGGACAACAAAATGCCCTGAAAAAAGGGAGTTAAAGGGAACTGCTTTAGCATTACATTTCAAATCAAGTTTGACCAGGTGACCAGACCCCCTCCAGCTCGACCACTTGCAGATGGAATACCCTTGGTGCTAAAGGATACACAGCCGTCTAAGTAAAACTCCCCATTAGGATCCCATGTTTCTTGTAAACTAATAATGTCATGACATTTGAGAGTCTTAATCCAATCAGGGTCCCCCATTTTCCCCTGTACTCCTGCTATGTTCCAGCTCAAAACATTCAAGACTCTCATAGTAGTTTTCCTTCTAACATGGGTAGTATGACCATTGCGGCTACCCAGTCAAAGCTGACCGTTCAGCATACTCAGAGGCTCAAATGGGTTACACAGTGGCAGGGGATGTCTCTGGGATCGGGATATATAGTGAACGGGCCCTGGTCTTTGGACCGAATTAAACTCCCTCTGGCGAGGCTCCCCCCATCCTGGGTTTATAAAAAAAGCCCAGTGGTAACATTGAAAGTCTGCTCATAGGGTTTGTATTGGTCATTGTTTCATTCTGAATGGTTCCCACTGTATGGGCATTTGAGAAATTTACCCCAATACAGTCCCTTTCCTAAGTCTTCGGGGTGTACCCTAACCAACCAACTCTTCTGATCATAATGATCACCTCAAACAACCCCTGGCTATCAAGATTGTGGAACCTCCCTGCCAGCCAATGTATCACCTTGTTTTTAACTTGCGGGTAAGGTTCTGGTTCACTGTGTTTTAAAGGTACTACAATAGACAGGGCCAGAACATATGGTGTACACACCGGGGGAAGTTGGATGGTAACATCACCGGGAATAATGCCTGGGGGATGATATTTTGATTTTTACAGGTCAAATCTCAGGCCACGTACCTCCGCTTGTCTTGTATGGAGATTACGTGGGGATTTACCCACTTCCTTTAATCATTTTATGAACATGAGTTGGCTTGGAAATGATCTGTTTGAAATTCAGGGAATTCTACAAATTAGGATCATGCCCCTGATGGTTCTGCCTCAATGTTTTTGGCACCTGAGGATAGCCTATCAGATTTCTCTCTTAATAGAAGAGCTCGGGGTGGAGGTGAGACTCTAGTAGGGTGCCAGCATTTGAGTTTTATGGGGTCCCATTAAGCCTACGGAATGGGTAATTGGACTCAAAATTACATCTTTTTTCCACAGTGCGAGGTTTCAGGGTGGGATACATGGTAAAATGTGTCTGTTGTTTTAGGTTATTGGCTCTTTTTGGTAAGTTGGCATAGGCAATGTTCCAGTAGTGCACAAAGGGATGCAACCTAATGGTCACACTGGAGAGGTAGGAGTCCTTCTTGAACACATTGGAAACAGTTCAGAAGGTTTTTTTTCTGCAAGTGTATCTTTCTTATGGAAATTTCGGAGTAAGTAACACTAAAGATAGAGCTATTCAGAGAAAAAAGCTTTGTGATTCGAATCCGTTAAGATGAATGTTCATTCCTTTAACAACAGCATTAATCTCTATGGTGAAAGAGAATTAATAGTTAAACATCATGCTTGGGACTTACCTGCGTGGACAAGGGCAGAGTCAGTGCCCTAAGACCATGTTAATTTAAAATACGTAAAGATTCTGTCTCCAAACAATAGAGCCTTTGTTTTTGTCCCTTTCAGGTGCAGTTCTTATTTTCGACTTCATAAAGAATTTTTTGACTTAATCACTGAAAGATGGTGTGCCAGCTCTCCAAAACCTTCTTCAGTCAAAGTTGGACATGAGTGTCCTTTGACTATGGGCCCGATTCCGATGTTGTACGGACCGCCACCGACAGCCTGTCGGTGGCGGTCCGCCTGACATCTGGTGCCGTGGTCCGACCGCTGCATTATGATGCGGGCGGTCGGAGGCAGCGGGCTGAGGGACCGACCAAAGCTTCCAACGGGCTCAAGGAGCCCGTCGGACCGTTGGTCGGACTGTAATACCCTACAATAGGAGCGGTGCAGGCTCAGGCACTGCCATAGGGATTACGATGTCCCTTTCCGACAGCCATTCAATGGCAGTCCAAGTGCAGGCACCCTTGCAACATGGCGCAGCGCAGACACCCTTGCAACATGGTGCAAGGGTGCCTGTGCTGGTGCTAGGCAGCTTCTTTAGCGCCAGCGCTAGGGGAAACGTAGGGGTGCACCACATTCTTGTATGTACGGCGCATCCCTGCATTTTGAAACTGATGGAATGCGACATTTCCAATTTTGGCGTAATACCGCGCTCTGCCAATTTATAGTAAATTGGCCCCCAGTTTGATAGCAGAGTCACAACTTACTGTGGTAACTGATTTCTGGCCTGATGCTACAAAAACCCCAAACCATTTTCCTATTTCCTTGACTTAGTGATCATGAGGCCATTAACAGGGCAATTTGACAAAGGTCTGGCACCCCTGTGCCTATTGCTGGCACATTTTCTAGTTTACAGCAGGACAGCTATTGCCTAGATTCTGAGGGCTACCAAGATCCTAAACTTCTCTCTTACTATTGTTTCCCTAACCAATCTGGAATATGTATTAGGTCACTGGAATGTTGAGGGCTCCATGGAAGATAATGGAGTAGATCCGGGCTTATAATGACTGGTATAAGTCTTCTGCTCTAACATTCTAATGCTTGTCTTCCTGTTTCTCCCTTTCTAATTTAGTGCATTCTACCCTCATTGGGTGGAATGTTTTAATAGCCTTAGAGTCCTTTTACCTCGAGCTATACCAGTTATTAAAGGCCCTCACCCTCATTATAGGCCCTTGCCTATAACTCGGGTTCAGGGCCTTTAACAATTGCTATAGCCCTTGGCAGAGGGCTATAAGGCTGTATTAGGTAATGTTTAAGTCAGAGGTGGAAATAGCAATACATTTGGTTGGGTCAGATATATGAATGAAAGTAGCTATTATTTATGTCCTGTCGCCTACTGCGAAGTTTCTGAGTGAATGAAATTCCATGAAAAATAACTGAAAGCCAAGAGCTGAAGGAGTTACCAGTATTCAGCATCTTCTGCTGTTCCTAACTGCAGCATGGACTCAGTTATGTGAGATGTGAGGTATTTCTCCCTTGCCCACCTAGACGAACTTCTGCTTCCATTCACTGCTCTTCTGTTGCCCACTGGATCAAGGCTCTTAATATTCTTAAACCTACAGCTAGAACGTATATTCTTAGAGGAGCATCCTGGTCATGCCACGCTCAGCCCGCACATAGTGGTAGAGGGGAGTGACTCTTGAAAGTGGGAGTTTGTCTCTCAGCTATTGGTCAGTGTGGTATGCTGCATGCTGCAGCATGCAGCTGGTTCTTTTGCTGATGTCATCCTGGTTTCCCAGGTGATGGAATGTATCAGTTCAAGTGACCAGGACTGTTGTCTTGACTGGATGTGGAGCTGTGGATGGGTTCTTCTTTAGAGAAATAAACCTGAATTTCTCCTGCATACCTGCCTCCTTGCGTGATCCTTTCGCCAATCTAGGATCTTACACTGGCGTCGTCGGCTACAGGATACAGGATACAAGTTTCTCCAATGAAAGAAGAAAGAAGAACTCAACAAGCCCCCCAACTACATCTTCAATTCTAAATGATCTTCACATGGTAGTGTGTCTACCTCAGGTACTGTTCTCTTATTCGTTTTAATATTGGACTGCAACTTAAGCGAGTAACTTGGTCTCATTGTCACTCAAAAGCCCAGGCACTGGATTTTTTTTTTATTGTCTGGATTACCTGCTTTGACACTAATGCGTACTGTGACTTTAGTGGAAAAATCCACATTGTTCTTTGGATGTGCGTGATGGTGCTGCGCTGTCTGCCTTTGTGCTTCGCTTCCTGCTTTTCCCTGAAGGTGTCACTGACTTTATTGCGTTGGATTTCATTTTAATCTTAGCTATTGAGGGGTTAAGAACGCATTTGACCTGGCTGACTTCAGTCTAATGAAGAGTTGTCATTTTATGAGGCTTTTTGGCTTGTATTTGGACATTGTTACTTCTACATCATTCATATAACAAGCTTCCCTGCGCCTGCTTATTTTTAAAATAAGTCTTACCTCGCGCAGTTCTCTCGAGCGCCTCTCCTCATCTAAGCTTCTGGAATCCTCATTTTGTGTTGGAATCACCTTCCTGCAGACCCTCTGCCTCCGTTGTGTATGCATCCACGTAATCCGTATGCGCGTCACAGAAAGCACACAGTCATGTCTTTGACCCTGCGTGACCTGCGTGACCGCCATCTTGGATTCACCTCTTCCACCTATTGAAACGCGGCTTGCCACTTCTGTGACAAGCACACATTTGTATTGGTTTCACTTATGTGCACTAGTGTTTTGGTGATCATTGCTACGTGTCAACATCTGTGACACGCACACACATATTGAACTTTTAATTTAGTTGCATTCTATTGTTGTATTCAGCGTGCCACTTCTGTGACACGCACACAAAATTGAGAGAACAACCACAAGTCATTTTGCTAACTTTGGATGATTTCAACTACACAAATTGAAAGGCTGTTTGCCACGTCTGTGACACGCACACATTGCAGATTTATATTACTCATAGCCTATTGTGTTTTGATCAGCGTGCCACTTCTGTGACATGCACACATCTTTGTTGTACAACGTAATTTCTCTCCTTCTGCGTGAATATACAATTTGTGATACTCACTGTTGATACATTGCTTTAATTTATTCTTTTCTTACAGGTCACTTTATATAGTGTGCCACTACTGTGACACGCACACATTTAACTCAGAACTCGTCAGTTTTAACTTTTACCATGCAGAATGTTACAGCTCCTCCCTTCTTCCTCATGGCACCTGGGGAACCACCAGTTAAGTAGCAGAAATGGAAAAAGGTGTTTGAGCGCTATGCCAAGGTTTGTGGAGTCAGTCTCAGCGCTGAACGCAGATCGTCTCTTTTGCTTCACTGTTTGGGATCCGAAGGGCAAGATGTTTTTGATCATCTACCCAAACTCAGTGATGCAGAGGGGAGAGATTTGAATGAGTTTGAGATATGTATGAAAAAACTGGACAAACACTACTTGCCTAAAGTTAGCACTATATTGGAGAGGTATCAATTTGCCAAAAGGTCTCAAAACGAAGGTGAAAGTGTTGAGGCTTACATCACTCAACTCAGAAAGCTCGCTTCATCTTGCAAGTTTGCAGGATTGTTGGATGACAGGATTAGAGACCAATTTATGTTTGGTTGCAATATTGAGAAGATTTGTGAAGAACTTTGGTTGAGAGATGAACCTTCATTAGATGAAGTAATTCAAGTGGCAAAAAGGGTGGAACATTCCATCAAGTGTGTTGACACTATAAAGAAGGATAAACTAGATAAGCAAACTACTGTTCAACTGGTTAAGGATGAAGTAAAAGCCATGTCTAAACCTGATAGTGTCTCTAAAACTAAAAGGAAACCTGTTTTATACAAATGTTTTAGATGTGATAAATTAGGACATTTAGCTAATGACAAAAAATGTCCTGCTTTAAATGTGATTTGTTCTAAATGTAAAAAAGAAGGGGCATCCTTCTGTTGTTTGTAAAACCAAGATTCCCTCTTCTAATGTTAAAAGTGTGGAGGCTGAAATATCTGAGGAGGACTTTGTCTGTGGTCTGATAGTTGTTCAAGTAGATTCTGGTTTACAACATAAGTCTTGTCCTCTCGATGACATCATGGTAGGAGGCGAACCCACCAGAGTTTTATTCGACTCTGGTGCCAAGATCACCATAGTTTCCAGAATTTTCTATCAGGACAAGTTGGCTCACAAAATTTCTCTTTTTAAGCCTGATATACGCCCCTTAGCATATGGTGGGGAAGCCATTCCATTGCCTGGATACTTCAATGGACTCATTGAGTACAAGGACAGGTACACTTCTGGCAAAATATATGTATCAGAAAAAGGGGACAGCATAATTAGCTGGTTCCACCAAGGAGATTTAGGCGTCATGTTGGATCCAGGCAGCAGTTGTCCCATAAAACTTAAGGAAAGGGTTAATGCGATTTATGAACAACCTGGTCTTGATATTGCAAATAAGGTCAAACAAAGTTTTCCCACTGTTTTTAGAGATGAACTTGGGTGCCTCAAGGGGTTTAAACTTAACATACATCTACGTCCTGACTCTCAATCCTCTTGTTGCAAGGTGAGAAATGTACCGTTGTCGGTGAGAGATGAAATGAGAGATGAATTGGACAAACTTAAGAAGGGTGGTATTATTGAGGAAGTAGAGGGGACGGATTGGTTGGCTCCGGTGGTCGCAGCCCGCAAGGCCAATAGATCCCTTCGTCTATGTGTAGACTTGAGACAACTCAATAAATGTGTAGTGGTAGATCGTTATCCCCTACCTAATATTTCTGAGCTGTTGGTATTATTGGCAGGAGCTAAGGTTTTCAGCACCATTGATTTAGCTTCGGCTTATCACCAAATTGAACTTGATGAAGCTTCAAGAGACTATACAGCATTTATAACACCTTTTGGGACATTTAGGTTTGTTAGGATGCCGTTTGGTCTGGTGTCGGCAGCATCCGTCTTTCAGCGAGTTATGGACAAGCTTCTTAGAGATTGCAAAGGTGTATCTGTCTACCAAGACGATATCCTGGTGTTTGGGAACGATCATAAGGAACATGAGGATCGTCTGTTCAGCGTTTTGGGTAAATTGAGTGAAGCAAACATCACTATTAAAGCAGAAAAGTGTCAATTTGGAACCTCCTCTATTCACTATTTAGGACATACAGTCTCAGGTGAGGGTATTGCCCCTAAGGCTAATCTTGTTGACACCATCACTCGCATGTCTGCTCCTACCTCTAGGGAGGAACTCATGAAGTTCTTTGGTATGATTGAATATTATAATAAATTTATTGAGAACTTTGCCAAGAACAGTTTTTGTATGAGATCTCTCTTGAGGAAAGGGGTAGATTTCAAGTGGTCTAAAGAGTGTGGTCTTGAATTTGAGGCTCTTAAGAAAAAACTCAGTAGTGCCCCTAAACTGAAAAGTTTTGATCCCTCTAAGACTGCTGTGATCACAACGGATGCCAGTCTTAAAGGTTTGGGTGCTTTTCTTCAGCAGGAAGGTGAGGGGGGAATGCAAACCATTATGTTTCTCTCTCGTTGTCTCAAAGATGCTGAATCTCGCTTTTCCCTTATCGAACGGGAGGCCTTGGCAGTATTCTGGGCTGTAAAGAAACTTAAAAAGTTTTTGTGGGGTACTAAATTTTTGATAAGGACTGATCACAAGCCCCTCTGTGAAACCTTCAAGAAGAGGGGGATAGAAATGGTGTCTAGCAGAATAACAAAGTGGGTCATAGCTCTTCAGGAGTATGATTTTGACATAAAATACATTCCTGGCATAGAGAATGGTATAGCTGACACCCTCTCTAGACTTGTAGAAAAGGTTGAAAATGACATACAAGATGAGGATTTTGATGATAATGATATTCAAGTTTGTGTTGTTGAGGATGGGATTATTGATGAACATCAGTGGCGTATAGAACTATCCACTGATCCTGTCCTTTCTGAGGTTGTGTCTCTCATTCAGAATGGTTGGCACTCTAAGAAGCAAGCATCTGGAGAGGCTATCAAGTTTTGGGGTATTAAAGATGAGATGTCTGTGTGCGATGGGGTTCTTCTACGTGGGACAAAACTGGTTCCTCCTTTTAAACTTCGTCAAACTTTAATTGACCTGGCACACAAGTCACATGCTGGGATGTCAAGAACTAAGGAAAGACTTCGTTCTTCCTACTGGTGGCCAGGACTGGATTTACATGTTGAGAGAGTTATTAGGGATTGTATTGTGTGTTCCATGAGTGATAAGTCAAAGAGTACAAGGGTTCAACCTATGGTGGTAAGAGAACTTTCGTCTGGGCCCTGGAAGGATGTTGCATTGGATATACTTGGGCCGATTCACTCTAATGGTCAACAAATGTTTATTTTGGTCCTTATGGATCTTTTCTCTAGGTGGCCTGAAGTTCATTTTACTGTTAATATAGAGACTGGACAAGTTATCAAATTCTTAGAATCTCTCATGGCCAAAGAGGGTTATCCTGAAACCATTCTTACTGATAATGATGTTCAATTAGTTTCACGTGAAATGGAAGCATTTCTTAAAAGTCGTGGGATCAGGCACAAGAGATGTTCTCTTTATCACCCAGAGACAAATGGAATGGTAGAAAGGTTCAATAGGGTGTTGAAGGAAACTATCTCTTGGGCTAGGAGTGCTGGTCTTAATTGGAAGGAAGAAGTTCTTTAAAAAGTTGAAAATTATAGGCTGACACCACACAGCACTACTGGAAAGTCACCTTTTGCTCTTTTTAGAGGTAGGCCTCCCTGTACATTGGTTGAGCCCTCTTGGGTTAGACACCTTGAAGGTTCTGCCTCTCTCTCTTCATCTGAGAAAGTCATCCCTGACTGGCGCAAAAGAGAAGAAGCTAAATGCTTATCCAGAAAGTCATACTTTGACTCTAAGAAATCCACTAAAGAAACCAAGGTCTTGGTTGGTGATTTGGTTGTCACCAAGCAACCTGGTACCAAGGTCAAGTTTTCCAAGCCCATACGAGTTATAAAGGTGTTCAAAAATGCTGTCAGAACTCAAGACCATAGGGTTTGGAATTTAAACAGAGTCTGTTTGTACAAAGGGGGAAAAGAATGTGGTGATCAATCTGTAATTTGTAATTTGCTGGTACTGTTTCTGGTTCTCCACGCATCTCTTCTAGGAATGTTAGAAGGCCAAGCTATTTAAAAGATTTTGTGTCTTGAATGTTACATTCTTCTTTCTTTATTGTCCTTCTCTCTGGCTCTCTTTCTCTCTTTTCTTTTTTGTTAACGGGGGAAGGTGTGTGGTATGCTGCATGCTGCAGCATGCAGCTGGTTCTTTTGCTGATGTCATCCTGGTTTCCCAGGTGATGGAATGTATCAGTTCAAGTGACCAGGACTGTTGTCTTGACTGGATGTGGAGCTGTGGATGGGTTCTTCTTTAGAGAAATAAACCTGAATTTCTCCTGCATACCTGCCTCCTTGCGTGATCCTTTCGCCAATCTAGGATCTTACAGTCAGGCTAAGAGGAAGCTGCTCACTCGTCTTTCCTTCTTGATCACCCGCCTGATGTCCTGTTCTTCTTTTAAAATGTACTGTTGGACTATCTTTATAGCATAGGAATCCTAGTTCAAATGGTTTCACTTTCAGGTCTTTTCTAAACTTCAAATGATCTTTCACAGCCCTTATAGCGATGGTAATGAAGTGGGTTGGAGAAGGCAACCTGACGGATAATCTACAGTAAGGGGAGACATCTAACAAAGGTGGTGGGACGGTGCCATAAAAGGCGGTACATTATGCGCAGGTGAAATGATCTTGAATTATTAGCATATGGCAGATAAATATGAATGAGAGAATCTGAATTTAGGGGAGGCGAATCCACACTGCTCATTCGAGATGTGTAAAGCAGCCCAGAAGTGGACAAGAAAATCTACTAAATACATAGAAATCTATGTATTAATTTCTTTTTGTTGTGTAATGCACACAATTTACACATGCAGATTTCCACCTAGTGGAAAATAAGTATGTGAGAATGTATTTTGTTTATAAAAAGGGGACATATTTTTTTCCAATGAGGTATGCTTTCTTACAACCCTATTAATATGGTGGAGTTCCCTTCTCATTCTCACTAAGAAATACATTTACTCATGCTTTCAACAAGAATACATGTCTGTTCATTTCTAAAATGTAAAGCTATCTGCAAGATGTAAGTCATTACCTACACATGTGGGTATTCACTTGGCTTTACAGGTAGTACTTGCCTCAGAATTTCCCCAAAACCTAACCTCCAAACTAGATTTGTGATTGTAATAAACCTACATATCGACAATATTTTCTTTCACAAATATATTTTGCTCACATAAAATTCCAGGATTTGGGATTTTAGATGACAAACTGGTCATTTTGCATCTCTAAATTCAATTTAGGTGTGGGAAGATGTTTGTTAATCTGTCCTATAATACTCAAAGAACTGAAAATATTCTAGAACGCAAGTCTTCATGTAAACAGTTGGATGACTTTCGGTTTCTCCAAGATTTTTCCAACGTGCACCATGGATTCTTGACGTTCTACAACAGCAGTAATTGTTATAGTGTTGCCAAAATCAACCAGGCACAGGCCATCTGGGAGTAGTAAAAACAATTTGGGATTAGTACATGGATATGCCTGTTGGAAGGGAATGGAAGGCAAATGTGTAAGATTGTGTATTTTGATGTGAATCATATAAGAGAAGTAAAGCTGGACACCAAGGGGCATATTTACTAGAGAAGTGGCGGAGCGTGGCGTTAGCCTCCTTGGCTTAAAGCTACGCTCCACCACTTCTGAAACGCAGGGCTGCACCATATTTAACAATATGGTGCAGCCCTGCATTTCCCCCTGCGCTCGCGCTAAATTTAGCAGCCTAGCACCAATGCAGGCACCCTTGCACCATAGTGCGAGGGTGTCTGCGTTGAGGGAAAGATTGTTTATGTGCAGGAAGTTTATGTGCTTAAAGCAGCACACATAGAAGTCACAAAATGTCTTTTTTTTTTTTTTAGATGGTTTATGTGCAGGAAGGAAGACCTTCCTGCACATAAACAATCAATGGCCTTTTGCTGTTTCTATGTGTGCTGCACAACGCAGCACACATGGAAACAGCAAAAACGAGGAGAAATAAAGCATTTCTCCTTGTTTCGCCCGTTTAAGACCAGGTTTTTCCTGGCCTTAATTTTGGCGCCCCCTCCTATTTACGCTGCCCTTGTAAATAGGGGTCGGTGTCAAAATCAGTGGGTGTTGCGGTCGAACGCCCACCGCAACACCCATTGCCCTCCCCTTTCACGCTAAGTACAGCATGAAAGGGTGCCTTATTTACAAGGCAGCGTTAAGCCACGTTAAGTGGCTTAAGGCTG
This sequence comes from Calotriton arnoldi, assembly GCA_963921515.1. Lineage (NCBI taxonomy): Eukaryota > Metazoa > Chordata > Amphibia > Caudata > Salamandridae > Calotriton > Calotriton arnoldi. The sequence continues at coordinate 276,579 of CAWUFW010004604.1, read as the reverse complement.
CCTTGTAAATAAGGTGAGGCACATATCGCCACAAAATCGTCACTAAAAGTGACATTTCTGTGGCGATAGGGGCTTGTGAATATGCCCCCAAGAAACTTTGAGATTGCTTGTTTCGTGTCTAGTGTTTAGAGTCAATGGCACTCCATTTCAATGTATTTATGACTAATTGTCTTTCTTCTCTATTATTGGTAGTTGTGTGTCTATTAGTAGATCTTCCAATAAAAATGATCAGTCAAGTTCCATTATAGCTACCCAAATATCTAAATCTGCAATTCTTAACCTTTTGACTTCTATGGACCCCCATTTAATTATTCCTGGAATCCCGGGACTACCACTGAATCATTTTTGAAATTCTGGGACCACCCCACTGAGCCATTTCTGAAAGCCAGAGACCCTGGCCTAAGCAATTCCAATGATTTGAATCGCAAAACAATACACACACATACAGACACAAACATTGAACAAACAAACACACAAATAATAAAATATTTCATTTAATACCACACAAATATAAAAATTCAAAATTTGAATAGGAAGGTTGAAGATTTTCTAAATTCAATTGAGCCCACTCATCATCTGTATTGTATTCTGTTTGTTGGACTTACACTACTCCAGCGAATCAAGCTGACGATACCAACTTAATTTTTAACCTCAAATTTCGAATTCCTTATATTTACAGAATGTTTAGAAATTTACATTTTGCTTCTTTATTTATATACACTTTATTATTCTGAAATACTATTTCATTTTCTAAGTAAGTCACAGACCCCTGAGTAGGTATCGCAGACCTCCAGTTGTCCCTGGACCACAGGTGAAAATCCGCTGATCTAAAGTATATGTGAATTATGAATTTTGGGCCATATATATCATTATTTCATGCAACCTAGCAAGATACCTTGGTGAGCTGTATTGCGTGAAATGGAGAGAGCAGGAATGCGCCATATCTATTAAGATATGGAGCATTTTTGCTCTCTGCCTGCGCTGGCACACAGACTGCTGCCTAGCACCAACGTATGCACCCTGGCACCATGGTGCAAGGGTGCCTGTGTTATGGGCAGGATTGTTTTTGTGCAGGAAGGGACCCTTCCTGCACAAAAAAAACAACAAGGCCATTTCCTCTTTCTACATGTGCTGTAGAATGCAGCACACATAGAAAGAGGAACAAATGAGGGGAAATAAAAATATTTCTCCTTGTTACGCCTCCCCAGGAAAGGCATAGCATTCCTACTCATTCCCAGGTCTACCAGTATTGGTAAATTTGGGAATGGTTCAGCATCCATGGATGAATGAGTGAGAACACCCACGCTCCACCCATGAAACGCACCGCTGGGGCAGAGTAACGCAAGGCAGCAACTTGCGCTTTCTTGCGTTACTCAAGATTTACCAAGCCACGCAGGACCAAGCAGGGTGGCTTTGCGTGCCTTGATAAATATCATTATAGATTTTGCATCGACCTGCATCCTCTTGTTTGGCACAAGGGTGATGCAAAACACTTGATAAATATGCCCCTTTGTCATTAAGGTTTGCCTTCCATTTTTATGTCTGATGGTGGAGCACGAATTCTGTATCACTTTTGAAAATTGTTTCATGCTCAGCTCAGAGTGAATTTGCATTTCTCAAACCAGCTGAAACCCCTGACGTGTATGTCACACAGACGGCATAAACAAGATATGTAACAGTATGTATGATACACTTCTTTCATACATAAATAATTAGGCTGATTTGTTACCAAAGGCAGAGGTCATTCGTACAAATATTTGGCATTAATGTGATGAATCTCTCTTAGAGTGTTGTGTATCACAATGCCTGATTAGTAATGATTCAGGTGATTACTACATAAAGCAGTAGCCCTGCAGATCCATTGTTCTGCACATCTTTGTCTAAATATGTTTAAATTCACAGATGAAATGAAGATATTACAGATAAACTTGGAAGACCAATGTATTTGTATTTGTCTGGAGACCATGCATATTTTCTTACTTAGCTTTTTTGTTACCTACAGTTTCCCAAAAATGTACATCTCAGATTTTGAGAAATCCACCATTGTAAAGTGAAGGGTGTCTTAATCTTTAAATATACATTCTGTGTTCCAGTCATCGTAGTTACCAAATTGCCATCCTTCTAGAAGATATTATACTTCTATGTCAAAACTGTCTCCGATTCAGAAGCAATGAGTTGAGGTATCTGAAGCATGTGAGTATTGGACTCTCCCTTGGGAGGTCCATATTTTATTGCTCGGATGTCTGGAAATGATATTGGGCGGATAGCCATACTTCAGGTTGCGCTGCTAATATCCATACCAGACAATTGACCAGGGCCTTTAATTATAAGCATACTAACGTTCCTTGTCTTGGGAAGTGCTTCATTATTTTAGACAACTTCAGTCCAGCTGCCGCTGGTAAAACCTGAAGTGGTCAGGTCACCTGAGAGTGCAGAGGATACAGAAGGGAAGACTTATTACATCCAAAGTTATGTTTCAACTGGTTATAGGATTGAGAGTGGTCCCACCGCATGGTATTGGTGAAAGGCAGCCCTTCCCTATAATCACACGTGGACTCTTGGATTTCATTACAGTTCACATTTCTTCACTGAGAAACATTCATACTATATGTACACAATACCATTGCAAGATGGCGACTGACTCCAATGACGTCCATAAGAACTCACCAATACAAGTTGGTGGGCCTTAAGACTTTCTGGATCCGACATCAGACAGAAAAGATATCAGCCCCAATAAGTCTAACTGGGGCACGCAAAGAAGGAAATGTTCTAGCTAATGTGGCCTGTGTGGCGGTAGATCTGCGCCCTATGCGAGATGAGGTGGTGAGAGCACACCATAACTAGGTGTGTGATGGCGAGTAACAGCTCGGCAAATAAATAAACTGGAACGTACCTCCTCGAAGACACGAAATAAAACAAATAAGGTGTTCTGCAGGCCGGGGACGCTTTCCCCCTGTGCTTCTCCAGCTGACTGGCTGTGCATGCTGCCCCGGAAACAGCTGAGCAGAACCGCACCCCAAGCGCGATCCCGGCGCGGCAGACGCCCACTACGGCAGCATTGGTGGTGGCGATATCAGAGGCAGCGTGTGAACCCCAGCCTGTGGAGATACTGCACCAGCTCCCAGCGCCTTTGCCGAGGGCTCGGGGAAAGGGAGAAAAGAACAGTCACGGTATCTAGTGCCGCAGCGTGGGACCGGCCCGACGCCTATGACGAGCTTAGAAGGTGAGCGAGGCACGGAGGCGCGCCTCACCGGGTCGGCTGGGACACTACAAGGGGCTCCCTATTATCAGCGCTCTATACTGGGGGCATAGTGAGACCTGCTTATTCAAAGAAAGGTCAGGCCCAGGTTTGCCTGACTCTAAAATGGCACCCAGAATCAAATCTGTAATATCGCTGTGGGGGCTATAGAGGACTAAGTCTGATGAGTAACAGGTCTCTCTGCTCAACTCCTCTTCAGCTCACTCCCGCCAAGAGGTTTTAAGGCAAGAACGATGGGTTGTCTTACAATCTGCCGACTTTGGTATCTGTCCCTTCCACCTCTCCTCTCACCACTTTTGTCCTGGGGGCAAGCTGGAGAACGTAGCGGACGGCACTTCCCAGTAACACCAGGACCGGTGCCTTTCGAGGGAACTTTGACGATGCCCCCTGGGCGGATACCATAACTGTTTTGTACTTACCGCGGAGCCCGAGCAACCTTGGCCGATGCTCGGTGGAGATTCCCTATGCAGCTATAGAGGAGTTTGGCTCTGGTTCACCCCCTCGGCCGTCACCTACCCAGCCGGACATCTGACATTGTTTTCCTCGTCGCCCCGTTGTGTTTCCTTCCCTCCCCCACATCTCATGTTTCTGTTTTCTCCTATGTCTTTACTTGAAGTCTGTAATTGATGTAATTATGCAACCTGTAACGCTCTGATCCTCATGTAAAGCGCTCTGATACCTCCGGGTCTAGCCAGCGCTATATAAAACTTTGCAAATAAATAAATTCTCACAACTTGTCTTACTGCTGCCTTCTGTCATAATGTTCCTCATGAAGCTGATGTATAGTGAGATTTATATATAGCTCAGTCAGTTGCGCGATCTGAGTACTCAGATGCAAACATCTTGGCGAGCCAGTGTTCTCTGCTGTCTTAACGTGTTTTCAGAGATGGTGATGGATACTAGTTATGAACTTATATGAAAACTGTCCTCGTTTCCTTGCACATCATTCTGGGAATCCCCCTTAAGCAGCACCCTTACTTATGGTGGATGTGCTCTCAGAAGACAGTCTTACTTACTTTCAGGAATTCTGTGTTGCAGGTGCAGGTACACAGGTATACTTTCATTTCTGGGAATCAAACCCCATCCAAACTTGAAGCTTCTGTCTAAAAAGCAAATCTATATTGCAAGATTGAAGCCGATAAACATTAGATAACAGGTCCAGTTTATTTAATGCATGAATAAATTGTGGCTATCCATGCACACTATCATTTTTTCTACGCGATATCAATTGAATCCAGCATTGACTTACGAGCTGTGACTGCCACAGACCATGTGAATCCATTGTGCATTCCACACCTGACTGCCCAAACCCACTCTGGTGCACCTGTGCACTTATGGTGTCCCCTTTCCATACTGGTGGCTAGCTGTGTGGAACATGAGATAGGAAGAATTCTGAATTCTAGGTTTCGGTATTGTTATATTTAGTACTTAGAAGATTTTCAAGGTTTTGACCACAGCATCTCACATTAAAACCAGCCTCGTTTGTACTCACCTGTGATTTGGTGGATACAACTCTTTGGTGTTGTCGTGTCAAGCCCCTATGGGCCCTGAGGTGTCAGGAGGGGAGGAATGTCACACCCACAGTCACTTGAAATTCCCAGAAAGGCTGCCATGGCTATTCCCACTTCATCCTCCATGAAACAAGAAATGAAGGTTTGTCAGGGGGTCTCAGTATTCTTCCACTTATTTATGAGGTGCTCCGCCTACCTGCAAACAACTGGATCTCTGCTGTGGTGCCCTGAACTGATTCATGAAGGCACATATGCTGGTGGGACTTCATCTCCCATCAGCATTTGGGAGGAAATTTCTGTTGGTAGGCGGGTCTTCCTGACGACAAGGAGGGACTTCCTGTCAGCAGCTATTTACCTGTCAAAGGAGGCCACTAAACACAACATCTGTCAGTCACTGATGGTCTCCGCCTCAGTGCTCATTACTGCTCCTTGATGAAGTTCCTGCACTCTGTCCTTGCTGAACCTCTGGACAACTAACAAAAATGCAGTAAAATACCTATTTTAGAAATCAGCACAGCCGCTGATCTTTTCCAAACTACCAAACACATAAGCTGAACAACCTTTACTAGGATCTCTAAAGGGGTGGTAGAAATGCATGTGTCTCACTTAGCTGTACTTTGCATTATTTCATAGGACTTACACAGGCAATCAAGTAACATTACATTTTTTATTAGGTTCACTTTCTGAAACTCAAGGTCCATAGGTTGTAGGTCCTAAATCTGGGGTCATTATTAGAAAAATAGTAAAGACTTTACTTGATTTTAAAATCCAAGAACCTAGACTATTTACTTTTGAATTCAAGGTCCTTTGAACCCATCATTGTGTCTACATATCATCTACAGTTATAAGATCTTCCTAATGATCTCCTAGCATTCTCAAGAGTACAGAATAATTTACCATGCAAGGTGAAACACATGTAACCCTTGACCTCTTTCAAAAAAGACAAAACAAGCTTCTATGCTAGGATGTGGTTAGTTCCTGGACCTTACAATTTCACTCTGTCTACGTGTAAGTTTGATAGGCCTTTATTTATTTTTTGTTTCTGTCTTCTACTTTACTGTACTATTCAGACATGTTGATTGTTGAATGTGGTCATACCAAAGTTTAGAAGAGCCCTAAAGCCTCCTTAGGGTGGGATGTTGATCTTGAATACATGCACAATGAAGGAGAGCAGCAGCCAGTAAGTACAAGTTCAGGGTTTGCAAAGTACTCTGACAAATCTCCTGCCAAAAGAGGCTGAGTAACAACAAAGCATTGCCTTCAACAATACCTGTGAAGTTTCCTAGCAGGAAGAAGTCAATGGTCCTCTTCTGAAGATGATGGGTGGGTGCTAATAAATAAGCAGCAATGTTGCATATGTTAAAGAAAAATGACCCTATGTCAAGACCATCCAATCAAAAGGAAAAATAATAACTCAATACAAACATTCCTTGATATCAAACAAAAACTCAACAAAAACTCAAAGAGATATTTTTTTATCCTTGAATCACAATGCCATGACAGACACTTTGGCAGATCGAAGGGGAGAGTTTTTACGCTAGAAAATCTCCCATTCTGGCTTAATGTATGTACATGTATTTTTACCACAGAAATGTTGCTTTGCAACCCAAAGAAACATTTTAATTTTGAACTGAATTCTTTCCAAAAATAATGGTTGCGAAGCACCAAATTTTACATGGAGACCATATTCCTCTTCAATGAACCCTCTACAGTGCCCGCTGTCTTGGTTCAGGAGGAAGGGATCACGCAACATAATTTGAAGGGGTAAACTCATATAATTCCATGACAAAGGCTTGGAAGAAGTCCTCCTTCCAGGCTTGCTGAGAACTCTTCTTGCAGGCAAGTGCCTGGAGAAACTACCCAGTGGCGATCCCCTGTGGTTGATGGCAGTTGCCATGGTTTAATGGGAAACACCCAGTCCAGTGCCCCAGTGTCACTGGGTCTGACCTTTTATAGCCAATGCGATACCTCGATGGGGAGACTGCTTGGCCACCCTTTGAGCAGCTGCAGTAACACTAGCATCTCTGGAAGAAAGATCGAGTGACGTCATGATGCGTTCCCACCCACGCATGCGCTAGTTTATCTGTATCACAACTCAGTATTATTAGTAAAAATGGGAGGGGACGAGGCCATCACAAGCGCTATTAAGTGCCAAGCCAGTAGTGCCCTTTCTCCTGCGTATCAAAGAACAAGGAACACAAACCACAAGAGGAAGCCTCTCTTATTATAGTCCTACATACGTTTTTAACAATATAGAAGATTAGAAGGAGATGTGAGCATCCAAACAGGTTGGGCATCCCGTTGCTTCCCCTTTGGTTATTTCCTTCTACAGGCTGATGATCTCCCTCCACTACTGGATTCCTTTGCAGATTATTATTTGGACATGACCGAACTCATCCATGTCATTAGGTTTGAAAACAAGAATCCTATAAAAGGTCCAAGGAGAAATGATGGAGGGTTGGTTTACAGCTCCAACAACTGCATTCAGAAAAACGTATGTCCTGCTATTGCCTCTTTCTGTAAAGATTATTAGCTCCCCTTCTGCTGGGGGTTTAATAATCATACTACATGAGGTAATTTGTGTCTGTGTAAAACACACACACACTCACACACATGCTGAATTTGTGCCAGTGGTTTCCGGTACTCGGCACCAGCACTTAATTGTCAACACCAGCAATTATGATAGCCTGACTCGAGCCCCCATGCACTATTGATGAGCCTAGACAAGGGTCTAGCCAGACTGGGAGCACTGCAAGGAAAGGGAATGATTACCCAGTAGTAAAGGCACCATTACAATGGTTGGGCGGCTTGTTACCATCTAATGAGCCTCCCCCCAGGCAGAGCTTAATCTTAGGTTCTAGGTTTCCGGAGGAGCTTACCGCTAACTTGCATCAGGTATAGAGGAGACAAGGAAGAGTAGGGCAGATGATCGCACTAATGAGGGTTACACCCCGAGGTCATGCAATAAGGTTCTGCAGTTAGCACCAGAAGCCACCCCATCTGTGACAGTGCTCAGGAACGTGCCCGTGATACACACCAACCAACCTGAGGATGTTATGCAAATAAAGAATACAGCAATAAATTGGCCGGGAAGAACCATGGCAATTAACAGTTGTGATATCTTGTATAGTAACATTATAAATGTACAAAGAGTCAGTTGAGTGGGATGCAGCCCTGAAAGGGAAGCCAGGGACTGCGTGGTCATCAATTTTAGGGACGCAAATATGGTAAGTCATTTATTAAATAAGTTGTCTTATGACGGATTCCTTCACATCAACATTAAAGCAGTCCCCCTTGGGCTATTTTTATAAACCCCACTATGTGGTGCCTCCCAGACTCAGCAGGTTCCCAGTTCCCTTGGGTATCTCATTTACTATCCCGACCCATAATAGTTCACCCCGCTTGAACAGTTTGACTGACTCTATAGCATGTCACTTCCAATGGTTGTAAGATCCAAAATCCACCAAACTGAAGGAATAGAGCCCAAGTCGGGATCAAAGGGGCATTTATATCAAAACAGGGCTGGTGGGCCCGGCCTCTAGTTCCCCCAACATACTGAGACAGACTGTTGGGTTGGCAGCCATCTCAGTATCTCCCCAGTGTGATGCACACACTTCCTGTGTCATGGATAAGAGTGATTGCATGCACACGCCCGGGGATTCAACTGTACATATTAGATCCGATACATCTTTTAATTCACAGAAAGCTGCATTAGATCTTGTTTGCCTAATTTGGAATGTGGCTGGTTTACCAAACAAGTTGAAGACTGCAGTTTGGTCTAATCTTATTAGGACCCGCCACATTATCTGCCTTCAAGAGATGTGGACACGTAATGCAATATTTATTGATTGGTTTGTCTCTGTACCCACTCCGGCCATTTACTATAGAATGTGTCATCACAGGGGAGGGATATTAACTTTGATTTCCACTACATTACATGTTAGGATCCTTAAAACAAACCTTGTTTCACCTCATTTTCAGATTATATGTTTATCGATAGAGACCCGGGGAACATTTATTATTGTTAATGTCTATCATAATCATTTTATTTCTTCCAATACGGAAATAATAGACTCCCTCGATCAAGCTCTTATTAAGGTCCTGAACAGACTTAAAGGGGATTTTTCTGTAATTTGGGGGGAGATTTTAATTGTAGGCTCTGCCCTATCTCTAGTACCTCTGTCTGTGGTGCTCTGGGATGCTATAACGAAGATTACTCTAATTTTGAGCATAGTCCTTGTGGTGACACTCTGAATGCAATGATTAGTAAGCATTCGCTTTTATTTGCACTAGATTTTATCGCTACCCCAACACTAAAACAGACTACTTTTACTGGTAAAGGCTCTGGGAGCCTAATTGATGTTTCTCAGAAAAGTATAGACATAAGGTGTTGACTTCTACATTATAGACAATTGTGTCAGTGATCATAAACCGCTGCCTTTTTTTTCCATTGGGTAAAGTTCAGTCCTCCCCTGCCCTTTCTATGTTACCTATAGAGGCCAACTCAAACAAAGGTATTCGTCGCAAATGGACAACGGTGGACCTAAAGGCTTTTTTAGCCAACCTTATAATAAAAAATGGGAATCAGCTGATGACATACCTAGAAGATGAAATAGACTGCACTTTGAATGCATTTAATGAGATTTGCAATACTGTAAATTAAATGCTAACGTCTGCGAATGCCTTCTGGGACCCCCGTCCCCATAGAAGTGGTTTGATGGCCCCTGCTCACTTGTACATAGAAATATTATTATTGCCCTTAAGGGGGTACCTAGGGTGGTGGGGGAAGTGAAGCTGTGCAGATGGCTTTATAAACAGGCTATAAATAAAAGAAGGTTAGTCATAAGACAGGATGTATGAGAACAGCTCCATGTGGCTGGCACAAAGAGTGACATCCGTCTCTTTTGGAAAACAGTTAATGCCCCTTTCTTCTGAGACACCCACAATACAATCTTGGATGTCACCATTCCACAATATAAGTGGGTGGAGCATTACTCTAGGGTCTATGACAGTAGTTCAGTTCTAGATAATTGTTCTGATTCTATGGTGGATACTCTGCAACACGGTACCTCACAGTTGGCATCGATTACCTTAGAGGAAGTTAAATATGTATTATAATGTAGTGTCAGAAATAAGGCCCCCAGTCTGGATAGAAAATCTACTTGAGTGTCAGCAAATCTACTCCAGAAGTAGCCCTCTGACTGCGACCACCCATGTCCGGCCACGTTTGAAAATGATGCTAGGCGGTGGCAAATATCGCTCGCATTTCTTGAGCCTCATGGGAAAACATTCCACCACACGGCGATTGGTGGAATTTGGCCTTAACTCTGTGTTACAAGAGTAACACAGTCATCAATTTCCACTAATTCCACGGGAAGAATGAAACATTCTGCCCACCCGTATTAACAATGACTAATTCCTGCCTCCCTAGCAATGCTAATAGCTTTGGGGGTCTGGAATAGTCTGAATTGTCACACTTGTAGGAGTGTGATGGTTAGTAGTTGTGTTGGTACTGTCATTGACAGTGCTAAAAGGGGCAATGGGTGGTGCAAGCTGCAGTGGCCTGCTGACAATGGCCCTACTTTTTTTTTTACAAATTAAGCACTGATACACAGACACACACACTCACACATGCACACACACACACACACACACTATGTCATACTTCTATTTAGGAGGACCAGCCATTGAATGTAATGGAGTGTGTATTTACTATTCTAGCTCCACGTGCACTTTGATACTGGAGTAGGTTATGAGCAGACCAAAGCAAATATAACTGCACTTTTAGTTTTTTGATACACTCGCTCAAAAGTACCTAGGCACACTACGGAGACTAGTCCTCATACCCCACTGGTCCTCATAGAGATGGTGTTTGTCTGGTTTTGTCAGGGTTTACCAACACTGTGAGGACTGGTCCAATCAATCTGCCTTCATATACACCATCACCAGAAATTATTTCTGAAATTGTGAAGTATTTTAGAAAAGTTCACTCTTTCTCTCTGTCTCACCTGCAATACTGTGGCAACTTTCCTTATCATTTCCTCCAAAGACCATTTTTGTGTTTGTTAATTTTGCTCCTGGCTCCATTTCCCACCCCTGTGTCATTAGGACCACTTTTATACACCTCACTAAATATAACTGAACTTCATTATTTATCGCTAAAGTATATCTTTTTTTGATCATTTATTTAAAAAAATATATTGGTATATTTAGGTTGATTATAAAAGAATTAACATGAGACAATGTTTGTTTTTTAGATTATTTTTTCTATCTTCAGACTGGGCTTTATAACGGTGTACCTCTCCGAGCCACTGCTGAGTGGATTTGTGACTGGCTCATCCCTAATGATTCTAATCTCCCAAGTGAAGTATCTCTTTGGGCTGAGCCTACCGAGCCGGAGTGGCACCGGAGCCTTGATACTCACCTGGATTGACATCTTCACCAATATACAAAAAACTAACCTCTGTGACCTCTTCACCAGCATCACGACTTTGGCCATCATCATCCCTGTTAAGGAGATCAATGACAGGTTCAAAAACAAAATGAAGGTACCATTTCCTGTGGAGTTTTTGGTTCTTATTATAGCCATACTCGTTTCCCATTATTTTAACTTCAAGGAAAAATACAAATCTTCTATCTGTGGTAATATCCCCACAGGCTTCTTGACTCCAAAAGTGCCAGACGTTAGCCTCATTCCCAGCTTGGCCGCAGATGCTTTTCCAATAGCTGTCATCAGCTTTGCAATGACCGTCTCCCTGGCTGAAATCTTTGGCACAAAGCACGTGTATCCAGTCAGAGCCAACAAGGAAATGTTGGCCATAGGTATTTGCAACTTCATCACTTCTTTCCTGCACTCCTTCCCTTCCTGTGCTGCAGTGGCCAAGACTATTCTCAGGGACTCCACTGGAGCTAAGTCACAACTCACTGGCATTGTTTCTGCTTTGGTACTTCTGTTGGTGCTACTGGTCATTGCCCCACTCTTTTTCTCATTGCAGATCTGCATCCTGGGTGTCATCATTATCACCAGCCTCTGGGGGGCTCTACGAAAATTTCTGGACATGCCAAATATGTGGCGCCTAAACAAGATGGACACCATTATCTGGTGGGTGAGCATGCTAGCATCCTTCCTCCTCACCATCCAAATTGGCCTCCTGGTAGCTGTTTGTTTCTCCATACTCTGTGTGGTCTTCCGCACCCAAAGGCCAAGGGCCGCTCTCTTGGCTAGAGTAGGAGACAGTGAGATCTACGAAGACCAGCTAATTTACAAAGAGCTCAACACCATTCCAATATAAAAATCTTCCACTTTGATGCTTCTCTGTACTATGCAAACAAGAGTTACTTCAAGCAAATGCTATACAAGAAGACTAACGTGAACCCTACTGTGGTGTTGGCTCTACAAAGAAATGCCAGGGAGGCTCAACAGCCAGCCAGAGGATCCACTGATCGAGGTTTCTTTAAAAGGTTTAACTTCCCAAAGCCTTTCACCATATCAGGGACTTCAACCCAATTCTCAATGCCAGAGATTGGCATGCATTCCCTGATCATTGACTGCGGAGCCATGCAGTTCATAGATACGGTGGGTCTCACCATGCTGAAGGAAATCCACCACGACTATGAAGAAATTGGAGTATGTGTCTTCTTAGCAAGCTGCACCCCTTCGGTGAAGTGCTCACTTCGAGAGGGGGGTTACTTCTCTGAATGTAGGCCTGGGAGTGACCCAAACCAGTTGGCCTTTCACAGTATCCATGACGCAGTGCAATTTGCAGAGAGAAAATACAGAGAGCAGCAAAAGAAGCCTGAACAGATGAATGTTGTTGGCATCCTCAATCACAGTCATGTTATTGCAGATGACAGTGGGATATTAACCAAGCTCTAGGAAATGGACAAGATAGTAGAATTTGTGAGCTGGTTATGAGGTGCTCATGAACAGGTAATACCAACCTGTGAGATGTGGGTCAACTCTTGAAAATAAAATCAAGGCAGAATTTTGGTGTACATGGAGAAGATCTTCTAGAATTTACCGACTTGCGTTGGAGCAACAATGTGTTTTTGGTGAAGAGAATGGGGAAATTTCATACATTCTTGTTTAAATCCTCAGCAAATCTTCTTCTTCTTTAAAGATACTGTGTTTTTACATCTACAATTAAATGGATTATGTGCGTATGCTCTTATTCAATCCCAGTGTGTTTTTTCTGTGCTTTCTGGATAAATATTTATTCTGAAGAACTGGTTAGTATATTTCATTCCCAGCTATATGTGCCCTTCTTCCCCGTGTTTTGTAATGATGAAGTAAATACTAATAGCACCAATAAAAATATTACAAAAAATAAAATAAAAAAGGAACCATGTTCCATTGTAAATGGGAAATATGTTTGTATTTGTCAATGGTTATACAAAACTCATATTGTAAGACAAGACAGAGTACTGAAAAAACTGAGCACCTTTTTACCTGAAGGTGTGCATGGATACCAGATTGAGCCACTTGACTTTGTACTATGTTTGTTCTTATGTAATAAGGATCAGAAAAACATATTTTTCCTCATTCCTCACAATTAGTGAGGCGGACCAAATTAGAACTTATTTGATAATGAACAAATGAAGAAATACAGTTATGTAAAACATAATTACGAATAGTCAATGGGGAGACACGTGTATTGTTCGTTGCATTGACAAGTGTGAAGAAACCTTTATGAATACCATAATGAAAAAAGTCTTGCTAACAAGCTTATCTGTAACTCTAATTCAAACTTTATCTAAAATACAAGCTTATAACAATGCCTCAACCTCACAGTAACCAGTTCCCACCATTAACCTAACTATAATCACAAACTTAAGCACAGATCTATTGCTAATTCTGACTGTAAACATAAACATGCGCATAACCCTTCACATACCAGTTCGATAACCCACCAGTAGGCATAGTATTAACCCTACCCCTGACACTAACCCTAAACTCCACTGTAACCTAAACACAAACTACAACACAACCATAATAAAAGCACCTTAACGTTTCGAACAGTCGTAAACAAATCCTGTCTCTAACTATAATCTCTATCCTAACCTTACACTGAGCAAAGCATTAATGGAAAAATGTTTCCAATCTTAAATGGACTTTGTTCATTACTACTCAAAAGAAGAAATCATCATTTTCATTTGTCTTAATTTCAATGTTGTCACCATGGGTTTCAATATAGTGATGTCTTCATTTTCCCATAATTCATACAAAATTAGGCAGTTCTGCTTCTTATCGTCTAAGAAGCTAAAAGCATTGTAAAACCAGTTTTACATTATTTGTCTTAATGTAAAAACCTGGTTACATGGCAGAGACCATGTCCAGAGAAACATCTGTACGTTGTTTTCCATGGTTCAATATGTATTCAGCTCTATTCTCAATACTAGTGCAACTCTTAGTATAAAAAGGTGTATTACCTTCCCCACCAGGGTGTGCCGTAGAGTAAGAGTAGGACTCATCAGTAAGGAGTGCCCGCTGCCTATTACTCTTATTCAAGGAACGTGAAACAGGAGTAAACCCGTTGACCCAGCTGAGACCGGGTAAGTTATGTACCAAGAACAACAATGTCTCAACCGGTAATCATTGAAAAAGACCGTTACATAAAGTGCATAAATCACTAAAGGAGGGAAAAAAAGGGAATAGGGAGACCAAAAGTTGAGAATAAAGGTTGTTATTTGCAGGTAGTTATAACAGCACTACATTACAATTAGATTGAAGTAACCATAACAACCAAATGTGCACTGAACGTGCTTATGTGAGTGACCAGTGCAGTGACACAAGTGATAAAGGACAGCGTGATACGGCGAAAAACAATAAAGACAAACAGTTATTCGGGAGTCAAAAATATAACTTAGATAAATGCAGAAATAGTTCGTTTTGGTTAATTTTGAATGACCCCGTAGAGGCCGTGGATGACGCTGCGAAGTCAACAGCGTTTCGACCTATTCAAATTAAGGTCATCATCAGGACAATGGTTACAAATTCCTTAGGTAGTGCTGGTGGCACAAAGGAGTGTCAATCACGAATAGGAATTGCAGCGAAGGGAATCAATCACGATTGGAAATTGCAGCGAAGGGGTTGGTAAATCGCTGTTAAGCTTGAGGGAGGGTCCATGATGGTTCGGTAGATGATTTTGGAGTCTGGGCGGTATGTGATTGCTGCCCGGAATGGATAGAGATCCCAGTCAGCGAAGTAGGACGGGGCGTCGGGTAGCGGCGTACGAGTCACAGGGAATCGATTGGGCTCGTCAAGGGAATGAATCCACGAGGACGAGTGAAGCTTGGGATCTCTATCCATTCCGGGCAGCAATCACATAGCGCCCAGACTCCAAAATCATCTACCGAACCATCACGGACCCTCCTCAAGCTTAACAGCGATTTACCATCCCCTTCGCTGCAATTTCCAATCGTGATTGATTCCCTTCGCTGCAATTCCTATTCGTGATTGACACTCCTTTGTGCCACCAGCACTACTTAAGGAATTTGTAACCATCGTCCTGATGATGACCTTAATTTGAATAGGTCGAAACGCCGTCGACTTCGCAGCGTCATCCACGGCCTCTACGGGGTCATTCAAAATTAACCAAAACGAACTATTTCTGCATTTATCTAAGTTATATTTTTGACTCCCGAATAACTGTTTGTCTTTATTGTTTTTCGCCGTATCACGCTGTCCTTTATCACTTGTGTCACTGCACTGGTCACTCACATAAGCACGTTCAGTGCACATTTGGTTGTTATGGTTACTTCAATCTAATTGTAATGTAGTGCTGTTATAACTACCTGCAAATAACAACCTTTATTCTCAACTTTTGGTCTCCCTATTCTCTATTACTCTTATTCAGCGGATGAATAAATGGATTGTGTGTTTATATAGGTCTAAAAACCATAAGGGAATGCCCCGTAAGTGCTATTTCTACTGGTTTGACATATGCTTAGAACATGAAGGCAGACATCCAGGCGTTGTCAATTTGGTACTGTGCCTTTTAATAAAGTCACTAGCTCTTTAGGATTTCTGTAAAAATAAAGAGCAAAGGGCCAGATGTACGACCGTTTTTTGCGGTCGCAAACTGGATATCCGCCCGTTTGCAACCGCAAAAAAGGGCCCTGGGATGTACAAACGCTATTTTGCGAGTCTGTGACTCGCAAAATAGAGCTAGCGACTCTCGCTATTAGGAAGGGGCGTCCCTTCCTAATAGCGAGTCACAATGCAATGTAACATTATTTTGCGTCCGCATTTGCGGGCGCAAAACACTCGCAGTTTACCACCTACTTCAAGTAGGTGGTAAACCACTCGCAAACGGGAAGGGGTTTCCAGGGGACTCCTTCCCCTTTGTCAGTGTGTGCGAAAATATTTTTTAAGAGCAGGCAGTGGTCCCAGGGAAAAATTTATGAAACTTTTCATTTTTCTTTTTTAAATGCATCCCATTTTTCTGTAAGGAAAACGGGTTGTATTAAAAAAATAAAATACTGCTTTATTAAAAAAGCAGTCACAGACATGGTGGTCTGCTGACCCCAGCAGGCCACCATCCCTGTGAGTGCTTGCCATTCCTAATGGGGTTGCAAATAGCACCTGCCTCATGAATATTAATGAGGCAGGCAATTTGTGACCCCATTAGGAATCGCTAACAGTGTCTGAGACACTGTTGTAAATTGCATTCTGCGAGTCGCAAATTGCGAGTTGCAAAGCGACGCAATTTGCGAGTCGCAAAATGTAAGGGTCGTACATCTGGCCCCTAATTCCTTCTTCGGTCTCAAGTATTTAAGGACGCCTGAATAAAATATTCTGTCACTGAGAAGTCCCTGGGTCAATGTAGAGAGTCGATGTACTCTTCCAGCCCACAATCAGAACTAATGTTGTACTTGAGGAGTACTCAAAGTGAAAATTTTATTTTGATTGCTTTGTCCACCAACCGCCTTGCATGTCAAAATGGCTTCTCCTTGACTGATCTGTGATGTGTAGTTATTTTCATTGAGGATTTAGGAGTCTTGCAAGACTTCCTTGGGAATCCCCTCCAACTACACATATATTTTCAGGTCATACCTTGGTAGTCAGTTCCATCATTGTTAAGTAGAATTCTTATCCTCCATTGCTAGATGTTTCGATCACGATTTTGGAGCTCATTTTGATTTTTGTCAAGTACATTTTTGGCAGATATGTCATTTTCACAACGAGTAGTGTCATGCAGCTGAGAGAGTGGATTTTCAGAAATGAATGCACACCACCGACTCCATAATCTCCCACAAACACTTAAATAATTATATTCGATAATGTTGCCTGGTTAATGTATTGGATTTTGAAACTTATAATACATTTTTATTTCACTGTGTAGTCATCTTCAGTTTATATGTTTTTTTTTTGCCTAAAGTCTTTTGTCAAAGGAGCCACCTGACCTGAAAATGAAGAAAGCTTTTTCTTTGTGAGAATTGGGGTTGATTTTATGCTGAACAGTTTAGTTTTTCCCTCTTCTTGTGAGTAAGCAGGCTTATCACATTAGCACTTGTTTAGTAAATAGTAGCCTGGGAGTCATGGGCCCAAGTACATGCAATGAAACTAGGCTCCCCAACCAGTATTAAAATACTGCTATAAATCTGGTGCAGCGCGCCCATCACATCCCTGGACTCCAGTGTCACTGCACCTGCTACACTAATGTAGTGTACGAGACTCTAAGTTCCTCATTCCACTCATCTTTCTCACCTCCCTATCTTCCTCCCACTATTCTCTTATCTGCTTTATGCAGTTAATGCTCTCCTCTCTATCCCTTTCCTCAGTCTTTCTCTCTCACCTTCTTCGGTCTCTCACTCATCCTCATCTCCTTCCTCCCTTCTCTCTCCTTATTTCTAGTACCTTTCTCTTCTTTTTCCCTTATCCCACTTTGCTCATCCTTATAGCCTTTCTCTTTCTCAATCAACCTTATTTCCTTCTTCCATTCTGTCACCTTTTTCTGGCCTCCTCCCCGTTCTTTCGCCAGCTCATTTTTTCCCATCCCTTTCCTCCCTCTTCTTCATTGTTCCCTTACCTCTACTACTTCTGTATCCCTCCCCTTGAAAATTAAACTCAGCCAAGCCCCTGGCATCCACTGTGTCTACAGAAATAATCAGATCCTCTGCTATAATGTAAGCGGGTGGAGGACAGACTGGGTCCCCTCCCACCTCTGGGCCTTGGTGCATTGCACCGGCTGCACCACTGGTTGCTACACCACTGAATTCTTGTCTTTCACTTAAAGCTGTTTCAATGA
Organism: Calotriton arnoldi; assembly: GCA_963921515.1. Taxonomy (NCBI): domain Eukaryota; kingdom Metazoa; phylum Chordata; class Amphibia; order Caudata; family Salamandridae; genus Calotriton; species Calotriton arnoldi. Next base: position 258,559 of record CAWUFW010004604.1, on the reverse strand, counting down.
GAAGGAAAACCAGCCACAAAAGGTTTCAGAGATTATGGGTGAGAGGAAATATCTGTCACATGGGGACCCACTGCATAGAGTGTGTTGAGGTCTGGAATCAGCTTGCAGCTTAGATCTGAGAGGATATCAATTCCTCAGTGTAAGAAATTGGGTTGTTGGTTGACTGGGGTGTCAGCTCTGGTCAAGCAAAAACCACAATCCTTGTTAGGGCAAGGCACAAGCAAACCCCAGATTAGCCTGTGCTCACCCCCTTGGGAGCTTGGCACAGAGCAGTCAGGCTTAACTCAGAGCAATGTTTCTTTTTTTAATGTTTATATTGGCATTTAATCATGTAGAGGGCATTTCAATATATATATTGGAACATTTGGACAGTAGTTATACATTTCTGATCTTTTATGGGATGGTCATCCGACCATAAGCAATCCTTTTGCATATTCCCACCACGCGTAACACATGACATTCTTAGAAAATACCCTCTTGTCAACATAACCACTTAACTACCCCTACATGCCCCCCTCCCACCCTCCCTCCTCCGTCTCTGAAGTCTACTTATAGTCTAGGTTTGATTCCTGCTTCCGGCTCCACTTCTGTCCTACTCTTGGTTCATCGGGGTGTGTTAGTCACCACTCTATTCTCTATGGATTATTCCCATTACCCGAGTTCGGAGGCAAAGGAGCTCCAGATGGTTGCGTTTCCCTTAGGTCTTTGATCATTGCTTCCCAGGCCCGTACATCATCCTCAATTTTCTCATCGTGTCGTATTTAACTCCGAGCAATGTGTACAATATTTATACAACACTTCAAACAGTAACAAAGTTAAAACACGCCACAAAACAAGCATCATGGATCTAGAAATAAAGAGTAATTTTTAATAAATAAAACAAGACCAAAACAACAAAAATCTAATCAGTAGAACTGGAGTTATTGAATTTTACAGTATGTAGCGAAAATAGCACTAAAAGCACAAAGCACTAACTGTGGACATCTGGTCACGCTTGACAGGGACAAAGTCACAAGTTCAGGCTGACCATGATGGGGCACAGGTCGGCTACAGGGAACAGGGATCCACTTATACCTGCTAAGCAAAGCATCTTAAATCCTGGTTGCGGAGTGTTGCGAGGATCTGCCTTGAAGATGTGTCACATAGCTGATGCCATGCGTAGGTTCCGGGGTGCCATGAGGCTGTGGTGCGAGGTCCTGTTGTGTCGTCGTCAAGAATCCTGTCAACGGGGCTTGCGATGCGATGTCTGGCGTCAGCGATGTGGCATGCAGTCAGGGCAATTCATCGTTCTTAGGAGTTGTGAGCCTCTAAGGTGCCTTCTAGGTGCTTGTCTTCATAAACCTGATACAGGCATCAGTACGTATTTATTAAGGTAAGGCGTTGATACCAAACACCATTATTTTCGGTGACGTCAGTATGTAGCTGGGTAACTCGTAAAGACCAGTGTCCAATACATACCTTTAACATGGCTGCCTGATCACTTGCAATGACTAGCAATTGAATTAGGCATCAAAGGGGCATTTCTGCTCATGCAGATGTGACCTCTCATGTACTATAATGCACCCTTTCTTAGGGCTCTAAAGGCCTGCTGTAGGGGTGACTTACATATAGTACATGTAGTGTACTTTCTCATTGCATACAGGGAGTGGGCAATGGTGTGTTTTCAGCATGGTTTGCACCATTTCATGCATCCTGAAATGGCAGTCTGTATGCAGTTTGAGTGTGAGTCCCTTTGGGTGGCATAATACATGCTGCAGCCCTTAGGGACCCTTTTTAGTGCCCATGCACTGGGTACCAGGGGTACCATTTACCAGGGTCTTACAAGGGTGCTAAAGTTGTTGCCAATTGGGTTACAGTTAACATTTGTATCGTTTTAGGGAAAGAGCACTGGCACTGGAGTTTGGTTAGCAGGAACCCAATGCACTTCCAAACAAAAGCATCAGTACCAGTGAGCAAAAAGTAGGGGTGACCATGTCAAAAAGAGGTCCTTTCCAGCAGTTATGTTAACTAGTCTTTTGTAGTGCACGTTCATACTAGGTACCTTGGCGCTTGGGGCAGATAGAGAGCGAGAATGGGTTGAGAGTGATTTGTAACACAGTAAAACCGATGGAATCCAGGCCAAAATGTAAAGATGTACAACATTGTGGTGAATGATTGCCTCCAGCGTGGCACCCACATGCAATGCTGAGAGTTTTGCTCTTGCTTGGGGTTGGAGGGCATTCAAAAGATTTTCGGTCTCTGACTACCATGGCTTTGATGATTGTCCTGAATAGAATTTCAGTATGGCGGAATCATACTGGAGGGGTGGCCCTTAATTTGGCGGACCCACAATGCCATTATTATTTGCACCTGGTCTGCTGACAGAATGTTACTGATGACAGAGTTGGCCCAGCTCTGCCATCAGGGATCCCCCTATAACAAGGGGAGTGGTTCAAAGAGGTGAGTCAATGTGTCTATGTCGGTTTTTGGTAGATGTGCCTTCACCGCTCACTCTAAATGACACCTTCAGACTTTTATTTTTAGAAACTATACTTGTAGTAGCTTCTCCTACTGACTTCATCTGGGCTCTTTACTACAACAGTAGCTGCTTGCTACAGTCAATTTGCTTTTGCAACCAGATCTCACTCTACACTTTGTTCTCCAATACTTTCTCCTCCTCCTCTCTCTCTCTCTCGCTCTCTCTCCTTCCTCTCCCTCTCTCTGCTTACCCCCTATCACAATATGTCACTAGCATCCTCCCTCCCTACTACAACTGCCTTGCATTGTATTTACCCACCAAGTACTGTACAGTGGGTGGTGTTTCGTTACATTGTAGCTAGTACGCATAGATGTGTACAAGCATTTAACTCAAAAAGACAATTCTATTTTCAAAATTGGTTTTGGTAGCTTTCCTTAAGGCTAGATGATTAGAAAGATGATAAATACTAAAGACTGAGGAGTTCTACTATTCAGGATGCACAAAAGTGATTGGGTGGAATACTAGAACAAATCTTATCCCCTGGAAATTACTCTGTATGACATCCCATTGCAGCATGTTTTGCTTGATTGGGTCATTACAGACGGGGACCAACCATATATAATTTTGTCTTTCCTCCCTCCAGAATGAATAGTTCATTCTGAACTGTTGGGCCATATCCATTTGGAACAGGGTCTCGAGTATCCCCACACATGTTTCGGCCTCTTTGGCTTCATCAGTGAAGTGTAGCTGGAGTCCTATGGCACAGCAAGCTTCGAAACCACATCACTGCATACCCTTCCTAATAAGGGCGATTTTGGAGTGAAAATCGCAAATGTTCGTTCACCAATGCAAAAGTCTGATTTTGAGGAAAGCCATCAAACATTTAGTATTTGAGTGCACTACTTAGGAAGGGGAACAGCTTAACCTGTAAAAACAGAGGACCTGAATGATCCAATATACAAATCGGTGGCCACAGATTAGCCTTTTGATCAAATTCTGGAAGGCCACAGATTAGCCTTTTGATCAAATTCTGGAACAACTAATGTTTCTGGGGCAAAATGGCTGAAAGTCCAAGACATAGAGCATTGCTGGAGTCCAATCTTGTGATATAAAATTATTGGCAAGCAATCGGCACAGATCAGAAAGGAGAAATTGAGTGATTGGAGATGAAAGTAGCAAGGAGAAACTACTGAATTAATTTGACTGGAGAGCATGCGATCTCCATCTGATGTGTAATCCAGTTACTTCATCATCCTTGCTGGAGAGAGGTGATAGCCCAGCATAGGAGAGTTGGCTAGAGGAATCCAAGATACCTTATTACCACTCACTTGCAGGACCCCGATTCCATATGCTGTATCCAGAAACTGAATAATCGCAAACTTAGAGCGTATCTAATAGTCGTCTCTAAAGGAGTCTAATATGCTTATATAGACTTTTTGGGAATATTGGTTATGAGAAATTGGGTTACTGGTTGAGGGGAGTGAAAACCTACTCAAGAAGCAACCATAGTCCTGGCCAGGGTGAGGCATAAGCAAACCCCAAATTAACCTGTGCACAACCCTCTGGTAGCTTGTCACAGAACAGTCAGCCTTAACTTAGAGGCAATGTGAAAAGTATATATGCAGCACTTCTAACAGCAATAAAGTGAAAACACAACACAAAAAAAATCCCACACCAATTTAGAACAATACAGTACATTTTAATAAATAAATCAAGACCAAAATGACAAAAATCCAATCTGTAGAACCGGAGATATGCAAGTTTAAAGATTTCAGTGAATGTAGTGCCAAAAAGCACGGGAGCGCCAATTGTGGTTGTGTGGGTGCACCGGACTGGGAGAAAGTCACAAGTTCTGGTCGACAGTGATGGAGTGTGGGCTGGCTACAGGGACCCAGTTAGGGCCACTGAACAAGAGTACCTTAAATCCTAGTTGCGAAGCTGCGCGATGTCGTTGAGAATGCTTCACAAGCCGAGGCAATGCGGCAGTTCCGAGGGGCTGCGAGGCTCCGATGTGAGGTCCTGCATTATAGTTGAGGATCCCATCGACGAGGGCTTATAACGTGAAGTACAGCATTGAGAATGCGTTGCTCAGTCGAGAAGAGACATCGGTTCCAAGGAGCTGTGAGGCTGCAATTCGAGAACCTGCATCATCGTCAAGGCTGCCGTTGGTGAGACATTTGTAATGTGAGGGACTGTATCAGTGAAGTTTTGCACTGCGGCAGTCCCGAGGAGGGCTACAAGGTTGATGCGGAGTCCTTACTCTGGGAGAATCCTCGCAGCAGAGGTGATGTACCGGTGCTGCTCAGGTTTGCGCCACACAGGAGAGGAGATACATCGTTTCTGCTGGATCCACAGAAGGGTGTCGGAGCACCTTCAGGTCCACTTCCAACAGTCCAGGACTGGGGTGACTCCACTTGGCAGGGTAGGACTCTCAGAGTGCAGACTCCAGGTGCTGGGTGCAAGGTTGCTGGAGCCTTATGACACTGAGGTTCTAGTCAGGAGGCCAGCCAACTAACCATTGGAGTCACTCTGGGGACCTGGGTTCAACAGATGCAGATCCAGTCCTTCTTACCCAGGCAAGAGGGCATCAGGCAGCAGATCAGCAAAGCAGGGCAGCAGTCATTCAGAGCATCAGTCCAGAGGAGTGTCAGTCCTTTCAGCAGCAAACCAGTCCTTCTTCCTGACAGAATATTCACAGGTCAAAAAGGGTACTGAAGAGTTGGTGTCTGGGGTCCAATATTTATACCTGGACCTTTCTTTGAAGCGGGAGAAGCTTCTAGACGTTTCCCCTTGAAGTCCACAGGCATCCTACCTTCCCTATCCTGGCTCCATACTACCTACAGGGGGTATGCAGCCCTTTGTGAGGAGGCAGGACCCAACCTATTGAAGTGTAAATACAGCTATGCCCAGCTCTGCCCTCTTATCCTGCCAGTGATGGCCCACCCAGGCACACCTAAGCTCTCTATTGTGTGTGGCCGTCTAGGAGGAATACACAAAACCCAAATGTCAACTATACCCGGTCATGTGACCCAGAGACAGGCTGCAGGCACTAGATGGCTAGGGTAGGAAAATGGCAACTTTCTAAAAGTGTTATTTTTGAAATTGTCATTTAAAATCCAACTTCATAATGAGAGAGTAGTTTTCATTACATTTCCAAAGATTTGATTTGAGCTGGATTTATTAAGCACAACAAATGCCCAAGGACATCAAGGCGCCATAGTCGCAGAGGTGAGGAACCGCCCCCATGTAGTAAAACCAAGGGACATATCGGAGCTATACTATAGCATGAAAAGCCAGGTCTTTAAGGTCTTTCTAAAGGGGGAGTGAGCTCTAGTCCTGGTCAGAAAGATTGGCAGTGTGTTCCAAAGTCTTGCAGTCGCGACTGAGATGGCTCTGCCTCCGCATTTCTTCTTTTGAAATCTAGGCACTGTCACCAAGTTAAGGTGGGCTGATCGTAGAGTTCTCCTGGGGATGTAGCTATGAAACATATCCTTGATTCCTGCCGGGCATGTCTGAAAGAGGGCCTTGTGTACTAATCAGACGGCATTGAACATGATCCGTTTACTTATCGGGAGCCAATAAAGGTAATTTAATCCCTTGGATGCAGACTCCCGTTTCGAAATGTCCAGGATGAGCCTGGCAAGTGCATTCTGGACTAACTGTGATTTGGCTTGAGAGCTCTTGTTGGTCTCCACATTTAGGGCATTACAGTAGTCGATTGTAGACATGACTAGAGCCAAGGTTGCTTGTTTCCATGCTGAAAGGGGGATAAAGGGAATACATTTCTCAACATTATAATTAGCCAGAAACATGTCGACACGATGCTGTTGGCCTGAAGATCTAATCAGCGCTTAGAGTCCAGCATCACCCCAAGATTCTCTGTGGGCATAGGTATAGACCACAGAGTTTTATGCCATCATTATTCCAGATGGAGGTATGTGCTCCAAAGAGCAGTACCTCCATTGAGCTTCAGGTAGTTCCTCCCCATCCACCCAGCTACTGCTGTCATGCAATGATTGAAATTGGCTGCAGTATCTACTGTGTGTTTTGAAATTGACATGATGAGCTGGGTGTCATAGGCGTAAGACACCACCTGTAGCCAAAATGAATAAATAATCTTTCCATAGGGGGACACGTACAGGTTAAAAGGCGTAGGCCTTTCATTGAAAAAAGAGTGCTCTTTCCTACTATTATTATTAAAGTTGCATTGTGGTGAAAGATAGAGACATTATTATGTTTGCAGAGGAGTGTTACTAAAATATAGTAGTGCAACCATTACCATCCCTTTATGTTAGAAATGTCTCTGAGTTTATTTTGCTCTTCATGCCCACACCTTCAATTGAATAAAAATTCTGAGAACTTTATTCCTCTTTTGGGTCAACTACAGACAGCTGTAATGCATAGAAGACCTTATATCATCAATTTTTCAAAGAAGTAAAATAAAAATAAGTACAGAGAGAGAATGGCTCCATTGAGTCACTGGTTCTCACGTATTTTTCATAGCATGCCATTGCTTGGAAGGGCTGTCCATTAGGCCACAGCGTTTTGTGAATTCATGCATTATTCAATTTGTGTTCCCTTTAGGTTTTGGGGGCGGGGCATCAAATAGTCTTTCTGTTAGACTGCTGATGTAATTTGACAATTGAGCACGATGTGCTTTCTTTTATACATTTATTTTACTGGCATAAATACATTTTGGGGCATATTTATGAGAGGCATGCGTCACGTTTGCACTACGCAAAGTGGTACATTCATGACGCAAGCCTGTAAGTAAGATTTATGAAGCAATGCAAAGCAGCCACGGCCGCTTCAGGTAAGAGCGGTTTGGCGATAGGCCGGCTGGGGGTATTTCGAGAGACGATCCCACGAGGAAAAATGTAATAAATAATTAATTTTCCCTCGTGGTTGTCTCTCAAAATGCCCCCCAGCCAGCACCACCACCCCACCGCTCTTACCTGCAGCGGCCGCGGCTGTTGCAAATTCACATTGCATGGTTTGAATGACTTCATAAATCTGGAGTAAGGCAACGCATTGCATATCGCTGCGTCACCTTACTCTGCGCAAAGGGGGCGTTCCGTGGGCATTGTGGTGGGTGTTCCCATGCAACTCCCATGGTTTTTGACGCATTCCCAGATTTACAAGGACTTGTAAACCTGGGAATGTGCCAAAATCTTACGCCTCCCCAGGGGAGGTGTAACGAGGAGAAATATCTTTATTTCTCCGAGTTTTTTCCTATTTCTATGCGTCCTGCATTCTTCAGCACACATAGAAAGAGGAAAATGCCTCTATGGATTGTTTTTGTGCAGGAAGGTGCCCTTTCCTGCATGAAAACAATCCTGCCTACAACACAGGCACCCTTGCACCATGTTGGAAGGGTGCCTGCATTGGTGCTAAGCTGTCAAAACAGCCCCAGTGCAGGGGAAAGGACAGGAATGCACCCTAATGGATAAATACAGTGCATTCCTGCCCTTTCCCTGTGGTGCAGGGCAGTTCAGCAACCATTCCCATAAATATGTCCCTTTATTTGTTAATATATGACTGTTTTTGTGGTCGTGGGGGCTGTTTAGATACTTTCAGGTGTCATAAACCCACCGTTTTATTCCTTAATTGCCCTTGCACTTTCTTTTTTTAACTTCGCTTTCATGACAACATGTTTTTGGAGTTACTTCTTTTGCTTACAAACTAAAGACATACGCAAACTTAAATTTGTTCGTAATTTTCTGACCGAGGTCTCAGATAAAAATACGAAGGCCACTCTCTGGACCCTCAACCACTTCCTGACACCCTCTGTCCATCCCTCGCCTATCCTTTCTGAGTCCCCCCCCTTCCCCCCCTCATCGTTTCAGAAAGGTCACCTTGGAAGACAAGAACCTAAAGGTCACGATTTTGGAACTAGAGATGACTGGAAGGAGAGGGCAGGACAAGGAGGGTTTGGATATTTTCAGGACATGGATTAAAAGTAAAAGGGATTGGTCCTGGCTGGGACAGATACAGTTAGAAATAGTAGAGAGAAAATGGGGTGCAGCTTGATACAATGTAAGTGGTGCTGTGTGTATCAGTGGATAAGGAAAACTATGTACAATGAGAGTGCCAGAAGAGTATAGTCCAAATCAGATTATTCCTGTTCCTTCTAACTCCAAACATGTTGTACTCCGTTCTCATGCAAGCCTTAAACTGTGCACAAGATGGCAGACAAGCACCGTAAAAAGGGATCACGAGTGAGCCCATTATTTTCCATTAATGTTAGCTTCATTTTCAGGTGATCAGATCGCAGTAAGAGATTGCGGGGCATATTATCAAGGGCCGGCGATAAATATCGCAAAGCGCGCTTAGCGCTTGCATATTTATCGCCGGCTATCTCTGGAATTTATCGCCCGGTTAGCGCGTTATTAACAACGCGCATCGCCGAGGCGATAAAAATGTCAGAGATAGCGTGGATATCGCTGTTTTTCCATGGAAAACGGCGATATCCTAGATGATAGGGCCTGTGGTCTTAGCCACAGAATCCACCCCCCATGTTAAGTATGCCTTAGTCAGGAATTTAACAGACGTTAAATTCCTGCGTTAAGGCATACTTAACGCGATTAAAATAATCGCTTCCCCGCATTGTAAATATCGCGAAGCTGCCTTCGCGATATTTACCCATGTTGTTTCCACAGACACGCCTACTTTGCATCTCATTATCGATGCGAAGTCAGGCGTGCTGAAACGGGAGCAAAATCAGCAAAACACGCGATAGCGTGTCTTTGCTGATAAGGCGATATAATTATCGCCGCTTTTCGGCCGAAAACGGCCGCAAAAGCGGCGATAATTGTTTATCGCCGCCTTGTTAATATGCCCCATAATTTGCACTCAGCTCTTCTTGTGCTAAATCCGCATATAATTTGCAGGAAAAACATTATCATCAGAGGCGAATATTCAATTCGGATTTTTCAAATGTGCTGTTAAACAAGTATACCCAGTGTCCCCGAATCCTGATACGGAAGCGAGGAGGCGGGAGGGAGGGGCCTTGGGGACGGGGTGGGGGGCTGTTGAGTGGGGGGTGGGGGTAGGGAGGGGGCGGGGTAGAGAAAGAGTGCGAAAAGATAGAAGTTCAGAGGGAGAGTGTGAAGAGTCAGGAAATGAAGTTAGCGATTCCTGTGATAACCATAATTTATACGAAACGCCAGGGGCTCTGTCGCCGTAAAAAGACCACGTGACAGCAAACAGATGTCATAACAGGTTAGTCCACAAAAAGGTCTTCTTCTATTCAAGCTGCGCACACTTGATAATCCGTGGTTTCAATTCCCTACATAAAGAAGAGTTCCACCGCAGCCAGACATCAACTATTCTTGTCCTGACCTGCGCGTATACTGCACACATGTAATGTCTGTGCTTAATTTGAAATGCTTAAGTGCCGGGGCCCACATTAATTTTCAAAACCCGCAGCTGGCGCTGACGAAAGTCAGCATTGCCGAATACCGAGGCTGCTTAGTCTCCATAACACCTCACGCCTCTTTCATCGACCACCATACAATTTCACCCATTTGCCCATTTTGTTCACTCTTGTAATACATTTTTATTCCTGATTTCTCCCTTTTCGTAGTTTTTCCGTCTTTTCTCTTACTTTCATCCTTTTGTATTTTTCTCTCTCTTGCTCTTATGACCAGGAAAAGTAAGTCCCAGTCCCTAAAAATTTGTTCCGGTGGGCCCCGCCTGCAACCAACGGCCCAAATAAAGCACAGGACATTATATCACACAACTTCTGCTTACAATGTTGTACAGCACTCCCCAAAACATACATCTGCAAATTTACAGACAGGCACGTTGTCTGTCAACTTATGTAGCTTCTCTAGCATATCCAGAAAAGGTCTGCTTCCCCCCCCCACCACCACCACTGATGTGATTTATTCCTTATCACCCTCTTCGGGGACATGAGAAATGCAACTCTAATCTTCTAAACTCCTGCACTCATTAATTTACCATAGCCAGTGGCCAGAGTCCATAAAACAGTATGGTAAATGTGATCCCGTGGGCAATGGGGGCGGGGTAACAGGGAGAGGGTTTCGGAGCTGAACTAACTATAACTCGTGCCCCGCAATGCACTGTGTATGACCTCACATATTACATCACTCATGACATGGTCATGACATCACTCATGACATCTCAAATGACATCACTGATGATATCATCCAGTGACTTTGAGTGTTTTTAAAATGTTTATGAGTGTTAACTATATTTACCAAGGTGCATTGATGAATCAGTGGGTGTATGCGTGACTGTATGAATGATTCAGTGGGCGCTTGACTGACTGTATAAGTGAGTGATTAGGTGTCTCAGTGAATGCATGGGTGAGTGACTTGTGTGAATGTCTGTATCTATCTGTCAGTTGGTGTCTAAGTGGTTGTATAGGTTTGTGAGTGGCTATGTGAGTTTCTGTATGGATGAGTGGTCGTCTGAGTACGTGTATGAGTGTCTTAATGTCTGTGTGGGTGGGTGAGGGTGTGTGTAACTGCCTATATGGATGAGTGCATGGGTGAGTCAGTGGCTCTATGGGTTAGTGAGTGTGTGTGTGTGTAAGGGGCTGTATGGGTGAGTGAGTGTGTGTATGGCTGTGTCAGTGAGTGAATGGATGTGTCAGTGGTATATGGGTGAGTTACTGCATATGTGAAAGACAGTATAGGTGAGTGTTGGAGTATATGAGAGACTGTATGTGTGACTGAGTGATCGCGAGAGTGGCCGTATGGGTGAGTGTGTGCTTGTGTCAGTGACTGTATAGGTGAGTGAGTATGTGTTAGTATCTGTATGAATAAATGAGTGTGTGTGTGTATAACTGCATAGGTGAGTAAATGGCTGTGTGATTGACTCTATAGGTGAGTGCGTAGGTGTGTGAGTAGCTTTATGAGTGACTGACTGTGTGTGAGTGGCTGTATGGGTGTATGAGTGGATATACCAGTGGCTGTATAAGTGAGTGAGTTGGTGTATGAGTGGCTGTATGGGTAACTGAGTGGATGTGTGTGTAGACCTATGAATAAGTGAATGGGTGAGTAAGTACTGGTATGGGTGTGTCAATGGTTTTGAGAATGCTAGTGTAGAAATTAGAGTGGGTGTATGAAAGGTTATATTGGGGTGTGAGTGGGTGCGTCAGAGAATCTGTGGATGATGCCATCAGTGATGTCATTTGAGATGCCATCAGTGATGTCATCAGTGATGTCACTGACCATGTCATGAGTGATTTAATATGTGAAGTCATAAGCAGTGCATTGTGGGGGCACAAGTTATAGTTAGCTCAGCTAACTACAACTGCTGAATTTCTCTGTTTTTGTGTGTGTGTGTGAAATCTGAGCCTAACTATAATGTCCCTGTAACCTTTGCTTTTTCAGTGAATATCTAAGGTTTTTTAAATTCTATTTCCTAACTTTTATGGCCTTGTAGCCTTTGTTTTTTACAGTGAATTTCTAAGGTTTTTTAAATGCTATTGCCTAACAATAACATCCCTGCAACCTTTGATTTTTTCAATGAATTTCGATCTTTTTTTAAGTAGCAATGGTGTTTGCAGAGTGGTGGGGAAAGTGGGCGCGGCCTCTGACCAGCTCTCAGGAATCTCGCTGTGTTGGACTTGCATAAAGTACCAGTAGGGCTTCTTGGTCCCCCAGGTCCCTTACCATCCAAGAGAACTTCATTCCCCAACCAGTAGTGTGCCAGGAGACGCGTTTGCAGAGTGGTGCAGAAAGGGGGTGTGACCTCTGAATACCTCTTAGCAAACTGACTGTGTGGGACTTGCTGGAGGTAACAGGAGGGGTGGTTGGCCCCCAATGACCCTCAATAGCCAAGGGGACTTCATCAACTAGTACTGTGCCAGGAGGCGCGCTTGCAGAGTGGTGGAGAAAGAACATCCTTGATGATAGCACAGGTACTGCCTGTATGATTCTATGAGTGCCATTGCCAAGGACACACTGCGAATACCGGGTGTTTTTGACAAAGTGTAAAACACATATATAGACATATTTTATATAAAGTTTCAGTGTGGCTATTTAGTAAGATATTAATGTAACTTTCCCCTTTGTATACATTTGTTTAAATAACTACATCAAAAATGGATGGTCCTTCTTCACAGCAACTCCGAAGGTCGCAATGACATCAGTAGTCAGAAACACAAATGACAAAATGTAAAACAGATATTTAAACATATTTTACACAATGTTAGAGTCTAGCTGTTTAGTAACATAGGGGCATATTCTCAAGGAGCTATCGCCGAGTTATCGGCACTTTATCGCAGCCAAAGTCGCGATCATTTTATCGCCCCATTCACAAGCTGGTGCTAACAGCCGATACCACCAGTTTACTTGCGAAAGCATCCGCAAAAACATCACCACAGATGACACCGGCAACTATCGCTGATGAGATGCAGAGCAGGCGTTCCCGAGCAAAAAGCCGCGACAGCACCACACCTCAACATTCTCAAAGACCAGCCACATCGGCGATAAGACCACAAAACAGGCGATAAGGCGCGTTAGCAGCAGGAAATTAACACCTGCTCTGACCTGGTGTAAAGTCGGACGACAACCTGCACCATCAAAGGGAGCCCAGCCCAGAGACACACATGAAGATCAACAGATGCCATGGAGCCACACACCATGCATCCCAGAGCCCCGAGAGGGCAACAACACCCACCGCAACCACCCCCAGGATCGCCACCCCCCCTGGCCCCCCCACCCCCCCGGACCACCACAGAGGCAGCGCAGACAAAGACAGTGGACCTTCAGGAAATGCACCAGCCTCACAGACCTAACACCAGACAATGTCAATGCCCACTACAGGCTCAAAAGGACAACCATCCTCCGCATCCTGAACATCATTGCCCACAGGCTGACGTACCAACACAGCGGACAACCAACATCCCTCCGCAGACAAAGCTGCTGGCTGTGCTGCACCTGTTGGCCTCTGGTACCTCCCAACCAACAACCGCCAGAGTCGGAGGAGTCTCACAGCCAGCCCCATCCAAGTTCCTCACACCTGTCCTGGATGCCATCATCAGCCAGGTACCCCAGTACCTATACGTCCCCCACAATGCGCAGGAACAGCTGGAGACCAAGCAAGGACTATACGCCATAGCTGGATTCCCACACGTGTTGGGGCAATCGACTGCACACATGTCCTACTTGTGCCCCCTGCCGACACTGCACACAATTACCGCAACAGAAAGCACACGCATTCCATCAACGTGCAGGCAATAGTGGACCACAGGGGACTCTTCACCAATGTCGTAGCCAACTACCCAGGTAGTGTGCATGATCCCCTCATCTTCTGACAGCCCAACATCAACCAGCGCTTCCAGGATGGCACCTATGGGAATGCACTGCTCGTTGGCAAGTACCAAATGAACACACCACACACCTCAACTCCACAATCATGCAACTCACAACTCTGGCATTGCACACGTCACAAAATCACATACAACATGCCAAACAGCATGCCCACCCACCAGACACGACAGCACAACTTACTGTGGCAACCTTGGTTAGCCATGTACATGAGCCATCAACGGCATGGCACCTCAGCCACACAATAGCGGAATGTGGGGAGAGGTGGGAACCAGGCATGTGCGAAGGAGGCAAGTGACCCATGAATGAGAATGTACACAATGCCAAGTGTGGCGTGGAAGTGCTGGACAGACTGCAGTATGCAGACCACAGACATATCCATGTCTACATGCACTGCTGGTGTTTGGAGTGTACTGGACAGTGGACGCAACCATGTCACCCCAGCCAGTGGGGAAGATCGTGGAAATATAGCTTGTGACGTCCCCTCCTGTAAGCGTGTGCGGAGTGGGCTGGCCCAGAGGACGCCAGGCCAGGCAGGGGTGTGAATAAAAAGCACGTAGCTCTGGGCGTGGTTCAGTACTGGAAATGTGCAAAGGCATGTGTCTCTGTCGCAGTGTGGGTCTCCGTTGGGGAGTGTAGGTGGTCCCTGATGGGACTTAGACACCCACGTATGTGATCTAGTTCAGATTCCATGAGGTAGTACCCCACCCGCACATGTTCGGCCACCCCCTTCTGGCAGTCTGACACCTGGCCTTGGAATGCTATGTGTGCTTCGGTGGGCTGCTGGGAGCCAGCCGGGGTGGTGGGTGCGTCCAGCTGTGTTGTCTGTGCAGGGGGTGGGGTATCCTCGATGCAGCGGTGCTGCCCTGCTCCTGGAGGTTGATTGCCTAAGATGTCCATGGACTGTTGTAGAGCGTCGGTGTCGGAAGTGTGGAGGTCCTCTTCAGCATCACTGTAGAGTTGTCTGGTCTGCCCTGCAGGAGGTGTGTGTGTCCCTCTGCAATGTGAAGGGGAGATGCTTGTTGACATTGTGTTGGCATGTATGTTGCCGCATTGTTCAAATTTGCATACAGACTGCATGACAATGTACATTGTGACTGTTTGGGAGGGGCGGACTATTTGATGCGGGACAGTGGACATTTGGACTACATGAGGTAGGTGAGGTTGTACACGTACATTTGCATCTCACAGTTTCCTGCTATGTCAGATGTGATTGGCCATTTTCTACGCACAGGTGGACCCAGTTGTGTCCTCTGTTCTGCAGTGTAAGTGTTGCACTTTGTACCACATTGTCGTCCATGTGGATGTGCTGTCATTGCTATGTGTGTGTGCTGCATTGTGTGAGAGTCGCACCTGCAGCTGTGATTTTGCTGCCCCTTATCCCTTGGAGGCGGTGTGCCTTTGGCTTTTGTGCTTTTAAGGTGCTGTGATGTTGGCGACTTGGGTCATTTGTGCTCTTGGACGGTTTTTGTACTCTTGTGCATTGTTTGTCTGCAGATGTATTGTTGACGTCAGTGGTTGTTTGTGCACGTGGATGTGTCAGAGTGTGACCTGCTCCTTTCCGGATGTGGTCCACACTCAGCCACCTCAGTCTCGTGGCGTGCACAATGTCATGGTGATTGTACTCCAGCCATGCTGCTCGTCATGTGGTGTCACTTGCATTGTTAGTGTGGCTCTCACATACGCATCTTTGCAGTGTTTCGCACGGGTGCATGTGTGTGTTGTGGAATTGGTGATGTGTGGGGTGGGAGCCCTTTGGGCACATGGTGGACGGGGGACTACTTGATGTTTGTATGTGTGCTGCAGTGTGCCACGGGGATCAGGGACATGACCCAGGGTCATTGTGGGTGTGCGGTGTGCTACACGTCGTTGTGCATGTGTGCCATTGTGCCCGTCCCCCCGTACCCACAGTCCCTGTTCGTTACTCACCCTGTTGATGTTGTGTCAGGTCATGTCGAGCAGTGTCCGGACTCCCGACTCCTTGCACCGTCTCCACACTGATGACTGTGGCCACCATTTGCTCCAGCTCCTCCTGTGGCGCAGGACTCCCACCTCCATTCGCCGTTGATGCCTTCCTGTTGGCAGCGGGTTTTTGCTTGGTTTGTCTTTTCACATCGTGCCAGCGCATCTTGGCCTCCTCGACACTCCGGCTGCATTCACGATGGAATGCCATTTTTCCGTCTGTGTTGCCAATGACACGGTGGAGGTGACGGACAGTTGTTGTTAGTGCTCTGTCACCTCCGTGACGACGATCCGGTTGTCATGCGGACTGTACCCCGTCTTCCTCTTCCTCTTCTCCTTGGCCTTCCCAGACCCCGAGGTCCATTGCTGGTGGTCTGTGTGGCTTGTGGGGTTCGCGTTGACCTGGGCACTCGTTCCGGGTGCATCCATGTTGCTACGCAGTTTATTTAGTTTTTGGTGTGTTTTTCTTGTTCGGCTTTTATGGTGCATTTTCCCGCATGACGCGTGGGAATTGAAGGCCTGTCGCTGGTTATCGCTGATTTTTGTATCGCGGTTGGCCTCATCGCAACTTTATTCGCGTTCGTGTTTCGCAATTTTGCGGCATCGCGTTGATTTTAACGCAGTCATTTGACGCGTTATCGTGGGACTATCGCATGGTGCCGCCAGGTTGGGAATACTACGTTAACACGGCGTTGTTTTCCCGCAATCGACTGCGATATGCAAATTTGCGTTAAGCTAATCTTGCGGTGGTTATCACACGTTCTTGAGAATATGCCCCATAATTGTTTATCTTTATTTTAACAACACATTTAACAAAAACAACAATTTCCAAAAATAACTTTCAACATCTGAACTCACGAACAGAACATAACTACAAAACACCCATAAAACTACCCCTTCTTGCCCAAACTCAACAGGAATCAAAAATTGCTACAAAACTAGTACAATGCACACTCTGTCAAAAGATCCACTCTAGAGGGAGGAATAAAAAATATTCATTTGGGATGACGTCCATGGTCTATCATCTTAAAACCTAACAAAGAAAACAGCTCTAACTGGCAATCAAGTAGAGGGAAGCTGGAGGACCATCTACATCAGTGGCACCAGCAACAATTCTCACCCAGAAAGTCCTTTGAGAGGTGCAGACTGCTGCTCCAGATATGGCTCCAGAGCTTTCAAGAATGGCCACAAACGCCGTTGGACTGCAATAAGACGTGGACGATCATAACACAGGGACTTAACATGGTCCTACTTATGAGGAAATACTAGGGAACTCGACTGACATGCAGCTTACATAACCCAACAAGTGGAGTTGGATTGTCTCCATTGTGGTACTTATCACTTTGTGACTACTAATTTGATGAAATCTGGACTTTGGAGATATTATGACCTGCATAGACTAAACTAGTCACGACCAGTATCAAGAAATACTTGGGACGATATTATATCTTTTTGGACATACTACCCGTTTCGCATGGGACTCGCTATTTTCACGCGGAAGATAAAAAATCACAAATTTTCAGAAGCCTTGAAAAAGTCACATCCGTGACAAAACACGTCAGCTGTTGTTTTTTCATCACTGGACACCGCTGCCTCAATTGGACTGGAAAATCTGATTCCTTTAAAAAAAACATTGAAATGATGAATGTACTATATTGATAAATTAACTCTTTCTGTCTGTTGTCTTACACCTGTGGAAAGAATTAAAAGGATTTTTTGAAGACCAATTGATGTCGTAAACAGATATCATATGTAACTGTGGAATGCCGGGGTACATCTCTCATTAATATTCTTTAAGAGGAGTTCATGGTGAGCAGATTTGCGCAATGCACAATATGTCACAAGACATTGTCAAGGGGTACAAATAAATAATATTTTTGCAGGATTACGTCCATGCTTTACCATCTAAAAACATACCAAAGCAATAGTGTAAAAGCAGCAAGAAGGCAACACAAGGCTGAAGGACCCTGAACCTCAATACCAGCCACAACAACACTGGGGCAGAGAGTCCCTTCAGAGGTCCAATGTCAACTTCCAGATTTGGCTCCACAGTTTTCCCGGATGGCATCATACTGCATGGATTGTGGAGTTGTAGTGAGTGCTGGAGAGCAGTCCATAAGAGCCCTTCGCAATGCTGCAAAGAATCATAAATGTTAATGTTTTTTTCTATTTTTGGCCCTTCATAGTTTTTCTACATTATCAGGTATTTTATTATCTTACAAAATGGGTATCTAATAGCTATGTGTTGTTCATTTTATTATCTTCTAATTTATTGTAACACAAGTTACATATAACTTGCTGTATGGACAAGTCAAAGCATTCCTCTACAAATAAATACACTGTTAACTTTTGCCAGTTATCACTATTTACTTTTCTGCTTTTTAAATACAAGTCAACAGTCTGTGTTTAAATCTTCTAGTGAGTGTGTCGACAACATATACAAACATACTCTGTTTTTTTAGACCACACTGTATATAATTTTGTAATCTCTTCTTCAAAACTATCAACTGTAATATCTATGTCCTGTTCTACAACTCCTCAGATTAACAACTCTTCATTTCCCTAGAATCCTGCTGAAGACCAAAGAAACGAAACTGCACATCATCACAAACCTTTTCTACATCTGCCACGGTACCATACAAAAGTGCTCTATTCATTTCTCCTAAACATAAAGCAGAAGTTTTCACATAGTACAGCCTCCTAACTAAAGTTCACATTGTTGAGTGGTGTACAGCTAATATCTTGAAATGATGAAAAGCCAAGTTGGCTTGGATGGTATTTTACCAATCCAAAGCTGTAATACTGTGCCTGGAGTGGTAAATGGCTTTTGTCATTTTACAGCTCAGCATGGATAGCACTGTGCTAATCCTATGCTTAAAGACTTTGCTGTAGAAATGGCAAAAGATTCTGTCCCTTTCTATCTCGGCGTGGATAGCATTGTGCTAATCCTATGCTTAAAAACTTAGATAGAGAAGCAGACATTTGAGGTGAGCAAATTTAGAGTGTCGCTGGTGTTGAGGGTGCTCTATACAGGAGCTGCCTTCCACCTAAACTTGGGGACTACCCAGAGTTCTCTGCTTCTTTTTTGCATAATTTATGTGTCGCTATATGCCTGCAAGGGTATTGTTTTGACTTATACTGGGTGCTCCCTTGTGTCTGGACAAAGGTAAACCTCTATGAAGAGCTGTAATGACAGCGAAACTGGTGTCAGGGGTTGCTTTTATTAATTTCAGGTTGGCTTGGATGGTATTTTACCAATACAAAGCTGTAATACTGTGCCTGGAGTGGTAAATGGCTTTTGTCATTTTACAGCTAGACATGGATAGCACTGTGCTAATCCTATGCTTAAAGACTTTGCTGTAGAAATGGCAAAAGTCTTTGTCCCTTTCTATCTCTGTGTGGATAGCACTGTGTTAATCCTATGATTAAAAACTTTGATAGAGAAGCAGACATTTGAGGTGGGCAAATTTAGAGTGTCGCTGGTGTTGAGGGTGCTCTATACAGGAGCTGCCTTCCACCTAAACTTGGGAACCACTCAGAGTTCTCTGCTTCTTTTTTGCATATATATATATATATATATATATATATATATATATATATATATATATTCACTGAAAAAACCATAGGTTTCAGGGACGTTATAGTTAGTTGGACATTTCACTTGTACAAAACCAGTGAAATTCGGCCGTTATAGTTAGTTCAGCTAACTATAACTCGCGCCCCGCAATGCACTGCTGATAATATCACATATTACATCATTCATGACATGGTCAGTGACATCACTGATGACATCACTGATGACATCTCAAATGACATCACTGATGACATCATCCACGTCATAATCTGATGCACCTCCTCATACCCTAATATAACCTTTGATACACCCACTCTAAAATACAAACTACCATTTTCAAAACCATAGACACACCAATACCAGTTACTACATACCCACTCACTAATTCCTAGGTCTACACACACATCCACTCATTCACCCATAAAGTCACTCATACATGCAGTCAACCATCAATACAGCACTATCATATGCACTCATACACCTATACAGACACTCACACACCGCCACTCACCCATAGAGTTACTTACACAGCTAGTCAGCCATGCAAAGAATCAATAACACTCCCATTTACTCGCCTATACAGTTATACACACACCACCTCACTTATTCAAACATATACTAACACATACTTACACTCATACAATAACTAATACAAGCACACACTCATCCATACAGCCACTCTCACAATCACTCACTCTCACATATAGTCATTTATATACTCCAACACTCACATATACTGCCTTTCACATATGTAGTTACTTACACATATACCACTAAGACATCCATTCACTCACCAACAAAGCCATACACACACTCACCCACCCATACAGCCCTTCACAGATGCACTCTTGAACCCATACACCCAGTAAATCACCCACTCACACATCCATGTAGGGAGTCACACACCCCCCACCCACCCACACAGACACTCAGGCACCCATACAGATTCTCAGACAACCAATTAATAACCACATATCAACAGTCATGTAGCTACTTACCAACCTATGGAGCCGCTTACACACCAACTGACAGACTGATACAGACATTTACACAGTTTAATCACTAACTCATACATTCACTAAGACACGTCTAATCACTCACTTATACAGACAGTCACGCACCTAGTAAATGATACATTCAGACACTTATACACCCACTCGTTCTTCAATACACCTTGGCATATATATATATAAAACATACTTAAACTTTTCAGAAACACACAGTCACTGGATGATGTCATCAGTGATGTCATTTGAGATGTCATCAGTGATGTCACTGACCATGTCATGAATGATGTAATATGTGACGTCATCAGCAGTGCATTTCGGGGGCGCGAGTTATAGTTAGCTGAACTAACTATAATGGCCGAATTTCACTGGTTTTGTACGAGTGAAATGTCCAACTAACTATAACGTCCCTGAAACCTGTGGTTTTTTCAGTGAATTTCAAAGGTTTTTTAAATGCTAATTTCTAACTATAACGTTCCTGAAACCTATGGTTTTTTCAGTGAATTTCAAAGGTTTTTTTAAATGATAATTTCTAACTATGCCTACAGAGGTAGGACATGTGAAGAAAGAGGAAGAAAGGCACAGAAAGAAGCAAGAGAAATGCAGAAAGAGGCAACAGAAGTCCAGACAGACAAAGAAAGGTACAGAAAGAGGGTACAGGGGTGCAGAAAGAGGCAAGAGAATTGCTGAAAGAGGCAAGTGAGATGCAGAAAGAAGCAAGAGCAGTGCAGAAAGAACCAACAGAGGTGCAAAAAGAGGCAAGAGAGGAGCAAAAAGAAGGAAGAGAAGTGCAGAAAGAGGCAAGAGAATTGCTGAAAGAAGCAACAGAGGAGTAGAAAGAAGCAAGAGAAGTGCAGAAAGAGACAAGTGAGGTGCAGAAAGAAGCAAGAGCAGTACAGAAAGAAGCAAGAGAAGTGCAGAAAGAAGCAAAAGAGGTGGAGAAATAGGGAAGAGGGTGCAGAAAGAGGCAAGAGGGATACAGAAATTTGCAAAAGAGGTGCAGAAACAAGCAAGAGAAGTGCAGAAAGAGGCAAGAGAATTGCTGAAAGAAGCAACAGAGGTGTAGAAAGAAGCAAGAGAAGTGCAGAAAGAGGCAAGTGAGGTGCAGAAAGAAGCAAGAGCAGTGCAGAATGAACCAACAGAGGTGCAAAAAGAGGCAGGAGGGGTGCAAAAAGAAGGAAGAGAAGTGCAGAAACAGGCAAGAGAAGTGCAGAAAGAAGCAAGAGAGGTGCAGAAACAGGCAAAAGAAGTGCAGAAAGAAGTAAGAGAATTGCTGAAAGAAGCAACAGAGGTGTAGAAAGAAGCAAGAGAAGTGCAGAAAGAGGCAAGTGAGATGCAGAAACAGGCAAGAAAGGTACAGAAAGAGGGAAGACAAATGCAGAAAGAGGCAACAGGGGGGCAGAAAAAAGCAAGACAGGTGTAGAAAGAAGCATGGGATGTGCAGAATGAAGCAACAGGGGTGCAGAAAGAGGCAAGAGAAGTGCAGAAAGAAGCAACAGAGGTGCAGAAGGAAGCAAGAGAACTGCAGAAAGAGAGAAGAGAGTAGCGGAAACAGGCAAAAGAGGTACAGAAAGATGTAACAGAGGGGCAGACAGAGGCAAGAGAGGTGCAAAACAGGTAAAAGGGGTGCAGAAAGAGGCAAGAGGGGTGCAGAAATTTGCAAGAGAG
The DNA here is from genome assembly GCA_963921515.1 of Calotriton arnoldi. NCBI lineage: Eukaryota > Metazoa > Chordata > Amphibia > Caudata > Salamandridae > Calotriton > Calotriton arnoldi. The sequence continues at coordinate 236,587 of CAWUFW010004604.1, read as the reverse complement.
GTGCAGAAAGAAGCAAGAGCAGTGCAAAAGAACCAACAGAGGTGCAAAAAGAGGCAAGTGAGGTGCAGAAGGAGGCAAGAGAACTGCAGAAAGATGCAAGAGAGTTGCTGAAACAGGCAAAAGGGGTGCAGAAAGAGGAAACAGGTGGGCAGACTGAAGCAAGAGAGGTATAGAAAGAGGCAATAGGGGTGCAGAAAGAGGCAAGTGAGGTGCAGAAAGAAGCAAGATAAGTGCAGAAAGAAGCAACAGAAGTGCAGAAAGAGGGAAGAGGGGTGGAGAGAGAGGCAAGAGGGGTACAGAAAGAAGCAAGTCAGGTGCAGAAAGAAACAAAAGAAGTGCAGAAAGAAGGAACAGAGGTGCAGAAAGAGGCAAAAAAGGTGCAGAAAGACATAAGAGGGGTACAGAAAAAGGCAAGAGAGGTACAGAAAGAGGGAAGAATGGTGCAGAAAGAGGCACAAGGGTACAGAAAGAAGCAAATGAGGTGCAGAAAGAGGCAACAGACATGCAGAAAGAGGCAAGAGAGATGCTGAACGTAGAAGAGATTTGCAGAAAGAGGCAAGAGAAGTGCAGAAAAAGAAAGAAATGTGCAGAAAGAAGCAACAGAAATGCAGAAAGAGGCAAGAGAGGCGCAGAGAGAGGCACAGAAAGAAGCAAGAGTGGCTTGCACACCATTAGTACCAATTTAACACCCACATTTAGCAATAAGTAACAGGTGACCATTCTAGGTCTGCAAAGGGCCTTCCAACACGCTGTAAAACTTGTCGCTGCATTTTTGGTAACGTTTGAGCCATTAGAGCTAGAAACAAGGCTTTTTTTGTTCAAATCTACAGATTAGGGAGCAGATGATGAATTATGTGGCTAATGCAGAAAATGTATATTTGTGCGAACGTCGGTGCAGCCAAACAGTCGCATAATTCCAGTGGCCCTGCTCATACCTCTGACTAGGTCCAGAAGTGCTCCTCAATGATTCCTTCTTTTTTTTGTATGATTAAGTTCATAGTGGAGCTTCTATGGAAACGAGGAAGACTAAACCTGACATTACCACTCCACAACACAGACTCCCATACCAAATAATTACTCTCCATAACACATAATCCCACTCTACATAATTCCTATAAAATAAATACCACATACTTTCTGTCCACATAATTTCACTGCACAACTTACCACATAATTCCACTACACACAACATACATCCACTCCACTCCGAAAAACATGAAAAAACTTTTACATTTACATTGCCAATAGCTCTAACTCTCGCAAATGCGAAACCTATAACATTGCAAACACTTCTTTAACTAGAAGTTGCATTTGCAGAGTGGTGGAGAAAGGGTGCTGGGCCTCTAACCAGCGCTCAGGAATTCCGCTGCATAGGACTTACAGGAGATACCAGGAGGGCTTCTTGGCCCCCAAAGTCCCTCAGGAGTAAATTGGACTTCTTCCCCCATCCCGTAGTCTGCCAGGAGGCGCGTTTGCAGAGTGGTGGAGAAAGGACGGCATGGCCTCCGAAGACGTCTTAGCAATCCCACTCTGCGGGACTTACTGGAGGTAACAAGAGGGGTAGTTGGCCCCCAAGGACATCCTTGGGGGCCAACTACCCCGCCTATTACCTCCAGTAAGTCCAACCCAGCAGGATTGCTAAGTTCTCAGAGCAGGCCACGCCCCCTTTGCCCACCACTCTACAAACGCGCTCCCTGGCGCGCTCTTGGATTGGGATTGAAGTCCCCTTCGCTGCTAGGGGTCCTTTAGGGGCCAACTAGCCTACCTCTTACCTCCAGTAAGCCCCACACAGTGGGATTGGTGAGAGGTGGACAAAGGCCATGCCCCCTTTCTCCATCATTCTGCAAACGCACCCCCTGGTGCATTCTAAGTTGGGGGATTAAGTCCCCTTGAATACTGAGGGTCCCTGGGGGTGAACTAGCCCACCAAGTACCTCCAGTAAGCGCCACACAGCTGGATTGCAGAGAGGTGGTCCGAGGCCACGCCCCCTTTTTACACCACTCTGCAAACGCGCCTCTTGGCGCACTGCTGCTCGGGGGATGAAGTCCACTTGTGTCCTGAGGTCCTCAGGACACAAGAGGACCTCATCGCCCCACCACCAGTGCGCCAAGAGGTGCGTTTGCAGAGTGGTGTAAAAAGGGGCATGGCCTCGGAGCACCTCTCTGCAACGCAGCTCTGTGGCGCATACTGGAGGTACTTGGTGGGCTGGTTGGCCCCCAGGGACCCCCAGTATTCAAGGGGAATTAATTCCCCAACTTACAACGCACCACGGGGCGCGTTTGCAAAGTGGTGCAGGGAGGGGACGGGGCCTCCGGCGAAATGCCGGCGTTTTTTTTTTTTTAGAAGGGGGGCTGTGTAGCCTCCGTTATTTTACTATTTTTTGGGCCTTGGGGACCCCATCCCCCAGGGCCTGACCCCTATTTATAATTTTTTTTTTTTAAACGGGTAGGGGGGCCGCGTGGCCCCCCACCCGGGCCACTTCTGGCCCTGGGGCCCCCATCCCCCGGGGCCTGGCCTCTCCGTTGGGGACCGTGGGGGAGCCCCAATGCCCCCACGGTCTGCCGGCTCCCCGCCTCTTGCGGGAGCCGGCATTGCTTTTGCACAAGGGGGGCTGCTGACATGCAGCTCCCCTTGTGCAAAACCAATCCTGCTTTGCTTGATTGAAGTGAGAGCAGGTTTACCTGCTCTCGCTTCAATCAAGCAAACCAGAGTTTGCTATGGCAGGGCGGGAGCCGTGCTCCCGCCCTGCCATAGCAAACAGCAGGAGACGGCCCTGGGGGGTGGTGGTCCCCAGGGCCATCAAGGGCTCCAGGAGGGGGGCCGCGCGGCCCCCCTCCTTCATTTCTAAAGCCCCGGGGAGGTGGTGGTCCCCGGGGCCCGGGGGTCCGTAATGGACCCCCAAATTTAAATATAGAGTGCCTCGGGGAGGTGGTTTTCCCCGGGGCATGTTGGGGGGCTCGAGCCCCGCCACACACATATTTTTATTAAAAAAACAGTGCCCCGGGGAGGTGGCGGTCCCCAGGGCTGCGGGGGGGCCGCGTGCCCCCGCGTTTAATTTGCAAAGCCCCGGGGAGGTGGTGGTCCCCAGGGCGTGTGGGGGGGCTCGAGCCCCCCCACACAAATTTTATTTTAAAAAATATGAGAGCCCCGGGAAGGTGGCGGTCCCCGGGACTGCGGGGCGCGGGCCCGCGCTAATTAAATAGGCATGCCCCTGGGACCTGGCCCACCCGGGGGCTTAAGAATAACGAAGCACGGGAGCCCACGCTTCGTTTTATTTTTTATTTTCTCGGCCGGATTCGCGACCCCAGCAAATTTTTTTTAAAGTGCTTTTTTTGGGCCAGGAGGTCCTTGTGGGACCCCCTGAGCAGGCCTAGGGGGTCAGGGTGTTTGTACCCTGCCCCCTTTTCTTGTTTTTCACCTTTTTATTTACTCTTTTCTTGTGACTCGGTTACCGAGTCACAAGATGGCTGCCAACACTTCCTGGTTTGGAGTGTTGGCAGCCAATCAGAGTGAAGCTCGTGCCCGGGAGGGTTCATGAACCCTCCTCGGTGCTCAGATATCGAAACTTTTCTTTTTCTACTTTCTCAGAAACTACTGAACGGATTTTTTAAAAAAGGGCTCTTTCTGAACCAAGACCTACCTTTTTGCCAAATTTGGTGTAATTCCATTCAGCAGTTCGGGCTGTAGCTTTGTCTAAAGTTCCTATGGAAATTAACATGGGGAAAATGCGTTTTGGGACCCCCTTTTTTCTCAGCCCCTGCTTGACGAATCACCCCGAAACTTTCAAGGCAGGAGCTGACCGGAGCACCCCACTAGTTTTGAAAATTTCGCGAAGATTCTTCAAACGGCGCCAAAGATATTGGCAAAAGAAAAAACGCTATTTGAATAGAAACGAGGTCCTAACTATAACTACCTACTGGCGACCGCCAGTAGGTAATATCAACGCTCCATAATCCGTGCCCAAACTTCTGCACAAATTGATGCACTCACGGGGGGAGTTCCAATAATCCTTTATAAAGGATTATTGGAACCCCCCCGTGAGTGCATCAATTTGTGTGGAAGTTTGGGCACGGATTATGGAGCGTTGATTTAAGCACGGGCACACCCCTGTGCCATAGGGGCACCCGCTCGTGAGTGCATGGATAGAAAGGTGCGGCGAGGAGCTTTGATATATATATATATATCAACTTCTCGTTTGCGATCAATAAATACAAACGGAGCCGACTCAAACGTGGATTTCAAGTTCTTTTTAATTCAGTCAGCCATAAAGCGTTTCGGCCACTGCAATGGCCTTGGTCACATGACACGTATGTGATGTTGCTTGCTTTTTACTTCCGGCGATCCGGAAAACATAAAAGAAAGACTCACTCCCTTGGTACCCCCGTGTATGGGACAATTTAAATTCATTGTACATCCATCATGGAGTTTCATTTTTTCTTTTATTAGCCCCGTATTTCTAAAAAATGAATTGTAGCAACTTAATTTTTCTAACATGATTAAAATGCAATTGAGAAACATGATTCATTACATAATCCTAGGCAAGTGCCTCATTCAATTAAATTAATTCTTGCTCTTATAGCAAGAATGTCTTTACCAAGCACATAAAAAATATATATTTATATCTGTGTCCACAAACTCATATAAATTGAGGATATGTGCAGAAAAGTGCTAAATACTGGGCTAGTGTCTTATTTCATTCTGAACAATTCATTCCTTTCTCAATGGCAAGAGCCAGTTTCCTGAATTTCCAATACCTTAAATTGTGTTGCCACTTTTTAATAAACAGGGCGGGGGTGAAACAAATAAAGTAAGCAAGGAACAAATTAAAGTATTTACTCAGCTTTCAACCCTGCTACTAATCTTGTGTCGCTCATTAAGCCCAAGATATTTTAATCTTAATGTCATAATCATTATTTAAAGTTTACAGACAAGAATGCAATTCTTCATCATGGTTTAACCCATTCGTTGTTTTACTATCCAGCATTATTACATATCTGGTTTCCAGCTCATGTAATGCTTTTGTACGATCACCCCCCTCCTGTTTGCTGGTACTGCATCAATTACAAAATAATTGATTTGTGATGGATTCCTCTCATGTACCATCTCGCAGTGTCGTGCTACTGGGTAAGACTGATCCCCATTCGTTATTGCCCTCATATGCTGCAGGATTCTTTTATAAACCTGCAAGGTGGTACTTCCCACATATCTTAGTCTTGCAGTTATATGCTCCCTTAATCATAACCTCCCTTCCTCCGAATGGAGTACGGTAAGCTGTGGTGTTTTGACCTATGCTGCAAGCAGTGCAGCGAATGCATTTCTTGAAACCACTGGGTGTTCTTAGCCAACATTGTTCACGGTCCATCTCAGGACTACTCTTTACTATTGCATCTCTTAATGATGGTGCTCTTCGATATGTTATAGTGGGTGTCTCGGTAGTGTCTTCCCTATGACTGGATCTGATCTCACTATGTGCCAGTTTTTGTTCAGAAAGTCCCTGAGTTCTTTATCCTGTGTATTGTAAGGGGTTTAAAAATCTCAATGGAGCTTGGCCTTTTCCCTTTCTTGAACTTATTTGAGAGAGTAAAACCGCCTCCCTCTTATTTTTGTTAGCTGCTTGGCGGGCCTTCTCAATCACCAGTTTGTTATAGCCCCTTTCAAGAAATCTATGGGTCATTTCGTCCTGGCACTTTTTAAATTCAGCCTCAGTGCTACAATTTCTCTTTGCGCGTAGCATTTCGCCATAGGGAATTCTCAGTTTGGTGTGATTAGGGTGAGAGCTGGAAGCATAGAGGGTTCTATTCCCAGCTGTCTTTTTTCTGTGAAGCCTTGTTTCCAGCTTACCCTCCTGAACATATACTTCTATGTCAAGAAATGTTACACTAGTCTTGCTGATGTCATACATAAACTTTAGATTCAATTCATTGTTGTTTAGGAGCTTCACAAACTTTTCTGCAGAATTAGTCGTGCCCCTCCAAACCACAAAAAGATCATCTATATATCTTGCCCACATCACTATGTGCTCATCCCAAATTTGCGCATGTTCTCTACGGAGCACCTGTTTCTCCCACCAGCCTACATGTAAGCACGCATAGCTGGGGGTGAAACAGGTGCCCATCGCAGTCCCACACTGTTGGTGGAACAACTCTCCTAAATTAGAAGAAAAAAGTTACTTTCCAGGCATCTCTTTGCCATGGTTATCAACATTTGGCTGTAAATATAAAGACCTAATGGTCTATCTTGTAGGAAATATTGCATGGCTCTCAAACCATCCTTATGGGCCATTCTTGTGTAGAGAGGTGTTATGTCCAGCGCCATCAGCATATAGTCATGTTCAATGGGTGTGTCGTAGATCATCTCCAGGAAATCACCACTATCCTTTATATAGGATGGTAAGTTTTTCACATAATTTTGCAAAAAGAAATCTATATACTTGTATGTGTTCTCCATCATACTTCAGATTGCAGAGATAATCGGGTGTCCAGGGGGGAAACTAGCATTATTATGCACCTTTGGAATTAGATGAAGGACAGGTGTTTTGGGAGTGTCATTTCTCAGGTACAAATATTCATCATGGGAAAGTAGGCCATTGTTCATCCACTGTTCCAACTCTTGTGTGTACTCAGAATAAGCCTTGGTTACTGTCCTCTGTTTACATTTCCTGTAGCAGTCTCTTTGTCCTAGTTAAACCTGGGCTTCAAGCAAATACATGTTAAGAGGCCGTAGCACAACATTACTGCCTTTGTCTGAGTTCCGTACCACCAGGTTTTTGTTTTTTCTCAATTTGGCCACTAGTTCAAGCAATTTCCATTCATTGGCTGTTCTCTTTGTTCTGCCTTCATTAGTCTCCCTAAAAATCTTTTTCAGGCCTTCAGAGATCAGCTCGTGAAAGGTATCTATTGTGTCCTTTGCAGTGGCTGGCATTGCTCTCGAACATGGCTGAAACGGTGTAGATGCTGAATCTCCCACTTCAATACTATAATCTTGAATAAAGTCCTAGCTAGTTACCTTTGCGTTGGAATCCTCACTCCCAATTTCTAGCTGCCTTAATGTTCATGGTACTGAAAAGTCTGCAACAGTGGCAATCTCCGTTGGTGCCCTTGACGTGCTCCCCTCCACCCTAGCTGTGTCAGTGGGATGTTTACTTAGTGTATGCACTTTCAATAACTTAAGTTTCCTTATGATTTTAAAGATGTATATTCTTGTTTGAGGATTATCTATTGCATTCCTTGGGCAATATGATAGTACCAACAGTAAGATGACTTCCTCCGCTTTGGTTAATGTCAAGTCGGTGAGATTCACAATTGACCCCCCTCTGCCGGTTTCTGTGCCTGTTACTTTTGTTTCCATGATCTTTTGGTGTTTCTGTTTTGCCTGCCTGAGTTTTTGCCGCTGTTTGTTCTGCTAGTACCTCCTTTTGGTTGCTTTTGAAGCCTTGGTATTCATGGTCTGAGTGTTAAACGCCGGTCTAAACATAAAAAATCCAATTCATCCAAGATTGTTATCTTTCTAGCTGGTGTAGCTCTACTTTGACCTTGGCCTTTGCTCGAATCTTCAGTATCAGTTTCTATTTTCAGAACTTAGCTTGGTCTCACTGTCCGTTATATATATATAATCAATAAACCAATCCGTATCGACAAAAAACTGACCTGCAAGACAGATTATGCAGTTTATGTGCTGGAGTGTCCTTGTGGCCTGCGCTATGTGGGCAGTACTAAGCTGCAGGTCCACAAGAGGATACTCCAGCACATAAGGGCAATTAACAACGGCGATATGTCGTATCCCGTTGCTCGGCATTTTGAGGAACTCCATGCCAAAAAATCACAAGAGCTCAGGTATTTTGTTAGGACTCCGGTCCCCCTCTGAGAAGAGGTGGTGACCGTGAAGCACTTTAAGGAAATTGGAGACCAAATATATATTGGAGATGGACTGTAAAACACCATATGGTCTGAATTCCAGTGAGGATTTTTACACGTACCTTTAACATTTATGTTTTAAGTCCCCATGCTAATGTCTAAGTCTGCTGCTGCCTCATCATTGTTTTTACAATTTTATGTAGAGTATGTTTTTGCACATTTTGCACATTTGATCTTAGGAATTTACTGGTGACACTTTATATTGCACTGGCACTTTATCTTATGGCATGGACTGTTAGTTCAAAGCCCACTTGGGCTATATTTTTCCACTCTCGCTTTTTGAGAGAAATTGGTAATGAAATGTGATTGATTGAACCCAGTTAGGATTGGATTCTTTGCTGTTATATATATGGAAAAAGTTTACATTTGTTTTACTTTTTAATATGCATTTTATCCAATGTAATGGGTTTTTTATGCCTTTTAATCTGGCAATTTTATGAGCGTTATATGTATTTTCTTAAATATTTATTTATTTAACTACATATTTAATGATATTTATATCGTTATTGCTCATTTTGCACATTGCCAGTCTTGATATACTTGCTTCGAAAGGAAGTTTGGAGAGTGTTGACAAGAAATGCAATTTTTTCCATGTCTATGATGATTATGAGTCACATTATTCAGCACTGTCACTTTAAATGTTGCGACCGCTCCTCTAACATGTCATGTGATCAAGGCCCCTAGAGGGCTGAAACGCGTAATGGCGGCGGTGCAGGGCACAAAATAAAATAGAATTGCACTAAATCCTGGGTTTGCATCGTCTTTTTCCAACGGAGTGAGCAAGAGGCGATTCACAAATATATATATATATATATATATATATATATATATATATATATATATATATATATATATATATATATATATATATATATATATACCACAAAAAAGAGTTGCCCCCAAAGGACGAGCCACCACACAGGTAGGTTAATTCTCCGTTTTAATCAGGAAGCTGCAACAGAGTCAGCAGGATGTCTCGCACAAATAGAGCCTGACGCTGCTTCGTGCTGGAGTGCACTTTGTCAAAGGCAAGTTCATTACAGCAGCAAAGCATGATGGGCACTGTTTTAAACTTCTGGCACCCGCCCAGTGGCTGCTGGCTACGCCTGCTGGTACCTGTAGTGCTCATTAGTGTTCCTTTCCGTAAGGTGCTCTGCGCTGCATCACATGCGAACAATAAAAACCCCAGTGGGTTTGCGTAGCTATCCCGCTGCACTAGGCTGCCCAGTGAAACTTCCAAAACGACCTCCTGTCCCACTGCTGATTGCCATCTGGCATCCTCACAGGGCCACATCCATGCGGTGGGGCTCCGTCCACGGCTGGGCCAGCCGTAATCAATACCACAAAAAAGAGTTGCCCCCAAAGGACGAGCCACCACACAGGTAGGTTAATTCTCCGTTTTAATCAGGAAGCTGCAACAGAGTCAGCAGGATGTCTCGCACAAATAGAGCCTGAAGCGTTTCGTGCTGGAGTGCACTTTGTCAAAGGCAAGTTCATTAAGCAGCGCAAAGCATGATGGGCACTGTTTTAAACTTCTGGCACCCGCCCAGTGGCTGCTGCTACGCCTGCTGGTACCTGTAGTGCTCATTAGTGTTCCTTCCGTAAGGTGCTCTGCGCTGCATCACATACGAACAATAAAAAACCCCAGTGGGTTTGCGTAGATATCCCGCTGCACTAGGCTGCCCAGTGAAACTTCCAAAACGACCTCCTGTCCCACTGCTGATTGCCATCTGGCATCCTCACAGGCCGCATCCATGCGGCGGGGCTCCGTCCACGGCTGGGCCAGCCGTAATCAATACCACAAAAAAGAGTTGCCCCCAAAGGACGAGCCACCACACAGGTAGGTTAATTCTCTGTTTTAATCAGGAAGCTGCAACATATATATATTATCTACTGGCGGTCGCCAGTAGATAGTTATAGTTAGGACCATAGGAAATTCATAACATTCTTTTCCCAATAACTTTGGCGCCGGTTGACGAATCTTCGAGAAATTTTCAAACGTTATGGCCCGCTCCGGTCCGCTCCTATCTTGAAAGTTTTGGGGTGATTCGGCAAGCGGGGGCCGAGAAAAAAGGGGGGTCCCAAAACATGTTTTCTCCATGTTAATTCCCATAGGAAACTTTAGCCACGGCTACAGCCCGAACTGCTGAACGGAATTACACCAAATTTGGCAAAAGTGTAGTGCTTGGTTCAGAAAGCGCCCTTTTTTTAAATGGTGTAAATCTATTCAGTAATTCCAGAGAAATTCAAAAAATAAGAGTCAAAAACTCAATTTCCCATAGGAAACTTTATGCAAGGCTACAGTCGAAACTACTGAACGGATTTACCCCAAATTTGGCAAAAAGGTACTGCTTGGCTCAGAAAGCGACCTTTTTAAAAATGGTGTAAATCCGTTCAGTAGTTGCTGAGAAAATCAAAAATAAAAGTTTCGATATTTAGAGGCACGGAGGATCCGCGGACCTTCCCGATCACAAGCTGCATTATAATTGGCTGTCAACACTCCAAACCAGGAAGTGTTGGCAGCCATCTTGTGCCTCGGTAGAACCGAGGCACAAGAAATGTGAAAATGAAACGCGCAAAACAAGAAAAGGGGGCAGGGTAGAAACACCCTGACCCCCTAGGCCTGCTCAGGGGGTCCCACAAGGACCCCCAGGGCCCAAAAAAGCATGTTTTGTAAAAAAAAAAAATCGGCAAAATGCGTGCCGGATACGCGAATCCGGCCGCTAAAAAAAAAAAAACGAAGCGCGGGCTCTTGCGCTTCGTTTATATTTAGCCCCCGGGTGGGCCAAGTCCCGTAAATTTAATAGCGGGGGCCCAGGGAGGTCCCCGCAGCCCCGGGGACCGCCACCCCTGAGGCTTTTCTAAAATATTTGCGGGGGGCTCACGGCCCCCCCAGCCCCGGGGACCGCCACCCCCCGGGGCTTGTATTTTAAATGGGTGGGGGGCCTCCATGGCCCCCCAAGCCCCGGGGACCGCCACCCCGGGGCTTTCTTTACATATTTGCGGGGGGCACATGGCCCACCCGCAGCCCCGGGGACCGCCACCCCCGGGGCTTGTTTTAAAAAAAAAAAAACTACCTGTGTGGGGGGGCTCGAGCCCCCCCACACGCCCCGGAAAATGCCACCTCCCCGGGGCACTAACTATGCAAATTTGGGGGTCCGTTACGGACCCCCGAGCCCCGGGGACCATCACCTCCCCGGGGCTGTGCAGATGTTGGGAGGGGGGCCGCGCGGCCCCCCTCCTGGAGCCAGTGATGGCCCTGGGGACCGCCACCCCCCAGGGCCGGCTCCTGCAGTGTCCCGGGGTGCCCACTCCCGGGACACTGCTATTTGCAATGACAGGGCGGGAGCCTTGCTTTGCTGGTTGAAGCGAGAGCAGGGAAACCTGCTCTCGCTTCAATGAAGCAAAGCAGATTGCTTTTCCACATGGGGAGCTGCATGTGGAAAAGCAATGCCGGCTCCCGCTATTGGAGGGGGGCCACACGGCGCCCCTCCCCCATTATATATATATATTTTTTTAAATCCACGGAAAGGCCGGCCCTGGGGGATGGGGTCCCCGCAGCCATAAATGGCCTGAGGAGGGGGGCCAATAATTTAAAATATTTTAATTTACATTTAAAATAATTTAATTTTTTTTAAAAACTGGCCATGCCCAGGGGGATGGGGTCCCCGGGGCCGAATATGGCCTCAGGAGGGGGGCCACATGGCCCCCTTCCAATTTTTTTAAATAAAAAATAAATAGGGGTCAGGCCCTGGGGGATGGGGTCCCCAGGGCCAATAAAATAGGAAAGGAAGGGGGGGCCACACAGCCCCCCTTCTTAAAAAAAAAGACCGGCATCGCGCCGGAGGCCCCGCCCCCTCCCTGCAGCACTCTTTGGCGCTTACTGGAGGTACCTAGTGGGCTAGTTGGACCCCAGGGACCCTCACGATTCAAGGGGACTTAATCTCCCAACCAAAACGGCCACAGGGCGTGTTTGCACACGTCACCTCAGGCCCCCCCTCCCTTCACCAGTGTGCAAACGCGCCCGTGGTGCGTTTTAAGAGGTAGTTTTAATCCCCCTGCCCTATTATGTACTAGGGCCTTACAGAGGAGGTCATGCTAATCACAGGGGTAGCCCAACGCATAGTGTTCCCTAGTGTATGCAGGTGTTTTCACTGTATTCTAAGTGACTTTTAGCATAGCACTGGCTCTAGGCCTAGTTATTCAGAGTCAGTTACCACCAGTACCCGTCTGAAAAAGTTGTGGGCACAGGATGATTTTGCAACAAGGCCTATTTCTGCTCCTCTGTTGGTTCTTTCTGCACATATCTTGCTTCTTCCTGCACTTTTCTTCGTCTTTGTGGACTTCTGTTGCTTCTTTCTGCATTTCTTTTTCTTCTTTCTGTGTGTTTTTTCTTCTTTCTTCACATGTCCTACCTCTGTAGGCATAGTTAGAAACTAGCATTTAAAAAACCTTTGAAATTCACTGAAAAAACCATAGGTTTCAGACACGTTATAGTTAGAAATTAGCATTTAAAAAACCTTTGAAATTCACTGAAAAAACCATAGGTTTCAGGCACGTTATAGTTAGAAATTAGCATTTAAAAAACCTTTGAAATTCGCTGAAAAAACCATAGGTTTTAGGGAAAGTTATAGTTAGTTGGACATTTCACTCGTAGAAAACCAGTGAAATTCCCCGTTATGAGTTAGTTCAGCTAACTATAATTCGCGCCCCCGCAATGCACTGCTGATGACATCACATATTACATCACTCATGACATGGTCAGTGACATCACTGATGACATCAAAGATTTTTTAAATGCTAATTTCTAACTATAACGTGCCTGAAACCTATGGTTTTTTCAGTGAATATATATATATATATATTAATCACCAAATGCCCGAAAGCTTTGGAGGGCACTCGGCAGTCATCCAACCATCCGGGCTGACGGACACATATTCATTAATTGCCTGACGCGTTTCGATGTAAAGCACATCTTATTCATAGGCTTGCAGGGAGTGTGTCAGAAAGCGCTCTTTTTATGTCCGTTTCCATCTGCCCAGTTAATCAATTGCCCTCAGTGGGCTTTGCTTAGTGCATATTAGTTCAATGGCATTATGGGGCATAAAGTCCTCCTTCGAGCAACAGTCCTCCCTTAGTATCTGTACACATTCCTCATTTTAAAAGCATATCTGTTCCTTGGTAGGATTCAGGATTTCTCAGAGAGTGTCTTTACTTTCGGATGACTGCGCCGCCTGGTCCTGAAATCGTTCCAAACCACAGCCTCTCTTGTGAGTCAACGAGATGGGCTCCTCCCACACCCTGCAAGCCTATGAATAAGATGTGCTTTACATCGAAACACGTCAGGCAATTAATGAATATGTGTCGGGATGCCGAGGGGAGCTAAAAATACAAACCAGATGGTTGGATGACTGCCGAGTGCCCTCCAAAGCTTTCGGGCATTTCGTGATTAATATATATATATATATATATATATATATACGTATATATATATATATATATATATATATATATATATATATATATATATATATATATATATATATATATATATTATCTACTGGTGGTCGCCAGTAGATAGTTATAGTTAGGACCTATTTTCCATAGGAAATCTGCAACATTCTATTTGAAATAACTTTTGCGCTGGTTGACGAATCTTCGCGAAATTTTCAAAACTCGTGGGGTGCTCCGGTCCGTTCCTATCCTGAAAGTCTCGGGGTGATTTGTCAAGTGGGGGCTGAGAAAAAAGGGGGGTCCCAAAACGTGTTTTCCCCATGCAATTTTCCATAGGAACCTTTCATCGCAGCTACAGCCTGAACTGCTGAACCGAATTTCTCCAACTTTGGCAAAAAGGTAGCCCTTGGTTCAGAGTCGTGCCTTTTGGTTAAATGGTGTAAATCCGTTCAGTAGTTCCTGAGAAAATAAAAAAGAAAATAACATATATATCTGGGCGGAGCCTAACCACACATGTCATTGTGAGATCGGATTGGCTGTCAGCACTTCATCCTGGAATTGCTGGCAGCCATCTTGGGACCAATATACATGATAGTACCCCATTGAAATGCATTGTAGTGAATCAAAGATTTTGAGGGTTACCAAAAGGAGAACTATAAAGGGTGATAACAGACTTTAGTTACATTAGAATTCATTTGTTGATGGTACCATACTAATTTCAGGAATTGTGGTGTGTTCTAAGGGGATTTTACCCTGTGAAAAACCTTCTGCTGGGATATCATGAATCATGTTTGAGAGAAAACTATTTTCACATGCTTGTCCCATAGAGTTTTGGAAGGTGCTCCAGAAGCTAAAATGAGAGCATATTTTCTGTAAATTCACATTATCTTTCTCAGTCATGTGAGAATGAAGTCTGAAATTCTCAGTAAAACATGTTCATCCAACAAGGGCAGAGACTGTCAGTTGATTCCTTTGTGTTCTACTGCAGCTTCCCAGAGTGTTCTAAAGAACAACTAGAGTGCTAACAGCCTTACTTATGACAAAAGTATGGCACACCTGAAGCCATCTTGATTGGAATAAACTGGTAACACTTAAAACATTTAATTTAAAAAGGAACAAAATGATGGGGTTCATTTTGTCATAGAAATTATGGTTAGTGCTGTAGAAAGAAAAATTAGGACATGTTTTAAGTGAGATCTCAACTATCTTCCTGTTATATTTCAACAGGAGCAGCCTGCCAGTTGATTCCTTTGTGTTCTACTGCAGCTTCCCAGAGTGTTCCAAAGAACAACTAGAGCGCTAACAGCCTTACTTATGACAAAAGTATGGCACACCTGAAGCCATCTTGATTGGAATAAACTGGTAACAGTTAAAACATTTAATTTAAAAAGGAACAAAATGATGGGGTTCATTTTGTCATAGAAATTATGGTTAGTGCTGTAGAAAGAAAAATTAGGACATGTTTCAAGTGTGATCTCAAATATCTTTCTGTTATATTTCAACAGGAGCAGCCTGTCAGTTGATGCCTTTGTGTTCCACTGCAGCTTCCCAGAGTGTTCTAAAGAACAACTAGAGAGTTAACAGTCTTACTTATGACAAAATTATGGCACACCTGAAGCCATCTTGATTGGAATAAACTGGTAACACTTAAAACATTTAATTTAAAAAGGAACAAAATGAGGGGGTTCATTTTGCCATAGAAATGAACAACATTCCCAGTGATCCAGCGGGTTACTAGCAACAAGCATTCATACACAAAATACTCACTTGGGCCCATACATTCTTACTACGCTAGCATTTTCCGCTGGTGGGTCAGTTGGTACTCTTTATCAAAATCCCTGCTACCAATTACCTTCTGATTGAAGAGTAATGACTTACCAATGAATCCTTTGCTAATTGGGAAATTTAAAATGAGTGACGTTCCATACAATTCATAATTTTCTAAATAATCACAAAGTCAAGAAGTTTTAAAATGTTTATCTAAAGATTTAGCAGAGTAAATACAAAGCCACATAGTACTTGAATCAAATCTCAAGGAGGAAGCACAACAATGAATTATCGATTAATGACGGTCCCTTAGGAAAAGAGAAGATAGAGACAGCAGCGCAACTAAGGTTTGCATTTATATTTACCTAAGTGCAAGAACCAAACCCCTTGGCCAAGGAGTTGGAAATATAGGACCCTGGAAGGATGAAGAGCAAAAGACTCCTCCCGGATCAGGACAGGACCGGTGACCTCTATGAGAGCACGACGCCTGCGTCGTTCCCCTCTCTGGTACTTCGCTTCTCCTCGATTCTCCCGTTTCTTCCTTCTAATGGATTCCGCCACCCCCACCTCAGGACCTCTCTGGACAGCGGTTCAGTCTGCAATCGATCAGCCTCTCTGCTCCTCTCAGCTATGCTGCATCTGCCTGAAGTGGTCTCGAATCTGAACTCTCCTAATTAGCTAATTCTATATCTATTATACCCTTCTACGCCCATGTCCCTCCCCTTAATGTTGCAAACTTATGGGGCCACTACTTCTGATTGGATGGGGACAGAGGGTTGATCCTCACACCATATTGATTTTAATTCATTTCTTAAGATTCTTTGTTCTAGAATACCGCCCCTCAAATTCAATACATTTGCTTTATTTCCCACCCGTCTTATGACAAAGTTTGTGCCTTTTTCATGTACAGTGTTACAAATCTTTAAGAACATTCATGGGTATGACAATATGGCCATCAGGTCGTGGCCTTGGACGACGTCCAGGTTGACTTCATCCCTTTCCGCTCTGGGCAGTATGTCAAGGAGCATGCGCAGAACCCACGTCATTCGAGTTTTCAGTTCACCAACCCCAGGCCCAAAGTTTACGAACTAATAAAGTCAAAGAAGAAAATATTAAAATCACAAATAAAATGTTTCACTGTATACCCGCTCTGTCTATTCTATTCCCAATTACTTATAAACTTAACCCGCATTAGTAGCGTTAGAATACTAAAGTTTAAATAAAACATAAGAGCAAGCTGTAGCATGTGAAAACATATAGCAGCCATTTTAAATCACACTGCGCAGAAGCAAGGATTTTCCCATCGAGCAAAGAAAGACGTCACACCACGTGATATGGTTGAGACATGCGCAATAACGTTCCCGCGTTTTAGCGGCCATTTTAGAATAGACAAGCGTTACTTGTTAGTAAAAACACATAAGCAAGCTTCCTTGCTATTTATATTTGTGTGTGCAATGATTAGTAAAACAATACAATTTAATACATTAATACTTTTAAGAAGATTGCATCCGAGCAAGTCTCATTTGTGAGTCCTTGCTCCATCAATCCCCTCTCTGATGGCGTTTCTGAGCCATCAATAAAACTACCCACAACCAGATGCCAACTTTTAACATATTATTGTTTCATTTTCATTTTTACACTTTCTGCTTTTCACATCTCCTTTCAGTTTCTTGTATAATTCACTCCTTAAATCTTCAAGTTCAATCTCATCCAACTTTCTCTTCTTTCCTTTTTCTGTCACATTATATGATTCCTTCCTTCTACAACATTTGCACCATATTATTATTGAAAATACTATTATTGCTATCACTGCTAAGGGTACTAATATTTGACCTATGAGTCCTTTCCCTATATTAGCAAACCAGGTACCAATTGACCTAATACTAGTGGTCAATCTTTCCCATACACTATCAACTTCCAGTGGTTTTAGTTCCTTTTCAAGTTTAGTTATATTCTGTATATACGTTCCAATTTCTGCACTTTTATCAGGAATGTAAGTGCAACAGTGTTTCGTCTTTAATAATTTACAGACTCCGCCCTCTTTTGCCAAAATAATGTCAAGAGCAAGTCGATTTTGCATAACCATAGATCTAATCGCAACCATTTCCGCATTAATCATTAGAAATCCTCCCGCAGTGTCAGTTGATAAACGATCAACCACTGTAGATAATTTGCATATTTTCCTTGAATTCAGAATTATTCCCACTGAAGGTATCAATGCACCAAATATATCACCTAAAATTTCTGAAAAACTAGCTCTTTTTCTACGTGTTAATTCACTAATATTTTCATTACTGCCAGTGTTTCTTTTTACGTGGTATATCTTTGGAAATACTATTCCAAAATAGCAACTTCCATACCACCGTGCAGGAAGCCTAAAATAAGCCTTATTCCCACATACATAATAGATTCCAGGAAAAACTGAATCTGTTCCTCCTTTGAGTCCCCAACCCCCAATAATTAAGAAATTATGATCACATTCACTGGTACCTATGAAAACATTATTATACTCTGTCTTTAACCTATGTAAACAAATTTTCCCTTTCTTTTCAAAATCTAGAGCTATAGCAGCTTGAGCCTTGCCAGGTGTGTAACTACCCTCTTTCTCCGCCCAAGGTGGTAAATGAGCCTTATGCTCAGAAGCTTTCTTTTGGAAATCTTGGGGCATATTATCAAGGATTAGCGATATTTATCGCTAACCGCGCTTAGCGCGTTTTTTGTTAACGCCGCCTATTGCTGGAAATTATCGCTGAGATAACACCCTATTAGTAAGGTTTATCTCCATAGCGATAATATTTCCAGCGATAGCGGCAAAAAGCGAGAATATCGCTGGAAAACCAGTGATATTCTCGCATTAACGCTAAGGTGGATTCAGCATTAGAATCCACCTCCTATACTTTAAACAGGTAAGTCGTCCTCACTAGCAGGTGTTAAAATCTAGCGATAAACGCGCTTAGCGCGAATTATTTTATCGCTTCGCCTGCCTTGCTAATAGGGGGTAGTGGTGTTAGCGACTGTTTTCAGTCGCTTTTAGTAGGGAACGCCTTCCTTGCATGTCATTAGCGATAATTATCGCTGACATGCAAGGCGATGTAAATCCCGGCCTCTAACGCCTGACAGCTGTCGCTAACGCCTGTTAGCGACAGCTTGCTGATAGGGCGATAAAATTATCGCCGGTTTAGCGGCAAAAAGTGCCGCTAAAGCGGCGATAAAGCCCTTGATAATATGCCCCCTTGTCTTCTATTCTCCACTAAATTCAAAAACACCTTTTCTTCTTCATGTAAAGAACATGTTAGATTGCTTCTATGTGCGTGTGTTATGTCTATTGACTTCATTGTTAAGAAAAACTCTCCCATAAACTGTGCATCTTTGCTACTAAGCACTGGATTCATATTCTTTCGAATCGGAACCTCAGAAAATATCACATCTATATTTGAATAATAATACTGTAATCGCCCTGTTCTATAAAATAAGCTAGTTAATACACTACATGATATGCCATACGTTAATGGCAAGTGATGATACGTTAACCCTTCTGCTACTGATTCAGGTAATTTCATACACACATAACAATTACTAACTTCCATGGTATCTACATATTGAAATAATAACTTTGTGAAAACATTTAAACTAGTGTCGTTATCTGTTACTTCGTGATGTAATTCTGGTTCGTCTTCTGCCTTTAGTTCTACTCTATTACCTTTCAAATTATCTATTCTTCCCTTAGTTTTGTTGTTAATCTTTTTATCGATTATCATAAAATAAGGAATTGCTACGATCACAACTAACCACACTATAAGCATTACCACTGAATTGCATATGCATATAGCACAACATCTTTTACAACCTTTCTGCTTTGGTCTCCCAGTAACTCTATCGTCAGACATTTTGACAAGGAAGATTGCTCTTCTTATCGTTTTCTTCAAGCCTTTTTATTTTCTCAAGGTGGTTTTATTTCTTTTTCATAAATCAGTTCTGCACTGGTTCCTTCGTCACCACTTTCACTTGATTCTGAGCTTTCGTAATCTTCGAGAATAATATAAGTCCAATCAGGACCTTTAAATTTGTTATTCACAAGTTTCAGTCTTTTGCTTCTTCCTTTTTCACTTTTATTTCTTTGTTCTGCTTGACTTGTTACTTCATTCACTTGTTCTGGATCTCCACCTCTGGTTGTTATGTGGTATTTTACTCTTTTGATGACGCTAGGCCAATGATCACCTTTTCTCGTTTTCTCTGTTTGCACTGTTTCTTTATTTCTTTCTTCCGAAATTCTTTTATTTTCTAGTTGTTCTTTTATTTCAGTTTCTTCTTCTTGCTCTTCTCCAGGTCTTATTGTTATTTCTTCCTCTGTTTCACTGTGGATCTCTTGTAATTGATCCTGTTCTTGATTTACAATTTCATTCTCGAAATTCTCAAGATCTTCTTCTTCTGTGTATTTTTCTTGTTCTAACTGGTTCTGATCAGGGCTTATTGCACTTTGAACTTCTGCAGCCTGACCGGATTCTTCTAAACCTGTCTGTCCCTGCTCAAAATCTGATTGTTCTTCTTTAATTTGAGCCCAATTTCCTCTCCCTATCTGTTCCTGCTCAGGTTCTTGTGATTGTTCTTCTTCTTTTTCCTGAGCTGCTTCTTCTTCACCTATCTGATCTTCTTCAATTTCTTCTAGATTTACTTGACTTCTTGTTCTGTAGTAGATCTCAGGTATTTCTACCACTGGTATCCAGTCCTGACTTGTGCTCGGTTGTTCTTCGTCAGCTTCCCTTGAATCTCGAGCCCGAGATTCTTCAGCTGGGCAACCTTCAGCTCCCTCAGTAATAGATATTATCTGAGTATTTTCTCCTTCAGGATCTGGTACTCTTTTGGTGTGGCTTACATGAATCCAATTAGGAAATCCTGCACACTTCACTGCTGTGTTCGTAATCAGTATGACCTGACATGGTTCGCCCCACCTGGGTGATAGACACGTTTCTCTGGTGTGATTCTTCACTACCACCCAGTCTCCGGGACTCAGATCATGTTCTTGTTCAGGTTGTCTGGAAACTGCGTCTTCTCCAACCTGGTGAGAGACAGAACGCACTAGGTCAGCCAGTCCTTTGCAATAATCCAGAACCATATCATCTGATATATTCAGCAGTTTATTTGTGGGTACATGTGATTGTCTCATTGCTCTTCCCATTATTATCTCATGCAGACTCAATCCGGTGTTTCTATCAGGAATGCTTCTGAGTCCCATTAAAACAAGAGGCAATGCGTCTGGCCAATCTAATGATGTTGAAGCACACATTTTTCCCAGTCTGGATTTTATCGTGCCATTCAATTGTTCCACCACTCCAGAAGCCTCTGGACGATATGCACAGTGCAATTTTTGTTCAATGTTAAATGCTTCACAGAGTATTTTAACCACTTCACTATTAAAGTGTTTTCCTCTATCTGATTCCAAAGTTACTGGAAAACCAAATCTAGGTACTAGTTCGCGTAGTAACAGCTTTGCAACTGTAAGACTATCATTCCTTCTGGTAGGGTATGCCTCCACCCACTTGGAAAATAAACACACTATGACTAGTGCATATTTCAGCCCTCTACATGGTGGTAACTGAATGAAATCAAGTTGCAGTCTCATGAATGGACCCTCTGCTTTTCCAATTTTCCCAAACCCAATTACTGTTTTCTTCCTGGGTTATGCATTTGGCAAGTTAAACATCTCTGGCAAAGACTCTCGGCTACTGCCCTAAACTTTGGATTGAACCAATTTTGTCTAAAGAGTCTGATCATTGCATCTCTCCCTACATGTGTGTCTCCATGATACATCCTAGCCATTTGTGAAAGCAGACAATCAGGCATGACTGGTCTGCCGTCAGCACAAGTCCATACATCATCCTCTTCTTTTTGGGTACATCCTGTTCTAATCCATGTACTCTTTTTCGCTCTCATCAGCATCATCTTGCAATCTTTTTACATCATTCCATGTTTCAGGAGGTGCAAACAGCATAAGTTGGCAGCTGATTCCCATTCTTTCCACCCTTTTGTTTACTGCTAATCTGTTTTTGGTACAATGTTGAGCCACAAGATCTGCGTATCTATTGCCGACTACCACCCAGTCATCTCCTGACTGATGTGCGGCACATTTCACCACAGCCAATTCTTTTGGTGATTGTATTGCTTCCAGTAGTTCTTTTACGAACTGTCCATTTTTAATGGGGGATCCTGAAGAAGTCATGAAATCCCTCTGCATCCATAATTGGCCAAAATCATGCACAACCCCGTAACCATATTGACTATCAGTGAATATAGTTACCTTTTGGTTCCTCCCTATTTTGCAAGCTTTTATTAAAGCAATCAATTCAGCTATTTGTGCAGATTTTACCCCTGGTAAATAGGATGCTTCGACTATTCCAGTTAGTTCACATACTGCATATGCTGCAGTTAGTTTTCCATCTTCATGCCTTTGGCATGAGCCATCAACAAACAGCTCCCTGTCTGGCTCCCTGAGAGGTAGTTCATGAATATCAGGACGCGGTTTCGTGCACAATTCTGTGACTTGTAAACAATCATGTTCTTCTTCGTCATCTTTAACTTCCTCATGATATGGGTCTGGTAGTAAAGTAGCTGGATTTACTATTGTGCACCTTACAATGGTCACATTTTCAGCACCCAGTATTATTCTTTCATACTTAGTCAGCCGACTAGGAGTAAGATGCTGAGTTCGGGTTCTTGTCAGCAAAATCACAACCGCATGTGGGACTGAACACTTTTACAGGGTGTCCCATTACAATTGACTCACTTTGTTCAATGCTCAAACAAGTAGCAGCTACTGCTTTTAAGCAACCAGGCAACGCAGCTGCCACTGGGTCCAATGTAGCAGAAAAATATGCTATAGGACGTCTGGTCAAACCATGTCTTTGGGTTAGGACTGAAAGTGCACAATTTTCTCTTTCATGGCAAAATAATGCAAATTTTCTCTTATAATCAGGCATGCCTAGGGCAGGTGCTGCACACAAAGCATTCCTTAGTTTTACAAATGCACCTACACTTTCATCGTCCCATTAAACTGGGTCCTTTGCCTTCTTTTTCGTCATCTGTATCAGTGGTTTTGCTAGTAGAGAAAATCCTAATATCCATTGTTTACAGTACCCTACTATTCCAAGGAACATTCTTACTTCTCGTTGAGAGACAGGCATCTGCATTTTCTTTATTAATTTTATTCTTTCATCTGTTATTCTCCTTCTGCCCCTCTCAATTTGGTGTCCTAGGTACTTTACTGCTGTAGTACAGAACTGTAATTTTTCGGTGACACCTTATGCCCTTCTTCTGCTAAATGATTTAGTAATGCTATGGTGTCAACAACACAATCCTCTCTGGTGTTAGATGCCACTAGTAAATCGTCTATGTACTGTACTAAGACTGAGCTTCCTGGCATCACCAGTTTTTCTAGACACTTTATCAATATTTGGTTAAAGATGGAAGGACTTTCTGTGTACCCCTGAGGAACACGATTCCATACATAAACCTTGTTCTCGAATTTAAATGAAAATAGATACTGACTATCTGGATGCAATGGTATCGAAAAGAATGCTTGGCATAAATCAATCACAGTAAACCATCCTGCACTCCAAGGAATCTGGTATAGGATTACTGCAGGATTTGGTACTATAGGACAACAAGGTTCCACAATCTTATTTACCTTGCGCAGGTCTTGAACGATTCTATATTTTCCACTAGGTTACTTTAGACCCATGATTGGTGAGTTATAAGGACTACTCATTACTTCCTTTAATATATCTTGTTTTACCATTCTGTCAATTTCTTCAATGACTCCTGCCTTTACTTCTGCACTCATTTTATACTGTCTGGTGTTTGGGTAAATCGCTCCTTCCTTTACAGTAATCTTTACTGGGTCTATTTTGGCCATAAGTCCTACTTCTTTTCCCGTGAAATCCCATACCATGGAATTCACCGTAGTTTTCAGTTCTTCTGGTAACTCGTCTTTTGTTATCAGAGAAAACATCTCATCTACTTCTGTACCTTGTTTTGCAATCATAAATTTATATACATGGTCTTCATGTGGGGTCTGAATTGCCACACCATCCGGCGTGCAGAAAATTGTACAATTCATCTTACAAAGTAAATCCCTGCCCAATAAATTTACTGAGCGATACCAAAGGGGATGATGGACGGAGCGTTAGAGCAAATCAAACACTCACCCCCAGTCAACTGATCTGGGTTTAATCCATCATCATTCTTTAGCTCACTCCACCACCCCAGTTCAGACATGGCCATATGCAAATCAGTCTGACCCTGTGCCTCATGGGAACAGTCCAGCCCGAACTGCCAAGCCATGTCTTCCCTGGACCGGAAACAAGCATCCTAGGACCGGTTTCGGGTTCAAAACCCTCATCAGCCAGGCTATCTTGAATCCAGTGGCAAAGTGAGCAAGGGACCCACGTCTGGGCATACCCTGCCAACTTAGGGCGAACAAAGCGATACCAAAGGGGATGATGGACGGAGCGTTAGAGCAAATCAAACACTCACCCCCAGTCAACTGATCTGGGTTTAATCCATCATCATTCTTTAGCTCACTCCACCACCCCAGTTCAGACATGGCCATATGCAAATCAGTCTGACCCTGTGCCTCATGGGAACAGTCCAGCCCGAACTGCCAAGCCATGTCTTCCTGGACCGGAAACAAGCATCCTGGGACCGGTTTCGGGTTCAAAACCCTCATCAGCCAGGCTATCTTGAATCCAGTGGCAAAGTGAGCAAGGGACCCACGTCTGGGCATCCCCTGCCAACTTAGGGCGAACAAAGCGATACCAAAGGCGATGATGGACGGAGCGTTAGAGCAAATCAAACACTCACCCCCAGTCAACTGATCTGGGTTTAATCCATCATCATTCTTTAGCTCACTCCACCACCCCAGTTCCGACATGGCCATATGCAAATCAGTCTGACCCTGTGCCTCATGGGAACAGTCCAGCCCGAACTGCCAAGCCATGTCTTCCTGGACCGGAAACAAGCATCCTAGGACCGGTTTCGGGTTCAAAACCCTCATCAGCCAGGCTATCTTGAATCCAGTGGCAAAGTGAGCAAGGGACCCACGTCTGGGCATACCCTGCCAACTTAGGGCGAACAAAGCGATACCAAAGGGGATGATGGACGGAGCGTTAGAGCAAATCAAACACTCACCCCCAGTCAACTGATCTGGGTTTAATCCATCATCATTCTTTAGCTCACTCCACCACCCCAGTTCAGACATGGCCATATGCAAATCAGTCTGACCCTGTGCCTCATGGGAACAGTCCAGCCCGAACTGCCAAGCCATGTCTTCCCTGGACCGGAAACAAGCATCCTGGGACCGGTTTCGGGTTCAAAACCCTCATCAGCCAGGCTATCTTGAATCCAGTGGCAAAGTGAGCAAGGGACCCACGTCTGGGCATACCCTGCCAACTTAGGGCGAACAAAGCGATACCAAAGGGGATGATGGACGGAGCGTTAGAGCAAATCAAACACTCACCCCCAGTCAACTGATCTGGGTTTAATCCATCATCATTCTTTAGCTCACTCCACCACCCCAGTTCAGACATGGCCATATGCAAATCAGTCTGACCCTGTGCCTCATGGGAACAGTCCAGCCCGAACTGCCAAGCCATGTCTTCCCTGGACCGGAAACAAGCATCCTGGGACCGGTTTCGGGTTCAAAACCCTCATCAGCCAGGCTATCTTGAATCCAGTGGCAAAGTGAGCAAGGGACCCACGTCTGGGCATACCCTGCCAACTTAGGGCGAACAAAGCGATACCAAAGGGGATGATGGACGGAGCGTTAGAGGAAATCAAACACTCACCCCCAGTCAACTGATCTGGGTTTAATTTAAATTTACTGGACTGGAATCACATACTACAAATTGATGCATTTCTCTAAAGTTTCCGATTTTTACTTCCATTGGTTCGGTAAGAGGTGTTCTAGTCTTCTGATTAGCCACTCCCACAACTTGGATAGCTTCTCCAGAGAGAGGAAGGTCTGGGATGTCTGCTGTTCTGACAGTAGACCTAGTAGCACCAGTGTCCAAAAGAAAAGTAATATCATTACCTTTCACATTTCCTTCAACATATGGACCTGACTGATCTACCGGTAAGGATGCACCAAGTACGCACTCCTTCTTCCCCTCTCCTAGGCACCGTCATGAGCTATAGGTACAAAAGTCGTCCTGTAAAAGAAATTGTGATGTTACATAATCATTCTTACCACTTCCTCCTTGATATCCGACGTCTGTACCGTGCTTTGCTCTGCTTACATTACCCTGTATAGGTGCAGGTGGCAACTGACTCTGAGGATTTACACCCTGCTGTGAGTCATTCTGCGTCTGTGGATTTAAATTTTGATTTGGGCCATTATTATTCCGAATCTTTTTACACTCATCCTTCCAATGCCCTAATTTTCCGCACCCATGACAAGGGAACTTCTTTTTAGCCTCTTCTCTGCTCATTCGTCCTCTCACTTTTCCTCCGTTCCCAGTGTCACCATTTGTTCCAGAATCTTTTCCTTGATTATCATTTGGATTGTCCAAATTAATTCCCTGTCGCTCAGCCATTTTCACCTGAGCCCACATCACCTTCTCTTGCAATTTCTTGTGTCTATCTTCAATATCATCTCCACAATATTTTGCATATTTCAAAATCTCATCAATAGGTTTCCTTGCCAGCACAACATGTGCTGCTTAATCATCTGACAAATCTCTGGCTTCAGACCGTAAAACAAATCGGTAAACAAACTGACTCATGTTTTTATCTCCAATGTCCTCAAATCCACTATACTGCTTAAATACCTGCAATAAACGCTCATAGTAGGCATGTACCAATTCACTGGCTTCTTGAGTAGTTCTGTCTATTTTCACACAATCTGTTTCCTTTGGTGGTATTTTTCCCTTCAAATATGTTATCACCTGCTGATATTTTTTCATTACATCATTAGATGGGGCACCTGTCTTTGGATCTCTAGGATACTCTTCACTAGGCCAATCAATTGTGATTTTGCAATCTGTCCACAAATCTGCAGGTACCACTATGTCAAACAAACCATCTAAGTCTTTCAACAACACCTTTGACACTTTCACAAACCTCTCAACCTGCTTGTACCATTCAATTGGCTTTTCTCTCAATTTTGGAAAATCATTCGTAAATGATAAAATATCCTGTCTGCTCCATGGGACATGTATATATCCCCCTCCTGGAACTTCTCGCATCGGGTACATTTGATCTCCTTTCCCTGCTTCCTTTATTAAATATTCTGAAGTGGTTTTACTATATCGTGCCTCTTTCTTTTTCTTTGTCCATCTAGCTTTCCATTTATCTAGCTCTCCCCATTTCTGCAAAACTGTCATTAATTCTTTTACTTGTAATTTCCTTCCTGATGCATTCATATTTTCCAAATCTTTGTCTGAAATATCTGCTCTATATGGTTTTTGTAACACCTTTGACTTCCCTATTTCAATTCCCATCTGTTGAGCTAAGTCTGATAATTTCTCATGAAATATTTTTGCATTTCTTGTGATGCTTCTGCATACGAACAATAATTCTTCTTCATTGTAAGTATTTAGGCGATCTATTCCTACATTTCCTGCTATCATTTCTTCTAATTCAACTTTTAATTTATAAATGTCCATGATCTTTGGAGGTGAATTCTGTTTGTCTGATCCTTGTGCCCACCTTTCTAAATCTTCAGGTGTAACTACTGTAGCACTTTTAGTTCCTGATGATGTTACTATGTTTACAACTTTGGAGCAACTAGGTGTTACTCTTCTTGGAGTATTATTTACAGAATCTCGAATGGGCAAGTCCATTAACGAAATTATAGACTCACAATCACTAAAATGATCCTCAACCATTACTACTGCTTCTGGTTTAGGAATATTTACAGGTGTAGAGTACAACTAGAGGTTTGGGAAAAATTACCTTGTCACCATATAAGGGAACCACTGGACCAATCGTTACAGGTATGGTCAATGAATCAGGGTGAACACTCAATTGCGTTACTTTCTGAATTAATTCTGCTCTGTTCTTATCTATCGCGTCCTTTTCTTTATCGTGAAGCACTCTACTAACTGGTGAATCATGTAATACTTTAGGCACCAAGGGTGTCCGTAACAAGGGTGCACTTGGGGTGCATCCACTTGTCCCTTCCTGATATGGTGGTGGATTCTTTAATAAATCTTCCATAAATTCGTCTTTGAAATCTCCAAATCTAGCCAAATGTTTGGTCTTTTCTGTGCATTTACTTCCTAACGATTCTTCTGCCATTAATATGGGATACAGACCCTCTGTAAGCATTGCTCTTCTCCACTGTTTCATCTGACCGTCCCTTGACTCATTTTGGTATCTGGGAAAGAATCCCCGATAACTCCTATTACTTCTGGATCGGTCCCGTTCAAATGCCTCAGTTTCCCATTCTTCTAAGGCTTCGTATTGAGTCAATCTAGGTCTGGGTTCTAAATCATTCATTCTTAATCTCAAATTTTGAAGAATCCTTCCATTGAAAGTACCATTTTCGGGAAAAGCTAATATTCCATCATTTTTGGTATATTCTATCCAATTTTCTAACCATACGCAAGTATGATAACCTCTCTCCATCATCATAAATGAAGCGGGCGTTTTAGCTGGTGGAATGATAATTCCTTCTCTAGTCTTTATTATTTTGTCCTTTTTAAAATAATTCTTAACCTTTTGTAGAAGTGAAATTTTTCTCTTTTCTCCGTACATTCTGGGTAAATATCTGTTTATTGAACTATATTCTGCAAAACCTAGGCATCTCCTGTCTGGACGAGTTCCTATTAAAGTCGGATCACGTTTAAACATACAATTTCCACTGTCCACTAAGATTTCGACTTCTATTCTGACAACCAATTAAATTCCAGCTAACTTTTGCTTTTGGACCAATCCTAGCGCGGCTTTTCAGTGACGTCTTTTCTGACGACCCCTCCTTTACAATCTGCGCCTTTCTGTCCTTCGCCGTTTCAACCAATCCCAGCGCGACACCTGTGACGTCAGTGCTACTCCTGACTACTGACCCCTCCTTTACAAGAGTCTTTTCACGCCCGCGGTTTCAACCAATCCCAGCGCGGCGTTTGTGACGTCAGCTTCCTCTCCGGCAGCTGACCCTCCCTTTACAAAAACGTACGCAAAATTTTTATTCTCCCTATTTTCTAATTTAAATTCAATAACAACATAAAACATTCGCTATCGTGTCAGTTTCGCTAACTTGAAAGGATAGATTCTCTCACTTCTTAGTAAAACTCTTCCGTTTACTAATCATACACTACGAGTAAAACACTTCCGCCTACTCTTCACGCAAGCTTCGGAAATACCTGTTACTTCTTCAATGTTACCCTTTCTAGGTGATATAACATCAAAATTTCACTAGCATATTCCCTTGCTATTACTCACACACATAAAGTCCCTAACTAGTACTGATAGCCCTGCTTAACTTTTCAGTACTATTTCTGCCTGACAGATAACCTCACTGCAGTATGGCTTCCACTTACCAACCGCTTCTCAATTTTCCCCGGGGATTCTAGACAACATAAAACAAACTTTAAACAAAAAGCGGATGTTAGTTCATAAAAATAAAATTCTCATTACCCAATTAACAAAGCACAACCATCCTCTGCTAACCAGAAAACTGATCCAGCGGGTTACTAGCAACAAGCATTCATACACAAAATACTCACTTGGGCCCATACATTCATACTACGCTAGCAATTTCCGCTAATTGGTCAGTTGGTACTCTTTACCAAAATCCCTGCTACCAATTACCTTCTGATTGAAGAGTAATGACTTACCAATGAATCCTTTGCTAATTGGGAAATTTAAAATGAGTGACGTTCCATACAATTCATAATCTATCTTCCTGTTATATTTCAACAGGAGTAGCCTGCCAGTTGATTCCTTTGTGTTCTACTGCAGCTTCCCAGAGTGTTCCAAAGAACAACTAGAGCGCTAACAGCCTTACTTATGACAAAAGTATGGCACACCTGAAGCCATCTTGATTGGAATAAACTGGTAACACTTAAAACATTTAATTTAAAAAGGAACAAAATGATGGGGTTCATTTTGTCATAGAAATTATGGTTAGTGCTGTAGAAAGAAAAATTAGGACATGTTTCAAGTGTGATCTCAAATATCTTTCTGTTATATTTCAACAGGAGCAGCCTGTCAGTTGATGCCTTTGTGTTCTACTGCAGCTTCCCAGAGTGTTCTAAAGAACAACTAGAGAGCTAACAGTCTTACTTATGACAAAATTATGGCACACCTGAAGCCATCTTGATTGGAATAAACTGGTAACACTTAAAACATTTAATTTAAAAAGGAACAAAATGAGGGGGTTCATTTTGCCATAGAAATGAACAACATTCCCAGTGATCCAGCGGGTTACTAGCAACAAGCATTCATACACAAAATACTCACTTGGGCCCATACATTCATACTACGCTAGCATTTTCCGCTGGTGGGTCAGTTGGTACTCTTTATCAAAATCCCTGCTACCAGTTACCTTCTGATTGAAGAGTAATGACTTACCAATGAATCCTTTGCTAATTGGGAAATTTAAAATGAGTGACGTTCCATACAATTCATAATTTTCTAAATAATCACAAAGTCAAGAAGTTTTAAAATGTTTATCTAAAGATTTAGCAGAGTAAATACAAAGCCACATAGTACTTGAATCAAATCTCAAGGAGGAAGCACAACAATGAATTATCGATTAATGACGGTCCCTTAGGAAAAGAGAAGATAGAGACAGCAGCGCAACTAAGGTTTGCATTTATATTTACCTAAGTGTGAGAACCAAACCCCTTGGCCAAGGAGTTGGAAAGATAGGACCCTGGAAGGATGAAGAGCAAAAGACTCCTCCCGGATCAGGACAGGACCGGTGACCTCTCTACCCAAGACACCTGCGTCGTTCCCCTTTCTGGGACTTCGCTTCTCCTCGATTCTCCCGTTTCTTCCTTCTAATGGATTCCGCCGCCCCCACCTCAGGACCTCTCTGGACAGCGGTTCAGTCTGCAATCGATCAGCCTCTCTGCTCCTCTCAGCTATGCTGCATCTGCCTGAAGTGGTCTCGAATCTGAACTCTCCTAATTAGCTAATTCTATATCTATTATACCCTTCTACGCCCATGTACCTCCCCTTAATGTTGCAAACTTATGGGGCCACTACTTCTGATTGGACGGGAACAGGGGGTTGATCCTCACACCATATTGATTTTAATTCATTTCTTAAGATTCTTTGTTCTAGAATACCGCCCCTCAAATTCAATACATTTGCATTATTTCCCACCCGTCTTATGATAAAGTTTGTTCTTTTTTCATGTACATTGTTACAAATTTTTAAGAACATTCATGGGTATGACAATATGGCCATCAGGTCGTGGCCTTGGACGACGTCCAGGTTGACTTCATCCCTTTCCGCTCTGGGCAGTCTGTCATGGAGCATGCGCAGAACCCACGTCATTCGAGTTTTCAGTTCACCAACCCCAGGCCCAAAGTTTACGAACTAATAAAGTCAAAGAAGAAAATATTAAAATCACAAATAAAATGTTTCACTGTATACCCGCTCTGTCTATTCTATTCCCAATTACTTATAAACTTAACCCGCATTAGTAGCGTTAGAATACTAAAGTTTAAATAAAACATAAGAGCAAGCTGTAGCATGTGAAAACATATAGCAGCCATTTTAAATCACACTGCGCAGAAGCAAGGATTTTCCCACCGAGCAAAGAAAGACGTCACACCACGTGATATGGTTGAAACATGCGCAATAAAGTTCCCGCGTTTTAGCGGCCATTTTAGAATAGACAAGCGTTACTTGTTAGTAAAAACACATAAGCAAGCTTCCTTGCTATTTATATTTGTGTGTGCAATGATTAGTAAAACAATACAATTTAATACATTAATACTTTTAAGAAGATTGCATCCGAGCAAGTCTCATTTGTGAGTCCTTGCTCCATCACCAGCACGACCCCCTACATTACACAAGCACCACTGCACTACCCTAAACCCTAAAACACTACCCCCAGCACGACCCCCTTCACTACCTAAACACAACTGCACTACCCTAAACCCTAAAACACTACCTTCAGCACGACCCCCTACCCTACACAAACACCACTGCACTAACATAAACCCTAAAACACTACCCCCAGCACGACCCCCTACACTACCCAAACACCACTGCACTACCCTAAACCATAAAACACTACCCCCAGCACGACCCTCTACACTACCCAAACACCACTGCCATACCCTAAACCCTAAAACACTACGCCCAGCATGAACCCCTACACTACCCAAACACCACTGCACTACCCTAAACCCTAAAACACTACCCCCAGCACCACACCCTACACTACACAAACACCACTGCACTACCCTAAAACACTACCCCAGCACTACCCCCTACACTACCCAAACACCACTGCACTAACATAAACCCTAAAACACTACCCCCAGCACAACCCCCTACACTACACAAACACCACTGCACTACCCTAAACCCTAAACCACTACCCCCAGCACGACTCCCTACACTACCCAAACACCACTGCACTACCCTAAACCCTAAATCTACCCCCAGCACGACCCCTATACTACCCAAACACCACTGCACTACCCTAAACCATAAAACACTACCCCCAGCATGACCCCCTACACTACACAAACACCACTGCACTACCGTAAACCCAAAACACTACCCCAGCACTACCCCCTATACTACCCAAACACCACTGCACTACCGTAAACCCTAAAACACTACCCCCAGCATGACCCCCTACACTACACAAACACCACTGCACTACCCTAAACCCTAAAACAATACCCCCAGCACGACCCCCTACACTACCCAAACACCACTGCACTACCCTAAACCCTAAAACACTACCCCCAGCACGACTCCCTACACTACACAAACACCACTGGACTACCCTAAACCCTAAAACACTACCCCAGCATGACTCCCTACACTACCCAAACACCACTGCACTACACTAAACCCTAAATCTACCCCCAGCATGACCTCCCACACTACACAAACACCACTGCACTACCCTAACCCCTAAAACACTACCCCCAGCACGACCCCCTACACTACCCAAACACCACTGCACTACCCTAAACCCTAAAACAATAACCCCAGCATGACCCCCTACACTACCCAAACACCACTGCACTACCCTATACCCTAAAACACGACCCCCTACACTACACAAACACGACTGCACTACCCTAAACCCTAAAAACTACCCACAGCATGACCCCTACACTACACAAATACCACTGCACTACCCTAAACCCTAAAACACTACCCCCTACAGTACACAAACACCACTGCACTACCCTAAACCCTAAAACACTACCCCCAGCACGACCCCCTCACAACACAAGCACCACTGCACTACCCTAAACCCTAAATCTACCCCCAGCACGACCCCCTACACTACCCAAACACCACTGCCATACCCTAAACCCTAAAACACTAGCCCCAGCATGAACCCCTACACTACCCAAACACCACTGCACTACCCTAAACCCTAAAACACTACCCCCAGCACTAACCCCTACACTACACAAACACCACTGCACTACCCTAAACCCTAAAACACTACCCCAGCACTACCCCCTACACTACCCAAACACCACTGCACTAACATAAACCCTAAAACACTACCCCAGCACAACCCCCTACACTACACAAACACCACTGCACTACCCTAAACCCTAAAACACTACCCCCAGCACGACTCCCTACACTACCCAAACACCACTGCACTACCCTAAACCCTAAATCTACCCCCAGCATGACCCCCTACACTACCCAAACACCACTGCACTACCCTAAACCATAAAACACTACCCCCAGCATGACCCCCTACACTACACAAACACCACTGCACTACCCTGAACCCTAAAACACTACCACCAGCATGACCCCCTACACCACTCAAACACCATTGCACTACCCTAAACCCTAAAACACTACCCCAGCACGACCCCCTACACTACCCATACACCACTGCACTACCCTAAACCCTAAAACACTACCCCAAGCACGACCCCCTACACTACTGCACTTCCCTAAACCCTAAAACACTACCCCCAGCACAACCCCCTACTCTACCCAAACACCACTGCACTACCCTAAACCCTAAAACACTACCCCCAGCATGATCCCCTACACCACCCAAACACCACTGCACTACCCTAAACCCTAGAAATGAAACCCCCACCCCATGCCCAATCCCCCTTACCTCTCACTCCTCGTGGTTCCTCTCTCCTCGTGGTTCCTGCTTCACGTCGTCTCTGAGGGGCGGTGCACGTCGTTGTGAGGAAACGGAACAGCCTCTGTTTCCTTACAACGACGTGGATCATCTACATGTTTTTAGAATGCATGGTCATTTACCATACATACCTTTACAACAAAATTCGTTGTAAAGGCATGCGTGGTAAATGACCATGCGTTCTAAAAATGCGTAGTAATGAGTTCGCGATGTACAATGCATGCGTGGTAATGCATGCGTTGTAATGGTATCGCGAAGTAAAAAAGTAATTGTAACGGCTGCTTACCAATCGAAGCTGGCCCCAGTTCTTCAGTGAGACGTTTATTTGATTAATTAGGAGGAAGGAATGTGGTTTTTTTACCGAAAAGTGCATTCCCGGCTGTTGTATTGTGAAAGTGTCCGCGTGGCCTGGTTTCACTTCCGGTGAGAGAGTGAAAGAGTCTGTTTGGATCTAAAGGAGTTCTTTTGTTGGACGGGGCCGGCGCAAAACGTCATCAGAAAACATAGCTAATGGAAAGCGTCCTCCTGAAGTGTGGAGCAGTGCCATGAGAGGTCAACGAGTGTGCGTCCCACCGCAGTATGACCGTACCGCGTGACCCATGTGCCGCGTCCAGGGTAAGGGAGGCAGAAGCGGCATCGCAGGTCCTCTTGAAGACCGTTGTAGCACTAATTCTACATTTTGGTACTAGGGCATTTTAACTTTGTTGTTCCTGCCAGATACAAAGAGAAGATCCTGTGTTATTCAGTGCCCTCGTTACCTTTTTGTGGGTTGTGGTGCTTGTCACTCGCTGCCCCGCCGGTGCACACGACTGGGCACCCCACCTCGTGTGCCATCTGCAGGGCCTCTACCCTCTGATCACTGGTTTTGGTTTCTGGAGTGGCAACAAAAACAGTTGCTCCCAAAGGACTAGCCTGAACACTTAGGTGAATATCCCCTGCACCAGCCTTCCACGGAAATTCTTTCCTAGCTCTCCCACGTCAACGAGGACGTCATAATAGCACGGCTCCGCTCGCGACACCCTATGACGTCATCGGAGCCATAAGAGGACCTCGTTGGCATGCTGACGTCAGTTCCACCCATTTTTTCCGTGCCACCGAGGCAAACAGGCGGACCGAGACATTTTCACATGAATACATAGTATAATAAATATATATATATTCACTGAAAAAACCATAGGTTTCAGGCACGTTATAGTTAGAAATTAGCATTTAAAAAACCTTAGAAATTCACTGAAAAAACCATAGGTTTCAGGGGCGTTATAGTTAGTTGGACATTTCACTCATACAAAACCATAGAAATTCCCCCGTTATAGATAGTTCAGCTAACTATAACTTGCGTGCCCGCAATGCACTGCTGATGAAGTCACATATTACATCACTCACGACATGGTCAGTGACATCACTCATGACATCACTGATGACATCTCAAATGACATCACTGATGACATCACTGATGACATCATCCTTGTGATAGAGTGGCAGACCTCCTCTCACCCTAATATAACCTTTGATACACACACTCAAAAATACAAACTGACATTTTCAAAACAATGGACATACCAATACCAGTTACAACACACCTATTCAGTAATTCCAAGATCTACACACACATCCACTCATTCACCAACAGTCACTATACAGTCACTCATACATGTACTCACTCATCATATGTACTCATACACCTATACATCCTATTACACACCGCCACTCATCCTTAGAGTTACTCACACACAGTCACACATGCAAACAAAGTATCAAACATCCATTTACTTGCATATACAGTTATACACACACTACCACACTTACTTCTACAGAAACTTACACATACTTACTCTCTTAAACAATCACTTACAGAAACACCTACTTATTTGTACAGGAACTCTTCCAATCTCTCACTCTCACATATACTCACTTATATACACCAATACTCACATATACTAGTTTAAAACATATGTAGTTACTCATAAAGACACTATTGAGACAGTCATTCACTCACTAACACACCCATACACACACTCATCCACCTATACAGTCCTGCACACATGCTGTCTTCAACACATACAAACAGTGAGTCACTCATTCATGCATCTATGCACTAAGTAATACCCCCACCGAACCATACAGACACTCAGACACTCATACTGATACTCAAAAAACCAACTAATAACCCATATAGACACTCATGTAGCTACTCACCAACCCATGCAGCCACTTATACACAAAGTGAGAGACTGATACAGATATTTTCATATTTAAACATTACTCACTACCCATGTATTCACTAAGATACACTTAATCAGTCAGTTATACAATCAATTTTACAAAAAAATCATCCATTTAGACACTTATATACCCATTTATTCTTCCATCGACCTTGAGATATACATATATAAAACATATTTAATTTTCAGAAAAACACACATTCACTGGATGATGTCATCAGTGATGTCATCAGTAATGTCAATTGAGATGTCATCAGTGATGTCATGAGTGATGTCACTGACCATGTCATGAGTGATGTAATATGTGACGTCATCAGCAGTGCATTGCGGATGCGCGAGTTATAGTTAGCTGAACTAACTATAACGGGGGAATTTCTATGGTTTTGTACGAGTGAAATGTCCAACTAACTATAACGCCCCTGAAACCTATGGTTTTTTCAGTGAATATATATATATATAGATATATACACTCCTCTCCAAATCCAGAAGAAGCCTGCAGTCCAATTATATGGGAAATACTTGTTTTATTTAGGCAGCACTATGCTTAAACAGATAACAGGATAACTAAGCCACACCATGGACTAATATATATATAAAACTATCTATCTATATATATGCTTTCCTTGCTGTCCAAAAAACGAAGACACACTTCAGAGCAGTAATTCTTCTCAATTCTTTAATAGGGAAATCAGCATTTGAATTCCTGATTATCTTTTCTTGCCTCACCGGGTTCAGAGCTCCCCAGCTCCTTAATCATAGGCTTGCTGAAATCTTGCAGACACTCCCAAACATTTCCAAAACTGCATGCTGATGAAATTATTGCCCCCTGGTGGGCCTCGCAAGTGAGTATTTTGCAAAGCATGCTGGATTTTGTAGTTTGTTGGCAGCCAATTCTTACCCTTCAGTGGGTTCTACATGATTACAGTTAATACATTTAATATTTAAAGCCCTCCAGTGGGTCTCAGGAAAACAATTGCATGGTTTAATTTTCAAAAGGTGCTCTGCCACATGTCGGTTTCACCAGTTCAAGCCCCTCTGGCCCCATCCTAATTTGGAAGGTGGTGCAGTCCTTCACGGCTTGGACTGCCATGATTTATGCCTTCCTTGCTGCCCAAAAAACGAAGACGCACTCCAGAGCAGTAATTTTTCTTCATTCTTTAATAGGGAAACCAGCATTTGAATTCCTGATTATCTTTTCTTGCCTGACCGGTTTCAGAGCCCCGCAGCTCCTTAATCATAGACTTGCTGAAATCGTGCAGACACTCCCAAACATTTTCAAAACTGCATGCTGATTAAATGCTTGACCTCCGGTGGGCCTCGCTAGTGAGTATTTTGCAAAGCATGCTGGATTTTGTAGTTTGTTGGCAGCCAATTCTTACCCTTCAGTGAGTTCTACACGATTGCAGAACAGCAATCCAGCAGAAAAGCAATCCAGTGAGTCCTCTTTGCCTACATGATTGCAGTTAATAATTTTCACATATGTGTGTGTTTCCACTTTTGTCCCAAAAGAAGACGCACTCCCCAGCAGGTTGCATTTCGTCGTTGCCAAAACTGGCAATTACAAAGACAATACTTTTACTTGCTCATTGCGTTTCAGACAACCAATGTCCTTGATCACAGGCTGACTTTGTGGCATCATCATTACTGCAGACCACTCGTTTGTTTAACCAATGCTTTTTATTTCCCTCTAGTTGGCTTCAGAAGTGACACAATGCATGCTGGTACTCAGAGTTTCTGCAGTATTTACTTTTCCC
Source organism: Calotriton arnoldi (assembly GCA_963921515.1). Classification (NCBI taxonomy): domain Eukaryota; kingdom Metazoa; phylum Chordata; class Amphibia; order Caudata; family Salamandridae; genus Calotriton; species Calotriton arnoldi. The sequence continues at coordinate 199,155 of CAWUFW010004604.1, read as the reverse complement.
TCCATTGGGTTTCTATGATGCTGCTTGCCATTAATTTTCAACTGTTCTTGCCCTCCAGTGGGTTGTCCATGTAATTCGCACAGTTTACAGTTGTAAAACTTGCCGTTCCGTGCACGGTCTCAGAAATCCAAACCACGGACCCGCTCTTCCAGGTATTGCTACGGCACGGCTCTGGTAGGTCCTGATGTCCTGGTGTCCTCTCACTTGGTGGGGGGACAGATATAACCCTCTGGAGCTGGTGGGCTTCTGGTTCTGTTGCTGGGGAGCTTCAAGTCGTTAAACCGGACTCTGTGGGTTCGGTGCCTGCGGACTGCAGGGGAGTAGTTCCTCTACACCATGGGAGTTCCCTGGTGATTGGTGAAGGGCTGAAGGTGCTCCGGGGTTCTTGGAGTCCTCACAGCAGCAAGATGAGTCAGCACACCACGATGGTCGAGCCCTTAGAGGCAGCAGGCAGGGTTTTGAGACAAAATTCAGAAGCAGGTACTCTGTTCTCGGGTCAGCAGCTTTTCTTTGTCCATTGTCTTCTTCGGTTCATCAAATCTAAAGTTCAGGGTCTAGGGGTGACATAAATACTAACGTTAGGGTGTGTTTACAGGGGGAGACAGGGAGTAACCAATGGGCTTCCTACCTTTAGGGTAACTACACCCTCTATGTGACCACTTCCTACCCTAATTGGCTAATTCCCTCTCAAAGAAGATGGAGAAAACTGAAAAGTGGGGTACACATCACCTGCCTCACCTTAGGGGTGGTGCTGGCTGAATGTGGGCCCACCTCCTAATCTAACTAATTTTTCCACCTGTCTTTCCACCAAATGTGGAACAGGACAGGGGGTTGGCATCCTCCACAATCTGGAGATGCCTAGGTTTCATTTTGAAGGCGACATCACGTTTGAATCTTCTCGCCTTGGAATGTCATTCCGGCCTGCAGGAGCTGTGAAGCACCTCTGCCCTGAGCAGGCATTGTTCCTGGCTTCTGAAAGCGAAGGCTCTCACCCCATTTATTTATTTACACAGTTTTATATAGCGCTGGCTAGACCTGTAGGTATCAGAGCGCTTTACATAAGGTCAGCAAAGTTACAACAATAATAACAATTACACGTTACATCCAATATATGAGATACATTAACGGGAGAGAAGGAGAGACCAGTAGAGAGGGAAGGGGAAGAGGGGGAGTGAGAGGGGAGAGGACGGGGGGAAGACGGAATAAGAGACAGAGGTAAAGTCAGCCCAAAGACCGAATGGGTAGGAGACGGCCAGGGAGGTAGTCCAAGGCCAGTCTCCCCTATAGCTCTCAAGGAAGCTCCAATGGGTATCAGTCAGAAAGGTGGATAGAAAGGAGACAAGGCAAAAGCAGGACGGCAGATATACGAAGAGGGGGAGGGTGGGCGAGACAGGGAGAAGGGGAGAAACTGTGCCCAAGGTCCGGCTGGTCAGGTGACGGTCAGGGGGTGAACCAAGTCCGATCTCCTCATTAGCTGAACAGAGCAGCTCCACCGGGCGTCGGACATAATGCTCGGACTCCGCTGTCAGGATAGAGGTCATGAGTACTCAGGGATTGTCAGAGTAGTGCGGGGGGGGTCCAAAAGAATTCTAGATGTCCTCTTGAGGTCAGGCACAGTAAGTAAAAGTTCAGCCAGGGGGAAAAAGTCACCATTGTCGGCCATGTTGGGGTCAGGCATCCTGGGACCCTTTTCCATATCCAGAGTGAGCCGAGTACGCCAGAGCTTTGTAGGGAGGGAAGGGTCAGATTCCCATTAGTTTTTAAAAAGGACACAAGATCTCCCCCGGTGTCCCTAGGCGTTCAAGGCGTAGCGCAGACCCTGAAAGTGCACTGGGACACATCTCCTATTACGGTGGGCAGCGCGGTGGGAGCCACCATTTTGCCTCGTGCAGGGGGGGAGGGGGGACCGCTCACCTCGATCTTCGGCAACGGGTGCCCCTGGGCTCCGGGCAAACTATCCGGCATGTCCGCTGCGGCCGAGGGATGTTTTTCACAAGCAGCGGACGGGCCACACAAGCGGACACGGGCAGATGGAGGCTCGCCATAAGTCAGGATCGAGTTGTGGGCAGGTCCAATGATCAGGGCTGTGCCTCCTGTGCAACTGGTCAATTACAGCTGCGGGCGCAATCCTCATCAAACACGGAGAGCGACGTGGTAGCGCGCCCCTTCTCACCGGCACCGAGGGAGCTCTCACCTCTGTTGGACCCGGTGTTCATTCTAGGTGCCCCGCTCAGGCTGCTGTCAGGCCACTGCAATGAGCAGCTCCCGGCTCAAAAGGTGGACCCAGGGAGGGGGCGCTGCTAGCTGGGCAAAAATGGAAGCCGGCGGCCTCACGGTGCAGCTCCCATGGCACTGGGCAGGACCCCTACGCTCGGCAGGCGCCATATTAGCCTCTTCGTCGGCGGGAACATCGCGCTCATTTCTCCGTGATGGCAGCTCGGAGAAGGGCGACAAGGATCTTCTTGTGATCAGCCCGCATTCCGGTCGCACAAATGAGGTCAGAAACATGTCTGGGGGTGGTCGGCTGGCTAAGACTAGTCAGAGACCACACCAGTGCTTGGTAGGTTTTCAGGGGGCTCCTCTAAGGTGCCCTCTGTGGGCATTTATTAATAAATCCAACACAGGCATCTACGAGAGGGTTGTATGTATGATACAAATTCATTTTTGTTTCTATATTTATATAAAAATACACTCTAGTTTTCATAAATGGGTGTTGGATTTCTTTCGAATCATGTCAATTACTTATGCACCATAATGTCACTGTAAAATGCTTAACACGTTCCTCCAGAAATGTCTGGCTGCTCTTTGCCACACTACCAAGACTGAGCTAAGGATTATTGTTGTTGAATCTAACGAACATCCTTTGTGTATTGTGTTAGTATTACATGGTAAGGCCCCAGCTATCGCACAAAATACTTTCACCTTGCAACAGAGGCATTTACAATTGACTCACTTCAAAACTCACACCTTTGTCCAGGATGAAGAATAATTTTGCTGGTGGGTTTTGACTCAGTGGCCTGTCCACTAAGACCTCTTTACTGGTTGTATGTTGTAGTGGTTTGTGTAAACCTGACATTTGCAGTAAAACGTCTTTCCAATGGTGTTGTGTTTTGGAGTAGACTAGCCTATATGTTTAGATGTATTATTTTGGTCATTAGTGTATAGAGTAGTGGTTCAGAAGAGACAGGACTATCTGTTGAGAACTGTCTCTTAGGTGATAAGTGAATATAGTAGTTAATAAGGTAACAGTGAGTTCTGTGCTGTATGTCTCTCACCTGTGTCTTCTTACTTTTAAAATATCTAAATGGTATTTAATGAAATATATTGACGTTTACTTTGCTGGATGATGTCCTCTGAGATGTCATGAGTGTTGTCACTGACAATGTCATGATTGATGTAATATGTGAGGTCATAAGCAGTGCATTGCGGGGGTGTAAGTTATAGTTAGTTCGGGTAACTATAACTGCTGAATTTCTATGGTTCTGTGTGTGTAAAATCTGACCTATAACATCCCATTTACCTTTAGGTTTTTCACTGATTTTCAAAGTTTTTTTTAATGCTATTCACTAACTATACCGTCCTTGTAACCTTTGTTTTTTTCAGTGAATTTCTACGTTTTTTAATGTAATTTCCAACTATAACATCCTGTAACCTTTGTTTTTTTAGTGAACTTTTAAGGGTTTTTAAATTGTATTTCCTAACTGTAACCTGTAACCTTTGAGAATGGGTGTGTGAGTGGCTGTATAGGTCTGTAAGTGGGTGTATGAGTGACTGTATGGGTCTTTGAGTGGGTGTTATGAGTAGCTGTATGGGTGAGTGAGTCGGTGTGTGAGTGGCTGTATGGTTCGGTGAGTGGGTGTGTGAGTGGTGTTGTGGGTATGTGAGTGGGTGTTTGAGTTGCTGTATGGGTCTGTGAGTGGGTGTGTGACTGGTTATGTGGGTGTGTGAGTGGTTTTGGGGATGGTATGTGAGTGGTTTTGTGAGTCTGTTAGTGGGTGTGTGAATGACTGTATGGGTATGTGAGTGGGTGTGTGCATGGCTCTCTGAGTGGATGTGAGAGTAACTGTATGGGTGTGTGAGTAGATGTTAGAGTGGCTGTATGGGTGTGTCAGTAGCTGTGTGAATGACTGGGCCAAAATGGAACCTCACCTGTCCATATATCCCACAAGAGTCCACAGTTTTACACAAGCTGTCTACCCAACTGGAGTAGGTTCTACTGGTTAATTACTTAGTGGTACCTCACTGGGTAAATGCCTAGTGCATATTCTAGGCAACAGCTGCATAATGGACCATGAGGAAATGTCTCCAGTGGCCATGTTTGCATTTAATTTCAGCAATGGGATTGTTCCTAGACCGTCTTCTTTCAGAAATCTGTGATAACATGATTCCTTGTGTAGAGAAGACGACAAGACTACCAAGGAGTGAATCTCCCCCCTTCAAGGGTACTTCCTCTTAACTGAATGAAGGAAGTGTTTCTTTGTTTTGTGGATATGTCCTCATATTCCTCTCCATCGAGAACGCGTAACCAAAATCGGCGGGAAACATGCTCATTATGCCTTTAGGTAAGCTGTCCATCAACATGGGAAAAGGTGGGAAGACCTTTGCTTACTACTAAGGTGGACGGGGCAGCCATCCTCCCGCTTAATTGAATCGGCTTGGCCCCAGGGCCTAAATATATATATATCCACTAAACAAAAACAAAGGTTACAGGGACGTTATAGTTTGGCTCAGATTTCACAGGAACAAAAACATAGAAATTCAGCAGTTATAGTTACATGAGCTAACTATAACAAATGCCCCGCAATGCACTGCTTATGACCTCACATATTACATCACTCATGACATGGTCAGTGACATAACTGATGACATCTCAAATTACATAACCATATTCTAGGGACTTATAAGGGGGCAAAATACCTGGTCAATTGGGTGTACCAATTCACACTACTTTTAAGAGAAAGAGCACTCACACTGGGAGCCTGGTTAGCAGGTTCCGGTGCACCATCTGAGTATAAAAACCAGCATCTACCAGTCCAAATGGGGGCAAAAAGTGCGGTGGGGGCATCTGCAAAGAAGCCCAGTTTGCTGCAGTCTACTACACTGAGCTATCACCATAGAGAAAGGTCTTAGCGAACAGATGAATTTATTGCAATCTACTTCTACAGTCATTCAACACAAGGAGAGAGATCTAAGGAAACTGGTCAGTATGTCATAAAACAGAACTGCACTCAGCCATCACTGTGGAGTGAAGATTGTGATGTTATAGTTAGGCTCACATTTTACTCATACAAATCCAGGAAGTGTTGGAAGCCATCTTGGAACTCAGGGGCATATTAGCAAGACCGGCGATAAAATTATCGTCGTTTTAGCGGCAGGAAACTGCCGCTAAAACGGCGATAATGGGCTTGCTAATATGCGTTATGGAATTCAATAGAAGCCCAGGTTAGATGTGCAGGACATCTAACCTGGGCTTCTATTGAATTCTATAACGCATATTAGCAAGCCCATTATCGCCGTTTTAGCGGCAGTTTCCTGCCGCTAAAACGGCGATAATTTTATCGCCGGTCTTGCTAATATGCCCCTTAGTTTCATCTGAGTCCCAAAAAAACACGTGGCAAAAAAAAGAAAAGGGGGCAGGGTAGGAATACTGTTAGCTTCATCTTGGGGTCCCAGAGGGACCCCGGCAGGGCAAGAAAGCATTTTTTTAAAACATTTTGCTGCGTATTCGGGAAATTTGCAAATTCGCAGCAAAAATAAAAAAAACAAGCGTGGGTTCCCGTGCTTGTTTTAATTAAGCCCCCGGTGTGCAGGTCCCGGGGGCTGCCTCCTTTAGTAAATTAAAGGAGAGGTGCGCATGTGACCCCCTCCATTAGCATTTTTGTGTAACCCAGGGACCACCACCTCCCTGGGGCTTATGTAAATGTAAAAGGTGGGCTGCATGGACCCCCCAGGCCATGGGACCACCACCTCCCTGGGGCTTTTGCTAAATGTAATGCGTGGGGCCACACGGACCCCCCTGGGCCCCGGGGACAACCACCTCCCCAGGGCTTATGCTAATATGCAGCTGGGGATGGCGTGGATCCCCCCCACCCCGACCACTACCTTCCCAGGGTTTTCTTTTTTTTAAGGAGGGGGCCACACGTCCCCCTTCCTGGGCCGTTCTTGGCCCTGGGGATCACCTCCTCCCAAGGGAGGCCCATGCATGGTCCTGGGGACTACCACCACCCCGTGCCGGCAATTGCTATGTCCCAAGTTCCCCACCCCTGGGACATAGCAGTTTGCTTTGGATTTGGCTCCAACCAAGCAAAAGCAAACACTCTGGTTCCGGCTCGTGGGAACTGTGAAAGTGATGCCGCAGGCTGGAAGCAGAGGCTTCATCTTTTTTCCTGCCTGCAGACATGCATGCAGGAAAAGAGATGAAGCTATTGCTCCTGAACGCAAGGAGCTGCCTTTCCAGCAGCTCCCTGCATGCAGCTGCAATGCTGGTGCCCTCAGGAGGTGGGGAGCCAGTTGAGACTTGCAGGGCCTTGAGAATCATCCTGCAGAACCACATGCTGCACACAGGGTGCCCAGGGCATCCAGGAGAGATGGCTGGGCCCCGAAGGATGATGTCCACAGGGTCGAAATTGGCCTTGGGAGGGCCGCCCCCCATTAAAAATGTATATATTTTAAGGTCGGGCCTTGGGGGATGGGTTTCCCGGGGCTGATATCGACCTGGGGAGGGGTGCTGCGCTGTCCTTCTCACCTAGTAAATGAAGGCCTGGCCCCAGGGGGTGGGGTCCCTGAGGGCGAAAATAGCCTGAGGAGGGGGGCTACATGACCCCCCTCCCCAATACATTGTGGCCAGGCCCTGGGGGATGGGGTCCCCGGGGCGTTCTGGCCATGTTGCTCATTTCACAGAAATTAATCGTCAACATGAAGCACTTATAAATATAAGCATAGCAGGTGCCCCTGTTGAAGCTCCACTTCTGTAAAGGACAAATGATCCAAACTCCTGGGCTTGGTGAAGGCAAAGCAAGTGTATTTTGTCAGCAATTCCATATTGAAAAATGATCTGAAATCCTTTGTGGAGGTGACTGCAATGGAAATCAATCTGTATGTGACTGTGACCAGTTGGTTCTTTATTGTCATGCCCTGGTGACAGCAGCATCCATGGTTCTCCCTATAAATTGCTAGGAGTATGCAAATGTGAAAATCACTTGGATACTTCCCTCTTTGGCCACGCCCTATATGCTAAGGTCTTCCTGACTTTTGCCAGGATGATGAAGATCTTAACTAGTGGCATCCCCAGTGCATTACTCGCCGATTTAGATGATGAGTTCTTGATGCTGAGGAATATGAGCACATCTCTACCAAACAAAGAAGCACTTGCTTCATTTAGTGAAGAGGAAGGACCCTTGTTTGGTGGAGATGTACATCTATGTAGTCTTGTTGTCCTCTCTAAAGGAGGACTCATGTTATCACATATTCCTGGATAAAGAAGCACTAGGAACAATGATATTGCCAAAACACACACAAGGTCACTGGTGACACTGCCTTGTGCTCCATTATGCAGCTGTAGTGTAGAATATTTACTGGACATTTACCCAAGGAGGCATAAAAAACTCCACTTGGGTAGATATTTTGTGCAAAACTGTGGACTCGTGGATAAATGGGCAGGTGAGGTTCTTGTATGGCTGAGCCACTCACACAACAACTGATATACCTACACAGACACTCACATACACACTCATACATTCACACACCCACCCACAGACCCAGTCAGGCTCATGCACCCACTCACAGACCCACTGAGACGCTCATGCACTCACAAGAGACCCACTCAGAAACTCATGCACTCACTCACGGACCCACTCCGAGACTCATGGACCCATTGACAGACTCACTTAGACACTCACACACCCACTCAGAGACCCACTCAGAGGCTCATACACCCACTCACAGACCCACTCAGAGACTTACCCATCCATTCACAGACCCACTCAAAGACTCATGCACTCTCTCACAGACCCACTCAGAGGCTCACACACCCACTCACAGACCCACCTTGAGACTCACACACTCTCTGACAGACCCACTTAGACACTCATGCACCCACTTACAGATCCATTCAGACATTTATGCACAAACTCACATAAGCACTCAGGTTCACACACCCACTCACAGACCCACTCAAAGACTCATACTCCAACTCACAGACCCACTCAGAGAATCACACACCCACTCACAGACCCACTCTGAGACTCATGCACTCTCTGAAAGACCCACTTAGACACTCATGCACCGGCTTATGGACCCACTCAGACATTCACACACCAACTCACATACCCACTCAGGTTCAGGCACCCACTCACAGACCCACTTAGGCTCATGCACTGACTCACAGACCCACTCAGACACTCATGTACCCACTCAAAGACCCACTTAGACACTCATGCATCCTCTCACAGACCCACTAAGAGTACCATGCACCCACTCACAGACTTATTCAGACACTCACATACCCACTGACAGACCCACTCTGACACTCTCACACCTACTCACAGACCTACTGAGACACTCATACACTCACTCATACACTCCCTGTCAAAAGTTAGTGGTTACAGTCAGGAAATAAAGTTCAAAAAACCTAAGAAATTCACTTAAAAAAACAAAGGTTACAGGGACATTATAGTTAGGAAACAACATAAAAAAACCTTAGAAATTCACTGAAAAAAACAAAGCTTACAGGGAGGTTATAGTTAGGAAATGGAATTTAAAAACCTTGTAAATTCACTGAAAAAAACAAGATGTTACAGATGTTACAGGGATGTTACAGGGATGTTACAGTTAGGCTCACATTTCACTCGTACACTTAGCATTCTTTTAGTTCCTAGCAGACAATTAGAGCTCTGAAGATCTCTGCATGAGCTTATTATTATGTGCAAATTAGCCGCTATCGCAGATATCCACATTTGAATTTCCTTATATTTCTCAACAACTACTGAACAGCATTACACCAAATAACTGAAAACATGATCTGCGAACCCAAATCTACCTTTCTTTCAAATTCATAGTAATTCCATGCAGCGGTTTGGGCCGTAGTCTTGTCTAGAGCTCCTATGGGAATTAACATGGTAAATACACTGTTTTTGACCCCCCATTTTTCTCACCCCCCACTTGATGGATCACCCCAAAACTTTCCATGCACAACAAGACTCACCGGGGCATATTTTGGGGAAAGTTCGTGACGATTCGTCAAACGACACCAAAGATATGGGCAAGTTAAAAAACACTTTTCCTATGAAAAAATAATCTTGACTATAACTACTTACTGGCAACCAGCAGTAGTAGGAAATATATATATATATATATATATATATATATATATATATATATATATATATATATATATATATATATATATATGTTTCACCAAAATTCCCACGACTGCTGCAAGTCGAAAAGCGGGACACGGACACCAGGTAAGTGCAAATTTTCTCCTTTATTAGCTGACGCTCAGCATGGCAGATGACCTATATATATATATATATATCACTGCTCCATAGTACAAAGTACAGCACTCACGGGGGACTGTGTGACCAAGTTTATTGGCACATAAAACACGAACAAAAATATATATATATATATATATATTCTCCAACAAACGCCCAAAGCTTTTGGAAGCGCACTCGGCAACAGGCCAACCATCCGATTTTCACATCGTGCTCTCCTTAGCCTTCCAAAACAATCTTCATTGCCTGACGCGTTTCGATGCATTCCAGCATCTTACTCATAGGCTTTCTTTAAATTACAACAGTCAGGGCTCATTACGCATGCCAGTTCAGAGACTGATACAGCGCAACAAGCCGAGAACAGATAAACTCTCCTTGCCAACCAGAGTCCTACTAAGGAAGAAAAAAGCTTTTAATGTGATATTACGAACAGCAACCCACTAAGGGGAAATAATGCTCTCAACATGACTACATGTCCCAGCATGCCAACCAATGAACCATGCCCACTAAGGGCAATCAAATAAATATAAAGGCATGCGTAATGAGCCCTGACTGTTGTAATTTAAAGCGAGCCTATGAGTAAGATGCTGGAATGCATCGAAACGCGTCAGGAGATGAAGATTGTTTTGGAAGGCTAAGGAGAGCACGATGTGAAAATCGGATGGTTGGCCTGTTGCCGAGTGCGCTTCCAAAAGCTTTGGGGGCACTCGGCCACCCTCAGTTTTTTTTTTTTTTAAAAGAATGGCCAAGCCCCGGGGGATGGGGTCCCCGGGGGCAAAAATGGCCCGAGAGGGGGGCTGCTTGGCCCCCCTCCCTATATTTTTATTAAAAATGCAATGGCCAAGCCCCGGGGGATGGGTCCCCGGGGGCCAAAAATGGCCCAGGAGGGGGGCCACAAAGCCCCCCTCCCTTTAAAAAAAAAAAAAAAATAGGAATGGCCCGGTAGGGCTATGACAACTTAGCAGATCATGTTTTCAGTTATTTGGTGTAATGCTGTTCAGTAGTTGTTGAGAAATAACGTCGTAGTTGCGTTTGCAGAGTGGTGCAGAAAGGGGGCTGGGCCTCCGACCAGCGCTCAGGAATTCCGCTGCGTAGGACTTACATGAGGTACCAGGAGGGCTTCTTGGCCCCCAAAGTCCCTGAGGAGTAAAGTGGACTTCATCCCCCAACCAGTACTATGCCAGGAGGCGTGTTTGCAGAGTGGTAGAGAAAGGGGGGGCATGGCCTCCGAAGACCTCTAAGCAATCCCACTGTGTGGGACTTAGTAGAGGTAACAGGAGAGGTAGTTGGCCCCCAAGGACAACCTTGGGGGCCAACTACCCCTCCTATTACCTCCAGTAAGTCCCACACAGCAGCATTGCTAAGTTGTCATAGCCCTACCGGGCCATTCCTATTTTTTTTTTTTTTAAAGGGAGGGGGGCTGCGCGGCCCCCCTCCTGGGCCATTTTCGGCCCCCGGGGACCCATCCCCCGGGGCTTGGCCATTGCTTTTTTAATAAAAATGTAGGGAGGGGGGCCAAGCAGCCCCCCTCTCGGGCCATTTTTGGCCCCGGGGACCCCATCCCCCGGGGCTTGGCCATTCTTTAAAAAAAAAAAAAAAACTGAGGGTGGCCGAGTGGCCCCCCTCCCGGGCCACTTCTGGCCCAGGGCCTGGCCTCTTTGATGGGGACCGTGGGGGAAGCCTCAATGCCCCCACAGTCCCTGCCAGCTCCCCACCTCCTGCGGGAGCCGGCATTGCTTTTGGGCAAGGGTAGCTGCTGGAATGAAGCTCCACTTGTCCAAAAGCAATTCTGCTTTGCTTCTTGGAAGGTTTCCTGCTCTCGCTTCCAAGAAGCAAAGCAGAAGTTTGCTATGGAAGGGCGGGAGCCGTGCTCCCACCCTGCCATGGCAAACAGCAATATCCCGGGAGTGGGCACCCTGGGACATTGCAGGAGGGCCATCTAGGGCCATCTAGGGCTCCAGGAGGGGGGCCGTGCGGCCCCCCTCCCTACATTTGCACAGCCCCGGGGAGGTAGTGGTTCCTGGGACGGGGGTCCGCAACATACCCCCATATTTCAATAATAAGTGCCCCGGGGAGGTGGTGGTCCCCGGGGCAGTGTGAGGGGGGCTCGAGACCCCCCACACTTTAGGTTTGGCAATAGCCCCGGGAAGGTGGCAGTCCCCAAGGCTGCGGGGGGGCCGGGTGGCCCCCCGCATTTAAATCATGTAGCCCCGGGGAGGTGGTGGTCCCCAGGGCTTGGGGGGCCCGCAAGGCCCCCAACCCTAAAATATAAATGCCCTGGGGAGGTGGCCAGTATATATATATAGATTCACTGAAAAAACAAAGGTTACAGGGACGTTATAGTTAGGAAATATCATTAAAAAACCTTTATAATTCACTGAAAAAACCAAAGGTTACAGCGACGTTATAGTTAGGCTTAAGTTTCACTTGTACAAAACCAGTTATAGTTATCTGAGCTAATTATTACCCGCACCCCCGCAATGCACTGATTATCTCACATATTACATCACTCATGTCATGGTCAGTGACATCACTGATGGCATCTCAAATCACATCACTGATGACATCATCCTGTGACTGTATTTAAAATGTTTGAGTGTTAAATATATATACCAAGGTATGTTGATGAATCAGTGGGTGTATGAGTGCATGTATGAATGATTAACTGGGTGCATGAATGACTGTAAAAGTGAGTGCTTAAGTATCTCAGTGAGTGTATGGGTGAGTGACTAGGTTTTGAGAATGTCTGTATCAGTCTGTCAGATGGTTTCTAAGTGGCTTTATGGGTGATCGATTGGGTGTCTCAGTACCTGTATGGATTTATGAGTGTGTATGGATTGGTGAGAGGCTGTGTGTGACTGCCTGCATGGATGACTGAGTGGGTGAGTCAGTGGCTGCATGGGTTGGTGAGTGCATAAGTGAGGGGCTATATAGGTGACTGAGTGTGTGTATGGCTGTGTCGGTGAGTGAATGGATGAGTAGTTGTATATGGGTGAATAACTGGGTATGTGAAAGGCAGTATAGGTGAGTGTTTGTGTATATGAGTGTCTTTATGTGTGAGTGAGGGATCATGATAGTGGTTGTATGGGTGTGTGTGTGCTTGTGTCAGTGACTGTATAGGTGAGTGAATATTTGTTAGTATCTGTATGAATAAGTGAGTGGGTGTGTGTATAACTGTATAGGTGAGTAAATGGCTGAGTGATTGACTCTAGGTGAGTGAGTAGGTGTGAGCAGGTATGTGAGTAGCTCTATGAGTGGCTGACAGTGTGTGAGTGTCTGTATGGGTGCATGAGTGGATATATCGGTGGCTGTATCAGTGAGTGAATTGGTGTAAGAGTGGCTGTATGGGTGACTGAGTGGATGTGTGTGTAGACCTATGAATCAGTGAGTGGGTGTGTAAGTACTTGTAAGGGTGTGCCAATGGTTTTGAGAATGGCAGAGTGGAAGTTGGGATGGGTGTATGAAAGGTTATATTGCAGTGTGAGTGGGTGCACCAGAGATTCTGTAGATTATGTCATCAGTGATGTCATTTAAGATGTCATCAGTGGTCACTGACCATGTCATGAGGGATGTAATATGTGAGGTCATAAGCAGTGCATTGCAGGGGCATAAGTTATAGTTAGCTCAGGCAACTATAACTGCTGAATTTCACAAGTTTTGTACAAGTGAAATCTCAGCCTAACTATAACGTCCCTGTAACTTGTTTTTTTCAGTGAATTTAAAAGGTTTTTCAAATAACTGCTGAATTTTACTGGTTTTGTACGAGTGAAAATTGAGCTTAACTATAACGTCTCTGTAACCTTTGTTTTTTTCAGTGAATTTCTAAGGTTTTTTAAATTATATTTCCTAACCATAATGTTCCTGTAACCTTTAGTTTTTTCAGTGAATTTCTAAGGTTTTTTGAAAGCTAATTCCCTACTATAACGTCCCTGTAACCTTTGTTTTTTTCAGTGAATTTTGAAGGTATTTTTAATTTTATTTCCTAACTGTAACCTGTAAACTTTGAGAGTGGCTGTATAGGTTGGTGACTGGGTATGTGAGTGGCTGTATGGGTCTGTGAGTGAGCGTGTAATGTCTGGGTAATTATGTAAGTGCATGAGTGGTGCCTGGGTGACTGTATGATTGTATAGGTAGTGCCTGTGTGATTCTATGAGTGTAATTATAGATGAAGGCAACAGGGTGTTTCTAAGTAACCTGAAACTCTGCATCCGGTCTTATGTGTAGTGTCATATAGACACAATCAACACAAAGGCTCTTGTCAGGCCCACCCTAGTAGCAGAAATGTTGTTAATTTTCTTTATAAACATCCTTTTTTTTTTAGTTTTTGGGTATCTTCGTGACAAAGTCACGAATACATCGTGAAATCACACAACCAAAGCAGACACTCAACTGCCACAAGCACATCCAAAAATATTAACTAAAAAAATTAATTGTAAACATTGTGCTACACATATTACTATATACATGCTTCTTTAAAAATATGTTTAAACATGTTTTTGTACTAAGTTTCGTAAAAAAATTCATCTTTAAGACCTATTTTCCGTTTTTGCGGTTATTCAGGGAGTCGTGACTACGCCGTTAACCACAACAATCACGCCTTTTCCATAAGGTGCAAAACACATATAGGCACACATATTACAGTATTTTACACACTATGGGTCTATTACAGCACACTTCAAACTTTTTAGTGTATTTCTAGAACAACCATCTCTAAAACCTATTTTCCATTTTTGCGGTGAGGCCGGAGTTTGCAATGACGGCAGGTAATCGCGATCCCCACGAATAGGACGCAAAGCGGAAATCAAAAGCAGGAATTCAATAGCCACCATCACATTAAAAAATGATAACTATAAAATTAATTCTAACCATGACACTAGATAAATCACTATCTAAGTAACTCTATAAAAGCATTTATCAGAATCTCCATATGATACAATGTGTATTAAGGATTCACTGTTATATTTTTTTATATTTCCACCAATATTCGCGGTGTGGCTGCGATAGTGGCGAAGTCCCCGCAATGGTACACATGGGGCCACGCTGGCAATCGCTGCGGCATCGCAAATATCGTGCATGATTAAAAAAATCTATTTTGGACACATAACTTGTGTTCCTAACACTTACATTTCTGAAACATGGGATCTGAGTACGTCGACCCTGAACCCTTATGTTTACTTTCACAGAAAAGTTTAGCCCTGGGAACCGTTCCCGATATACAAAAATGTCAGCTGCAACTTTCTGTCCAGGTTGCGTCCAGCCAATCACAGCATTCTCGTTGGCACGCACATTTGCGATTAATTGTGAAGCTGTAGTGCAATAGCCACGGCCAGAGATATCACTATAAATTTCAGCTTAAATTTCGCAAAATCTACTGAACGGGTTTGCACTAAATCCCAAAAAACACAATCTGCTTTCCAACATCTACCTTTCTGCCAAATTTGGTGTAATACTGTCCAGCAGTTGGGGCTGTAGGTTCAACAACGCGTTCATATGGGTATTAACATTACAAACGCACTCTTATTTCGCACCCTTATTTCTCGATGCCCACTGCACGGATCACACCCAAACTTTCTATGACACACGGAACCTACTTTGACACTTTTTTTGGCACATTTCATGCAGATTGGTCAAACGACGCTAAAGTTATAGATAAGTCAAAAAATGCTTTCCCTATGGAAACTAGGTCCTAACTATAACTGCCTAGTGGCGGCATTGACAAAGGCCATGTAGGCCGAAATGTGTTTGTCAATTTATGGTGGTTTTTAAATAAAGCATTGAAAGAAGAGCTCCTGAGTGTGCTAAGTTTTCCTTTTGGAGGTTCACAATGGTCCGTGGAATCACCTCCGCGAGTAGCTGCACCCATTGCATGTGAGAACAGCAATTTTGGCAAACTGGGAAATGAATATATATATATGTGTATGTATGTGTGTACACACACACACATATATATACACATGTATGTATATATACATATCTATCTATTTATCTATATATCTATATGCATCTATATCTATCTATCTATCTATCTTTCTCTCTCTCTCTCTATATATATATATATTCACTGAAAAAACCATAGGTTTCACGCACGTTATAGTTAGAAATTAGCATTTAAAAAACCTTAGAAATTCACTGAAAAAACCATAAGGTTTTAGGGACAGTTATAGTTAGTTGGACATTGCACTCGTACAAAACCCGTGAAATTCCCCCGTTATAGTTAGTTCAGGTAACTATAACTCGCGCCCCCGCAATGCACTGCTGATGACGTCACATATTACATCACTCATGACATGGTCAGTGACATCACTGATGACATCACTGATGACATCTCAAATGACATCACTGATGACATCATCCAGTGACTGTGTGTTTCTGTAAAGTTTAAATATTTTTAATATATATAGCGAAAGGCGTATTGAAGAATGAGTGGGTGTATAAGTGTCTGTATGGATGATTTAGTAGGTGCGTGACTAACTCGATAAGTGAGTGATTAAACGTATCTTACTGAATACATGGGTTAGTGACTAAACTGGGTGAATGTCTGTATCCGTCTGTCTGTTGCTGTGTAAGTGGTGCATTGGTTTGTGAATAGCTACATGAGTGTCTATATGAGTTATTGATTGGTTGTCTGAGTATCTGTATGGGTGCCTGAGTGTTTGTGTGGGTGGGGTGTGTGCGACTCTGTGCATAGATGTGTGAGTGGGTGATTCACTGGGTGGATGGTTTCAAGAGTGCATCTGTGATAGACTGTATGGGTGGGTAAGTGTGTGTAAGAGTGTGTTAGTGAGTGAATGTATGTCCCAGTGGTACATGTGTGAGTAACTACATATGTGAAAGGCAGTATATATGTGTGTTGGAGTATATAAATAGCTATAAGCGAGAGTGTGTGATTGTGAGAGTGACTGTATGGATGAGTGTGTGCTTGTATGAGTGATTGTATAAGAGCGTAAGAATGTGCTAGTATTTGTATGAGTAAGTGAGCTGGTGTGTGTATAACTGTATAGGTGAGTAAATGGCAGTGTGTTTAATTATTTGCATGACTGACTAGGTGTGTGAGTACCTCTATGGATGAGTGGCGGTGTTTCAGTGTCTATATAGGAGTATGAGTGCATATGATAGTCCTGTACTAAGTGACCATAAGTATGAGTGACTGTACGGGTGAGTGAGTGGATGTGTGTGTGTAGACCTAAGAATCAGTGAGTGGGTATGTAGTTATTGGTGTTGGAGTGTCTATGGTTTTGAGAATGGCAGTCTGTAATTTAGAGTGGGTGTATCAAAGGTTATATTAGGGTGTGAGGAGGTGCATTAAATTCTCACATGGATGATGTCATCAGTGATGTCATTTGAGATGTCATCAGTGATGTCATCAGTGATGTCACTGACCATGTCATGAGTGATGTAATATGTGACGTCATCAGCAGTGCATTGCGGGGCGCGAGTTATAGTTACCTGAACTAACTATAACGGGGGAATTTCACGGGTTTTGTACGAGTGCAATGTCCAACAAACTATAACTGCCCCTAAAACCTTATGGTTTTTCAGTGAATTTCTAAGGTTTTTTAAATGCTAATTTCTAACTATAACGTGCCTGAAACCTATGGTTTTTTCAGTGAATTTCAAAGGTTTTTTAAATGCTAATTCCTAACTATAACGTGTCTGAAACCTATGGTTTTTTCAGTGAATTTCAAAGGTTTTTTAAATGCTAATTCCTAACTATAACGTGTCTGAAACCTATGGTTTTTTCAGTGAATTTCAAAGGTTTTGTAAATGACAATTTTTAAATGTATTAATTGTTATATTTATTTTTTTGATACTGATTTACAACATTTTTTTAAACTATTTATTTTTAGATATTTTATTTTTAAATTACATTGTAATTACATTATACATTACATTACAAAATATACTTTCTCAGAATGAATTACTTTAGTTTAAATACTTTGCAAATAGGCAATAGACTTTTAAGTACAGTAGTTACAGTTGTTGCAATGGGCAACACAATTTCAAAAACAAAGCAACATTGAGCTCAATGTGAATTTCTAGTTAAATGCAATTAGTTACTTTATGGATTACTTTTCTAACCACAGGACTGGATCCTAGATTCAGTCCTGGGACATCTCCTGTAAACAGTTGAGTAAAAGCGTTTTGGTTACAGTAGTGATTTTTAAGGAATATTATTGTATTTTAAAAGTTGACACTTAGAAACTTTTTCATATAGAATCACCAATGTTATCCTATGGGAGGAAATTCACTTAGCAGGTAAGTAGTGTTATCGTTACTTTTTCTTACTCAGTGGTGGATCCTGGAACCAGCACTGGTGCATCTCCTGTAAACAGTTGAAAGAATGCGTTTAAGTCACACATGCGATTTTTAAGGAATATTTGTAGTTTGTGAAAATCGACACTTTGAAACTTTTCTGCTGAAAACCAGACAATGGATTCCTATGGAAGGAAATTCAAGTTACTGGTAAGTACGGTTAGAATTACTTTTCAGGGTCAGTGCTGGGCTAAAAGATGCAGCACTGGGTTCTCTCCTGATAACAGGTGAGTAAATCGGAATTCATAGTTCGGCTGATTTTAGAGAAATATTATAAAGTTCCAAAACTCCACACTTGGAAGAATTTCCAAGTGAAACCAGTCAATGTTAGCCTATGGAAGGAAATTCAAGTTACTGTTAAGTACGGTTAGAATTACTTTTCAGTGTCAGTGCTGGGCTAAAAGATGCAGCACTGGGTTCTCTCCTGATAACAGGTGAGTAAATCGGAATTAGTATTTCGCCTGATTTTAGAGGAATATTTGTATGTTTCAAAAATCGACAGAGACCTTTTCAGCAAAAAGCAGGCAATGATATCCTATGGAAGGAAATTCAAGTTACTGGTAAGTACGGTTAAAATTACTTTTCAGGATCAGTACTGGGCTGAAAGATGCAGCACTGAGGTCTCTCCTGATAACAGGTGAGTAAATCGGAATTCGTATTTCGGCTGATTTAAGAGGAATATTATAAAGTTCCAAAACTCCACACTTAGAAGAATTTCCAATTGAAACCAGTCAATGTTAGCCTATGGAAGGAAATTCAAGTTACTGTTAAGTACGGTTAGAATTACTTTTCAGGGTCAGTGCTGGGCTAAAAGATGCAGCACTGGGTTCTCTCCTGATAACAGGTGAGTAAATCGGAATTTGTATTTCGTCTGATTTTAGAGGAATATTTGTATGTTTCAAAAATCGACACTTAGAAACTTTTTCAGCAAAAAGCAGGCAATGATATCCTATGGAAGGAAATTCAAGTTACTCGTAAGTACGGTTAAAATTACTTTTCAGGATCAGTACTGGGCTGAAAGATGCAGCACTGAGGTCTCTCCTGATAACAGGTGAGTAAATCGGAATTCGTAGTTCGGCTGATTTTAGAGGAATATTTGCACAATGGTGAAGGAAGGGGTGGGGCCTAAGGTGACATGTCTGCAAACACGCCCTGTGGCGCGTTTTAAGTTGGACAATTAATTCCTCCTCAATCCCGAGGGTCCCTAGGGGCCAACTAGCCCACCAGGTACCTCCAGTATGCGCCAGGGGCTGCATTGCAGAGAGGTGTTCAGAGGCCACGCCCCTTTTACAACACTCTGCAACGCAGCTCCGTGGCGCTTACTGGAGGTACCTGGTGGGCTAGTTGGCCCCTAGGGACCCTCAGGATTGAAAAGGAATTTATTCCCCATCTTAAAACGCGCCACGGGGCCTGTTTGCACACATGTCACCTGAAGCCCCGCCCCTCCCTTCACCACTGTGCAAACGCGCCCCGTGGCGCGTTTTAAGTTGGGGATTAAGTCCCCTTGAATCCTGAGGGTCCCTGGAGTCCAACTAGCCCACCATATACCTCCAAAAAGCGCCACAGAGCTGCGTTGCAGAGAGGTGTAAAAGGGGCGTGGCCTCTGTACACGTCTCTGCAACGCAGCCTCCTGGCGCATACTGGAGGTTCCTGGTGGGCTAGTTGGCTCCCAGGGACCCCAGTATTCAAGGGGAATTGTTCTCCTCTGCAAACGCGCCAGGGGCGCGTTTGCAGAGTACTGCAGGGAGGGGGCCGGGGCCTCCGGCACGATGCCGGTCGTTTTTTTTTCTTTCTAGTTTTTTTTTAATGGGAGGGGGCTGCGTGGCCCCCTTCCCTTGCCCACTTTTGGCCCCGGGGACCCCATCCCCCGGGGCCTGAGCATTTTTTTTTTTTTAATTTAAAAAAAAAACGGGAAGGTGGCCGCGTGGTCCCCCTTCCCTGGGCCTGTATTGGCCCCGGGACCCCATCCCCAGGGCATGGCCTCGATTTTTTATTTTTTATTTGGAGGGGGCTGCGTGGCCCCCTCCTCAGGCCATTTAAGGCCCCGGGACCCCATCCCCGGGGCCGGCCTTGCACTTTTTTTTTAAATTTGGGGAGGGGGCTGCGTGGCCCCCCTCCCTGGCCACTTATGGCCCCGGGGACCCCATCCCCGTGGCCTGGCCTCTGGTTGGGGACTGTGGGGGTCCCCAATCCCCCACAGTCCCAGCCGGCTCCCTGCCTCCTGCGCGAGCCGGCATTGCTTTCCACATGGGGAGCAGCTAACATGCTGCTCCCCATGTGGAAAGCAATCAGCTTTGGATATTAGGCGAGAGCAGGTTTCCTGCTCTCTCTTCCAATATCCAAAGCAAGTTTGCAATGACAGGACGGAGCCTCGAGGCTCCTGTCCTGTCATTGCAAACAGCAGTGTCCTGGGGGTAGGCACCCGGGACACTGCAGGAGCCGGCCCTGGGGGTGGCGGTCCCCAGGGCCATCACTGGCTCCAGGAGGGGGCCGCGCGGCCCCCTCCCCACATTTTCAAAGCCCCGGGAGGCGGTGGTCCCCGGGGCTCGGGGGTCCAAACGGACCCCCATTTTTAATTTTTAGTGCCCCGGGGAGGTGGCGGTCCTCGGGCATGTGGGGGCTGGAGCCCCCCACACAGGTAAAAAAAAAAAACAGAAGCCCGGGGAGGTGGCGGTCCCCGGGGCAGCGGGAGGGCAAAGAGCCCTCCCGCACCATTTTTGTTAAAGCCCCGGGGGTGGTGGTCCCCGGGCTTGGGGGCCCTTAGAGGCCCCCATACATAAATTTAACCCCCCACCATGCCCCCGGGACTTGGCCCACCCGGGGCAAGTTGACTATCGAAGCGCGGGAGACCGCGCTCGATGTATGCTTTCGGCAGGATCCGCGCACCCTGAGCGCATCCTGCCGATTTAAAAAAAAAAAATGCTTTTTTGCCCAGGGGGTCCTTGTGGGACTCCCTGAGCAGGCCTAGGGGTTAGGGTGTTTCTACCCTGCCCCCTTTGTGCGTTTTGCGCACTTGTTTCTTCTGGGTTTTTTCTAATCAACAGGATCCGCGCACCCTGAGCGCATCCTGCCGATTTAAAAAAAAAATGCTTTTCTGCCCAGGGGGTCCTTGTGGGACCCCTGAGCAGACCTAGGGGTCAGGGTGTTTCTACCCTGCCCCCTTTGTGCGCTTTGCGCACTTGTTTCTGTCCCTCGGTTCTACCGAGGGACAAAATGGCTGCCAACACTTCCTGAATCGGAATGTTGACAGCCAGCTGACAGCCAATTAGCATGCAGCTCGTGATCGGGAGGGTACGCGGACCCTACTCGGCCATAGATATATATGTGACTTTACTTGTGAATTTCTCAGGAACTACTGAACGGATTTACACCATTTAAGCAAAAGGCACCAGTCTGAACCAAGGGCTACCTCTTTGCCAAATTTGGTGTAATTCCGTTCAGCAGTTCGGGCTGTAGCTGCGACTAAAGGTTCCTATGGAAAAATGAATGGGGAAAACGCGTTTTGGGACCCCCCTTTTTTCTCGGCCCCCGCTTGACGAATCAACCCTAGACTTTCAGGGTAGGAGCGGAGCGGAGCGCCCCAACAAGTTGGAAACGTTCGCGAAGATTCGTCAACCGGCGCCAACGTTATTTCAAATAGAATGTCGCGGATTTCCTATGGATAATAGGTCCTAACTATAACTATCTACTGGTGACTGCCAGTAGATAATATATATATGCATATAGATAGTTATAGTTAGGACCTAGATTCCTTAGGAAAAGGGTTTTTTCATTTGCCAGTAACTATGGTGTCATTTGATGAATCCTCACAAAATTTCCAACACTAGTTTGCCACTCACTTCAGCTGCTGTCTTGAAAAATTCGGGTGGGCCATCAAGCGGGGGGCCGAGAAAAATGGGGGGGTCCCAAAACATGTTTCCCCCATGTCTATTTCTTCAGGAAATTTAGTCACGGCTACAGCCCGAACTGCTGAATGGAATTACACCAAATGTGGCAGAAAGATAGATGTTGGTTCAGGGACGTCTCTTTTTGTGATTTGGTGTAAATCCGTTCAGTAATTGCGGAGTTATTAAAAGGAATTTCCAATTGTATATATAGGAATGCAGAGGATCCGCGACCCCTCCCGATCGTGTGCTGAGATCTGATTGGCTGGCAACACTTTAAACCAGGAATTTGAAAAACCTTATAAATTCACTGAAAAAAACAAAAGTTACAGGGACGTTATAGTTAGGCTGAGATTTCACTCATACAAAACTTGTGAAATTCAGCAGTTATAGTTGCCTGAGCTAACTATAACTTATGCCCCCGCAATGCACTGCTTATGACCTCACATAGTACATCACTCATGATATGGTCAGCGACATCACTGAGGACATCACTAATGACATCTCAAGTGATTGATTGTGTGAGGTGTTTAATGCATTGCAAATGGAGCACATGGAATATCTTCACCTGCATTTGTGCAAATTAAAGCCACACTAGTAGAAATGAGTAACCGCACGTGGTTTTGGAAAGTATTTCATACAACAGAGTCAACACATCCTACAAAACAATTCAACTACTGTGGACTGGCGTATGTAACCAAATGTGGGAAGCTGAAACTCGATATAGTGCACTAAAATTAAGTACACTGTGCAGAGTCCAAGGAGACCCAGATTGGTATACAAAGGCAAAAGTAGACAATACTAATGCTCTACTTTTGGTAGTGTTGGTGAGCAGTCAGGCTTATCAGAGGGTAGTGCTAAGCATTTGTTGTACTCACAGAGGCAAGATTCTGAGACCGATTTTCAAAAATAACACTGATTTTTA
This sequence comes from Calotriton arnoldi, assembly GCA_963921515.1. NCBI lineage: Eukaryota > Metazoa > Chordata > Amphibia > Caudata > Salamandridae > Calotriton > Calotriton arnoldi. Next base: position 176,539 of record CAWUFW010004604.1, on the reverse strand, counting down.
TATAGTTTTTAAGACCAAGAACTTCATTCACAGGTAGGTACTTTTTAGTTATAATTTTTCAAAGTTTGTAAAATAACTTGTTATTGTGTACAATTACGCACAATTAAAGTCTATGGAGAAAAACACAGAAATGCATATAGAATCGTACAGTCGGTTCTACAAGTTCACCTTCAAGGTTTTGGGTAGCAGCAGGCCGAGGTCCAAAGTTCCACCAGTGGATCATCAAGGTGTCCCGGAATCAGCCAGGAGCAGGGTGCTGAGGTCGTTGGAAGCTGGTGCACTACGAATAAGGGGCAAACTCAAAACAGGCTGCTCAAGGGGACTTACAGGTAAGTCCTGGGGACCCCAAACAAGGGAGTGAGCCAGAAGGGCTTCAGGATCATGAGAGCACAGCTGGTTCATTGGTATCCAGGCTGGGCGGGCTGGGTCCAGAGTAGATAGGTCAGCCAGGCTCTGTGCGTCAATATGGTCTTTGGGGTCAGGGGCAGGAAGGGCCACTCACGGAGGAGGTCTCAGGGGTCTCGATGTCCCTCAATGAGTGCTTGCTTCCTTGGCAGTTGGAGTCCAGATTGGACTCTTCGTCTCAGTGTAGGTTGCAGGGGGTCCGGTACCTCGGGTATTGCTACAGCTTGACTTTGGTAGGTCCTGCTGTCCTCTCACATGAGGGGGACAGATCTGATCCTCTGGAGCTAGTGTGCTGTTTCTAGTTTAGTTGCTGCATCGGCGTCACCGGGGAGCTGCAAGTCAGTAAACAGGACTCTGTGGGTTCTGTACCTGCAGACTGCAGGGGAGTAGTTCCTCTACTCCAAGGGAGTTCTCTGGTGATTGGTGAAGGGCTGAAGGTGCTCTGGGTTTCTTGGAGGCCCCACAGGAGCAGGATGAGTCAGCACACCACAATGGTCGAGCTCTTGGAGGCAGCAGGCAAGGTTTTGGGTTAAATTCTGCAGCAGGTACTCTGTTCTCTGGTCAGCAGCTCTTCTTTGTCCGTTTTCTTCTTAGGTCAATCAATTCTAAATCTCTGGGTCCAGGGCTGCCACATAAATACTAACTTTAGGGGGATTTACAGGGGTAGACAGGTAGTAGCCAATAGGCTACCTACCATTAGGGTGACTACACCCTCTATGTGACCACTTCCTTTGGGGAGTGGGCACAACTCTGACTCTAATTGGCTAATTCCCTCTCAAAGAAGATGGAGGAAACTGAAAAGGGGGGTCCACATCACCTGCTCCACCTTAGGGGTAGTGCTGGCTGAATGTGGGCCCACCTTCTAATCTAACTAATTTTCCCACCTGTCTTCCTACCAAATGTGGAGCAGGACGAGGGGTTGGCATCCTCCACTATCTGGAGATGCCTGCATTTAATTTAAGAAGGCACCATTAAGTTTGAAGCTTCCTGCCTTGGAATGCCATTCCAGCCTAGAGGAGGTATGAAGCACCTCCACCCAGAGCAGGCATTGTTCCTGGCTTCTGAGAGCAAAGGCCCTCAACCCATGAGGTCAGAAACATGTCTGAGGTGGCAGACTGGCTAAGACTAGTCAGAGACCACACCAGTGCTTGGTAGGTTTTCAGGGGGCACCTCTAAGGTGCCCTCTGTGGGCATTTATTAGTAAATCCAATGTTGGCATCAGTATGGATTTATTAAGAGGAGGTGTTTGGTACCAAACATCCCTGGGTATAATGAAGCCATCATGCTGCTGGGGAACTCTTAATGACAGGTGTCTAGCCTATGTACTCTCTATGGCTTCCCTGTGCACTTACAGTATCCAAGAAAGGAGTTAGATATTGTAGGGCCTTATCTGCTCAGGCAGATACGACCACATATGTGATACTCTGCACCCTGCTTTAGGGCTGTAAAAGCCTGCAGTAGGGGTGACTTACCCATACCTTATTTAGTGTCTGGGGGCATGGCATACAGGGGTGTGTGCCATGTCGACTCTTCAATTTTCTCTGCACGACGACCCGCAGCCTGCAATGTCAGTTAGCATGGTCTTGGTGAGGGGTCCCTAGGGTCGCACAATTTGTGCTGTAGCCCTAGTGGGCCCTCTTCAGTCCCAATGCCCTAGGTACCAGGGTACCCTTTACTAGGGGCTTATAGGGGTTGCTGAAGTTGTGCCAATCGTGGTACAGTTTGAGGAAAGAGATCTGCCACTGGGGGCCTGGTTAGCGTGGACCCAGTTCACTTTCATTCGAAACCAGATCATGTTCAAGGCAAAAAGTGGGGGCTAACCATGTCAAAAGAGGCACTTTCTCACACCAAAGAGCAAAGTGAATTTAAATACTTGACTAATCCCAGCCACTGAGTAAACCCTCCGAACCGCATTCCAGTTCCTAGTTTTGCTGCCTTGTTACAGAGTTATATGTTAAACATTGGCAAGAAAGAGCAGGAAGCCTAGGTTCATTAGGTCACCAAAAAGTATATTTTTCCAGTCTCTTTTCAAGTCTCCTCTCATCTTTGCGTGCATTGGAAAACATGAACTCAGAGTTCCCTGTTGTGGCCGGCCGGTGCCTGTTCTGTACTGAATGTTTTGCTGCTGAAGGTTCCCATTCTTCCATGCAAGGGGAATACTCAAAGGAGCTCTTTGCAGCACGTTGATCAACTACAAATCAGACCGATCTATCCCAGAATGCTCATAACAACACAGCCCTTGTATTTAAGAAAATGTTACCAACTAGTATGCAGAGAACAGAGCACGAGGCAGGCTATTCCTCTTAAAAACACCTGGGCCCAGGCAGCAATGTTCTCATGGTGGGAACACAGCATGAGAGCTCTCTATAAGGATTGTTAACTGGCACACTTAGAACTTAGTACATCGCCGCCCCCACTGAGTGGCATCACATCCACCAACAGGTGTAAGCAAAAAGCACGATTCATGGTTCCACCATACCTTAAAGCTTGCACTGAAGAGCAGAGCCTGCTCTGCTGCTCCGCTGCTCTCCCAGATGCCACCTCAAATTCTTGCAGCTTTTCCCTGTGCGATGGCATCATCGAAGGAGAACGGAAGCTCTAATGAGGAGCGGCGGTGGCCGCAGCTGATGGGAGTGCTTGAGGGGCTGGGAGGGGCTCTACAATCACCTTGCTCTCCTAGGCTAGAACTAGAAGCCCTACTTCTCCAGTGCCAGCTCTCAGCAAAGGGAGTACGCCACTGAACCGGAAAACTCTGTTACAAGGCAGCTGGCAGAGTTTTTGCGAAACTCTGCGCACCAAGCAGAGAGCGGACTGGGCAAACTATGCTAACTTCGCAGGTGGAGTGGTGTTTATGACCCAGCCCTACTTATTACAGGCACTCAGCTTCTTGATCACAGGCATGATGATACTGCACAGAAATGGTGAAAAGGCACTTCCCTCTGCATGTCCATTTAATTAGCCCACAATACATTTTTCCACCAATGCATGTTGCATTAATGTTTAACTCGGACGTAGCTGCAAAACGGCTAAATGGCTTTTCATGAAAATTTGCAGGAATATAGATTATGGTGATGAAAGGATCCTTTTAGCTATTTTCTGAAAATTGTTTCTGTCATTTTGTAGTCATTAGGGAGAAAAACTTAGTCATATATTGGGCTGCAGTATATTGTGGTCATTTTGCAGTATACATTGCGATGGCAAATCACAATATCATTGGTAATGACTGCCTTTACAAAAGTAAGATGCAGCAATGTTTTTTTCACCACACTTTGGCATTGTTCTGTGTTTCTACCTTAGATATAGGTAAGTACTAGTGGGCATATTTACAAAGAAGTGAAGGAGTGCGGCGTTAGTCTTCTTGGGTTAATGCCATGCTCCACCACTTCTGAAACGCAGGGCTGCACTGTATTTACAACAATACTGTGCAGCCCTACGTTTTCCCCTGAGCTGGTGCTAATTTCAGCTGCCTAGCGCCAACACAGGCACCCTTGCATCTCCCTGCACATAAAAAAACATGCATGGGTTTTGCTGTTTCTATGTTTGCTGCACGATGCAGCACAAACAGAAACAGCAAAAACGAGGAGAAATAAAGCATTTCTCCTCGTTTCGCCATGTTAAGACCAGGTGTTTTTTGGTCTTAATTTTGGTGCTGCCTCCTATTTACGCCACCCTTGTAAATAGGGGGCAGCGTCAAAATCAATGGGTGTTGTGGTGGAACGCCCACCGCAACACCCATTGCCCACCTCCTTTTGCGATACGCTTAGCGTGAAAGGGTGCCTTATTTACAAGGAAGGGTTAAGCCACATTAAGTGGCTTAACACTGCCTTGAAAATAAGGCAAAGCCCATATCGCTACAGGAACATCTTTAGAAGTGATGTTCCTGTGGCGATAGGGGCTTTGTAAATATGCCACTATGTTTTACAGTTGTGGCAAGACCTAAGCCACTTTACAAAAATGGTAATAGGTAGGGAAAAGTATTTATATAGTTCTATATATGTTTAAAAAAAGATAACAGAGTTGTGTGGTACTGTATAGGAAGTAGCTTTAAAAATAAAAAAAATAAAAACAATAATAAACAATAATAAAAACTAAGCATTTGCAATGCAATCAGTCTCGCCTTTGGGACCTTATAAGTATTTCGCTATGCAGCACATTATTGTGGGTACAGCAACATTTACTGTCAAGAGCATCTATGACAACTTCGACGAAGACAACCAACACACTGAACCCCCGCCAACCACCCCGACACCCTGAAGCCAGCGATTGACAACTGGACAGCCCTCACCACCGAAGGCACACTGAAGACAATGAAGTCAATCCACTCCGGGGCCCCCACGGACCCCTGCCCCCACCACATCTTCAACAGAGCCGCCGACACCATCGTACCCATACTCCGCCACAACATCAACTGCTCCCTGGTGACCGCCTCGTTCCCCGACGACTGGAAACACGCCGAGGTCAACCCCCTCCTGAAAAAACCCTCAGCGGACCCCACCAACCTCAAAAACTACAGACCCATCTCCCTGCTCCCGTTCCCAGCGAAAGTCATCGAGAAAGCCATAAACAGCCAACTCGCCACATTCATCGAAGAGCACAACATCCTCGACTCCTCCCAATCCGGCTTCAGAAAAAAACAACAGTACGGAAACCGCCCTCCTCGCCGCAACAGACGACATCCACACCCTACTGGACAAAGGAGAAACAGTAGCCCTCATCCTCCTTGACCTCTCAGCGGCGTTCGACACAGTCTCTCACCGCACCCTAATATGCAGACTCCTCGACGCAGGGATCCAGGACAAGGCCCTCGAATGGATCCGCTCCTTCCTCTCCGGCAGAACGCAGCGGGTCAGACTCCCCCCTTTCCTTTCGGACCCTACACAACCACCTGCGGAGTCCCTCAGGGGTCCTCCCTCAGCCCTACGCTCTTCAACGTCTACATGGCTCCACTCGCCCCCATCGTCAGAACCTACGGACTCAACATCGTGTCATACGCAGACGACACCCAACTCATCCTCTCCCTATCCAACGAACCCAACACCGCCAGACACAACTTTCGAGAAGGCATGGAAGCCGTCGCCAAATGGATGAAAAACAGCTGCCTACAACTAAACACCAACAAGACAGAAGTACTCATCATGGGCCCAAACCCCGACGCCTGGAACGACACCTGGTGGCCCCCCGCCCTCGGAAACCCGCCCACCCCCATGGACCACGCACGCAACCTGGGAATCATCCTGGACTCCGAGCTCAAAATGCACCGCCAGATCAACTCCGTCTCGTCCTCCTGCTTCCACACCCTCCGCCTCCTACGTAAGACCTTGAAATGGATCCCCCTCGAACACAGAAAGACCGTCACTCATGCCCTGGTCAGCAGCAGACTCGACTACGGCAACGCACTCTACGCCGGAATAAACAAAAACCTCACCCGCAAGCTACAGAACATCTAGAACGCCGCTGCAAGACTGGTCCTCAACCTGCCAAGACACTGCCACATCTCCCAGCACCTGCGCACACTCCACTGGCTCCCCATCAAGGCCAGAGTCACCTTCAAGATGCTCACCCACGCACACAAGGCCCTCCACGACACCGGACCAGGATACCTGAACAGCCAACTCAATTTCCACGCTCCCCAAAGGACCCTACGATCAGCCCAGCTCTCCTACGCCGTGGTCCCCCGCACCAAAAAGACCAGATCGGGAGGCCGCTCCTTCTCCTTCCTCGCGGCCAGAGCCTGGAACGCCCTTCCGCTCCACCTCCGACAGACAACATCGCTTCCCATCTTTGTAAGAAACCTCAAAACCTGGCTCTTCGACAGACCCCCTCCTTGATGGACTGGAACCTGCACCCCCCCCACCCCCAGTGCCTTGAGACCCTTACGGGTGAGTAGTCGCGCTTAACAAACGCCTGATTGATTTATTGACTGTGCACAAAGCAGTTAGAGTGTGCAGTACACTGGGAAACATCCTTACTCGGATGACCAGCGCCTAAAGCTCATTTGTTTCAGACAGTTGTTAATGAAATGTATCCTTTTTATCAAAAGAGGGGGACTCTAGGAGCTATTCTAAAAGGTCCGGTGACCCGTGCTCCCGAAATTAAACTTATACCAAAGGGAGTCACCGTTCCTGAGTGGAGATGGAGAGGAGGGAAGTAGGGGGTACTCTTGTCGTGTGCTACTCTGCTTGTGGGAGGCAGGGTGTCCTCATCTTGATGCCCTCACACACCCCAAAGGATGTCATGCTTCATCATTGGGCTTTTGCTCCTCGTCGGGCCGGCGCTGCAATGCCCTACGGGTCCCCGAAGGGTCTCTTTTCGGAGATCTTTTGTTGAAGCCGTATGGGTGCGTGGGTGTAAGTGGCAGTGAAGTCCTAGAAAGTGTATTAAAAAATGGCTGGAGGGAGAGTGATTAATTTTTAATAAAGTGATCCCTCTGTTATTATTAAAACAAAGTGTATGGAGCTGCTTTAAGGGGTATTATGTCCCTTGGTAGCTGGGTGATTATATGTCCCTAGTGGGCATATGTTATGGTCAACATGTTTCGCGCTTCAGTGGTCTCAGGGGAGATCCAGGGCGCTTCGTCAGGACCGAATAAGAAATTTATATCTACAATGGCCCGAAAATTTCGGTGCCCCCGGATAAATAGAAAGGAGTAGAGATTCTGAAACGACAAGAGTCAAAAAACAAAGATACAATTTGCCATTAGGGTATTAATACCAATGGAATTTATGCTCAGGTCTGGGCTCTCCATTGGAGGGCCAGGTGCTTGTAGTTCGTAGCGTGATCATTGCTGTTAATGGTCGCGGTATGTATACGTGAGCTAAAAGGTGCTGTGATCGTTCTAAAAATTGTTAAAAAGGAGGTTATAACTAGGTGACAGACAGACAGACGTATAAGATCAATGATTAGTGCTCAGAGAATGGTGTCAGGGTTGTTCTCTGTATCAGTATTTTTATTTTTTATTTGTGAACATACCCTGGTTTTATTGAGTAGGCGTGAATCGTATAAATAGAGTCTTTGTTTTTTGACTCTTGTCGTTTCAGAATCTCTACTCCTTTCATTTATCCGGGGGCACCGAAATTTTCGGGCCACTGTAGATATAAATTTCTTATTCGGTCCTGACGAAGTGCCCTGGATCTCCCCCTGAGACCACTGAAGCGCGAACCATGTTGACCATAACATATGCCCACTAGGGACATATAATCACCCAGCTACCAAGGGACATAATACCCCTTAAAGCAGCTCCATACACTTTGTTTTAATAATGACAGAGGGATCACTTTATTAATAATTAATCACTCTCCCTCCAGCCATTTTTTAATACACTTTCTAGGACTTCACTGCCACTTACACCCACGCACCCATACAGCTTCAACAAAAGATCTCCGAAAAAGAGACCCTTTGGGGGACCCGTAGGGCATTGCAGCGCCGGCCCGACGAGGAGCAAAAGCCCAATGATGAAGCATGACATCCTTCGGGGTGTGTGAGGGCATCAAGATGAGGACACCCTGCCTCCCACAAGCAGAGTAGCACACGACAAGAGAACCCCGTTAATGAAATGTACTCACGATCTCACTCAATGCAAATGCAGTTTAAAAAAAATAATACAAGCATTTAGAAACATTCAGTCAGTTACAGATCATAAAGTAATGAACAAGTAGGCGTACGTGTCAAGGTAGAGCTATATTTAGTGCATCAGGTGCAGTGGCACTGGGTACCAGGAGTCTTAGGCGGCATCTGAATTCCGGTTATGGCTTTATTTTTATATCCCACCAGTGGTGCGGGCGCAGGTCACTCGGTGACACCAGCAGCCCCAACAACAGTGCGCAACCACTTCTAGTTGCATAACACCAAGCGTCCGATATAGAAACAGAAGAAAAACTGGGACTTACTGGCAAAAAAAAGTAAAGGGAGGGAGCATGGCAGTCACCATTTTAGACTTTAGTAACGGTGTATTCAATGTGGAGTACCACGAGACACGGTACTGTTTGCACTTTCTTTCAAATATATATTAAATACACAGTTTTCAACAGAAATAGGGCAAATGCTTAATTTTTAATAAATTAATACTGGTGTGTTATAAATCCTGCAGAGTGTACAATGCCATGATTCACCACAGCAATGAGCGCAACGCCATATCACCCTAATGCCACACCACAACATATCAAAGCATGAATCAGAACATAACCTCATAACAAAACATTATAACACCATAACATGAAAACATAGCATTGCATTAAAACAACATACTGTCATAACAGCACAACACTGCAAACCACCATCACAGCATTTCTTTATTTATCTTGTATTTATTTAGGTGTTTTGTATAGTGCCCAAATGCCACACACTGGTAACTTCAGACCACTGGATGCTCAGAATATGAATCAGAATAGAGTAGATATTTAGGTTTAAGAGGAGATGACAATGGCGGAGGACTGAGGAAGTTAGGAAGCATAGATAATAGACTATTTTAAACGCGAGTAACTTATGTGAAAGAGCCAATAACCATTAAGATTCAAAGCTAAACAATAACATAAACCAGTGCTTAATTTGAGCCGGTGCTTTCCGGTGCTCAGCACCGGCACTTAATTGGTTTCCGGTGCTCGGCACCGAAATATCAAAACCATACTTAGAACAGTCCACCACATGGTGGCGCTGCTCATCTAATTTAGAGATGAGCAGAACAACGGTAATTTAGGACTACAATATACATTAAAATTGCCAATACCTGCCTCCCCAGCCATTCATTTAGCTTTGGGGACCTGGAATAATCTGAACTGACGCATTTACATGCGAGAGAGATGTTTGGTAGTTGTTTTGGTAGCGATGACAAGGGCGATGGGTGGTGCAAGCTGCAGTGGCCTCCTGGCCAGAGCCCTGGCACTTAATATTTTACAAATTAAGCACTGCATAAAACACTATGACTAATTTATATAACAGAGCAAAACCCAGTCTCACCGTACCACAACACATCATATCACAACATTATAACAAACATCATATAACATCATCACATAAAAACAACATACCATCACAGCATAAAATCATATCAATGTAATTGCATCCAATATCATGATATAAATTACAGTTATGCTATATAACATACCATAACAAAATATACTACAGCATAATACACAAGAACTCCATCTCAGCATCCTACTACAACAAATCATAACTTCACAATAGAATGTCATAAGATGAAATACCATAACAACATAACACATCCTAACATACATGCATAATAGGTATCTCAATAATGTGAACCTAGCTGGGAAGCTACTGGGTGCTGTGCAAGACACTATAGAAGAGACACACAAGAGGGAGACATGAATATTGGGGCAGGATGGCTCTTCAAGTGAGGCTATCCGGGAGGTGGAGGGAGGGGCGAAGCGCTTATTGAAGGCATAAATGTACCTTCTGAAGGGGCGGAGCAAGCTTTAATGGTATTGGTGTGATTACATCGCTTACTACCGCTAACGTGGCTTTTGTAGTATAGCTTTAAATGCTTGTCTAGTTGCTTTTTTCTTGTATGAATTTCTAGGATTCCTAACAATATGACATTACATTATAACGGAAGGACAAAACATGCTGTAACAAAATACTATACAACAGCACTCCATGCCACTACTGCAGCACCACCAGAAGCCATAACAGATTATTACAGCATTTCATGACGTACCACAAAGAAACAGAAAATACCACACCATACGATGACATAACACAACATAACGTTAATTCATCAGAATGACCGAGAGCAGCTCAATGACATCACACATCACAAGGTTTGATCTTTTGTCCCGCCCTTAGCTCTTTGAAGGGGCCATCCAGTGATTGATGTCACATAAACTCTCCAAACCCAAGCAGATGTGATAAAACTAAGCAGCATTTTGGAATGCCTGTTGGTGATTATCAAAGATACAGGACTTGACAAAGAGAACACTGGAAGTCACTTTGGGGCATATTCTCAAGGACTCATCGCCGATTTATTGGCACTTTAGCGCCGCAAAAGTGGCGATAGATTTTTTGCCCTATTCACAAGCTGGTGCAAACTGCCGACATCGCCAGTTTCCATGCGATAGCTACCGCAAAAAACATCGCCACGGATGAGTGCGACAACTAATGCTAATGATATGCAGAGTAGGCTTTCCCGTGCAAAAACACATGAAAACACCACTTCACGCGATTCTCAATGACCAATCAGATCTGCGATGCGAACCAAGAACAGGCGATAAGGCGCGTTAGCTGCAGGGATTTAACACCTGCCTTCTGCTGGTGCTAAGCAGGACGACTACCTGCAGTATGAAAGGGAGCCCAGCCCAGTGCCACATCTGAAGACCCACAGATGCCATGGAGCCAATGAACATGCAGCTCGGAGACCCAAGAGGGCCACAACACCCACCGCCACCACCCCCAGGACCCCCCCTCCGGACCCCCCCTGGACTACCACAGAGGCAGCGTAGGACAAGACAGCGGACCTTCTGAAAACGGCATGGCCCCTCAGCCACAAAAGTGCAGAATGTGGGGAGAGGTGGGAACCAAGTATGTGTGAAGGAGGCAACTCACCCATGAAGCAGAATGTACACAATGCCAAGTGTGGCGGTGATGTGCTGGACAGTCCACAGAATGCAGAGCACAGACATGTCCATGTGGACATATACTGCTGGGGTTTGTAGTGTTGTGGACAGTGGACGCAAACATGTTACCTCAGGCAGTGGGGAAGACCTTGGACATGTAGCTGTGCCGTCCCCCCCTGTAAGCGTAAGCGCAGTGGGCTGGGCCGGCGTACGCCACTCCAGCGTAGGAGTGCGGATAAAAAGGCCGGGGCTCTGGGTGTGGTTCTCTTCCATGATGGGCAACGCGTCTGCCAGGGTGGCGCACCTCACCCTGCCACGAGTCCGCCGCCGTGACCTCCAGACTCCGCGACACAGGCCCCCAGCGCATCCAGCGGCACAGCAACACGGAGTCATGTGTGTGCCGGATACTGCCTTAGTCCTACACTGCGGTCAGCAGGTCCCACAATTCAAATCGTGCCACATTTCTGTTAATGGAGGAAACCACTAGTCAACAGACATTGCCCCCAGTGCGGCCCGCCCGGACGACGCATCATCGTTGGCTGTGCACCTGCTGAGCGCTCCAGGTGCCACTGACCCTGTGCAACACAAGTCGACGCCACGTGGCAATATTGAGGCAGAATTCAGTAGGCAAAAAAACATTGCTCCCAGTGCGGCCCGCCCGGACGACGCATCATTGTTGGCTGTGCACCTGCTGAGTGCTCCAGGTGCCACTGACCCTGTGCAACACAAGTCGACGCCACGTGGCCGTAGGCCCTTTCTGACCGCTGCCTCTGGCCTACACTGCGGTCAGCAGGTCCCCCAAGTCAATTTCAGTCTTGATTCATTTATGGCAGAGTCCAGTAGGCAACAGACATTGCTTCCAGGGCGGCCCGCCCAGACGACGCATCAGCGCAGGCCGCGCACCCACCGAGCGCTCCAGGTGCCACTAACTCTGTGCAGCTCAAGTCAACGCCACTTGGCTGTGGGCCCTTGCTGACCGCTGCCTCTGGCCTACACTGCGGTCAGCAGGGCTCGCAAATCAAATCCAATCCTGACCTGCAAGGACACGCCATCATCGCTGGCTGCACACCCGCCACCACCGCCAGGACCACCTCCAACCAACAACTGCCCGAGTCGGAGGAGTCTCACAGCCAGCCTATCAAAGTTGCTCACACCTGTCTTGGATGCCATCATCAGCTTGATACCCTGGTCAGCTCTTCAGGTGCCACTAACTCAGTGCACCACAAGTCATCGTCACGTGGCGTGGGCCCTTTCTGACCGCTGCCTCCGGCCTACACTGCGGTCAGCAGGGCTCACAATTCAAATTGAGTCTTCATTTATTCATGGCGCAGTCCAGTAGGCAACAGACATTGCTTCCAGGGCGGCCCGTCCGGACGACGCATCAGCGCAGGCCGCGCACCCGCCAAGCGCTTCCGGTGCCACGAACTCAGTGTAGCTCAAGTCATGGACCCTTTATGATGTAATCATATGTGTGTGAGTCCAGTTCTGGTGCCCCTACCTCAGTGCACTGCAAGTCATGGACCCTTCATGATTGAGTCTTGTGTGTGTGATCCGATGATCACTGTTCTAGTTGTTGCCAGCACCAACCACTCCCTGAGGGCTGGCTTACACTCACCCCACACCCATCCAGCACAGGCGTCACTGGACATGTGACCCTGGTAATAAAAAGGGGCCGGGCGCACATGCCCGTAGCCAGTTCCACTATCTATCTAAGTGTGTCCGTGTGGTCATTATGCATGCGTGATGGCCCCTGGCCCTACCACATCACATCGTGCTGTGGACAGCGGACGCAAGCATGTCACCTCAGGCAGTGGGTAAGACCTTGGACATGTAGCTTTGTCGTCCCCCCCTGTAAGCGTAAGCGGAGTGGGCTGTGCCGGCGTACGTCAATCCAGCGCAGGGGTGTGTAGAATTAGCCCGGGGCTCAGGGCGTGGTTCAGCTCTGGCCTGGACAAGGAAGTCACCAATGTGTGTGTCTCTGTTGTAGTGTCGGCGCCACCCGGCCCACAATTGACAATGTTGCAATGTAGCATGCACCCGGAGGGCGGTCTCGCACGAACGGAGAAATGAAGGAGCGCAAGACCGCTCGGGGTCTTGGCTCATACATGCCAAGTGTTGTGTGTATCTGCATTGCCGCAGCATGAGCCAAATGCCTAGCCTTAGTCGCAGCACGAGTTCAGCCAGGCATGAACTCTACATCTGTGTCCGCACTATCCTCACCATAGGCCTACACTCACGTGGCCGCCCACCTTCAACGGCCAACATCACAGTGTCGTTGTCAGGCTTGTGGACATGCGCAGACAGGCATGACAATGGTGTGCCGTTGGAGTGCAAGTGATGCAACCGCGCAGCACACACATGTAAATAGGCTCGGGGGAGGGAGGAGCAGCTGTGAGGCAACGTAACACACAGTGATGCCGCTCATTTGCCACATGCAAGTCATGTCAAACATGAATCCCAAAGTCGCATACATCCCACCCCACACCCAACAAGCCACATCACACTTCATGAATGCAAGCAGATGACAAACTGACATTAGGGATGAAAGCTCCTTTGTCTGAACTATCAGGCGGAAGCACATCTGCACCTCCGACCTCGGAATTGCATGTGCCCGGCACACCCTGACAGATACGATAGCAGTTGAGGACGACTCCCACACTACGCACAGCCCGACGACAGACCAACGTATACACACCCTACACACAGAAGTCCTTGCTCGGAGTTATCTTGCATGGAATGGCCTTCACACTTACTCCCACACCATCCCAGGCGTACAACCGTTGCACACTTCAAAAAACTCATTGATCCGAGCTGTGGCATTTCATCCACAGAACTGGCGCAGGTCGTTCTGGCTTCAACCAGAGCCACTAAAGCAATGGCAGACCATCCCGGACACATGCACAACCCCTGTCACGTGGAACTGTACCGTGCACGTATGCTGCATTTACTGGGGGCACTGCCATTGGTAGTGCTGCGGATCAGTTACCGGCTAAGCTTCCGCCTTGCCAACGTCACCTGCATGCAGCCTGTGTTGCATTGTCGCTCGTGCATATTCGAGTGGTCCATGGATGTCTGCCTATCCAACAGGACGGTAGCCGAACTGGATTTCAACATGTGTGTGCCCCCTGTTGGCCCACGACCATGAGTGTCACCGTGACACCCATCTATGGGATGCCTGGATACTTGGCATACATGCTGGCAGCTAAACCTGGGAGATTGCAGAACTCCTCGTGTGCAGAGACCAAATTGAGCCGCTCCCCTATTGGGCTGTAGTGCTAATTGGTGAAAGGGGGTGGACGCAGCACATCTGTCCGGACCTGCTAATGGTTAGCCTCGCCGTCCTGTTCGATGAAGTCACAACTACCTCATGTTGGAAATGATTGCCTATGAAGCTGCACTTGCTTTCATGGATGTGTAACTACTAACCCTGGGCGAAGTACTACGCTACGCTCGCGTAGTTTGCGAAGTTTGCGCTACTTCGCACAACGCGAATTGCACGTAGCACAGTGCGAACACGCGTAGCGTAACGTAGCATAGTGCAGCGGTCATTTTTTGCTTGCTCGCGGTCCTCAACGTCAAGTTGGCGACCGCGAGCAAGCAAAATGACATCCCGGCGAGACTTTTTCCTCGTTCGCGATCAGCAACATCAAGTTGCTGATCGCGAGCGTGGAAAATAAACCTCCGGCGAGATTCTCAACGCGGGAGGTCAGGTTTCTCATTGCGAGTGGTCGCGTATGCTCGCGACCGCTCGCGATGAGAAACTACCAGTCCGCGTTGAGAAAGCTGCCGCTCGAGTAAAAATCTACTCGAGCGGCAGTAAAGACAGCTTGCACTGTGCAAGATGCCGTTTTCAATGATTGCACAGTGCGGACAAGCATCCGGCACTGTGCAATCATTGCGAACAGCGCACTACGCAGTTCGCGCAGTGCTACGCGTAGCTCGCGTAGTGCGAACTGCACTTTGCGTAGCTTCGCGTAGCGCTACTTCGCGAACTACACCCAGGCTTAGTAACTACGTACCTGCAGACACAACAGTTTGGAACACATTGCACATGTCCCGACACCTTGTTGGAACTTGGGGTTCTGGTCACATCTCCCACGACAACAGTGGACATGGCTGCATTCGCCTGGACTCCGAATACATGAGCGGACAACAACATGGGTAAACACACACCTGTGAATGGTGCAGCACTCCCCCGGAGTGGACAGCGGCGCTTGGCAACGTTCCACATTCTGACATACTGCTGCATTGGTCTGCATGTTGTGGCACTTATCTTGGCCGTACTGACACGCATATGCTAATAAAGTCTACGCACCTTCACTTGTATTCAACTGTGATGAGTGTTGATTTGTATGACAATGTGTGTCTCACTGCCTATCTGGGTCACGGCCATAGATGCATTACTACACCATCAGGGATGTGGGGTTGAACTAGTACATTATCATCTCACAGTTTCCTGCTATGCCACATGCGAATGGCCATTTTCCACACACAAGCGGCAGCAGTTGTGTCCTCTGTTCTGTTGTGCTGGTGTTGCTGTTTGTTCAACATTGTTGTAAATGTTGTGGTGCTCTGGATCTTATGTGTGTGTGCTGCATTGTAGGTGAGTTGCCCCTTCAGCTCTGATTTGGCTGGCCCTTATCCCTTTCAGGCTGTGTGGCTTTCACTTCAGTGCTTATGCAGTGCTGTGATGTTGCAGACTTGGGTAAATTGGGCTCTTGGTTGGTGTTGTGACTCTTGGCCATGGTTTGTCCGCAGATGTGCTCTACTTAATTGTGCATGTGTGCCATTGTGCCCATCTCCCCCGTCCCCCAGTCCCTGGTGGTTACTCACCCTGTTGCTGTTGTGTCGGGTCATGTTGAGCAGTGTCCGGTCCCCCAACTCCTGCCACCGTCTCTCCACTGATGACTGTGGTCACCATTTCCTCCATCTCATCCAGCTCCTCCTGTGGCGCTGGACTCCCACCTCCAGTCTGCATTGCTGCCTTCTGGTTGTCTGCGAGTTTCTGCTTGGTCTTGCGCTTCACATCATTCCAGCGCCTCTTGACCTCGTCCATTGTCCTCCTCAGTACTCCGACTGCATTCGCCTTGTCCAGGATGGACTGCCATATTCCATTTTTTGTTGCCAATGACACAGTGGAGGTGACGAACAGTTGTTGATGGTGTTCTATCACCTCCGTGATCAGGATCCTGTTTTCCTGCGGACTGAACCGCGTCTTCCTCTTCTTCTTCTCCTTGCCCTTCCCTGAGCCCAAGGTCCCAGGCTGCTCCTCCATGGGGCTTGTTGGGTTCTGGTTGTCCTTTGTGCTTGCTCCGGCTACCTCCATGGTGCTTCGCAGTTGTTTGTGTTTTGTTTGTGTTTTGTGTTGCCGCTTTTATTGCGCTTTTTGCAGCCTGACTTGTGGGACTTGCACGCCTGGCGCTGCTTATCGCTGGATTTTTTATCGCGGTTGGGCACATCGCAACTTTTTTCACGTTCGGGTTGAGATTTTTATCGCCGTCCCGGTAATGTTATCGCAGACTTTTTCCGCGTTATCGGGGTACTATCGCATGTTACCGCCGTGTTGAGAATGCCACGTTAACACGGAGTTATTTTCCCGCGATAGACGGACTATGAAAACTTGCGTTAACCTCTTTTGGAGATGATTATCGCACGTTCTTGAGAATATCCCCGTTTGAGCAGCTTCCCTTTTGCTTCTAAGGTGCTGGAGAAAGGGTATGGAGTGGTATAGAGTAGAAACTACAAAATATAACAACTCTACATTTTGGGTATTGAACATTTTTCTTTGCGGCACTTAGAGAGACAGGCCCAAGCTTGCCATTAACATTTTCTGGGCAGAGTAAACTGAGAAGGGAAGAAGAAAAAGATTACACTGAAAGAAGGGAGTTGTGTTTTGGTCTCGGGTTGTTTGACCCGGCACTTCAGACTCTTTCACACTTGCTGCTTCCTGCTCAGTGTGTGGCCTCCTTGGTGCGCTGGGTGATAGCAGTTCTGTGTCCTTGACTGAGAATGTGTCCCCGAGGTGGGCAGCAGGCAGGTAGGGTAAGCTTTGGAAGACATGCTAAGATGCACTGCCCCCCTGCCAACCTTTCAGTAAACACTGTGCACAAGGGACCCATTTGTGAACTCATGTGATGCTCACGTTGCACACAGCTGAGTGGAAACCCTAGCAGAAACATAAGACGGAACAGAGCACTTGAGGCTGAGTGCAAGGTCTTATGGGGTGATAGAAATCTATTACAAATGTCCAGTGTGAACTCTGCTGATATGAATTACTCCCGCGAGCCACTCTCCACTCGATATGCCCACCAAATAAAATTTAAATAACACTAACGAGATTATTTACACTGCGCTTGCCTCCGCTTGTTAGAAGGTAAACATGTTAAAAATGTACTTGGGAGTTTTCGGTTATTTTGAAGGTTGCTGCGACGGTTGCAGCTTTAAAACACTTGGTATGGCACTGAAAACTAAAAAAGTAGTACCAAAACAAAGTTTACAAAATGGCTGTTGCATATGTTAACAGTAGTTGGCCGGTGCTCTCGGGTGGGATAAATGCCGGAAAAGGCATGGCATATACATGTCCTTGACAAATAAGGAGAATGCAAAATGGAGCGTCGAAATTGCCAGCTAATGGGAAGCGATGGGCTGGCTGTTAACCCAGAAGTAGATACAGCATGTCTCGCTTCAAGTAAGCGCATGAGCACCGTCTAGCGCCGAGACCTAATTACTGTTTTATTGTTTGCCATAATTCCTTTTCTTTTTTTAATCCAACAGATACTGTGGCACTCCTAAGATAGTACTATGAACAGTTAGGGAAAAGTATTTTTATTGTTCTATATATTTTTTTTTAAAATGTGATGGGGTACTGCAGTGATATCTAGGATGTACAACAGTACCTTTTGAAATTAAAAACAACAGAGGATTTATAATAAACAATCAAACAATAATAAAAAACAATAGAAAATTATTGTTTTTTTGTTTGTCATAAATCTTTTTTTCTTTCAATAGGTACTACAGTACTTCCAAGATACTACCGCAGTACTCCGTTGCCTTTTAAAAATATTTATACAAAGAAAAAAACTTTCCCTAACTATTCACACTTTGATAAAGTGCCTCATTTCTTCCTATAGTTTAAAAAGTGTAGTAATAAGGTATATCTTACGTAGAAACCAAGAACTAACCTATTCTTCTGCCACGTCGTCTATAAAGTCGATGAAAAATTGAATGACACTCCACAACACGCCACACTATTCCACTGTACAACACACCATTCCACTCATTGACACGACGCACCACTGCACTGTACAACACGCTACTCCATTGTACAACATGTTTCTCCACTATATGACACGCCACTCTACTATACCACATACCACTCCGCTGTACGCCACTCCACTGTATGCTCCTTCACTCTTGAGACTCTATTACACACCACTCTATGCCACGGTACTCGCCTCTACTATACGATACACCACTCCACTTCCCGGTACATACTGAAATAAAAAAATATATATATAGCACAAAAGACACTCTATGACACACCACTCCACTCCACTCCACTCTACCAGATGTCATGCCACTCTACTCCACTTTACACCAATCCACTGTAACACACTGTACAACATACCACTCTATGACATGCCACTCCACTGCACTCCATGACATGCCACTCCACTCTATGCCACTCCACTCTAGAACTCACAATTCCACTCTATGCCCTCTACTCTATGCCAATGTACTCCACTCTACGACACTGTACAATGTGCCACTCCACTCTATGCCACTGCACATTACAACACTCTATTCCACTCTACTTATAGTAAACGGGTTTACTCGCACTTTCACTTCAGAAATTAAGGCCCAAGAATATTTAGATGAGATAAAGTCTAGAAAATAATCACATGAAATGTCTTAAAAGCTGTAGGCTGCAGTCTAGATTTTTTTGCTTGTTTTTTTTATTTTTTATTAGATAGGGCATGTGGTGTTTCTACGGGCCAAAACTTGTGTCTCGAGGCTTCATATGGTGTGGGTGGGTGGCGGGGACCATAGCGAGCTGTCATCACTCAGGGGTTCCCTGATTGCTCTAAGAATGGGGGTGAGGGGGGAGAGGGTGATTGGGATGGAAGGGGGGTAGAATGTTTTTTTTTAGCCACATAGATTCTTGTGCACGGATAAAAGGGGAGAAATGAAAGCGGGAAAAAGGGAAAAAAAAAAAAGGGGGAAAAAAGGCATAAAGGGACTACGAAATTACTGGAAAAGAAATTAGAAGGCATATATTTGGCCGAGAGGCTCAATCATAGAGATAGTCAAGGGCTATTGTCGATTAATGCAGTTAGGAATAGATAAGTTTAAAACATCTATATAACCATGACATCTCATTTTAGATGTATTAGTGTTAATATCTGTGGCCTCAATGACTTCCGAAAGAGGCAGAAGGTGGCTCATGGGCTGCGTCTGCTGGGGGCCGACGTAGTCTGCCTCCAGGAAACTCACATTGAGGGCTCACAGTTACATCTTTTGAACACACTTGGATATAAATTAGTTGGGGGACCTCACAAGGGGCACGGGTGAAAGGGGTAGGGATTTTGGTACAACCTAGATCATCACTACAACCTATCCGTATTAAGGCTGATCCACGCGGCAGATGGGTTTTGGTTGAATGCCGGCTAGCTTCGGGGTTTTCATTCACTCTTTGCTCCGTTTATGGAAGCACTTCCGATGATCCTGAAGTATTTCACTGGCTTAACAATGAACTAGTCCATTGGCCCCTTCCTGTGATCTTGAATGGAGGGGGAATAAGCAATGGAAGTACACTGGCCGGAAACCTAAGGTATTTCAAGCCATTAGGAGCCTAATGGTTACACATGGCCTTATTGATGTTTGGACTTCTCTCAAACCATCCCAGCCAGGATATACTTACTACTCGGCCCCTCATCTTTCTTTAGCTAGGCTGGATTATTTCTTTGTTTCATCCTCTTTGATTGCCCATTGTAATATTGATATGGCACCTCGCTTTCTGTCGGATCATAATCCTTTAATTTTAAATATAACAGGGTCATTCTCTCATAAGGAAATGCCTTCCTGGAGCTTTGAGCGAGCACTCCTGAAGGACGAAGGGTATCAGATCTATATGAGAGGTTGGATTGAGAAATTTCTAGCCGAAAATATTGGGTCTGCCCCTGTAATGATTGTCTGGGATACACTGAAAGCATGTGTCAGAGGGGAAACCCTACAATTTTCTGCAAGGAAAAATAAAGGGAAAAAAACAAATCTTAGAGCTCCAGGGTAAACTTGCAAAGGCTGAGGACAAACTAACTGAGGCGTTCCAAAAGGGGGATGACACGTCATTAGCACAATTAGAAGCACTGGGCATTAGAGCTAAAATAGGCATGATCTTGGCCGAGAAAACTGCGTCCAAGTGGGCTGCTTCAAGAGAAAAAATTTATGAATGTAGTGAGCTTATCGGCCATCAGTTGGCCGTGAGAACAAGACAACAAGTAACTCACAACACAATACAGGCTATACAAATGCCCACCGGGAAATTACGAGGATCCCACAAAAATTCGATCAACTTTTCACGAGTTTTACCAGAACTTATATTTGGAAAAAGGTGTTGGAACGCAAGAACAGATGAGGGGTAAAATAGATAAATATTTAGATCTGGTCTCTTTAAAACAGCTGAGTCCTGAGGATCATGATATGCTAGAAGCAGTCCCGGCATTAGAGGAAGTTACTATGGCTCTCTTCAAATTGCCAGACGGCAAAGCGGCGGGGCCTGATTGTATCCCCGTGGAATTTTATAAGCTTTTTTTCCACAACTGAAAGGTCTTTTTTTGCTTTAGTCGAGCTAATTTATAATGGCTTTTCTCCACCGGTGTCTTGGGCTAATGCGAAGATTGTCATCTTTCCTAAAAAGATAAATCACCACTAAAAATGGGCTCTTATCGTCCAATTACCCTTATTAATGGGGATTCTAAAATTTATGCCAAGATCATATCGTCTAGACTATCTTCTATTATTAAACATCTAGTGTCTAAATGGCAACATGGTTTTATTCCCGGGAGAGGCACTACCGACCATATCCGTCGAACTATCACCTTAATAGACATTGCCCAGACTGCAGGAGACCCGTTCGCGTTAATACTGCTGGACGCTGAGAAAGCATTTGATCGGGTCTCCTGGGAGTTTTTGTGGAGTGTTATGGGAAGGATGCATTTTGGGGTTAAAGCTATACAAACAATAAAAGCCCTTTATTATAAACCTACAGCGTGTTTATCAATCAATGGGCAAACAACCAAGGAGATAGTAATTTCACGAGGGACGAGACAGGGATGTCCCTGTTCCCCGTTACTTTTTGCTCTATATATCGATCCTTTAATATGGCGGCTACAAAATAATTTAGACATTGGGGCTATTACTAGATTTGGCTTTGACACTAAAATTATGGCATATGCAGATGATTTGGCCCTGGTTACTTCTGACCCGGAAAAGGCTATAGTTGCCATTGAATCAGAAGCTCAAGAGTTTGGGAAATTATCTGGCTATGCCTTAAATAGTGATAAAACCCAGATTATAATTAATGAGAAAAAATAAGATGGTCTGATAAAAGAATTGTGACCAGTGCTAAATATCTGGGAGTAAGCATAGCTGCAGATTTGGACTCTATTGTCTCAGGAAATTTGATTCCTCTGGCTGCTGAAACTAAAGGAGCTTTGAATAGATTGAACAACTTGCATCTGACCATAGTGGGACGCTGCAATGTGGTAAAAATGATTTTTTTTCCAAAGCTACTTTATTTTTTAGATCCATTCCTTTGGAGTTTAATAATGCATTGCTGTTGAAATTTGAACGTCTCTATTCTCAATTCATCTGGGCATATTCACAACCTAGAAGAGCGTTTAGATACCTATCTCTCCCACGGGATAGAGGGGTTGGGCACTCCCTAATATAAGGTTATATTATTGGGCTACGGTTTTACAAAACTGCTCTATATTACTACAAGAACAACTCTTGACTCCAACAACGCTGCTTCCGTCACCATTTGAATTGCTGCTCGGGCCTGAGGCTTGGGGCTGTTTGTGGCGCCAAGTGGAGTATGGGTATTATAAGAAGGTGAGATTCAAGTCTTTGTTAGGCACATTTAAAGTTTTTTCTTCGGTACGGAAACTTTTGGGCTTGGGAAGGTTAAATTTCTATACCCCAATCAATCATAATCCCTATCTACCTATTATATTTGGGAGATCTTACTTTCAAAACTGGCTTACTTCCGGTATTTCTAAATTAGGGGCCTTTTTTTCAACAGAAGGTATTCTCTCCTTTGAGGCTCTCAAAACACAATATAATTTGAGTCCTAAAGAGGCTTTTAATTATTTTGCAATTAAGGATTTCTTGTCCCGCAAGACTGGTGGGCCCTCCGGGTTTATCCCCAATGATCTAATTAATAAACTATGTGGATGTCCCGTCCCTCGCATTGGCTATATTTATTCTACTTTGAACAATCTTATGCCGGATGATTTAACTAGAGTTTCTCTCAAATGGCGACAAAAATTGGATATCACCGATAGTGACTTTAATATGGCATTATGTGCCGCCCAGAGTGATCTTCTCACAGCTAAACTCCAGGCGCAGTTTTTTAAAACGGCGTTTTTCTCTATCTGACACCGAGTAGAATCGCAAAATGGGGGACAGGCCGAGGAACACTATGCCCCAGGTGTGCAGAGCCGGAAGCAGACTCTATACATATGTTTGCTTCTTGTGCTCTATTAGGGCCTTTAATTAAACAAATGCAGGACTTTTTAAGAAGATCTTAAAGCAAGATGTTTTATTAACACCTACAACTATCTTGCTGGGCATCCAGGACACCGTTGACAGAAAGAATGGAGGGGCTCTGGTATTCGTTGCTATGACAATATACAGGCTATGTATTACATCAGCATGGATTGATCCAAACCCTCCATTATTCTCTCAATGGTTAAACCGTCTTATCGCGATTGGTAATCTAGAGAAATCCATATACTCCAAAAAAGGTAGGCGGGCAAAAAGAAAGGGATTAATAATTTGGGAACCTTTATCAAAGTGGCTGGCTCAAATTGATGGTTAAAGAAAAGTCCGGTATCATATACTTTCTGCCAGAGAATCTCAAGAATGTTTTGAAGAAGGAAAGGAAAAAAAAAAAAAAAAAAATATCTTTTTTTTTTTTTTTTTAAATAATCCGGAAGGTCAGGGTGTGTGATCCATATTGGCTAATATTGCATTAGAGTATATGTCACTTTATACTGTTCTTATCTTGGTATTTATAATTGATGTACTGTAAAGCATTTGCACTTTTCTTCGATATATTCCTTATATACACAAGAATGAACTTTTGCCATAAGTGGAGAAACAATTACGATGTATAGAAATTATTTTTCCACTTATTCTTTAATTTTTCTTGTTTTTCTTTTTCCTTATGTGGCTAATCTTTTTCGCTTTGTTGTTTAAGTTTGGAGATATTAGGAGGGTTAGGGAGGGGGTGGTCGTGTTGTCTCATACTGCTAAATTGTTTATTTGGTGTTTGAATTTCGAATAAAAAAAAAAAAAGAAAATTATTGTTTTTTTGTTTGTCATAAATCTTTTTTTCTTTCAATAGGTACTACAGTACTTCCAAGATACTACCGCAGTACTCCGTTGCCTTTTAAAAATATTTATACAAAGAAAAAAACTTTCCCTAACTATTCACACTTTGATAAAGTGCCTCATTTCTTCCTATAGTTTAAAAAGTGTAGTAATAAGGTATATCTTACGTAGAAACCAAGAACTAACCTATTCTTCTGCCACGTCGTCTATAAAGTCGATGATAAATTGAATGACACTCCACAACACGCCACACTATTCCACTGTACAACACACCATTCCACTCATTGACACGACGCACCACTGCACTGTACAACACGCTACTCCATTGTACAACATGTTTCTCCACTATATGACACTCCACTCTACTATACAACATACCACTCCGCTGTACGCCACTCCACTGTATGCTCCTTCACTCTTGAGACTCTATTACACACCACTCTATGCCACGGTACTCGCCTCTACTATACGATACACCACTCCACTCCCCGGTACATACTGAAATCAAAAAATATATATATAGCTCAAAAGACACTCTATGACACACCACTCCACTCCACTCCACTCTACCAGATGTCATGCCACTCTACTCCACTTTACACCAATCCACTGTAACACACTGTACAACATACCACTCTATGACATGCCTCTCCACTGCACTCCATGACATGCCACTCCACTCTATGCCACTCCACTCTAGAACTCACAATTCCACTCTATGCCCTCTACTCTATGCCAAAGTACTCCACTCTACGACACTGTACAATGTGCCACTCCACTCTATGCCACTGCACATTACAACACTCTATTCCACTCTACACCACTACACTATATGCCACTCTACTCCATATGCCACTCTACTCCATTCTATGACACTCTAGAACACACAATTCCACTCTATGCCCTCTACTCTATGCCAATGTACTCCACTCTACGACACTGTACAACGTGCCACTCCACTCTGTGCCACTGAACTTTACAACACTCTATTCCACTCTATACCACTACACTATATGCCTCTCTACTCCATTCTATGACACTGTACTCACACCATTCCACTCAACTCTTGGACACAGAACTCCTCTCTATGACACACCACTCCACTCTACGGCACAACAACTCCACTCTATGACACTACAACACTTCACTCCACTGCACTCTATGCTCCTCCATTGTATGACACGCCACTCCATGATACAACATGCCACTACACTGTATGCTACTCCACAATATGCCCCTCCACTCTAAGACACTGTATGGCACGCCACTCTATGATACACCACTCCACTCTACTCTGCAACACTCCACTACACTCTATGCCACTCTACTCCACTGTAAAACATTGTATGACTCCCCACTCCACTCTATGACATGGCACTCCACTCTATTACAAACCACTCCTCTCTACAACACTCTACTTCACTCTATGCCACTCCTCGCCACATCACTCTATGATATGCCACTCCACTCTACACCACCTTACTCTCGCCTCTTCCATGTATGCCACTCCACTCTGCGCCGCTCCACCCTACGCTACTCCACTCTACACAATGAAACTCTATGCCTTGCCACTTTATGCCAAGGCATTTGATGACAAAACACTGTACAACACTCCATGCCACTAAACTCTTTGCCATTCCACTGTACTTCATTAACCGACATGCCACTCCACTGTAAGACATGCCACTGCACTCTACACCACTCCACTCTATGACAATACGCACCACTCCACTCTGTGACATGCCACTCCACTATACAACACCACTCCACTTTATGACATGCCACTCAATTCTACAGCACTCAACTTTATGCCCCTCCACTCCACTCCACTCAATGACATCCCACTCTATGACACGCCACTCCACTTTACTCTATGAAACTTCACTACACTGCACCACTTCAATCTACTTTACAACACAGCGCCTCACTCTACGTCCCTCCACTCCACTCTATACCCCTCCACTCTGTGATACGCTACTCTACTCCACTCTACTCCACTCTACGGCACACCACTCCACTCCACTCTGCACCACTTCACTCTATGCCCCTCCAATCTAAGACACTGCACTGTTAACTCGGGTAACCGCTGCGCTTTAGAAACATAAATAACATAACACTACATATCACTCTATAACATCACACTCCACTCTAGTCTATGACATGCCACTTGACTCTATGCTAATCCAGTCTACTCTATGAAACGCCACTTCACTCTATGCTACTCCACTCTACGTCCCTCCACTCTTCATCCCTCCACTTTAAGACACTGTATGAGATGCCACTCTATGACACACCAAGCCAGTCCATTCTACTTTATGACACGTCACTCCACTCCATGCAGCTCCACTCTAGAACACTCATTCCACTGCATGCCCCTCCCAATTTAAAACACTCTGCTCCACTCTACGATACGCCACTCCACTCCACTGTACGCCACTCCACTCTACGACACACTATGAGACCCCACTCCACTCCATTGTACGACACTCCACTCCATGACAGTCAAAGCCACTCCACTTTATGACATGCCACTGCACTCTAAGACTCGCCTCTCTGCTCTACTCTACGACATGCCACTCCACTCTACGCCACTCCCCTCTATGCCACTCCACTCTATGCCACAACATTCTATGCCACGAAAATCTATGCCACAACACTCTATGCCACGCCACTCTATCTATGACACTACTCCACTCAACCCCCCTCGACTCCACGGCACTCCATGCCTTTCCACTATACAACATTGTGCTCCACTCTATGCGACTGTACAGCACTCTACTCCACTCTTTGCCACTTTGCTCCACTCTGTGGCACTGTACGGAACTCCCTTGACATCATTTCACACCACCTTCCTCTACTGTAGTCTATGACACACTACTCCACTCTATGTCACTCCACTCTATGCCACTGTAAGCCTCAGCACTCGACAACACGCCACTCTACTCTATGACACACCACTCCAAGACGCTCTATGACACCCCACTCTATGACATGCCACTCCAATGTACTCTATGACATGCCACTCCAGCATACTCTAGGACACGAGACGCCACTCTATGACATCCCACTCCAGTCTACGACATGCCACTCCACTCTCTGCCACTCCACTCTACACCATAACACTGTACGCCGCAACCCTCTATGCAACAGCACTCCATGACACAACACTGTACAACACAACAGTCTATGCCACTCTACTCCACTCTACGATACTCTACACCCCTCCACTCTATGACACTCTATGACACTCTGTGCCGCAGAACTCAACAATACTCTACTCCACTCTATGCCACTCTACGACACTCTACGACTCTCTACTTCCCTCTATGCCACTTTATGACACTGGAGTCCACTCTACTTAACACCCTCTATGCCACTCCACCCCACTTTACTCCACTCTACTCTATGACACAGTACTCCACTCTACTCTACTCTACTCCACTACTCCACTCTAAGCCCCTCCACTGTACGCCACTCTATGCCAATCCACTCTACAACACTCTACGGCACTCTATTACACACTGTACTCCACTCTATGCCACTCCACTCTAATCCACTCTGCAACACTCTACTACACTTTCTTCTATGGCACTCCACTTTACGACACTCCACTCTAGAACACTCTATTCCACTGTATGCCCCTCCACTTTAAGCCACTGTTCTCCACTGTATGAGACTCTACGGCATGCCACTTTCCACCACTCTATGAGACACCATTCCAGTGTATGACATGCCACTCCACTTTATGAAATGTCACTCCACTCTACCACTCTACGATACTCCATTCCACTCTATGCCACCTCACTCCACTCTGCGACACTACATGCCAGTCCACTCTAGAACCCTCTATTCCACTCTCTGCCCCTCTACTATATGCCACTGTACTCCACACTATGACATCCTTCGACACACCATTCAACTCCACTCTACGACACTCCACTCTATGCCCCTCCACTCTAAGACACTGTACGACATGCCACTCTATGACACGCCACCCCACCCCACCCCGACACCCCACTCCACTCTATGCCTCTCCAGTCTACTCTATGACATGCTGCTCAACTCAACACCATGCCATTCTATGCCACTCCACTCTACACCACTTCACTGTACGTTGTGACACTCTTCAACATGACACTCTACGGCATGACACTCTACACCACTACACTCTATGCCACTCCACTCTTCTCCACTGTACAACATTCTACTCCACTCTACGACACTCTATGTCCCTCCACTTTAGGACACTCTTCTTCACTCTATGCCAATCTACTCTACAACATTGTACTCCACTCTAAGCTACTCTAGGACACTCTACTCCACTTTATGCCACTCTCTGACACTCTACTCTAGTCTACGACACTCTATGCAACTCCCTCTATGCCACTTAACTTCACTGTACTCTATGACACATTACTACATTCTATACCCCTACACTCTATGCCACTCTGTCACACCATTTGACGCCACTCTATGACATGCCATTCTACTCTACACAACTCAACTCTATGCCACTCTACTCTACGCAAATCCAATCTACACTGCTCCACTATATGCCCCTCCACTCTAAGACACTGTACAATGCGCCACTCTATGACATGTTACTAAACTCTACTCTATGACACGCCACTTTACTCGATACCACTCCAGTCTACTCTGCGACACACCACTCCATTCTACCCCACTCCACTCTACGCCACTTCACTCCAAGCCACTCCTATCTATGCTAAGGCACTCTATGACACAACACTCTACAACACAGCACTCTATGCCACTCCACCTTCCTCCACTCTACAACACTCTATCCACCCTATGATACCCTACTCCCCTCTATTCTACGACACTCTACTCCACTTTTGGCCATTTCACTCTATAACATTCTACTCAACTTTATTCCACTCTCTCACTCTGTACTCTACTCTAAGACACTCTACGCATCCCCCTCAATGCCACTCCATGCCACTTTATGACACACCACTCCATTGTATGACACGCTACTCCACTGTATGACACGTCACTCCACTCTACCACTCTATGATACTCCATTCCACTCTACGCCACCTCACTCCACTCTGTGACACTACATGCCACTCCAGTCTACTCTGCGACACACCACTCCATTCTACCCCACTCCACTCTACGCCACTTCACTCCAAGCCACTCCTATCTATGCTAAGGCACTCTATGGCACAACACTCTACAACACAGCACTCTATGCCACTCCACCTTCCTCCACTCTACGACACTCTATCTACCCCATGATACTCTACGCCCCTTTATTGTAGGACACTCTACTCCACTTTGGGCCACTTCACTCTACAACATTCTACTCCACTCTATTCCACTCTATCACACTGTACTCCACTCTAAGACACTCTACGGATCTCCCTCTATGCCACTCCATGCCACTTTACTCCACTCTACTCTATGACACACTACTCCAATCTGCCCCACTCTACTTCACTACTCCACTCTATGCCACTCCACCCTACGCCGCTCTATGCCACTCCACTCTACGACACTCTATGACACTCCACTCTACCACATTCTATGACACTTTATTCTAGAACACTGTAGTCCACTTTATTACACTACATTCTATGATATTGCACCACACTTCACTCTATGACACTTTTCTTTACAATTCTCCAGTCTATGAGACTACACTCTACAAAAGTGACTGAGTAAAAAGGAAGAGATGAAACAATCTGCACGAGCCATCTAATAAAAAATGAATCGTATGTTGGAGAAAGAAAGAGGCATGAGGTGGGATCAGGAGTTTTCAGCGACCTCTGTATTCACCAGTACCAGTTAGGGTGACCTCCTGCCTTTAGGTCATTACACACACTGTTTCCAGTCTTCTGTGCAATAGCATAATGCATTCTGGGTGTTGTAGTTTTGCTTCACTTTCATTGGACTAAATAGAATAACACACTCCTGAAATCAATGATTTTTGGGTAAAAAGTCCAGAACTAGAGACAGTGGGCCCGATTCACACAGGTAAAATGAGACAAAAGTCTAACTTTACGACTTTCGCACAGGGCATTTCCTACTCGTAAATGCCCTTTGTGAATACCAAAAGTCATAAAGTTCAACTTCTGGTATCCAGAAAGGGTATTTACGACTAGAAAATGCCCTTTGTGAATACCAAAAGTCGTAAAGTTGGAATTTCTTCTCAGTTTACCTATGTGAATCGGGCCCAGTGTCTGTAATGAGATGGTTACCCTAGCACAACAAGGTCCTAAGAAAAACTATCGACCATCGCCCTTATATATATTTTTTTGCATTATTAGCATTGCTTATTTTTATCTTATGTCGTCAGGCATGTTCTTACTTGCATGAGTAGGTGGAAATCCTTGAATTAGTGTGATTTGACTCGATGACTCAAGCAAAGCACATTGTGGCCCGTATTGTTCAATTGGTCTGAGTGATATCTCAGCCTTTATATGCCCCTGTTTAGCTGCAGCTTCTGAGAAGAGGTACTGAGAGTGCGGGAAAGTAGGAATTAAGGTACATTTTAGTTGCCTACTGTAGCTCATAACATGTGCCACCCTCAGAAGTGTCTTCCATTCTAGTTCCTATATATTCAGAAATCCTCAAAGAAGTGCCAAGAGGCACTGGCTGGGTCTCATCTCATATTTCCACATGTTGTCCTTTGAGGTGAACAATAGTGCTAAAGCGGATTTTTTGCCAGAAATACATTAGCTCACCAAGCTGCAGACACTTGTCATTACTAAGAAGGGTTAAACTAGTGGTGGGCGAAGTTGTGCTTTCTCTGAATTTTTTTGTGAAGTTTCCATTTTTCACCCATTGCAAAATTTGTTCATTTTCCTGGATTACCTATTGCAGATCAGATATCTTTGTGCCCTGAAAGTGCATTTTCAATGTAATGTAACCGAGCAAATCTGGATTTTTTTTTTTTTTATCCACAAGTTTACAATTTACTGAGGTTTTCTATGCACAATTGCAAAATGTTTGTAGAATTTTTTGTTCACAAATGTACCTAGTGCAAAGGTTTTCTATGCACATTAACATTGTATATTAGAAGAACTCTTAGGGCCTAAGTTAGAGTTTGGAGTGACAGGAGCAGCACCATAAACTGGTTGGTCCTGCCCCACCAATCTTATGATTCTGCTGCCTCATTTGGTTTGGGAGGAACCACAGATTTCTGACAGCATAGCCTCAGCTGGCTCTGCCATTAGCAGTCCATGGCCTGGCGACCCATGTGACACAGAACTGCTAGGTCACAGTGACAGTGACAGTGCCCAACCCAATTTAGGGTAGGATAACTGTCACTGTTTTTTCTGGCCCGAGATTGCCCTGCAGGGCATGGCAGATTGAGGTAGGTAAAGCAAACAATGCCCCACAAGCACCTGAAGAAATGTCTGTGCATATCACTGGGCTGCCTGAAAAAGATGATTGCCCACTCAACATAGATCTGAGTCTTCTAGCTCAGAGATCCCAGGAGACAGCGAGTGATAAATAAATACTGCAAGGGATCTGCTGCTGGGAAGACTACATTCATACAGCACGTGTACAAGACTGCCTTCCATGAATTCATTTGAATTAGGAATACATGAGGATGTAGGCAGGGGTCTTACCCTAGGAACAAAATGGCTCAAATGGGGCATTTTAAGCAAATTTTTCAAACATTGGCAAGCAAACCATAGCTTTTTGAGGCAAATAAGTTAATCGGGCCTATAATATGCCTTATCACTTTTAAGAATGTTCACAACTTAAACTACTTCCATCTACTTCCTTCAATTTTCTGCTGCTTCCATGAAGATTCTCAGCCCTTATAAGAATGAATGAGCATCTACTTTGAAGGCGCATAGTGAAAACATGAATAGTTGCAAATATCTCACAACCTCAGGCTACCACCAGCAGATACAGAACACTAAGCGCACAGCTCTTGCAGATCACATTGACGCTGACACTTATAAAAGCAGGGAAATCTTTGCCATCATCAAAGATTTCACCGTGCCTCCCACTGCCTCTATTAACAACACCCCCTCACAAACCTTTGCAACAAGCTCTTTGAATTCTTCTTCAACAAAATCACCTCCATATACAGCCACTTCGACCCTCAAACTTCCCATGAAGGCCAAAGAAAGAACACTGATCTTGTGGCCCATCGTAACCATCGTGAAATCACTGCTACTATGAAGACCATCCACTCAGGGGCCTCATCTGACCTGTGCCCCTACCATGCCTTCACCAAAGGACTCCTACCAATCAGCGAAGCACTAATACCCATAGTCAACCTATCCATCAACTCAGCCACATTCCTGGACACCTGGAAACATGCCACCATCATGGCCCTGCTCAAGAAACCATCCGCTGACTGAACAACTCTTTACTACTACAAACCTATCTCCCTCCTTCCATACCCGGTGAAGGGCTAGGAGAAATTAATCAACTGACGCCTCACCAACCATCTCATCAACCATCAGCTCCTCAATGCCACACAGTCAGGATTTAGGCCCAACCACAGACCAGAAACAGCACTCATTACTGCCACAGATGACATCTGCAAGATCCTTGACATAGGAGGCACGGCAGCCCTCATTCTCCTGGACCTCTCTGCAGTTTTTGACATGGTCTCACTCCACGTCCTCATCAGGCACCTGCACATGATTGGCATCCAAGGATCCGCTCTCCAGTGGAACTGCTCCTTCTTAATGAATAGAACACAAGCAGTCAGTCTGGCACCTTACTCCTCAGAAGCCCGCAAACTCATCTGCAGAGTGCCTCACGGTTCATCGCTCAGTCCCACATTCTTCAGTTCATACATGATCCCTCTGGCCAACGTCATCCACGCACACAACACCAACATCCGCTCCTACTCCTACAACACACAACTCATACTCTCCGTCTCAGACAAGACTTCAGCGCAAGAAACAAGTTCACCACCTGCATGACCAAATCGCTAAGTAGAGGAAAGCCAACTGTCTCAAGCTCAACACAGACAAGACAGAAGTAGTGACCTTTGGCAAGAACACCTCACCATTGAATTCTAACAGGTGGCCGGCTGAAGTCAGACCTGCACTAAGCACCTACTTCAAGAAACTTGGAATAATCATCAACAGCAAACTGGACATGACCGCACAAGTCGAAAACATCACTGCATCCAGCTTCTGCACCCTGAAGATCCTGGGGAAGATCTTCAAATGGCTCCCAAACAACATTAGAAAAACTGTCACTCACGTCCTATTCACCAGCAAGTTGGACTACGGGAACACCCTCTATGCCGGAATCACCAAGCAACTCACTAAGAGACTATAAACCATTCAGAACTCGGCAGCCAGACTCATCCTCAACCTTCCACACAGAACCTACATCACACTACACCTCAGGGAAGTACACTGGCTTCAGATACACAAATGCGCTCATTTCAAAACCTTATGTGTGCTTTCAAGGCACTGCACAACTTAGGCCCCAGCTACCTGAACAATTGCATCTCCTTCCATCAACCACCCAGACAATTCCTCTCCGCAGGACACCTACTTGCACACATCCCACGCATACACAGAATCAGATCATGAGGATGAGCTTTCTTCTACATCGCTATTAAAGGATGGAACAGCTTCCCACTCCACATCAGAGCCTCCTCCTCTCTTCCTGAATTCCGCAAGTAGCTGAAGGCCTACTTTTTAAAGTAATCAACCTATCAAAAGGCAGGACTAGGCACACACTCCTGCTCAGCACCAGCAAACCCTCGTGGCTGATAGAGCACTTTACAAATACACATAAGATGACATAACAGGCCATTAGAAGCAGCGCTATCCCTGGTTAAAATCAGGCTGAAATAGAAGCACTTTGGCTCGACCTAAAGAGAGCATAGTGGTTCAGTTCAGACAGCAGATATATCATTAGGATGCACTGATTTTATATGCACAGGCATCAAACAGATAAATTATATAAATTGAGAATAATGACAGTAAAAAAGCAATCATTCTGCATTATGACCTGACTAAAAAAAGTAATAAAATAACAACCACATGAATATGTGCCCTCACGTTCCAAGAACGGCAATAACTGTCCTAGCTCAGTATGCAGTCATCACTCAAATATCAGCCTTTTATTATTATGAAATCTAATTCCAAAAGCAGATGCTTGTCATTTTCTGAACATATTCTTCCAGACGCCAGGCAGTGCCATGGAAGCATTTTAGCACCAATAAAGTAGAGGCAAAACGAAACTTGAGGGGGGCCCCCTGCAAAGTAACTAGAGGGGGCCCTATAAGCTCCGGACCCAGTCAGGAGCTCTCAGGCCAGGGGCCTGCTGTCCGTGCACAGTGCCAGAGGGGGCCTCTGGAGCTCGCCCCCCTCCCCCCCTCACTGCGGGGCTATTGTTATGCTACTGCGATAGGGACTTGGCCGTGCTGCAAGTTTCACCCACCTAAAAACTTCAATGGAAACCAGGATCACAGGTGGCATTCCACGTTGACCATGACACACACAGCCATATAAATTGTCTATGTGTATTTGCCGGAGCTGGGCATGGCCTTGAGCACAATTCTGTCCCTTCCAGGGTACGCAGAATCACTTGTGACTAGCACAGGTTGGCGAAGCATTTCTGCAACAGAGGGTGATTTTAACTATATTTTTGGCACACCGAGAGGACAATTCATATAGACAGTGGTGCTACAAGGCTGCTACTTTACAAACTTGCAGATGGCTTTGTGAATTGCCCCTGAAATGATCAACCACATAAAAGTATAAAGAGGATGCAGTCCTTTCTATTTATAGTGATTGTGCATGAATACCCCCTGAATATTCAATTTTTGTATGTTTGGGTCCAATTGACAAAAGCATTTATGACTATGTGAAATAGTACTATTGGAGTACTGTTTCATGTTTTCATAGTACGTAAAATAGAACTTTTGGAGTACTGCCCTTGTGAATTGGCCCCACAGAATAAACCATAAGAACCACATAAATCCCAATTGTTACATGTGAGCAAACCTGGGTTGCATTTAAAATGTAAGATCTTCCATCTAAATGGCTGTGCACTTCAGAGGTACTTCAGGTACGATGCAAATAAATGCTCTAAATCATGCGTAACAGATTCAGCATTTTACACTAATATCACTTTGCATGATACATTTTTCTAACCTATACTTACAATAATGGAAAGTGAAGCTATAGGACCCAGAATTCAACTTCTTTGCTGAAATCAGAACTTGATGAAGGTGGCCCACATGGCAAGAGGATAATTTATATGTATGAATAAAATTAAAACAGGTGGACACAACAATTTTGTCTCTATCCATGCACAGGGTAAGGTTCCCGGGTGTAAATGTGACTCTCCAAAGCCAGTGATGACTGGAAAACTTCGAACGTGGTGGTGCTGGGGGGGATAAATACCTTGAGATCTAGCATTGCACCATGTGAGAGAGTGAATTGTGCAAACCCGACTTCCCTCTGGGAGATTTTACTCTTTCAAAATCTCTTTGAAAATCAGAAGACCAAATGGAGAATGATATGCACAGCTTTGAAATAAATTGCCTAAACACTACAGCTTTTACAAGCAGTTCCATGTACAATTCGTGAAATAGAAATACTTCTAAGCCTAACTCCTAATCCTAACCATCCAAAAATACTTTGAAATGTGGTGGTGAAAATTGTGCTTTTTCAGCACAATTTTCCTAAAAAAATATTAAAAGGTATGGGGGCATATTAGCAAGGGCCATTATCTCCGCTTTTTAGGCTTTAAGAGCCAAAAAAGCGGAGATAATATTACCGCCCTATTACCAAGGCGGGTGCTAACATGCATTAACGCATGTTAGCACCCGTTTTCCCCACGCCTCGCTCTGCATCTCTAATGAGATGCAAAGTGGGCGTTCCTTCCCAGGATAACAGGAGAAATGTCGCTAACCGACATTTCTCCTATTATCAAGCTGCAGGCGAACATGCAGAGCGATTAGAAAAGTAGCGCTAACCGCGGTTAGCGCTACTTTTCTAACGCCTGCTCTCAGTATGACTTAGCCATGATATCCAATGGAAGGTGGATATCATGGCTGAGTCTGTCCTGCCCTATCAGCAAGCTATCGCCAAAAGTTGTGTGATTATCGCTGGATTTCCAGCGATAATCGCACATTTGGCAGTTAGCGCTGCAATTTTATCACTGTTGAGATGAGCGTTGCTGATAGCACGCTATCTCAGTGATAAAAATCAGCGGTAGTCAGGCGATAATTATCCTCGCGCTAATCGCGCTGAGCGATAATTATCGTCGGACCTTAGTAATATGCCCCATGGTTTTTAATAGTGGTGGGCAATATATCTGCTCCGCCAGTAGAGTTCGCGGAGTTTTGCCCGCTCTGCCTTCTGCTTGGAATGTGGAGTTCTGGTAAAACAACACCAACAATCAAGTGGCGGAGTTTTTTTCTTGCGCATGACTCACGAAAGTTAAGTTGGCGAGCGAGAATTTGTGTCCCTAGCACAATTTTCGGGTGCTAAAACGCCTCCCGGCAAAAATTCTCAACTCGGGCGGTCGCTGCAGGTCGTGGTTATTTCCGTTAAGAAAGCTGCCTCTCGTGGAAGAAAGACAGGAGGATCTCTGGAAGGAAAGATTCAAGGAAGCTGCAAGGCATACAAAATGCTATAAAGTGCATCATAGCAGCTTTTTTCCCCCCAAAAGTCCCTTCGAAGGGACTGCCAATCTCTCTTACATAGGTTGATATTTGTGACCGTCATTAAAAGTGTGGCCGTGAGGAAACTAAGAGGGCCCTACATGGCCCCCTTGTGCCTCACACCATGTGGATGCATATAGGGGAGCACAACATGTGCCTCCCTGTGTGCATGCACACCACTACCTGCACGGCATGGACTGCCGCAGTCCATGTAGTGCAGGTACTGCCATTGACGTTCCCATTGCGGTACCTATTTCATAGGCACCGCCCTGGAACGCCAAAGAACTGCCCATCAGACAGGAGAAATCTCCTGATCTGGCTGGCGGTTTGTACATGGGTTTGGCAGTGGGGGAGCAGGGCGTTCCCGCTGGTGCACCGTCAAACTCATAATGAGGACCAATATGCCAACAAGACCCATAGTATTCAAGTGGTGGTCAACATAATGTCTAGAAGTGTGACAATATAAGAAGGAGTGGTACAATGCACAAAGTATTCCTGAAATATGCCAGGAGGGTCCATTATAATACCGAGGAGAGTCACAATGCCAAGGATGCCTGCAATGTGCCAAGACCACAAAAATGTCAGGGATGGACACCATATTGCTAGGGATGCGCACAGTATTCCAAACAGGGCCAGGATGCTAGTATGCTGGTGACCACCATATTAGCAAGAGAGGTCAAAATAAGCTCACATATACGTTCCCATGCACACACATACAAACCCTCCACCCACATACATACACACATGCAAACACACACACTATCTTTGTCTCCCTTCTCCAACATATCTATAAATAGGGCTCATATGGCAGGCTTTGCTGTGCTTTCCCATTCGTATCGTGCATTGTATGGTTTTGGCGTGTGGTGAGTCCAATTCAGATACTGTGATGATAGGCCACGGAAGGACACATGAAACAGAGAGAATCAAACTTTGGGGGATATTCACAAGAACGTGTGATAATTATCGCAAAATTAGCTTAACGCAACTTTGCACATCGCAGTCCATCGCGGAAAAAAACCACTGTGTTAACATTGTATTCTCAACACGGCGGTACCATGCGATAGTCTCATGATAACGCGCCAAATGACCGCGTTAAAATGAACGCGATGCCAAAAAAATGCGAAGCGCGAAAAAAATTGCGATGCCCCAAATCGGCATAGAAAAAACAGCGATAACCAGCGACAGGCCTGCAATTCCCACGCGTCATGCGGTACAATGCACCATAAAAGCAGAAAATATATCTTTTTTTAAAACGTCAAACTGTGTAGCACCATGGATGCACCCGCGTCCATGGTGCTACCATGGTGCGTCCATGGTGCTACCGAGTGCAGAGGACAGCGCGAACCCCACAAGCCCCACAGACGACCAGCAAGGAACCTCGGGGTCGGGGAAGGCCAAAGAGAAGAGGAAGAGGAAGACGCGGTTCAGTCCGCAGGAAAACAGGATCATCGTTACGGAGGTGATAGAACACTACCAACAACTGTTCGTCACCTCCAACGTGTCATTGGCAACAAAGATGCAAACATGGCAGACTATCTTGGACCATGTGAATGCAGTTGCAGAGTTGAGGAGGACAATGGAAGAGGTCAAGAGGCGCTGGAATGATGTGAAGGGCAAAACCAAGAAGAAACTCGATGCCAACTGTCGGAAGATGAAGGAATCATGCACACTGCCTGGGTAGTTGGCGACGACATTGGTGAAGAGTCCCAGGTGGTCCACTATTGCCTGCACATTGATGAAATGCGTGTGCTTCCTGTTGCGGTAATTGTGTGCAGTGGCGGCAGGGGGCACGAGGAGTACATGTGTGCAGTCGATTGCCCCCAACACGTGCTTGCCTGCGCAGTGTGTGGGAAGTAAAGGTGCTGGGGTACCAAGCTGATGATGGCATCCAAGACAGGTGTGAGGAACTTGGATAGGGCTGGCTGTGAGACTCCTCCGACTCTGGCAGTTGTTGGTTAAAAGGATGTTGGTTGTCCGCTGTGTTGGTACCGTCAGCCTGTGGGCAATGATGATCAGGATGCGGAGGATGGTTGTCCTTTTGAGCCTGTAGTGGGCAATGACATCCTCTGGTGTTAAGTCTGTGAGGCTGGTGCGTTTTCTGAAGGTCCGCTGTCTTTGTCTTCGCTGCCTCTGTGGTAGTCCGGGGGGGGTGGGGGGTGGCGGGCCTGGGTGTGGTGGCGGTGGGTGTTGTGGCCGTCTTGGGGCTCCGAGCTGCATGATCAGTAGCTCCATGGCATCTGTTGTTCTTCAGGTGTGTCTCTGGTCTGGGCTCCCTTTTGTGGTGCAGGTTGTCGTCCGACTTAACACCAGGTAGGAGCAGGTGTTAAATCCCTGCTGCTAACGTGCCTTATCGCCTGTTTTGGGATCTTATCGCCGATCTGGCTGGTCGTGGAGAATATTGCGAAGCAGTGTTTTTGCGGCTTTTTGCACAGGAACGCCTACTCTGCATCTCATTAGCGTTAGTTGCCGGTGTCATCCGTGGCGATGTTTTTTGCGGCTGCTATCGCCGGAAAACTGGCGATGTCGGCTGTTAGCACCAGCTTGTGAATGGTGCGATAAATCTATCGCCACTTTGGCTGTGATAAAGTGCCCCTAACTCGGCGATAAGTCTTTGAGAATATGCCCCATTGTTTCTCTGTTTCCTGAGTCGCGAAGAAACTTGAGCACCAGCAGTCAGTCACAGACATGACAAAAGAGACAGGTTTTGAAGTCTGTTGGGCATATGTAGGCAGTGTTGATCACACAAACATCAACAGAGGCCACAATCAGCCTTTCCCACCAACGTTCATGCCTCCTCCTCTGACTGGCTGAGCCTCTATGCTCCCTGCCAGTGACAGAAAGGGACTAGAATCTGGGTGCAGGTATGGTCACCTTTCACAGCATAGTGCTAGTTACTTCTGGCTCTGAAACAAGTGCCAGTATTGGTGGTGACTGCCTGCCTTCATAAATGCCTTTCTGTCTCGCATGCAGGGCCAACTAGTTTCTTCTCTTCAGTCTCTGGGGACACTCCTTTTGTATGTGTTTAGAAATATGTGTATGAATCAACAGGGGTGGGGAATCAGCTGATTTCCCAACTCCAAGGTTACTCAAGTCCCTTTAGGGTGTGATAACAGTTCTGCCACTTCTATGCAGTGGCACACATGCCTATAGATTAACATGTGGCACACATGCCTATAGATTAACATGTGGCACACATGCCTATAGATTAACATGTGGCTGTAGATTAACATGCGTCTGAATTCAAGTCATCTTTAAGATGTGCCTCTATCTGCCACTAAATGCTTCTAACCACAAGCATTATTAACCACTCAGACAATAATGAAATGCAACAAACATAAATAATAGTGTTACTTATAGTGCCGGTGAACAGATAATGCATGTTCAGTCAGGCATTAATGTTAAAGAACAGTGGGGCATATTACCAAGGATTTGCGATAATTATGTTTTTTTTATCGCCGGCTATCGCTGGATTTCATCGCGGAGATAACGCGTTATTATCAACGCTTATCTCCAAGGCGATAAAAATCCAGCGATAAGCGACGAAACCCAGCAATAGCGCGAGAAATCCAGCGATAAATTCACTGCGCTAATGAAAAGCTTGCTAATAGGCAGGTGAGGACTTAACCTTACAATCCACCTCCCATTGACAAGAATGCCTAAGTCAAGTTTTTAGCAGGTGTTAAATTCCAGCGAAAATCGCGGTTAACGTGACTTTTTTTATCGCTTCGCGGGCATTGGTAATAGGGGGAAGTTGTGTTTGCGACTGTTTGCAGTTGCTTTTAGTTGGGAACGCCTACTTTGCATGTCATTAGCGATAATTATCGCTGACATGCAAAGCGGCAACGAAACGGCCGCTATCGCCATTAAGCTGTCGCTAACAGCTGTTAGCGACAGCTTGCTAATAGGGCGATAAAAATATCGCCGCTTTATCGGCAAAAAGTGCCGCTAAAGTGGCGATACTGCCCTTGCTAATATGCCCCAAAGTTATTATGCATCCCTATCTGTTTCTTAACAATATGTATTAGTTAATTGAAAGCTTTCAGATTCAGCTGTGAATCGTTGAAGGTTTTCATTCGGTGAACTCATGGACTGACATAAGAGCATGGAATATACTCTCTGCCTCAGCCTTTGTATTCACAAAACAAGCAGGGCCTTATTTATGAGGCCCTTATGCTGCCGGTGCAGCACTGTTTGTGACGCTGGAGCAGCGTAAAAAATGCGCCACACTGCGCCATATTTACAAAGTGAAACATAGATGCGTCACTTTGTATTGCGCTACATTATACCTGCGACAGGTATAATGTATGCAGGGTGGGTGTGCCAACACAGAAAAGCCTCATAGAAGTGGTGCAGTGCTGCATCACTTCTACGGCATCACTGCGTCAAATCCTTATGCCTGCTTCAAGCAGGCGGAA
Source organism: Calotriton arnoldi (assembly GCA_963921515.1). Taxonomy (NCBI): domain Eukaryota; kingdom Metazoa; phylum Chordata; class Amphibia; order Caudata; family Salamandridae; genus Calotriton; species Calotriton arnoldi. The sequence goes on along the minus strand of CAWUFW010004604.1, from coordinate 135,902 downwards.
GGGGTGACGCAGGCCTTTTCACATGGGGGTTTCCCCATGTGAAATGACACATCCTTGGAGTTGCGTCTGTTTCCAGACACACTCGAGCAATGTGGCATTTATGCGCCGACAGATACGTCAGGATTCCTGATGTATCTGTAAATCCTTGCGACATGGAGCGCCGTACAGTAAATATGGTGTATCCATGGTGTCGCAATGATGGCGCACTGAAAAGTGTTGCATCACTGTTTCACCCCAGCGATGTGAAAAGTTTCATAAATACGGCCCGCAGTTCTTTATTTCTTTCAAGTATTTCTCTTTACGCCAGTGTACACATGAACTTAACATTTGTTTATTACACAACTGTCTTTCAGGAATTTTTCTTTACACAAGTGCACACATGGATGTAACCTTTCTCTTTCATAAGTGTGCACACAAACGTGACACCTGTATATTGTGCTGGCAAAGATAGATTGCTTAGCCTTCACTTCAAATATAAAATATTTAAAGCGCTGGTTGAAAAAATGCAATTAAAGCCTTTGTGTTCTGAAATTAAAGACATCAAACAGTGCTGTTCTTTCCTTCTCTTCCGAGTAAGGCATCATGTTCTTGTCTACGGGCTGCAGAGTTGGACATTTTCCCAGCCTTTGTTGACGTACGATTATTCTTGACAGCTTTGGAACTGAGAATGAACATCAGCTTCTGTGAAAATATCTCACAATATAGCCTTATAGCCCTTCGTAGCTGGGCTATACCGGCTATTAAAGGCCTGCTCCAGCGTTAAAGGCCCGAGCCGAAGGCGAGGGCCTTTAACAAGGGAGCAGGACTTTAATATCCGGTATAGCCCAGCTACGAAGGGCTATAAGGCTATTAGAACATTCTGCCACTAGAGGGCAGACTGTTCTAACAAATAAAACAAAGGCTTCAGGGAGCGCGAGGGGATTGAAATCCCCTCAGGCTCCCCGAAGCCTTTGTTCACAGCCACAGATGTGAACAAAAAAAATTGGAATGATGGAGCTCCGGGCTTATACCAGCCATTATAAGCCCGGAGCTACTCCATTGTTTTCAATGGAGCGCCCAACATTCCAGTGTTCTAATATAGCCTTATAGCCCGCCGTAGCAGGCTATACCGGCTATTAAAGGCCCGCTCCAGCGTTAAAGGCCCGAGCCGAAGGCTTTCATCCCGGTGTCCTTGAGGAATAACGGAGCTCTCTGACGTGTGCCCATGTCTGCTTTCTTCAACTGTACTCCAGCTCTGATCACCTTTAACATAAAAATGTCCTTCACAACAATGGTCCTAGATTGTTTGGAATGCATTTATTTGCATAACAAAGGACAGTTCACGGTTTGAAGCTTATAGTAGATTACATGTTACTCTGGACTCACATATGCATGGACAAACCAGATGCCTTTAAAGGTTAATGGGAAATACACAGTTCAGAAGCGCATATCTCAGCACCGACTGTGTTGCTTAACATAATTATAAAAAAAGTATTTTTGTTCTCAATATGACTAGAAGAATCTTCAATAACATATGAGGGCATTATGAAAAATAATGTCTAAAGTCACATTTTTAACACAAATTCACATTGTCTTACAAATACATATATCACTCTGGTTGTGAATGTTGGCTTAAACCTCTGCTTTGGCAGTGTGTGCTTTGCCTTTAACATGAAATGAAATGATTCACTCCTGTTCATCAACATGCATGCCTCTGCCCAGCCCATCATGATGCTGTACTGCAGATGCTTATTACCAAGGCTCACTTTGAAAAGGACAGTGTCGATCAGGGAAGCTGATCTGTCCTCCACACTTTAACCGATTAAATGACAGCCACTCAAATGTTCCTACAGTCGTTGCCTGTACACTCACTAAGTTGGAATCTTGTGGGGGTGGGGCTCGCACCCCTGCGTATCTGGGGACAGAGGTCAATTTTTTAAACACCAGAGAAATGCCAGGTACTTCATAATGCAGTGGGCACCACAGGGTTGAGCATTACCACTGCAGTTATAGCCACTCACTATGACAACACTGGTGGGGGAGGCTATTTGTGGGTTGGCACTGCAAGTCAACAGACCACATACTCTGATCTAGATCACTCAAAGGTGTACTGACACTGTACACGCCACAGCTCTAACCACTGCTCACACTGCTTCAGCATGAGAGTTGCAATATTAAGTATGCACGCCCAAAAGAAACTAGGATTCCAGAATGTGCGCCATCATATCTTGGCAGAGAAGCAACACTGAATAACGAGGCCACATCCCTCCATGTCAATGCCTGTGAGGTTGTGGGTACTGGTAAGGTGGTGCAGGCAGGCATGGAATGCTTTCATCATCTCACCCTTTTACTTATAGATTGTGGAAGGTTAAAAGATTCACGCTAAATGTTGACACAGTCCCTAATAAATGTGGTGAGCATCCTCCTTGCAGGATCAAAGTCATAAGCATCACCAGTTTTAGGAGGTGCCTTGAACATGCAGCATGGATTTGCAAGGAACGGCCTCTTTTTGCATGATCAACCTCAAACATTTGGACTGAAGCTGCTGGTTTTTGACTCTGAAAAGTGCACTGGGGACCCGCCAACCAGGTCCCAGTGCCAGTGATCTGACCCTTAAAAAATTATATGTGCAATTGAGTGACCCCTCAATTGGCATAAGTTAGCTACTTATAAGTCCCTAGTATATGTTGGCAGGTGTACCCAGGGCCTGTAAATTAAGTGTCTCTCATGGACTGAGCACTTATCGTGCCACTACAAGTGTGACAAAGCAAAACGTGACCCGCAGGCAGCCTTTCCACACTGGTAAAGCTGTTTTTAAACTGCTACCTCGACTTTGCAGAACCCAAATCTTCTTTTTTTTTTAATGTATAAGTCACCCATAAGGTATGCCTAACTCACCCTAAAGGCAGAGTGCAATATATTAAAAAGAAGGATGTGTGTTTTGATGACTTTACATATCCTATTAGTAAAAAACCCTGCGTTGTTGTTTTTACTGTGGTAAGACCAGTAGCCCCATTGACTAGTCTGGAGTTACACAGTGGCGGGCGGGAATTGTAGTAGAGATGGGGAGGGAGGCCACACAGGCACACATGCACAGTCACTCACACCCATGTGATCACACGCACACCCATTTACATCATGCACTCACAAATTATGATACATTCATACATACACCTATGCATGCACCAAACATTTAAAAAAAACATAAAACACTTACCTGCTGCAGTGCCTCAGGGAGGGAAGCCTCTATAGCTCCAGGAAGGTTGGGACTGCCACCACCTCTCGGTCAGCCAAATAAGAGGAGGCAGCAATCCCTTACTGGTCATGGAGTAGGTCAGGATTAGTTAGACAGCTGAAACCATCCCACTCTGTGACAAGGCATCAGTGAAAGACACTCAACCCTGGGCACTTCAGGGCTTAAAACTGGAGCACCCAGGTCCAAGGCTATCAGTGACCCATGTTCAAGGCTTTCAGTGACGCTTCCCCTCTTCATGAAGGGGAGGATCTCGAGGTGCTTTGCCAAGCTGAGGAAGTCATGCGCACCATGACATCTTCAGCCCGATAATGTTCAGCTCAGGCAACCAGGCGCCTGCACATTTAGCGCATATATAGCACCTGGCTGCCGGACCTGAACATGAAAAGTGTCTTTCAGGCTGACCTTTGCTGAGCCTGACAGACACTCTTCACGTCAGGAAAGAGGTTGCTGCTGAAGTTGCAAGCTGACAACTCAGCAGTGCTAATTTCCAAATGAGACAACTAAATCTGATACTTCAAGGTATCAAAAGTATTGTTGCATTACACCCAACCTGTTGCCCAAGTGGAATTTAATGTAACTATTTTACAAACAGCAACTTCTGAAATCTGCCACTTTGTTGCCCAGGTTTTCCAGTAGTCATTTTCTGTTGCAAACAACTGTTGTCCTCAAGACAGCCTGCAGCCCTCCTGGGGCGAGGGGAGAATGACTGCCAGGAAGAGGAACAAAAGACCTGCAGAGGGAAGAAGTTTGACCTCATACTGGCCGGATGCGCAGAGTGGGTATGAGCCCAGGCGACGAGCTTCAAAGGGGAAGCTGCCTTTGAAGAGGACATGTTATTCACAATTGGAAAGGGCTGCTCTTTTGTTTATGTAAATAAATAATGAGGTTCCTTCAGGGGAAGCTTGAGCCTGTGCTTCCTAGGCAAAAGAGATACCCATGGTCATGAAGAGGATTTTTGTTGACCAACTGTTTAATGGATACCCATATATTCTGCTCTGCACAGTCCTGTGCAGGTCTCTGGTATACACAATTATATATAACACAGTTATTCACAAAGTGTAACAGAATACATGAAGTAGGTGCTCCTGGTGGGCGGAGCAGTGTAAGTAAATGGTGAAGATTCAGTGAGCAAGAAGTGCGCAGTGAAACATAAAGCATAAAATGTTGACTTATAAATGCATAAATTTAAGGTTAGTGAAGCCCTGTGTTCAGGGCTCCACAGATGGCACATTTGTAATAAAGTTAACAGAACAACATGATGACATTTTGACCCCAATAATTCAACTTATAAACAGAGTCTTCTTTAGGGCAATACAAGTAGACACCTTTTAGTATAAGGGATATGTATGGCATTGGGTTGTTCTGAGTCAATCAGTTTCACAATGCAGATCTGTCTTCATGCTGTGGTGTATTGAAAATGCACTCAAAGGATATGGTAGCATTGGGAACGACTGCTTCCTGCAGAAGAACAATCATGCCCTTTAGTTTAGGTAGACAGCCTGGCATCTCAGGCAGTGAGGAAAAGCCCACGTCAAACCATTTTTCCAAGGGGATTGTAGTTTCGAGGTAGCTATACCTATGGGTTGGGCTAGGGCGCTCCAAACACCAAGAGAAGGCCTCCCGCCATGTTGGGAGTTGGCAGAATAGTACAATAGTAGCCCATTGGCTAGTTACTTGCCACCATCCCATAAGCTCATAGCGGGCATAAAAGTGGCACCCAGACCTCGGATCACTACTGGCCCGAAAGAAAACCAAAGAAGGACTGTACTGCTGCTCCCTGGACTCACCAAAGAGAGGCTGCACCAGAGACTGGACTGCATCTGCTGAACCCGAGGACTTGCAAAGAGAGGACTGTGCCTGCAGTATCCCACCTGAGAAAAAGTTGCCCACATGTGCCAGACAGAAGTGACTCCGAGAGTCAGTTGGTTGACTCCCTGTTACAGCAACAGGGCCATTAAAGATGAGCAGCCTGCACCCTTGGGTGCCCTGTGCCAAAACTCTTGACTGCTACTGGATGCTGAGGTACAGTCTGGGAAACTGATTCCTGATCCTCACCGGTGCCTCAAGCTCAATGGACTTGTGAAGGCCATTAGAGTGTTATCTAGTTGCCCTGTAAGAAAGTTATTGCCAGTTAAAGAAAAACACTGGGTTTGCTGTAACCGGAGACCAATTGACGATTGGCAACTATATGTGTGCTGGACTTCGTATGGACAATGTCTGAGATTGACCCCTGAGGCTAAATACGAATTTTATATTTTTAAATTAATTATGGAAATTGTGTAATGATTTTTAGGTGTGGGTTGTGGGGTTTATAGGGGTAGAGGGTGGAAAGTAATTTATGTTTAATCAATTAATAATTAGTTGATCATTAATCTTAATTTATCAATTGATAATTAATTAGGGTAATTGCTTTTTTTGTGTGAGTTTTGGTTTTATAGGGGTAATGTTTGGGGAGTAAATTAATCTTTATCTGTTTTAATTTGTTTTTAATGAATAATATTTCTTTAATTGATAGTTAATTATGTTAATTATGGAGGTACATTTTTTAAAATGTTGATGTATGTTGTGAATTGTGCGGTGTTATAGGGTAGGAAATAAAAAAGATTACATTTATGTAATAATTAATGTTTTTGTTTATAAATAATTTCTAATTAAAAATAGTTATTTGTTTGTAAATTATTTTTACATTTATTTAGTATAATATTTCTAGGTATTTGTCATATATATTTACCATTATAATATGTTTCTATTTTTTAGATTTGTTTAATATTTTTATATATCTTTGATTTTATTTTATTTTTTAATATTTTGTGTTGGTGATATTTTGTTTGTTTTTAATTTTGAACTGACTGGAGTAGGAATATTAATTTTTACCCCTCAGCTATCCAACACTTTCCCTATTGTTGCACTAACTGGAGTGGGAATAGTATTTTTTACCCCTCCACTATCCAACACTTTCCCTAGTGTTGCACTAACTGGAGTGGGAATAGTATTTTCTACCCCTCCGCTATCCAACACTTTCCCTACTGTTGCACTCACTGGAGTGGGAATAGTCATTTTTACCTCTCCGCTATCAAACACTTTCCCTACTGTTGCACTCGCTGGAGTGGGAATAGTAATTTGTACCCCTCCGCTATCCAACACTTTCCTTACTGTTGCACTCGCTGGAGTGGGAATAGTCATTTTTACTCCTCCGTTATACAACATTTTCCCTACTGTTGCACTCACTGGAGTGGAATAGTATTTTTTACCCCTCTGCTATCCAACACTTTCCCTACTGTTGCACTCACTGGAGTGGGAACAGTCATTGTTACCCCTCCGCTATCTAACACTTTCCCTACTGTTGCACTCACTGGAGTGGGAATAGTATTTTTTACCACTTCGCAATCCAACACTTTCCCTACTGTTGCACTCACTGGAGTGGAAATAGTAATTTTTACCCCTCTGCTATCCAACACTTTCCCTACTGTTGCACTCACTGGATTATTCCTCCGCTATTCAACACTTTCCCTTCTGTTGCACTAACTGGAGTGGGAATAGTAATTTTTACTCCCCTGCTATCCAACACTTTCCCTACTGTTGCACTCACTGCAGTGGGAATAGTATTTTTTACCCCTCCGCTATTCAACACTTTCCCTACTGTTGCACTCACTGGAGTGGGAATAGTAATTTTTACCCTCCGCTATCCAACACTTTACCTACTGTTGCACTCACTGAAGTGGAACATTTAAATTTAAAGACTTTTAAATAGTTTAATGTTTTAATTTATAATATAATGTTTTTTTGTTTATTAGATTTTATGTTATTGGTGTATGTATATATATATTTATTTGTAAATTGTCATATATACAATTATAAAATAAATTAAAATTAATAGTTTATTAATTGTTTTAAAGTAAATATATATATATATATATATATATTACATTTTATATACGTATGTTTACATTTTCTTAAATGAAATGTATTTGTTATATTTGTTAAAATGTATATTAAATCTAATTTATAATTTTTTAAGTTAATTTTATTATTTAACATATTTAATATTATTTTTATACATATATTAAAATCGATATTTTGTACAACTATATTTTTTACATCGATATTTTTTTCTCGATATTTTTGTACTTACCATTATAAATATAGGATGTTGATATTTTTAACATGGATATTTATAACTCGATATTTGTGTATGGGGATATTTTGGGGGTCGATATTCTATCAGTGAACCTTTGAAAGGGCAGTAATGCACCGTATTTACGCAATACGGTGCAGTCCTGTCCTTTCTGCCTGCACACAATTTGGTGCCTAGCGTTAATGCAGGCACCCTTTCACCATGGTGCACAGGGTGTCTGCGTTGTTGGCAGGATTGTTTTGTGCAGGAAGGGGCACCTTCCTGCCCAAAAACAATCCATGGAGGCGTTTTCCTCATTCCATTTGTGCTCCAGAATACAGCACACGTAAGGTTTTGGCGCTGTCCCAAGTTTAGCTGATTTTGTAAATCTGGGGCAGCATCAAAATCCATGGGTCAGCCGCAGCCAGGGCGAGCGCTGGAGGGTGGGCGTGGGAGGGTGGGTGTTGCACTGGGGGGAGAGTCGGAGTTAAAAAAATAAATGTAAAAAACCTTACCTCGAGGACGGGTCCCGCGTCTTCGCCACTCCTCCTCTCCTGCCTCCAATCAGAACAGGAAGTAGGCAGCCAGGCTCCCTCCCCTAAGCCAATCACAATTCTGCAATTGCAGCATTATGATTGGTCTGAGCGCCGTGAGATGGCGCTCAGCCAAGGGCTGGAGGGGTGGGCATGTTCTCCATGCAGGCTGTAATGCAGCCTGCATGGAGAACAGGGAAGTGCGCATGACTGGTTTGGGCAGCCCGAGAGGGCCAACCAAACAGTCATTGCGCACTTAGGAGTGGGCAAACCACTCCTCCCCTGCCCTGCTCGGAGAGCAGAGCAGCCCTGCCCACCCTCCCGCCGCAAAGCAGCAGGACAGGAAACATAAAATGACAATAACTTTAAGTTATTGTCATTTTATGTTTTTCACTGCTTAGAAGCAGTGGGGCAAGGCTCCTCCGCCATAGCGGAGGAGCCACCCCTGCCATGGGTGTTGCATGAGAAGAGGGACCTTCCTGTACATAAACAATCTTTCCCCTGCACGCAGACACCCTGGCACTATGGTGCAAGGGTGCCTGGGTTGGGGCTACACTGCTAAGTGTAGCGCCAGTGCAGGGGGAAACTCAAGGCTGCACCATATTGTTGTAAATATGGTGCAGCCTTGCATTTCTGAAGTGGCAGAGTGAGGCGTTAAGCCATGACGGCTACCACATCACTCTGCAACTTCTGTTGTACACATCCCCCTCAACGTCAAGTCTCTGGATTTCATTTACCACATTAATGCATCCAGGGATGAATTGTTCTTAGTTTAATTTAGTAAAACTGCTGGTCGATCACACTTAAAGGTAAAATAAAGGGTTGGAGAAGTTGTGTCCTTGCAACAGTTTTGTATGTGCGTAAAATCTGATCTAATGTAGCTTATGCCACATATGTTCTACGCGAGTGATATTTGCAATGCTGTAGCTCATGCCATGTCTGTACGAAGGTGTGACTAATTGATGAAAGTTGCAGGTATTAAGAGCTGTAAAAATGCTGTCATTTAAATCTTGATCACCTCTATACCCCTTTTAGTTTCCCAATTGTTACCCATCGTGGTAAATCGATTTTGAGCCCTGAATCCAGTTAAAAAATATCCTGTATAAATCTTTCAAACCACAAGTTTCAATAGATGTCAGGCAGGAACAGAAGTACCACATTTATTGTTTTGATTCATAGAGGTAGATTCACTAGTGCATTTTTGCATACCACTAGTGGTTAGTGGTTTCTTAAAACTGTAATTGCCAAACCATGTTTCTGCCTCTGCATCTTTAGGATATCACACGATATTTTCACAGGATTGCAACAACTCTTAGTATCACAAATTGATCAACAAGGATTTAGGGAACTGTATTGTTGTACAAATTCACTTCTGGCTGTTTATGTGTAAACGAATCCCCTCAAAAGGCTGTCTTTGTGAGCGAAAATACTGCAAACCCTTTGTGGGGTAATGTAAGAAATTCGGTTACTGGTTGAGGGGGGGAGGGGTGAAACTCCACTCAAGCAGGAACCACAATACTTGTCAGGGTGAAGTCACAAGCAAACCCTAAATTAAACTGGGCTCACCCTCTGGTAGCTTGGCGCAGAGCAGTCAGGCTTAAATTAGAGGCAATGTGTAAAGTATTTGTGCAACACTTCAAACAGTAACAAAGTGAAAACACAGCATAAAAAGGATCCCATGCCAGATTACAAAATAAAGTACATTTTAATTTTTTTTTAAAACAGGACCAAAACAACAAAAATCCAATCAGTAGAACCGGAGATATGCAATTTTAAAAATGTAAGTGGAAATAGTGCCAAAATGTACAAAATACCAACTGTGGTTGCCTGGTCGCGCCAGACTGGGACAAAGCCACAAGTTCAGGGAGACCATGATGGAGTGTGGGCCGGCTACTGGAACCCTCCTAGGCCCACTGAACAAGAGTACCTTAAATCCTGGTTGCGGAGCATTGCGAGGTCCCGCGTCATGATATGTAGGAATTAATTGAAAACAATAACTGAGAAACTATATTGGAGGAAACCAAATCATGGAAAAACAGTTTTAAGGAAGAACAATTTTAAGGAAATACAAAAAAATTGAAAATTAAAGGAAACATTCTAAAAGGAGGATAATTTTAAGGAAATATTCAAAATTAAATTAAACGGGTTGAGTTTAGGTCTACTGTGGGGGTTTTAGGTTCAGGGATGGGCAATGTTTAAGGTGATGAGTTTTTAGAGGTCAGAAATAATTGGCGTTAAGGCATAGAAAGGGGTTTTAGGGTTTACGGAAGAGTGGTATATACGTGTTTGAGGTGTTTTTAGGTTTCAGGGTTGAGTAGAGTGTAAGGATGTTTAGGGTTTCAGGGTTCATGGATGGGCGGAATTTAGGGCTGGTGAGGGGTTTTAAGGTTAAATTACGGGTAGCAGCTGGAGTGGTGAAGAGGTTTTAGGGTTCAGGATGGGGTGAAGCTTAGGGTGCTAAGGGCTTTTAAGGATTCAGGGATGGGTGGAGTTTAGATGTAGAAAGGGGTTTTGAGGGTTCAGGGATGAGTAGTTTAGGGTGATGAGAAGTTATTATGGGTCATGGATGGCTGGTGTTTAAGGGCGGTGAGGGATTTTTAAGGTTCAGAGATGGGTGGAGTTTGGATGCTGAAGTGTTTTTAGGGGTATGATTTGAATGGGGTTTAGATATAGAAAGGGTTTTTATGGTTCAGGAATAAGTAGAGTTGGAGGTATGGAGTAATTTTTTGATTCAGGGATGGTGGATGTTAGGGGTATAAAGGGCTTTTATGCTTCAGGGGTGAGTGTAGTTTAGGTGAGAGATTCTAGGGGGCAGGGTTTGATGGTGTTTTAGGGATCTGAGGGGTCAGTGATGTATGGTGTTTAGGGGTGTTGATGGGTCAACAAATTAAAAGCATCCAAAGTATTTGTTTGACAATGTAAAAGATATACACATGAAATAACGTCTCCTGAAGTAAAGCACTGTAATAAATATATCCTACAAAACTGTTTCTGAAAGTAAGACCTGCAACTGTTGCATTTACACTTACAAAATAAGCGTTCAAACCCCAATTTTGACCAAAAGGACATTCTATAAATTGGTTTCTACGAAAAGGTAAATGCTATTCATTCTAAAAATTTCCATTAAACGGGTTAGATGAAATGGTTTCTCCAGAATGGTATTCAATAAAATTGTTTTTCTATGATATCACAACACAAACAATGCCTGTGTCGAGGATGTGTCTCACAGTCGAGGCAATGTGAAGTTTGGGTCAGAGATGCATTGTTCAGCATTGGTTCCGGGGAGCTGTGAAACTTTGATTCAAGGTCATGCGTTGTTGTCAAGGAGGCCATCGATATAGGGGCTTTTGATGTGAAGTCCTGCGTCGAGGACGCCTCTCTCACCAATTGCTCCCAAAGAAGCTGCGGGACTTGCGATGCGTAGTGCTGCATCGTTGTGGAGGCTGCCATCAATTAGGGTTTTGCAATGTGAGGGCCTGCTTTGAGTATGCGTCGTGCAGCACAGGTTCCGATGAGATTGGGGGCTGCAAGGGCGATGTGAATTCCATGAGCTGGGAAAGTCCATGCAGCAGAGACGATGGATTGTTCCTGTTCAAGGTTGCATCCTGCAGCAGAGGAGATGCATTAGTTCTGCTGTGCCCACATGTGGGCTTGCAGAGCACCGTCAGGCCCACTTCCAAGGGTCCAAGACTGGAATGTCACCGCTTAGCAGGGTAGGTCTCACAGTTGCATGTACTGTTTACAAGAGACTAGCCCTTGGAGTCACTCTGGTGGTCCTGGGTGCAGGTTGCAGGTCCAGTCCTTCTCACACGGGCAAGAGGGCAGCAGGGCAGCATGAAAGGCAGCAGCCCTTCAAGGCAGCATTCCAACAGAGTGGCAGTCCATTCAGCAGCACAGCAGTCCTTCTTCCCGGCAGAGTCTTCCACAGATCCAGAAGTGTACAGAAGAATTGGTGTTTGATGTGCAATATTTATACCTGGTGCTTCCTTTGAAGTGGGAGAAGTTTTCAGAGGTTTCCCTTTGAAGTGCACAGGCTTCCTGCCTTCCCTGCTCTGACTCCAGACTAACTACAGGGGGCATACAGTCCTTTGTGTGAAGCCAGGACAGAGCCTATTCGGGTGTAAGTGGAACTGGCTTAACTCCGCCTTCCCATTCTACCAGTGATAATCCATACAGGCACATCTAAACTCTCTTTTGTGTGTGACTGCGGAGGAGGAATACACAACTGCCAACTACACCTTAGTCGTGTGACCCAGAGACAGTCCACAGGCAGGAAAATGCCAATTTCCTAAAAGTGCAAGAGTTATAGAAAAGCAGAATGCACTCCTTTCCTTAATCGTTTCATATTCTAATTTAATAATTGCGTGCGAACTGTTGCCGTGATCCGTCCCGAAATCACAGAATGCAGATTAAGCAATCCAAAAAGGCACGTATTTTTCGCGCCAAACAGTCGCACTGCGAAAAGTAGGAATTGTTCCTCGTTGTAAACATATATATATGACGTACTCCAAGTTTAATCCAGTTGTGAACCAATATTTCTTCAGAAGTTTATTCCAAAATTAATCCTTTGTACATAGTCACCACGAAGACAGCGAGGTTCCACAGTAATACTTTATTTTCATTTTCAACTGCCTTCTGTGTGCCCCTCCGGGCTTCAACATTTACATGTAGGGGTGAACAATTCATGCTGATTAACCTCTCGCAATTCCACCCAATGCATTTCGGACTGTTCTAGTCCTTTCGTCAGGGGTAACTGAAATGATGACAAAAAAGACATCTAAACCGACTTATCAAAAGCAAGTTGACTTTTACAATTTGACTTTTACAATTGCAAGCGCATGCTACTGCCTCCCCCTGTGATTAACCTTTGCCCAATCCCACCCTGTATCTATTAATAGTAGCGTGCTCAACTGAACAAAATCAAAAACATAATCCCCCTTTGCGTGCTACGAAACACAACATGTAGTGAGTGCTCAATTACACAGGACGTGATACAACAAATATTCCATATTAATTTAAAAACCCTTCCAATTAGTGCACGAGAATACAAAACGAAAAACGAACTCACTTAAACCCAAACGACATCCCCTTTCCCAACCTAGTTCCTGCTGTCTAACAACCCGTACCTTAAACCAAAATGTAAACCAATCCAAACTACCTTCAAAGCCACGATCGGCGGCCTTTTCACCTCCTCTACACTTTCTCCAACTGCCGTGAATGCATATACCCTCGTCTTCACGTACACCTTCTCAACTCACCCACCTGTCTACCATCTGTTTATAACCAATCAAGACGATGTAATCTTAACCCCGTGACTCAGTCCCAATTCAAACAGAAAACCTTAAAGAAATACTACGTGGCCTCTCCATGTGGATATACCCGCCCTAAGCAACTCAAAAAACTAATCCCTTCCACTTGTGAATGTGCGTGCCCAGCCTTCTTCCTTTTCACCTTCCCGAACATCATGTTTCATCCAAAACCATAAAACATATCAATAAACAGCTAAATTACCCCAAATAAATAAATACAAGTGCTGAAATAAATACAACTCGCAAATGTAAACAGGATTTAAATGTCCCTCGTGCCAAGTGTTACAATCCATTTCCATGATTTTTTAAAACAAAACTGCATGAAGTCACTTCTGAATGTTCCCTGTGCTCACGCTGTCTTTGAGGTGATAATTCCTTCACTGTCATAACGACCTTCATCTGTACCTTTAGTCATGGCTTTCAGCAGGGTGCAAACTTGCGTCGGGACAGAAGATTGCAGTGCAAGAGTTATAGAAAATCAGAATGCACTCCTTTCCTTAATCGTTTCATATTCTAAGTTAATAATTGCGTGCGAACTGTTGCCGTGATCCGTCCCGAAATCACGGAATGCAGATTAAGCAATCCAAAAAGGCACGCATTTTTCGCGCCAAACAGTCGCACTGCGAAAAGTAGGAATTGTTCCTCGTTGTAAACATATATATATGACGTACTCCAAGTTTAATCCAGTTGTGAACCAATATTTCTTCAGAAGTTTATTCCAAAATTAATCCTTTGTACATAGTCACCACGAAGACAGCGAGGTTCCACAGTAATACTTTATTTTCATTTTCAACTGCCTTCTGTGTGCCCCTCCGGGCTTCAACATTGACATGTAGGGGTGAACAATTCATGCTGATTAACCTCTCGCAATTCCACCCAATGCATTTCGGACTGTTCTAGTCCTTTGTCAGGGGTAACTGAAATGATGACAAAAAAGACATCTAAACCGACTTATCAAAAGCAAGTTGACTTTTACAATTTGACTTTTACAATTGCAAGCGCGTGCTACTGCCTCCCCCTGTGATTAACCTTTGCCCAATCCCACCCTATTCACAACTGGATTAAACTTGAGTACGTCATATATATATGTTTACAACGAGGAACAATTCCTACTTTTCGCAGTGCGACTGTTTGGCGCGAAAAATGCGTGCCTTTTGAATTTCCTAAAAGTGGCATTTACAACATTGTCATTCAAAATCCAACTTTACCATAAAAGATACATTTTCATTACAATTCCAAAGACACCAAACATGAACTATTCACCTTTTCCCATTTGGAAGACATCCTTATTAAATGTAATAAGGTAACTCCAATGTTATCCTATGGGAGAAGTAGGCCTTGAAATAGTGAAAAATGAATTTAAACGTTTTTCACTATCACGACATGTAAAACTTAAAACTACATGTCCCTCTTTTTAAATACATTGCAGGCTATTTAGGGCCTACCTTTGGGGTTGACATATACACTAAAAAGGAAGGCTTAGGCTTGGCAAAAGGTTTATTTTGGTAGTTTAGAACTACACACACATCGCAAAGGCAGGCCTGAGACATGTTTAAAGGGCTACTTAAGAGGGTGGTACAATCAGCTCTGCAGGCCTACTTAATCTACAGGCCGTGGGTATATGTATTACCACTTTACTAGGGACTTATAAGTAAATTAAATATGCCAATTGGGGATGAGCCAATGTTTTCATGATTTAAGGAGCGAGAACACTAACTTTAGTACTGGTTAGCAGTGGTAAAGTTCACAGAGTTCTTTGGCCAAAAAAAAGCAGAAAAATATGGAGGAGTAAGGCAAAACGTTTGGGGGAACACCATCCTAAGGCTAACAGGGCTAAGAGCCAAAAAAAATCGAAAACCTACTTTTATAGGGCAATTACTTTTGCAAAAAACATGAGGTTTGGGTGGGGTTATCTTGCCAAAATAAGCTGTTTCCTGCACTAATAGTTATTTGTGTTAGAATATTTGCCTTCAGGTGATTTTGTGTGAAATCTACAAAGTGCAGAATTCTCCGTATTCTTAGTAAGTGCCTCATTGTGATTGTCCCAATAACCCAGACTTGGGCACAAGCAGGTCTGCACCCGAATCGGGATTATAGGTAGTGCTTAAATTTAGCACTTTATTCTCCTGCACAAACTTCGCCAGGCAAAAATATAAGGACAACCCATAATATTCTGAGTTTTGAAATTCGAAATGTGGGAAAACATAAAGTATTACAGCATTATAATGATTCTGAGCTAGGAACCTTTGAATGATGCAGTAATGACACATTGAGGAAATACCTAACGTGAGTACTAGTGTTTCCTCTAGTAACATTACCACATCAAAATATAGCACACTTGATAATGAGACAGAAAGACTATTTTAAAATCTGTGGGTGGTGACCATGTGGTGGGGTGGCTGTGCTGTATCTACTGAGTAACCACATGTCCTCTTGAATTATACGATTGTGAGGTGCAGTGGCCGCTTCAATATCAGTTATACCAATACAGGTCAGAAGCACATCCATACCAGTAGAACCCGCACAAACATTGTCCCGTGGGTACCTGGAACTGAACGGACACAAAGCAGACGCTTGATAAACCATACCAGAGAATCTATCCCAGTGACTCATAAATGAAGTTTAATAATAACTCTTTTACAACATACCATATCTCACTGGAGTTTTTAAACGTTGGCCTATGCTTTTATTAGGTGTTCTTTTTTTATGTTTTCAGCTCTTTGTTTATGTATATCAATCATATCAATCATATCAATCATATGTACAGAGCTCTGATACCCTTGGGCCATGTCCGCGCTTTATAAAACACCAAAAATAATAAAATACAAAATAAAATAAAATCATGAATTTGCCACACCGGCCACATAATACACCACCTGTTGCATAATATGTAAATTAAATTTAAAAAAAGCTGTGTCTAGATGAAAGGGATCAAAAGTTACAAAAAAATAGTGAAAAATGGTGTTGGGCAGAGACATAGCTTTTATAAAGGTTAATGGTCAACTTTCAGTGGCAAGTTTTTCTGTTCAGATGCTAAACTGGTACTACCAAGGGTGAATTTTGTGCCCATACAGTCTTAATATGTGATAAAACAGCTAATAAGGCTGGCACAGAATGTGCTGCATTGTGTCGCATAATTCACCTTTTTGGGCCACATAATTTAGTCTTGCTGGTTGTATAACTTGCGCATTGATAAAGCAGATAAGCTGCTGAACTTTTAACTGACACATAAAACCGGTTATGACACACTTGAGAGGAAAATGATAAAACGTGCACAAATTGTGCGAACTATGGGGCAGATTTACAAGCCCCTTGCGCCACTTTTGCGTCATTTTTCCCATGTTAAAAATGACGCAAAAGTGGCGCAAGGAGCTTGTAAATCTGCCCCTATATGTTGAAGAAATATGAGAAAAAATATTGAGACGACTTAGTTACTGCATCGTAAAAGCATGCAGATGAGAGTAAATTATATGAAAATTAGTCATTTAAATAACAGATTGTGCTCTACTTACTAGTATTGGTGTATCTTTTCAACGTGCAATAGAAGCTGTTAAGTGATGAATTCACCTTTTTTATGAAGCAACATTTAATGACACTGTACAATTGAAAGGGTTGCTGTGTCACTTAATTGAATATATTGCAGTTCACTTGTAAATTGTTCTTAGTGCATTCATCTCACATTCGTTTTTGGAAGTTAATCACGCAGATACACTAAGGGAATAATAGTTATTTAACGAAACATTTGGCACATTAAGGTATTGCTACGTTTGATTTTATAGTGAATAAATGTTGCGCCAGAAAATGCATGACTTTTTTCCAGCACATGACTGATGCACTGATGTGTCTGTGCCACAAGAATGGGCATGTGACGATGCCCCCATTTCCCGCCCACCCTCTCCATCGCCGACACCGGCACTTTTCTACGCAGACAAGGATAAGCGCCTAGACAGCAGCTTTACTGCGCATAATCCATACAGTGTGCAGACAAAATTGCAATATCTGTTGGTTATAGGAAAGATACATCTCCTATCAATATCTGCTTAAAATGGGCACTATCTTTGGCTGTTTTTCAAAATGCAACACAATCGCAACACATTGCAGGTGGTTTCAACATTCTAAACATATTTTCTTTACATTTTGAAAACATGCAGTGCTACATAATGTAAAATGAGTGCAGGACAACTGTAGGTAAAACGCTGCTTCCAAAACGATTAATGTTCTGACGTTAGACGTAATGTCCATGACTCTGAAGTGTAGGCTTCCTCATCCCTGTGCTTACCATATGAGGAGAAACCCTCACCCTGAGACAGAGGACCATAATTTCTACATTGGAAAAAAGAGTTTTCTCTTCCATGAACAATGTGCACAATTTCTTGATTTATTTAATTTTCGCTTGTCTTCAACTACCCATAAATACCTTCTCTGGCCATCCTTCCTTCTCTTACTATAATGGGTTTCTGTGTGTGCGGGGGGGGCGAGGATGGGCAGGCGAGAACGAGGGTGGCAGTGGCCATGGCATCCCTGCCCTTATGGGAACCTTTGCCTTATACTTCCATTCCTCTGGCTTCCAGCAAGCAGAACGGCATAATGTCCATGGATTTAGCACTGCTGTAAACACCATCAGGCCTTGCACACAGACCCATTTCCTGAGCAATACTTGTCAACTGTTGAGAAGGGTCATCAGAGGAGCAGGCCTTTTTGATATTTGATGAAGAATAAAGAGGAATTTTAATTGGACACTTGGAACTTTCTAGTTAATTGCACTTTGCAGTGTGCTCTTCTCTCATTGAAATTGATGTCTTTTCTCTGCACAGAGTTGCAGTGGTGTCTGTAGCAGCTGGAGAAGAGCGGCACCCGTGCATAAACCTATGAGAAGGACTAATCAGGGATGTGGTGGGGTTTTGTTTTGCTAAAGGCATCCATTATCAGCACAGTTAGGGGCGCCGTTCCATGCATCTATTCTCAGCACAGCTAGGGACACTGTTCCATGCATCATTGGAACCCGGCCATGATGACAAATATTCTTGAAATGGCACACAATGCAGTTTTCTTAAGTTCACCAAGAAGCACAGTCACAGAATTTAGTTTGTGTCGACGTGTACCTCATAAAAAGATGAAATATGGATTAACCAAACATCTAGTTGAGAGATCTGAATTTTATGGCAAGACAGGAGACAAGCATTATGCATAAACCTTTTATTGCCACTTCCAAGCAGCAAGCCTTTAAGGAATTCCAAAAATAACTTTAACAATCAAACAATGAGATAGAACTTTGCAGTCCAACAAATGCTCCTTGCCAGCCATCTTCTTCCTCTTGTGTTTGCTGCTTTTGAGCAGATAAGTATATGTGTTTAGTGAGATTGTATTGTTTATTGAAAATCTAATTGGTGTTTGTTATAGGGAGTTAATAAGAGTAAGGGGGATATGTAAAAGAACTGCCGCTAACTAACGCTAACGCTAGTTAGCGGCTGTTTTCTTAACTCGGCCTATCATCAAAAACTATCGCCCTGTTAGCGATGTATTTACAATACGTCGCTACATGGCGATAGTTTCAGGTAGCTGTCTTGAAAACTGCCGTTAACACTACCGTGAAGGCGATGCAATTTCTGGCGTTAGCGGGCGAAAACTGACGAAAGGCCAATTTGCGGGCAAAAAACACACGTTAATCAGCCCAACGTGAGTTTTTTTTTTGCCTCTAGAGGCAAAAATAGCCTATAAGTCCACCCCCAATGAAAAATAGGAAACAAAACCAATGGAATGCAGATTGGAGCAGCCAGGGCCAAGTGCAGCACAGTTCAAAAACCCCACCAAGCCCCCGACCAGCCAGAGTCCCAGGGGAAGAGGAAATCCAGGGCTACAATCAGGAAAAGAGGCGCATCGCTGGGAAAAACTAGTGATGCATCACTTATCATTACGCACTCCTTGCAACACCATGGCATCCAAAACCTTGAAAGCGTGGACAGTCCCTGGGGCCCAAAGGCCTCACTGGGCCTGCGTCTGGGCCCCGGAGTGGGATGCAAGGGTGCTGTGGAGTTTCTGGCACGTGGTGATAGATTTTGAGGCATTGGATATCACCCTTACCTGGTGGTGAAGTCTGCCAGGTCGCATGGAGACACGTTGCTGACCTGTGTGAGAAGACCGCCTGGTGCCCCTTGGAGCTGTGAACAGTAGAGGCGCTCCTGCACACCAACGTTGGGAGGTCTGCATCGCATACCACATGCCACCACTCCACCAGTGTGCACGGAGGAGATAACCAATGGTGGGCCACGCCTCTCTGCATCACAGGCCGGAGGATGTTGCGCTGGCCGGACGATGTGGAGGGTGAGGCCCCTGAGCTGCGCCGAACTTGTATGGCGGGAGCGCTGCAACTTCACGCCTAAGGGGGCCCTGTTGCATCACCTGCATCCGTAGGTTCCCCAGCGGACTTGGCATCGACTGCTGTACCCTGGCTAGTGAAATCCCGTCTGGCTGAGGCTCCTGCTGGCTGAGTGACAGATTTGGAGAGAGTGCAGTGGATTGCGCTACGGTGTCAATGCCCAGGTGAGGAGAAGGTGGGATGCGTAGGGGAAGAGGCCCGGGTGTCGAGTCGGGCCCAGGCCTAGCACCTGTGGGTGACGCACCCCCAGTGGCAGCTCATCCACTGTGACGGAAGAGCGTCGCCCCACTGCTTTCAAGCAGTGCAAGAAGAGGAAACATAACATGATGATGACTTACTGATGTACTCATGCTATGTTTCCTTTGTAGGCGGGTGGGTGGGGCTTCACTACCCATGGAGCAGGGCAGGGGCAGAGTGGTATGCCAACTCAAGTGTGCAATGACTGGTCGGCCCTCTCAGGCCGCCCAAAGCAGTTATGCACACATCCCTGTTGGCAATGAAGGCTGCATTACAGCCTGCATGGAGAACATGCCCACCACTCCAGCCCCTGGCTGAACGCCTTGCCACGGCGCTCAAGAACAATCACAATGCCGCATTGCAGCATTTTGATTGGCTTAGTGGAGGGAGTCTGGCTGCCTGCTTCCTGTTCCTGGAAGCTGACTCAGGAGAGCAGGAGCACAGAAGACGCGGGACCCGGCCTCGAGGTAAGAATTAAAAATATATATATTTACAATACTCGCTCCCCCACGTCCCCGCTTCATCCAGGATCCTTTCCCGCGTTTCCGCCTCCCAGCTGTCCAGTCACCCAAGTAGCACTACATAATGGCAGCCGCTGTGCGGCCATGCGCAGCGGGCGTACCACTGGTGTGCCAAAGGCAAGCCAGTCTGCGTCCTTCCGCCCCTGGACCACGCCCAGCTCCAAGGACCCTTACTCTCGGACACTCCACCGCTACAATACCAACATCCTCCTCGCCATCAACCCTGGATGCCACTTCGCCTGCCATCTAGCAACACTGTGGAATTCTCTTGCACCCTGAGCCTGTCGAAACTGCAAACTCAACTTCTGCGACATCAGTACACCAGCTCCTCCTGCCGCCCAGCCGAACAACAGCGCAGCTGACCAGCTCAACTGCATCCTCCTCAAAGTGCGGTCCTTCCACAAACACGCAACAGAAATCTGGGACCTCCTATACGCCACCTCTTCAGACATCGCCTTCTTCACACAAACCTGGACCAACCTCTGCTCCGGACCGGACATCGCCATCACCATCCACGACGGCTACAAATTCACTCGCACGGACCACCCGGAGCGGCCAGGAGGAGGCATTGCCATTGTCTGGAAAATGCAAAACCAAAGGGGATGATGGACGGAGTGTTGAACATTGCAAGCACTCACCCCCAGTCAACTGATCTGGGTTTAATCCATCATCATTCTTTAGCTCACTCCGCCACCCCAGTTCAGACATGGCCATATGCAAATCAGTCTGACCCTGTGCCTCATGGGAACAGTCCAGCCCGAACTGCCAAGCCATATCTTCCCTGGACCGGAAACAAGCATCCTTGGACTGGTTTCGGTCTCACAGCCCTCATCAGCCAGGCTATCTTGAATCCAGTGGCAAAGTGAGCAAGGGACCCACGTCTGGGCATACCCTGCCAACTTAGGGCGAACAATGCAAAACCAAAGGGGATGATGGACGGAGTGTTGAACATTGCAAGCACTCACCCCCAGTCAACTGATCTGGGTTTAATCCATCATCATTCTTTAGCTCACTCCGCCACCCCAGTTCAGACATGGCCATATGCAAATCAGTCTGACCCTGTGCCTCATGGGAACAGTCCAGCCCGAACTGCCAAGCCATGTCTTCCCTGGACTGGAAACAAGCATCCTGGGACCGGTTTCGGACTCACAGCCCTCATCAGCCAGGCTATCTTGAATCCAGTGGCAAAGTGAGCAAGGAACCCACATCTGGGCATACCCTGCCAACTTAGGGCGAACAATGCAAACCCAAAGAGGATGATGGACGGAGTGTTGAACATTGCAAGCACTCACCCCCAGTCAACTGATCTGGGTTTAATCCATCATCATTCTTTAGCTCACTCCGCCACCCCAGTTCAGACATGGCCATATGCAAATCAGTTTGACCCTGTGCCTCATGGGAACAGTCCAGCCCGAACTGCCAAGCCATGTCTTCCCTGGACCGGAAACAAGCATCCTGGAACCGGTTTCGGGCTCACAGCCCTCATCAGCCAGGCTATCTTGAATCCAGTGGCAAAGTGAGCAAGGGACCCACATCTGGGCATACCCTGCCAACTTAGGGCGAACAATGCAAAACCAAAGGGGATGATGGACGGAGTGTTGAACATTGCAAGCACTCACCCCCAGTCAACTGATCTGGGTTTAATCCATCATCATTCTTTAGATCACTCCGCCACCCCAGTTCAGACATGGCCATATGCAAATCAGTCTGACCCTGTGCCTCATGGGAACAGTCCAGCCCGAACTGCCAAGCCATGTCTTCCCTGGACCAGAAACAAGCATCCGGGGACCGGTTTTGGGCTCACAGCCCTCATCAGCCAGGCTATCTTGAATCCAGTGGCAAAGTGAGCAAGGGACCCACGTCTGGGTGATGGAGCAAGAACTCACAAATGAGACTTGCTCGGAGGCAATCTTCTCACAGTATTAATTTATTAATCTTTGTAATGTTCGTACTAACAAATACACACACGAATACAAGTAGAAGGAAGCTTGCCTATGTGTTTTAACTAACAAATAACGCTTGTCTATTCTAAAATGGCCGCTAAAGCGCGGGAAACCTATTGCGCATGTGTCAACCATAGCTCGTGGTGTGACGTCTTTCTTTGCTTGGAGGGAAATCCTTGCTTCTGCACAGTGTGTATTAAAATGGCTGCTTAATGTTTTCACGTGCGACAGCTTGCTCATGTGTTGCAATTAAACTGTGGTATCCTAATGCTATTAATGCGGGATAGAATTTATAATTAAATGGGAACAGAGTAGAAAGAGTGGGTGTACAGTGAAGCAATTTATTTGTGATTTTAATACTTTCTTCTTTGACTTTTATTAGTTCATAAATGGGCCCGGGGTTTGGTTAAACTGAAAACTCGAGAGACAATGGTTCTGCACATGCGCCCTGCGAGGCTGCCCAGAGGAGAGGATGAAGTCAACCTGGACGTCGTCCAAGGCCATGACCTGATGGCCAACACTATTGTACCCACGAAGTCCCAACCGAAAAGAAACAATTTATATAAACATTGTAATAAACTTTGTCGTGAGACGGGTGGGAAATAAAGCAAATGTATTAATTGTGATGGGCGGTATTTTAAAACAATGGGCTTAAAGAAATTGAATTAAATCAATATGGTGTGAGGATCAACCCCTGTCCCCGTCCAATCAGAAGTAGTGGGCCCATAATTCTGCAACATTTAGGGAGGTACATGGGCGTAGAAGGGTATAATAGATATAGAATTAGCTAATTAGTTAGCATTAGGACGCTCAAGCGGAGTTAGTTCGAGGTTCGAGATCCATGACGAGCTGATCGATTGCAGACTGAACCGCTGTCCAGAGAGGTCCTGAGGTGGGGGTGGCGGAGTCCATTAGAAGGAAGACACGGGAGAAATCGAGGAGAAGCGAGTATCAGAGAGGGGAACGACGCAGGCGTCGTTGATAGAGAGGTCACCGTTCCTGTCCTGAACCTGGAGGAGGTCTTTGCTCTTCATCCTTCCTGGGTCCTATCTTTCCAACTCCTTGGCCAAGGGGTTTGGTTCTCGCACTTTTAGGTAAATATAAATGCAAAACTTAGTTGCGCTGCTGTCTCTATCTTCTTCTTTCTGAGGAACCGTCATTGATTGATAATTGATTTATGCTTCATCCTTGATATACGATTAAGTATCATGTGGTTGTGTATTTTACTCTGCTAAATCTTTAGATAAACATTTTAAAACTTCCTGACTCAGTGATTATTTCAGGATTATGATTAGTAAGGAATGTCACTCATTTTAAACTTCCCAATTAATAAGGGGTCCATTGGTAAGTCATTACTCTTCAATCAAGAAAAGTAATTGGTAGCAGGGATTTGATAAGAGTACAACTGACCCACCAGCGGAAATTGCTAGCATAGTATGAATGTATGGGCCCAAGTGAGTATTTTGCGTATGAATGCTTGTTGCTAGTAACCCGCTGGATCAGTTTTCTGGCTAGCAGAGGATGGTTTTGGTTATACTTTATTAATTGGGTAATGAGAATTTATTTTTTATAAACTAACATCCGTGTGTTTAAAGTTTGTTTTATGTTGTCTAGAAAATCCCCGGGGAAAGAATAGCGGATGGTAAGTGGAAGCCATACTGCAGTGAGGTTATCTGTCAGGCAGAAATAGTACTGAAAAGTTAAGTAGGGCTATCAGTACTTGTTAGGGACTCTATACGTGTGAGTAATAGTAAAAGAAATATGCTGGTGAAAAATTGATGTTATATCATCTAGAAAGGGTAACATTGAAGAAGTAGGAGATATTTCTGAAGCTTGCGTGAGGAGTAAACGGAAGAGTTTTACTCGTAGTGTATGTTTAGTAAACGGAAAGGGTTTACTAAGTGTGAGAGAAACTATCTTTTTCAAGTTAGCGAAACTGGCACGATAGCGAATGTTTTATTTTGTTACTGAATTTTAATAAGAAGCGTAGAGAAAATAAAGTTTTGCGTACGATTTTGTAAAGGGAGGGTCAGCTACCGGAGAGGAAGCTGACGTCACAAAACGCCGCGCTGGGATTGGTTGAAACCGCGGGCGTAGAACGACTCTTGTAAAGGAGGGGTCAGTAGTCAGGAGTAGTACTGACGTCACAGGTACAGCGCTGGGATTGGTTGAAACAGCGAGGGACAGAGAAGCGCAGATTGTAAAGGAGGGGTTGGCAGAAAAGACGTCACTGAAAGGCCGCGCTAGGATTGGTTCAGAGACAAATGTTAGCTGGAAGTTGATTGGTTGTTACAATAGAAGCCGAAATCCTAGTGGATAGTGGAGATTGTATGTTAAAACGTGATCCGACTTTAATAGGAATTCGTCCAGACAGGAGATTCCTAGGGTTTGCCGGATATAATTTTATACACCGAGATTTGCCAAAAATGTACGGAGAAAAGAGGAAAATGTCATTCCTACAAAAGATTAAGAATTATTTTAAAAAGGATAAACCAATCAAAACTAGAGAAGGAATTATCATTCCACCAGCTAAAACGCCCGCTTCATTTATGATGATGGAGAGAGGTTATCATACTTGCGTATGGATAGAAAATTGGATGGAATATACCAAAAATAATGGAATATTAGCATTCCCCGAAAATGGTACTTTCAATGGGAGAATTCTTCAAAATTTGAGATTGAGGATGAATGACTTAGAACCCAGACTAAGATTAACTCAATACGAAGCCTTAGAAGAGTGAGAAACCGAGGCATTCGAACGTGACCGATCCAGGAGTAATAGGAGTTATAGGGGATTTTTCCCTAGATACCAAAATGAGTCAAGGGACGGTCAGATGAAACAGTGGAGAAGAGCAATGCTTACAGAGGGTTTATATCCAATATTAATGGCAGAAGAATCGTTAGGGTATAAATGCACTGAAAAGACAAAACACTTGACTAGATTTGGAGATTCTGAAGATGAATTTATGGACGAAATATTAAAGAACCCGCCACCATATCAGGAAGGGACTAGTGGATGCACCCCAAGTGCACCACTGTTAAAGACACCATTGGTACCGCAAGTGTTGCATAATCCCCCAGTTAGTAGGGTACTTCATGATAAGGAAAAAGAAGCAATAGATAAAAACAGAGCAGAATTAATACAGAAAGTAACACAATTGAGTATTCATCCTGATTCACTGACCATACCTGTAACAATTGGTCCCGTGGTTCCCTTATATGGTGACAAAGTAAGTTATCCGAAACCATTAGCAATGCCCACATCTGTAGAAATCCCAAAACCAGATCCTGTAATAATTGATGATCAATTCAGTGATTGTGAAAGTATGATATCCTTAATGGATTTACCTATTCGAGGTTCTGTAAATACCACTCCTAGAAGAGTAACACCTGGTTGCTCCAAAGATGTAAACATAGTAACCTCATCAGGAACCAAAAGTGCCACAGTAGTTACACCAGAAGACTTAGGGGTCGATTCCGATCCCGGTCGGAGGCGCACCTAATACCATTCGGTCGGGAAAAAAGCCAGGCGAATGCCTGTTTCCCGACCAATCCGCACATACGTCCGAACGAGCAAGTACGATGCGCACAACTGCCCAAATCCCGACCCAGTCGTACTCACCCAATACAGGTCCTGTACTCCGACCGAGGCGGATCCGGAAACGCAGAATCCAGTCGCACAGAAGCTAAAATGCAGCCCCGTCCGGCCGGACAAGTACGATGCGCTTTCCGTACGCGCCGAACCCGTCGCTACGCACGGCACGTTAAAGCATCCGGGCGAGGCGCACATAAGCTCCGATTCGCGCCACAAGACGATCCACGGCTACGAGACGAACACGCCAGCGACGAGGACAAGGCGAAGCAAAGAGAAAGACGAACGAGACGAACCAACCATGAATCCCATCGTGCCGATCCTACCAATATTCTACATCTATTACCGGAACAGGCACGGACGCGTACGGCGCAGAAGGTAAGTCAGACACCAACCACAAAAACAAACTACACGTACCCGACATATCACACACACACAGAGGGATGAAGAAATACTTACACCAGCAACAGCAGCACCATAGGGGCGGGATGGCCATCACCAATGCCACACATACACATAGGGGCCTGTATGCCCACCACCACTACCACCCCTACTCAGGGGGAGTCAGATGCCTGTCACTACTACCACCTCTACCCATGGGGGCCTGGATGCCCACCACCACTACCACCCCTACTCAGGGGGTGCCAGATGCCTGTCACTACTACCACCCCTACCCATGTGGGGCTGGATGCCTACCACTACTACCACCCCTACCCAGGGGGGGCTGAATGCCTACCACTACTACCACCCCTACCCAGGGGGTGCTAGATGCCTACCACTACTACCACCCCTGCCCAGGGGGTGCTAGATGCCTGTCACTACTACCACCTCTACCCATGGGGGGCTGGATGCCTGTCACTACTACCACCTCTACCCATGGGGGGCTGGATGCCCACCACCACTACCACCCTTACTCAGGGGGTGCCAGATGCCTGTCACTACTACCACCTCCACCCATGGGGGGCTGGATGCCCACAACCACTACCACCCCTACTCAGGGGGTGCCAGATGCCTGTCACTACTACCACCTCTACCCATGGGGGCTGGATGCCTACCACTACTACCACCCCTACCCAGGGGGGCTGGATGCCTACCACCACTACCACCCCTACCCAGGGGGTGCTAGATGCCTACCACTACTACCACCCCTGCCCAGGGGTGCTAGATGCCTACCACTACTACCACCCCTACCCAGGGGGCTGGATGCCTACCACTACTACCACCCCTACCCAGGGGTGTTAGATGCCTACCACTACTACCACCCCTGCCCAGGGGTGCTAGATGCCTACCACTACTACCACCCCTACCCATGGGGGGCTGGATGCCTACTACTACTACCACCCCTACCCAGGGGGTGCTACATGCCTACCACTACTACCACCCCTGCCCAGGGGGTGCTAGATGCCTACCACTACCACCACCCCTACCCAGGGGGTGCCAGATACCTACCACTACTACCACCCCTACCCGGGGGGGCTGGATGCCTACCACTACTACCACCCCTACCCAGGGGGTGCTAGATGCCTACCACTACTACCACCCCTGCCCAGGGGGTGCTAGATGCCTACCACTACTACCACCCCTACCCATGGGGGGCTGGATGTCTACCACTACTACCACCCCTACCCAGGGGGTGCTAGATGCCTACCACTACTACCACCCCTGCCCAGGGGGTGCTAGATGCCTACCACTACCACCACCCCTACCCAGGGGGTGCCAGATGCCTGTCACTACTACCACCTCTACCCATGGGGGCTGGATGCCTGTCACTACTACCACCTCTACCCATGGGGGGCTGGATGCCCACCACCACTACCACCCCTACTCAGGGGGTGCCAGATGCCTGTCACTACTACCACCTCCACCCATGGGGGGCTGGATGCCCACCACCACTACCACCACTACTCAGGGGGTGCCAGATGCCTGTCACTACTACCACCTCCACCCATGGGGGGCTGGATGCCCACCACCACTACCACCACTACTCAGGGGGTGCCAGATGCCTGTCACTACTACCACCTCCACCCATGGGGGGCTGGGTGCCCACAACCACTACCACCCCTACCCAGGGGGTGCTAGATGCCTACCACTACTACCACCCCTGCCCAGGGGGTGCTAGATGCCTACCACTACTACCACCCCTACCCATGGGGGGCTGGATGTCTACCACTACTACCAACCCTACCCAGGGGGTGCTAGATGCCTACCACTACTACCACCCCTGCCCAGGGGGTGCTAGATGCCTACCACTACCACCACCCCTACCCAAGGGGTGCCAGATGCCTGTCACTACTACCACCTCTACCCATGGGGGGCTGGATGCCTGTCACTACTACCACCTCTACCCATGGGGGCTGGATGCCCACCACCACTACCACCCCTACTCAGGGGTACCAGATGCCTGTCACTACTACCACCTCCACCCATGGGGGCTGGGTGCCCACCACCACTACCACCACTACTCAGGGGTGCCAGATGCCTGTCACTACTACCACCTCCACCCATGGGGGCTGGATGCCCACCACCACTACCACCACTACTCAGGGGGTGCCAGATGCCTGTCACTACTACCACCTCCACCCATGGGGGGCTGGATGCCCACAACCACTACCACCCCTACCCAGGGGGTGCTAGATGCCTACCACTACTACCACCCCTGCCCAGGGGGTGCTAGATGCCTACCACTACTACCACCCCTACCCATGGGGGCTGGATGTCTACCACTACTACCACCCCTACCCAGGGGTGCTAGATGCCTACCACTACTACCACCCCTGCCCAGGGGTGCTAGATGCCTACCACTACCACCACCCCTACCCAGGGGTGCCAGATGCCTGTCACTACTACCACCTCTACCCATGGGGGGCTGGATGCCTGTCACTACTACCACCTCTACCCATGGGGGGCTGGATGCCCACCACCACTACCACCCCGACTCAGGGGGTGCCAGATGCATGTCACTACTACCACCTCCACCCATGGGGGGCTGGATGCCCACCACCACTACCACCACTACTCAGGGGGTGCCAGATGCCTGTCACTACTACCACCTCCACCCATGGGGGCTGGATGCCCACAACCACTACCACCCCTACTCAGGGGGTGCCAGATGCCTGTCACTACTACCACCTCTACCCATGGGGGGCTGGATGCCCACCACCACTACCACCCCTACTCAGGGGTGCCAGATGCCTGTCACTACTACCACCTCCACCCATGGGGGGCTGGATGCCCACAACCACTACCACCCCTACTCAGGGGGTGCCAGATGCCTGTCACTACTATCACCTCTACCCATGGGGGCTGGATGCCTACCACTACTACCAACCCTACCCAGGGGTGCTAGATGCCTACCACTACTACCACCCCTGCCCAGGGGGTGCTAGATGACTACCACTACTACCACCCCTACCCATGGGGTGCTAGATGCCTACCACTACTACCACCCCTACCCATGGGGGGCTGGATGCCTATCACTACTACCACCCCTACCCAGGGGTGCTAGATGCCTACCACTACTACCACCCCTACCCATGGGGGCTGGATGCCTACCACTACTACCACCCCTACCCAGGGGTGCTAGATGCCTACCACTACTACCACCCCTACCCATGGGGGCTGGATGCCTACCACTACTACCACCCCTACCTAGGGGGTGCTGGATGCCTACCACTACCACCACCCCTACCCATGGGGGGCTGGATGCCTACCACCAACACCACCCCCACTCATAGGATGGACAATGCATGACACAACCAGCACACTACAACCTAGGGAATGCAAGAAAAAGACATCCCCCCAACACCATGACAAGCGTGTGTAGACTGTGTCAAATGCCTACAACACTGAACATGACTATGAACACACAATGTGACCCCCTATGACATGTGTCACACATAAATGTGTGTGGCCTCCACAATGCAAGCAGACCATGACCACTGTGGCAATGGGGTCCAACCCCCATCATCACAGGGACCAAAAGGTAAGTGTGGGGTCCATAGCTGAAGCACATTATGAACATTGTGACAATGGGGTCCAACCCCCATCATCACAGTGACCAAAATGTAAGTGTGGGGTCCATAGCTGAAGCACATTTTGAACATTGTAACAATGGGGTCCAACCCCCACCATCACAGTGACCAAAAGGTAAGTGTGGGGTCCATAGCTGAAGCACATTTTGAACATGTGACAATGGGGTCCAACCCTCACCATCACAGTGACCAAAAGGTAAGTGTGGGGTCCATAGCTGAAGCACATTTTGAACATTGTGACAATGGGGTCCAACCCCCACCATCACAGTGACCAAAAGGTAAGTGTGGGGTCCATAGCTGAAGCACATTTTGAACATTGTGACAATGGGGTCCAACCCCCACCATCACAGTGACCAAAAGGTAAGTGTGGGGTCCATAGCTGAAGCACATTTTGAACATTGTGACAATGGGGTCCAACCCCCACCATCACAGTGACCAAAAGGTAAGTGTGGGGTCCATAGCTGAAGCACATTTTGAACATTGTGGCAATGGGGTCTAAGCCCCCATCATCACAGTGACCAAAAGGTAAGTGTTGACATTGAAAAACTGCAACTGCCAAAATGCATGGATGATTCCTGGTCACAGAACAACAAACACATCAGTGGCAAAGTAGTGCTTGTGTCCCATAGCAACATAGATTGGGGGAGGCAAACAGTGCAGTGCAAATAAGACATACCTTTGGCCATGTGCAGACAAACATCACCCATGGGGGCTGACACTGTCAACATTCATCAATGATACAATGACAGAAGTGACCATCATAATGCAGACCCACATATTTGCACCAATGGGCACACAAATGGAGATATCCTGTGGAGACTGTAGATGTGAGCTGAACAAATACCATACCATGGCAGCAATGGGACACACAAACAATGATCATAGTGCTGACTGATGACCTAGGAGTCCCAGGGACAGCAGGTGAAACCCACCAAACAACATACAGCCAATGGCATACTAAAGATATGCCAATGCAGTGGTGCAGATGCACAAACACAAACAGGCAGCCCCACACTGCACATCAAACACAACAGGTGAGGGGGGGGAGTGCCAGTGTCCCCAGGCAACCACACAACACTTGTTGAGGCCTGAATACCAATTACACTGATGCGCATACAGTGCCACACAAAAGTAACTCATGGATCCAAATCCCCTATGTGGGCAATCAGGCATTGTTAGATGAGAGGGAGCACAAATCACACATGTCACACAAGCATGTAGGAACAGCAACTGACACAGCAAGACACAGACACACCACAGCACTGCCCCCAGGGTCCCCACAATGTGTTGACCCTGGGCTGCATGACAATCCCACTGTGATGACAAAGCTAGATGTCGTTCACACTGTGAACCACAGTCATGTGTCCTGATCAACAAACTACCATCACACCTACACAAGCACAAATCAATCAGCACGGCCAGTAAGCCAAGGCCAACATGGAGGCAGGGGTCTAGCCGGGCAACAACTCTCATCTGCACACACTCAACACCACACACCTCGACCTCCAACAATGTGCAGCAGTGAAGATCACATGCACTGGTGACATTGCACATGCACCCATGACAATCCCATGGGGGGGGTGGTAACTAAGGTGCAGAAACACATCACACATGGCCACTCAACAAGACTCCTGAATGTCTGACACACTGCACACTACGCTGCACATGGACATGACGGCAATACCACACCAACCAATGGGATCCCAGTCAAGGACACCCACAAAGAACACACATAGACAACTACCAACATTGCAGCCCTGACCCTGAGGAGTGCCAGCAGTCACACACACAACGTGTCACAATCACTGAAAGCTAACACAAACTGGAAATTACATGACAGGTGTAAACAACAAGTGCCAAGGGGAATCCTGACTGTGTCCCATCTGCGTTAGCCCACAAACTCAGCCCTGCCAGCAAACTCACCAATGGGTGACATCCTGATGACCAGTAATGTGCCATGCACCCACATCACAGAGAACCCAGGGAGAAGACTTTGGGGGAACATAGGTCAACTCAGCAAGCATCACAAACAGGAACATCACTAGGGATCCCAGCATGCACAGCAAAATGGAAGTGAACACACACAGACATGCTCACACAACACACACCTTGGGCTCAGGCAATGTCACAGGATTACTCACTGCCATGAGGGGACTCCACTCCTGTGTGAGGAAAGCTGTGCCATATGTCGCCTCAGTAGGGCTCCATCATGTCAGCAGAACACTTGGTCACACAGTCAACAATTAGCACGAAATGAAGGCTCCCGTCATATCAGCCTGGTCATGGGAGTGTCAACGAAATCATCAGCACAGATCCAACACACATGTATAGCAAGTTGCACTGACAACACAGATGAGTCCTTCCCCATTGATGCCCAAACTTGCATGTCCAGTGGAGATGGACACACGGTCAGGGAAGTAGACTAATTGAACAATGGCAAGCACAACAGATGTGCAGGGGTGTAAGCCACAGATGTGATATTGCAAATGTAAGTAGGAAATCCCATTGCCAAATATTAAAAACATGACACCCTCATATGCTGCTAAGGATGACATGGATACACTACAGGATAGGACACATTACCCGTGGACCACATGGGTTCCTGCACAGTAACACTTCATTTTCATGAGACCAAAAATCACCATCACTGCAGCAAGGGCACGGTTAGCATCATCAACATCATGTACATCAGAAGCAAAACCACTAGAGAACAGAAAGTAGCTTTATTCAGCATATGTGGGTTCTAAAGTTAAAGTCAAGAAAAAATAGAAACAAAGGCCAATGGCCAGTCCATTCTGAAAGTCAAAACAGGGTGACAGTGGCAGATGTCACCCTACGCATGCCTGCACTGCTACACACCAGGGACAATCCCCTCGGAGGGGCATACGGGGGGGCAGGCCAGGCACCGCAGGGACAGGATCAGGGCTCACCAGAAGGAGGAAGGGAAGGGGTGGTGGGTGCTGGAGAGCCACTGACAACTGCAGTGGAGGTGTCTGACATGGTGTGTGCCGGCACAACTGGGGGGCATGACTCAGATGGTGTGGGTGCCGGCACGACTGCAGTGGGCCATGCAGATGGAGTGGACAGGTTCCCCACTGCAGTGCCCAAGTCAGACGGGGTGGTAGTGGACTCCACTGCAGTGCCTACCTCCAGGGGAGGAGAATGGGGTTCAGGTAAGGTGGGCAGGACAGAGGGGGAGGACACCGTCTCCACACCAGTGGCACAGACATGCGCAGTGGGGGGTGTGGTGCCGGAAGAGCAAGTGGCAGGGGGAGAAGGCCGGATCTTTTTGGGGATGGTGTATCTGTGGGTGGGGGAACCTGGGGCAGGGTGTGGTGGGGGCACCTGTGGAGTGGGGGCCTGAGGGATGGAGGAAGGAGACTTGGTGCTTGAGCTGCAGGGCGGCGGCGGGGTCTTGCTCTTCCGGGTCCTGGGGGACTTGCGGGTGAGGGCATCAGTCGATCTGCGCCTGGGGGAGGGTGTCCGGGGGCGAGGGGCACTCCCCTCCGTGTGGATGGGCTTTCTCTTCCCCCTGAATGCTGGATCAGCTGGATCGGAGGGGAAGAGGCCGAGGTCACTGAGGAAGTCCCGCTGTGTCTTTGGGGTTGCAGGTGAGGCAAGGGAAGGGGCCTTGGAGGGAGAGGTAACTGAGGACTGCACAGTGCTCGTGGATGCGTGTGTGTGTGGTTTCAGTCCCCTGACTGTGCGTGCGTGTGCGTCTGGATTTTGGCGTGTGTGTCTGTGTGCTGCCTGTGTCTGTGCTGGTGTGTGACTGTGCCGGTGTGTGTGTGCTTGGGACAGGTAAGGTGCTGGGGAGTGTGGATGGGGCAGAGGTAGGAGGGGTGAGGGACTGTTGGAGGAGGGACACTGCTGCCGTCAGGGAGGAGTCCATGGACCTATTGCCCCTCTGTAGGGCAGACATGCCCGATGAGATGCCCTCCATGAACGACACCAGCTGAGTCAACAGAGTGGTGTGTGCATGGAGGACACTCAGCATCGCTGTCTGCCCTACATGGAGCTGGCGAAGGAGGTACACAGACTCCTCACTCAGGGCAGCAGGGGACACAGGGGCAGGGGGTGCGGTGCCTGGCACGAAGGAGACACGCTCCCGAACATGGGAGCCTCCACGGACTTCGGGAATGGGAGCCGATGGGAGGGCGGTGGTGGTGGTGGCGGGGACAGCAACACTAGCTGTGGTGTGGTGGCTGCTGACACCCGCCTCCACAAGGGAGTCATCCTCCGAGCTGCTGTGGTCCTCAGCTGAGGTGGATGGTGCTGAGGACTCCTCGGTGTGGCTCCCCTCGCCCTCCGTGCCACTGGGTCCCTCCGACCACTCCTCGGCTGCTGACCCAGTCTGGCTCTGCGGCTCCTCCTGGTCCGTGGAGCTGTCCCCTCCTGTGGCCGTGGATGTATCTGCAAACAGTAGGGAAACAGACAGACATCAGACACCTGCACCGAACGCACACACCACAGTAAGTACAGCACATTACAGAGCAAGCCCTGGCATCCTTATTTGAACATTGCTAAAAGTGCCCAAACAGAGTAGGGGAAGCCAATTGTCAGTCTGATGGTCAACCATGGCACTCACATCTCTCCTGGCCTTGCACCCATCTGTCTGGTGTCTGTCGGATGGCAATACCCCAGTGTGGACACATGCACCACCTACACAGTAGTTGGACAGTGCAGAGAATACGGTGAAGCATGTGAACATGCACACATCACAACTCTTGCCACTGAGTCAGTACAGGTGTCCGGATAAAGGGATGCCCAGAGTCAATTTTGAAATGCATGTGATGCATACCAGCGACAGACACCATGATGCACCCATGTCCTGATAGTCATTGCCACAATGGTGTGCATGTAGCACATGTCACTCCCCTGCAGGATCACTCATAGGAAGTTTCATGCCATGGCACAGGCATGCCTGCTAAGTCATACATCACTGTCTCCAGTCACATGGGCAGGGCAGCCAGACAACAACAGTCTGCACTGTCACTATAGTAGGTCATGGGGAATGCAAGTCCTGGAGCTGAACAAGTGCACATGTACATCCCCCACACACCACATCATCTGAACCCTTATCTGTCCACGTCATACCAATTGGACATATGAGAGACCTGTAACAGAACCCTCTGAACCTGAGCACCTCACAATCTGCTGTGAATGGGAAACAACTGCCTGAACTTCACATTCGCATACCCCAGTCTGCACGGTCAGGTGATCAAACACCTATGTGTCACACAAGTATCGTCTCCTATGTCACATCTCCGGTGGCATGCTGAGCCCCAAACGAGAAACACCCCTGACAACGAAGTCACAGCACACTGACATAGAGGCAGACACCTGAGGGGACATATCACTGAGCACAATGTGTCAGCTGATACACGTGAGTGGGAGTACAGAGTGTATTGTATGGCCTGGAGTAGGCATGACTGTCCTGCCCCACGTGAATGAGGGATGAGCCCTGGACAGTAGGCAGGTGGCTAAGTATGTGTGACACACATAATATACACACTCCTGGGGCCCAAACATTGTACCCACCCGCAGCATGGGTGTGTGCCAGATACCCCAGGCACATGTGGTGGATCAGCTCAGCAATTGGACCACATATCAAAGTAACACGCAGATTACATGTCAGAACACAGGCATTGTGTAAGCAATGGACCCACCCATGATGCCCACCACAGAGTTAGGGGAACAAATGCTGTCCCCCACCTTGAGCTGAGCAAAATGCAAGGACACAGTACCCAAGTGACACAATTCCCTGACTGTAAGGGCCACACCTGGGTATCAGATGAGGAGTGGGCAGTGCACAATTGAGGGACATGGGTCCTGGACCACATGACTGATGTACTGTGGAAGTTTAACCAGGCCAGAGGAGGGCACATAGCATGGCAGACAAAGTTCACAATGCAGTCATGGACTCACCCCCTCCTTGCTGCTCTCTGGCCTTCAGCTGCCCATCCAGATCAGGGAAGACCACCGCCAGGATCCTGAGCATGTGGGGGTCAGGGTCCGGTGTCCGCCCCTCCTGCGAGGAGGCGACAGCTTCAGCTGGACCCGTGCGATCCTCCGGGTCCAGCCCCGAAGGTCCTGCCACCTCTTCTGGCAGTTGCGGATCCGGCGCTTGTAGACCCCCACGGATCTCACTGCCCGGACGATGGTCAGCCATATCTGTTGCTTCTGGTGGGTATCAACCTGTGAGGATGACAAAGTGAAAATGCCATTACTACACATTCAACATATCCGTGCATTACACAGTTGGATATACATGTCTCAATCACAGGGGCACATGATGTACACAGGCAGTGCAACGATGGCTATGGACCGTTTGCCAGCAGTTACTACATGGTATCATTGCCTGGGTAGTAAAACCTTGTTTAAATGCACTGTCACTGCACTATACCTGTTCAGTGCATGTTACTACACACTATGGGGGTGACAACTACTCAGTGAGCCTGCTAGCCAGTGGCGTGCAGACTGTAAGTCTTGCTAGTCAGACAACATGCACATTTAGTAAGGCAGTGGACAGCACACTCACCTGCTCCCCTGCTTTCCCATACAGCTTGCTGTACTGTGGAAGGAGGCTGTCCAGCAGGGCCTGGTTCTCCTCAGTGCTGAAGGCTGGGGCTCTCTCCACAGTACGTGCCATTGCAGGATCCAGAGGGTGCAGGTACAGCAGCAGTGGTGGTGTCAGATGTCGTCCTGGAGCATGTAGTGCAGGCAAGTGAGCTCTCAGGGGAACAGCCAGCATTATATGTGTGCTGCAGAGGCAGATACTGTCCCATGTGTCCAAAGTGATAGGTCCAAGTCGTTTGCATCTTCTGAATCTGACCAATCCATGGAATAGCAGCACTAATACACGCCCACAGCATCCTTCAAAAGTTCAACTTCATGACACCCATGGATTTGCAACATTGTTGTGGGTGACCAACTGAATTCACAGCATCAGACTCGTTAAAGATTTGAAAACGCGTCCGTTGCCAGGCCAGGCCATAGCTAATGTGTGCGCACCGATCGGTCCATTGCTGTACAACGCGTATTGCGCATACAACGCGTACCCGCTCACATTGAATGCAATGGGCCGGCCGGGAACACCGATCGGACCATTGCTGTTCAACGCGTACCCGCTCACATTGAATGCAATGGGCCGGCCGGGAACACCGATCGGTCCATTGCTGTTCAACGCGTACCCGCGATACAACGCGTACCCGCTCACATTGAATGCAATGGGCCGGCCGGGAACACCGATCGGACCATTGCT
Organism: Calotriton arnoldi; assembly: GCA_963921515.1. Lineage (NCBI taxonomy): Eukaryota > Metazoa > Chordata > Amphibia > Caudata > Salamandridae > Calotriton > Calotriton arnoldi. Next base: position 98,747 of record CAWUFW010004604.1, on the reverse strand, counting down.
GTTCAACGCGTACCCACTCACATTGAATGCAATGGGCCGGCCGGGAACACCGATCGGTCCATTGCTGTTCAACGCGTACCCGCGATACAACGCGTACCCGCTCACATTGAATGCAATGGGCCGGCCGGGAACACCGATCGGACCATTGCTGTTCAACGCGTACCCGCGATACAACGCGTACCCGCTCACATTGAATGCAATGGGCTGGCCGGGAACACCGATCGGACCATTGCTGTTCAACGCGTACCCGCTCACATTGAATGCAATGGGCCGGCCGGGAACACCGATCGGTCCATTGCTGTTCAACGCGTACCCGCGATACAACGCGTACCTGCTCACATTGAATGCAATGGGCCGGCCGGGAACACCGATCGGACCATTGCTGTTCAACGCGTACCCGCTCACATTGAATGCAATGGGCCGGCCGGGAACACCGATCGGTCCATTGCTGTACAACGCGTCCCTGGACAAGTCACTGGCATATGTCACCATGCCTGTCACAGGTGAACATATGCTAGCCACATATACTTCCCAGGGAGTGGGGGCACACCTACAACACCACAGCCTGTCCACACTGTATCCTAAGGCATGTAAGGCTGCATTACCTATTCCGTGTATGGGGGTGAACATGTTGTTCTGTGGGTGTCACTTTGGGGCAGCCACTCCCAGGCTGTGCACGTGTTCATGGGGACAGGATCCTTGGTGTGATGTGCACATGACCACTGTGATGTGCAAGTGTTCATTCCTGAGCATGTGGCATGGTCACATTTCACGGTGGTGTATGTGTATGTCATGTCACATACCCCCTGAGTCCCATGTGGGACGGTATGTACGTCCCAGGGTGACCCATTGGCACAATAGTGATGGTCCTCCACAGTCTGTGTGCATGTTGTGTTTACAATGTCTCTGATTCCATGTGCACAATGTGAGACAGTCTCCACATCCACGTTGTTTGTGCATGAACTTTGATGTTGTGCGTGTGTGTGTCACAGACGTCCATGTCTGTCCTGATGAGGCAACAGGGACCACTACCTGTGGGGGTCATGGTTGTTTTGCTGTGGTGTATTCATGATGCACCATGTCATGCCAGTGTCCATGTGGCAATACAGGTCCCTGGGAATCTACCTGTCGATGAGCTGTGATGCCTGGGGCACATCTGTCCTCACATGTCACTGTGCTGTGTGTTTGGAACGTGGCAGCAGTACATGGGTACTGTGACACAGCCTAATGTTATCCCATAGCACAACCTGGGACTTGTTGAGGGAACATGTTGAACTGTGATGTTAGATGTTAGCCATGTAGGTGCCATACATGTCCTTACGGAACGGCACACGCATCATGTACTTGTGTCTCGTAATGGTGTATCATGTGATATTGAGTCTGGTCTATGCCACATATGTGGGGTGACTGACAATCTTTCTTTCTTCACCTATGCACTGCAGGGCACCAGCTGTCCATCGGCCATTCCCTGACCTTGCAACAGTGGTTGAACGGGACTGCATCTGACGGTCCCGCTTCACCAGGCCACTGATTGAGGAATTGGCGGTGCGGTTGGCCCCACATTTGCAACCTGGCCGGACATACCCCACAGCGCTGACCCCCAAGGTGAAGGTGATGGCAGCCCTACACTTCTTTGCCACCGGTACCTTTCAACACACTGTGGCGTCTGCTGGTGGGATGTCACAGACCATGTTCAGCCGTGTGCTCCGCGATGTTTTGGAGGCTATGTTGAGATACCTGAACCAGTACATCTATTTCCCTAGACTTCAACAACTCACTGACGTGAAGAGTGACTTCTATGCCCTGGGGAGGATGCCGCATGTCATTGGCTCCATTGATGGGACACATGTGGCTTTGGTACCACCACAGGCCCAAGAGCAGGCATACAGGAACCGCAAGCACTACCATTCGGTCATTGCACTGGTGGTATGTCTTGCAGATATGAGCATCTCACACTTGTGTGCCCATTTCCCCGGTTCTGCACACGATGCCTACGTGATGAGGAGTAGGCACATCCCGAGGATGATGTCACAGATGCGTAACTAGCGTGCCTGGCTTGTTGGTGTGTACTGACTATGTACCATTGTGTGTGTTCTGCAATGTTGTGTTCCACCCTCTTTTCAAACTCAGCTAATGTGCAATTGTCTGTATGTAGGTGACTCCGGATACCCCAACATGCCTTGGTTGCTGACGCCCCTCAGGAACCCTGTGACACCAGCCCAGATGCGTTACAATGAGGCACATGGTCGGACCAGGAGAGTGATTGAGCGGACATTTGGTCTCCTGAAGAGCCGCTTCCGCTGCCTGGACAAGACAGGAGGGGCCCTCCCATATGCCCCAGCAAAGGTGTGCAAGATTGTCATCGTCTGCTGCATGCTACACAACCTGGCTGTGCGGAAGGAGTTGCCTCTCATCCTGGACGACGATGATCAACATCCGCCACCTGTGGAGGATCCTGGCCTGGACCACGATGCCAGTGATGATGATGATGATGATGGTGATGTCCGCACACAGCTCATCACCAACTTCTTCAGCTGAATGTGAGTATCCGGAGATGTCATGTCAATGATGTGAGTATGCATGATATGTGTTGGTGGTGCTCTGGTGCTGTTTGAGTGTGGCCATGTGCTACATGACTGTATGCGTGTAGCGATGTGTCCTTACAGGTAGTCTGTACTCCCCAACAGTGTTGACATGCTAACGTGGTTCTGGGTGGGTATCTTGTGACATGTATTGGGCATGAGTATTGCAGTTCTGTCCTGTTCTTCAGTGCTTTTGACTGTGTGTCATTTCTGTCCTTCACAGGGTACTTTCAGAGTTGTTTGGTCAACTGTGATCCCCCAACACCGTGATTGGACTTCCAGCGTGGTAGCTGTCGTATCCCTACAGGTGATGTGTGCCACACCCATGGACTTCCTTCCTTCTACACTTGTTGACTGTGTGCCCACTGCCAGGTGGGATTACCTTGCATCTGTAGTGGTTACAACATGTTGCAAATGTGTAATAAACCTGTGCTTCACTTTGTGATGTGCGTTGTCTGTGGTCACACATCTGACTGACATTTGCTTACTGCACCAGTGGGCTAGTTGACAAAGACTGTGAATAGGTGTTGTGTCTGTGCATTGCACCGTATTTCCTGCCAACATCAGTGTAGGCGATGAGTCAGGTGGCCTTGGTGTGTATATGTTGTGTAGCCCTGGTGGTGTGTCTCCCTCCTATGTGTCACGTTGCCATGACTCACATGCCTGTGTTGTACTTGCTGTGGCAGTTAGCATGCACAGTGTAATTTTGCAGGTCATCATCTCCATGACAGAAACCACATTTGAATCACAACAGAGGCAGGTATGGTGTATTAGTGTGTTTATTGTCATACATGTGTGAGTATGGTGCACAGGATGGTGGGTGCTGTACATTGTGATTGTAATCCAAAGTTCCTAGATGATTTGGAAGTCCTGGTAGCAGAAATGTCCTGAGTAAAGTCCACAGTCATCTGATACATTGGTCCAACTTGTACTCCCCATGTCATGTGGGGGAGTTGTGTTGCATTCAACAGGGTGTACAATTTGCGCACAAAGGTGATTATCCAGCACAGGTTTTGGCTTCCTGGTGGTTGCGCATGGCCATTGGCCTCTCAGTTGCCCTTCCTCAGACGACCCCTCTTCTTTGGGGGGGGACCCTCAAGTGCAGGCTGCTGCGATGCAGGGGACTCTCCGCCAGAGTCATCCTCCTCCCTGTGGCAGTTGCAGTTGTTTCAGCACCAGATGTTGTGGGCACACAGGGAGGTGTTGACATGTTGCTGCTCATCTGGCGGAGGCATTGTAATATGTTCCTATGCACCGCCGTCATCTCTTGCAGTGTGTCCCACTTGGACTCCATGCGGGACATGTGTAAGTCCAAGCGTGCATGATGGGCAGCCTGCTGATGTCGTATGTCCCTGAGGATCCCCACTACCTGGCTGAACTCTCCAGTGCTGGTCTGGTACGCATCGGCTATGCGTACCAGTTGTGAGTCATCATGCAGTCCAGACCCCTCTGAGAGCAGCGACCTATGTCTACCACCCCTCCCACCACCCCTGGCGACACGTGCAGTACCTGAGGTGGCACACACAGGTGATCCTGGGCCCCCTTGGGGGTTGTTGGTGGTGTTGGTGTCCATAGCCCCACGTTGGGCAGGGGTCCGTGTGCTGGTGGTGGTCCTTGGTCTGTCCGTGTCGGCAGGGGTGGTTTGTGTGTTGTCAGTCGTTGGAGGGGTGGGTGCAGGGGGTGCAGCTGGTGGTCCTGCTGGTGCTGCATGTTGACTCGCTCCTGAGGTGCCAGGTAGGTCTTTGTCATCCGAGGAGGGCAGAGGCTGTTCCACACCAGTGAGCTCCGTTTCCCCTGGATCCTGGAACAGGGACTCCTCAGCGTCTGCTGCTGTGTCCCCATCATCACCTGTTTTTGGGAGACACACACAATGTATGTTATGTTTCTGCAGGCATCAATGGTTGACACACCTGACAGTTGTGACTGTACCTCTGGATACGGGCCTGTACATTGCATTGTCCTGAGTTGTCACAGTCAGAGGTTGATATTGGTGTAGCACATTGTCCTGCATACTTTGAGCATTTCAATTTGAATGTTGGGGTGTGTACATGGTCTGCATGGTTTGTATTTGGTTGACATCCGGCCCTCCTTCTCCCCCCAGCCCAGTTATCCCACCATGAAGCATGCCACCCTTGCAGTGGGTTCAGGTTGACTCTCAGGATGTCAGTGAGTGGTGTCCTGCTGTTGGTGGTGCCCAGTTCCCAGCAGGGCCTTGTGCTCCCCACAGCAGTACCCAGTGTCAGCCATCTTGTCAGTTCTTTTCCACTCCCTGTGATGTGCACATGGTTCAGGCTGGTGTTGATGGGACAGTTGTGAGGGTGAGCAATATCTGTGACTACCACTCCCATCATGCTATTGCCTCCACCCCCTTCCCAGCATGCCCATACTTCCTTCCTTTTGAGTGTACTTCACTGTGTGTGAGTGTGACAGCAATGGCAAGATGGCTGACAGTGGTGTCCTGCTGTTGGTTGGTGCCCAGTTCCCAGCAGGGCCTTGTGCTCCCCACAACATTGCATCAGTGTCAGACATCTTTGATGTGGCTTTTGACTCCCTGTGAGGTGTGCATGCTTGGGTGTGATCTTGCTGGGCCATGTGGGTGGGGGATGTTGGGCTGTGACTACCACTCCCATCATGCTTTTGCCTCCACCCCCTTCCCAGCATGCCCATGCTTCCTTCCTTTTGACTCTGCTTCCCTGTGGGGCTGTGTGCCTGTGCTGACAAGATGGCTGACAGTGTTGTCCTTGGGTTAGTTTTGCTACAAGTCCCATGTGTGTCCCTGTGCTTCACACAGCATGACCCAGGGTTGTGGTTCTTTGTGGGATATTTGATTTGTGTGTTTGAGGCAATGCATTCTCCCAGGTGAGTTGTGTGTAGTTTGTGTTAAGGGGGTGTGTGTGAAAAGCTGCTTGTAAATATGGTCTGAGGTGTCAGTCCTCCTACCCACCCAGCCAGATATCCCACCATGGAACGTGCTTCTATTGCAGGGAGTGCAAGTTGTCTTTCAGGATGTCAGTCAGTGGTGTCCTGCTGTTGGTTGGTGCACAGTTCCCAGCAGGGCCTTGTGCTCCCCACAGCAGTAGCCAGTGTCAGCCATCTTGTCAGTTGTTTTCCACTCCCTGTGATGTGGGCATGGTTCATGGTGGTGTTGATGTGCGCATTGTGAGGGTGAGCAATATCTGTGACTACCACTCCCATCATGCTATTGCCTCCACCCCCCTTCCCAGCATGCCCTTACTTCCTTCCTTTTGAGTGCACTTCACTGTGTGTGAGTGCGACAGCAATGGCAAGATGGCTGACAGTGGTGTCCTGCTGTTGGTGGTGCCCAGTTCCCAGCAGGGCCTTGTGCTCCCCACAGCAGTGGCCAGTGTCAGCCATCTTGTCAGTTGTTTTCCACTCCCTGTGATGTGGGCATGGTTCATGGTGGTGTTGATGTGCGCATTGTGAGGGTGGGCAATATGTGTGACTACGACTCCCATGATGCTATTGGCTACACTGACTTGCCCAGCATACACAGAATTCCTTCCTTTCAGTGAGCTTCCCTGTGAGGTGGTGTTGTAGTGGTGGCTACATATCTGACTGTGTTTGTTGGTTAGATTTGTGCCACTGCCTAGCTCTATTTGGTGTTGGGTTTGTACATGTCATGACACAGTTACATATCACTATGAGATGGCATGTATTGTGTTTATCTGACTGACATACACATTTTGGGATGATTCTGTTTTGGTTGCTGTGTATTTGCTAAGGGTGCATGGTTTGACTCTCCCCTTGACAGTGATGTGTGTGTATTGTCGCACAATATTGTGTACATTTGTTGTGTACTCACCAGGCTCTGGGATGTTTTCTAGTCCATATACGCTCACTGGTGGTAGGATGGACCGCACCTTCTCCTCCCAGGGCCTGAGGTATACTGGTTTGGCAGGAGGGTCACTGCCGGTGTGTTGGCTCAAGAGGTAGTCCTTCTTCAACAGCTCCTTGACCCTCCTGCGCACGTCATACCACCTGTTCTGGATGTCTCCCTTTGTGCGCAAACATGGTGATTGTGCGTTGACCCTGTCGACAATCCTCTCCCACATCTTGGTTTTCTGCGCTATGGGTGTCTGTTGGACCAGTGTACCAAACAGCTGTGGCTCTACCCTGAGGATCTCATCTACCAGGACTTCCAATTCACTATCTAGGAACTTATGATTCTTCTTTGGGGGCATGGTGATGGGTGGTGATGGTGAGTGATGTGTGTGTTGGTGTGCAAGTGAGGGTGTGTGAGTGTGTGTTTTGCTGGGTGTATGTGAGGGTGCTATTTGTTGAGGTGCTGCTGGTGTGTGGCTTGTGTGATGGATGAGCTGTGAGTGTGTGTGTGGTTGATGTCTGTTGGTGTTGAGTGCTGGCAGGTAATTTGAATTTGCAAAGGATCATGGTAGGGATTTGTGTCCTTTATATGGGTGGAGTTGTGGGTGTGTCTTTGTTCCCTGTTTCCCCCCCCCAGTATTTATTGGCTTTGTAATTTCTTGTTTGGCCTTTTTTTTGTGTTTTTTACTTAGTTCTTTTTGTGCATGTAGGAGACGTTCTTCTGACCGAGTCGGACCCTGCAGTTGTCTCGTGCGAGCCTCTCAGATTCGTTCACGCTGTGTTTGTGCTGTTTTCTGTGGTGCGTACGCATCGGTCGCGGTGTTTTGGGTTGCTTCGGCTCGCAGTTTTGTATGCGTGTCGGTCGTACGGCTTGGGCCCCGTGCGACTCGGTCGTGTTTTCCACGCATTGCATCGTACTTGGCGGGTAGGAGTTCGCGGGTACGTTTCGTTCGGGATTCTTCCTGGTGCGTGTCGGTCGGTTCGATTCGCGTGGTTTTCCGGCCGGATAGCTGTTTTCCGCGCGATTCGGTCGTTCGGCTTGTGTTCCGTACGCGTCGGTCGGATTTTGCACGCTTCTCATCGTACTGTGCGGGTCGGGCTGCACCGGTACGTGTCGGTCGGAATGAATTCCGGCTCTGAGTCGGTCGGTACGTTTTCCGGCCCGAATCGGAATCGGCCCCTTAGAAAGGTGGGCACAAGGATCAGACAGAGTTCACCTCCAAAGATTATGGACATTTACAAATTAAAGGTCGAGTTAGAAGAAATGATAGCAGGAAATGTAGGAGTAGATCGTCTAAATACTTACGATGAAGAAGAGCTATTATTTGTATGGAGAAGCATCACAAGAAATGTAAAAATATTTCATGAAAAATTATCAGACTTGGCTTTGCAGATGGGAATTGAAATAGGGAAGTCAAAGGTGTTACAGAAACCCTATAGAGCATATTTTTCTGACAAAGATTTAGAAAACATGAATGCCTCAGGTCGAAAATTACAAGTAAAGGAATTAATGACAGTTTTACAGAAATGGGGAGACCTAGATAAATGGAAAAGTAGGTGGACAAAGAAAAAGGAAGAGGCACGATACAGTAGAACCACTTCTGAATATTTAATGAAGGAAACAGGGAAAGCAGATCAAATGTACCCGATGCGAGAAGTTCCAGGAGGAGGATATGTACATGTCCCCTGGAGCAGACAGGATATTTTGTCATTTACGAATGATTTTCCAAAGTTGAGAGAAAAACCAATTGAATGGTACAAGCAAGTTGAGAAGTTTGTGAAAGTATTAAAGGTATTGTTGAAGGACTTAGATGGACTATTCGACATAGTGGTACCTGCCGACTTATGGACAGATTGTAAAATCACAGTTGATTGGCCAAGTGAAGAGTATCCTAGAGATCCAAAGACAGGTGCCCCGTCAAGTGATGTAATGAAAAAGTATCAGCAGGTAATAACTTACCTGAAGGGGAAAATACCACCAAAGGAGACAGATTGGGTGAAAATAGACAGAACTACCCAAGAAGCCAGCGAATCGGTACATGCCTATTATGAACGTTTATTGCAGGTATTCAAACAGTATAGTGGATTTGAGGATATTGGAGATAAAAACATGAGTCAATTTGTTCACCGATTTGTTTATGGATTAAAACCAGAGATTTGTCAGATGATTAAGCAGCACATGTTGTGCTGGCAAAGGAAACCGATTGATGAGATTTTGAAATATGCGAAATATTGTGGAGATGACATTGAGGATAGGCACAAGAAACTGCAAGAGAAAGTGATGTGGGCTCAGGTAAAAATGGCTGAGCGACAGGGAATTAATTTGGATAATCCAAATGATAATCAGGGAAAAGATTCTGGAACGAATGGTGACACTGGGAATGGAGGAAAAGTGAGAGGACGAATGAGCAGAGAAGAGGCTAAAAAGAAGTTTCCTTGTCATGGGTGCGGAAAATTGGGGCATTGGAAGGATGAATGTAAAAAGATGCGGAATAATAATGGCCCAAATCAAAATTTAAATCCACAGGCGCAGAATGACTCACAGCAGGGTGTAAATCCTCAGAGTCAGTTGCCACCTGCACCTATACAGGGTAATGTAAGCAGAGCAAAGCACGGTACAGACGTCGGATATCAAGGAGGAAGTGGTAAGAATGATTATGTAACATCACAATTTCTTTTACAGGACGACTTTTGTACCTATAGCTCATGACGGTGCCTAGGAGAGGGGGAGAAGGAGTGCGTACTTGGTGCATCCTTACCGGTAGATCAGTCAGGTCCATATGTTGAAGGGAATGTGAAAGGTAATGATATTACTTTCCTTTTGGACACTGGTGCTACCAGGTCTACTGTGAGAACAGCAGACATCCCAGACCTCCCTCTCTCTGGAGAAGCTATCCAAGTTGTGGGGGTAGCTAATCGAAAGATTAGAACGCCTCTTACCGAACCAATGGAAGTAAAAATTGGAAATTTTAGAGAAATGCATCAATTTGTAGTGTGTGATTCCAGTCCAGTAAATTTATTGGGCCGAGATTTGTTGTGTAAAATGAACTGCACAATTTTCTGCACGCCAGATGGTGTGGCTGTTCAGACCCCGGATGAAGACCATGTATACAAATTTATGATTGCAAAGCAAGGTACAGAAGTAGATGAGATGTTCTCTTTGATAACAAAAGACGAATTGCCAGAAGAATTAAAAACGACAGTAAATTCCATGGTATGGGATTTCACGGGAAAAGAAGTAGGATTTATGGCCAAAATAGACCCAGTTAAAATTACTGTAAAGGAAGGTGCAATTTTCACAAATACTAGACAGTACAAAATGAGTGCAGAAGTAAAGGCAGGAGTCATTGAAGAAATTAACAGAATGGTAAAACAAGGCATACTAAAAGAAGTAATGAGTAGTCCTTGTAACTCACCAATAATGGGTTTAAAGAAACCTAGTGGAAAATATAGGATTGTTCAAGATTTGCGAAAAATAAATAAAATTGTGGAACCTTGTTGTCCTATAGTGCCAAATCCTGCAGTAATCCTATACCAGATTCCTTGGAGTGCTGGATGGTTTACCGTGATTGATTTATGCCAAGCATTCTTTTCAATACCATTGCACCCAGATAGTCAGTATCTTTTTTCATTCAAATTTGAGAACAAAGTCTATGGAATCGTGTTCCTCAGGGGTACACGGAAAGTCCGTCCATCTTTAATCGGATATTGAAAAAGTGCCTAGAGAAACTAGTGATGCCAGGAAGCTCAGTCTTAGAACAATATATAGATGATTTACTGGTGGCATCTAATACCAGAGAGAACTGTGTTGTTGACTCTATTGCATTATTAAATCATTTAGCTGAAGAAGGGCATAAAGTTTCACCTGAAAAGTTGCAGTTTTGTACAACAGCAGTTAAGTATCTAGGACACCAAATTGAGAGGGGAAAAAGAAGGATAACCTCTGAAAGAGTAAAATTAATCAAGAAGATGCAAATGCCTGTCTCCCAACGAGAAGTGAGAATGTTTCTTGGAATAGTGGGTTATTGTCGTCAATGGATACTAGGGTTTTCTCTGCTAGCAAAGCCATTAATTCAAATGACGAAAAAGAAGGCAAAAGACCCAGTTGAGTGGGATGATGAGAGCGTAGGAGCTTTTGTAAAATTGAGAAACGCTTTGCGTGCAGCACCTGCCCTAGGCATGCCTGATTATAAAAGAAAATTCGCATTATTCTGTCATGAGAGAGAAAATTGTGCACTTTCAGTCCTAACTCAGAGACATGGTTTGGACAGACGTCCTATAGCATATTTTTCTGCTACATTGGACCCAGTGGCAGCCGCATTGCCAGGCTGCTTAAAAGCAGTAGCGGCTACATGTTTGAGCATTGAACAAAGTGAATCAATTGTAATGGGACATCCTGTCAAAGTGTTTGTTCCACATTCAGTTGTGATTCTGTTGACAAGAACCCGAACTCAGCATCTTACTCCTAGTCGGCTGACTAAATATGAAAGAATAATACTAGGTGCTGAGAATGTGACTATTGTAAGGTGCACAATAGTAAATCCTGCTACCTTACTACCAGACCCATATCATGAGGAAGTTAAAGATGATGAAGAGGAACATGATTGTTTACAAGTCACAGAACTGTGCACAAAACCACTTCCTGACATACAGGAACTACCCCTTAGGGAACCAGACAGGGAGCTGTTTGTTGATGGTTCGTGCCAAAGGCATGAAGATGGTAAACTAACTGCAGCATATGCAGTATGTGAATTAACTGGAATAGTCGAAGTATCCTATTTACCAGGAGTAAAATCTGCACAAGTAGCTGAATTAATTTCTTTAATAAAAGCCTGCAAAATTGGGAAGAACCAGAAAGTAACTATATTTACAGATAGCCAATATGGTTACGGGGTTGTGCATGATTTTGGCCAATTATGGATGCAGAGGGATTTCATGACTTCTTCAGGATCCCCATTAAAAATGGACAGTTCGTAAAAGAACTATTGGAAGCAATACAATCACCAAAAGAATTGGCTGTGGTGAAATGTGCCGCACACCAGTCAGGAGATGACTGGGTGGTAGTCGGTAATAGTTATGCAGATTTGGTGGCTCAACACTGTGCCAAAAACAGGTTGTCAGTTAATAAAAGGGTTGAAAGAATGGGAATCAGCTGCCAACTTATGCTGTATGCACCTCCTGAAACATGGAATGATGTGAAAAGACTACAAGATGATGCTGATGAGAGTGAAAGAAATGCATGGATTAAAATGGGATGTTCTCAAAGGTCAGATGACGATGTATGGATTTATGCCGATGGCAGGCCAGTCATGCCCGACTGTCTGATTTCACAAATGGCCAGAATGCATCATGGAGACACACATGTAGGGAGAGATGCAATGATTAGACTCTTCCGACAAAATTGGTACAATCCAAGGTTTAGGGCCGTAGCAGAGAGTCTCTGCCAGAGATGTCTAACTTGCCAAATGCATAATCCAGGAAGAAAAACAATAATTGGTTTTGGGAAAATAGGAAAGGCAGAGGGTCCATTTGTGAGATTGCAGCTTGATTTCATTCAGTTACCACCATGCAGAGGACTGAAATATGTACTTGTCATAGTGTGTCTGTTTTCAAAGTGGGTGGAGGCTTACCCTACCAGGAGGAATGACAGTATTACAGTCGCAAAGTTATTGCTACGAGAGCTCATTCCTAGATTTGGTTTCCCAGTAACTTTGGAATCAGATAGAGGAGGGCACTTCAACAATGATGTGATTAGAATAATCTGTGAAGCATTCCAAATTGAGCAAAAATTGCACTGTGCATATCGTCCAGAGGCTTCTGGAGTGGTTGAACAAATGAATGGCACAATAAAATCCAGACTGGCAAAAATGTGTGCATCAACATCGTTAGATTGGCCGGATGCATTGCCACTTGTTTTGATGGGACTCAGAAGCATTCCTGATAGAAATACCGGATTGAGTCCACACGAAGTAATCATGGGAAGAGCAATGAGACAAGCACATGTTCCTACAAATAAACTGCTGAATATAACTGATGATATGGTTCTGGATTATTGCAAGGGATTGGCTGACCTAGTGCGTTCTGTCTCTCACCAGGTTGGGGAAGACGCAGTTTCCAGGCAGCCTGAACAAGAGCATGATCTGAATCCCGGAGACTGGGTGGTAGTGAAGAATCACACCAGAGAAACGTGTCTATCACCCAGGTGGGGCGAACCTTGTCAGGTCATACTAGTTACGAACACAGCAGTGAAATGTGCAGGATTTCCTAATTGGATTCATGTAAGCCAAACCAAAAGGGTACCAGACCCCGAAGAAGAAAATCCTCAGACAGCATCGATAACTGAGGAAGCTGAAGGTTGCCCAGCTGAAGAATCTCAGGTCCGAGATTCAAGGGAAGCTGAAGAAGAACAACCGAGCACAAGTCAGGACTGGATACCGGTGGTGGAAATACCTGAAGTCTATAACAGAACAAGAAGTCAAGCAAATTTAGAAGAAATTGAAGAAGATCAGATAGGTGAAGAAGAAGCAGCTCAGGAGGAGGAAGAAGAAACAATAAGAGAACCTGAGCAGGATCAGATAGGGAGAGGAAATTGGGCTCAAAACAACAACGAACCAACAAAATTTGAGCAGGGACAGACAGCTCTAGAAGAACGCGGTCAGGCTGCAGAAGTACAAAGTGCAATAAGCCCTGATCAGAATCAGTTAGATCTAGGAAAATACATTCAAACAGAAGATCTCGAGAATCTCGAGCATGAAGACGTAAATCCGGAACAAGGTCAGTTATTGGAAACTAACAGTGGAGCAGCTGAAAAGAAACCAATAAGACCTGAAAAAGAACAAATAGAAGAAACTGAAATTGAAGAGAACAAAACTGTGCCACAAACTGAAAATAAAGGAATTTCTGAAGAGGAAATAAAAAGTAAAGAGACAGTGCAAACAAAGAAAACCAGAAAAGGGATCATTGGCCTAGTGTCATTAAAAGAGTAAAATACCACATAACAACCAGAAGTGAAGATCCAGAACAAGTAAATGAAGTGACAAGCCTAACAGGACAAACAAGTGGAATCGAAAAACGAAAAAGCAAAAGACTGAAACTTGTGAACAACAAATTTAAAGGTCCTGATTGGACTTATATTATCCTTGAAGACTACGAGAGCTCAGAGTCAAGTGAAAGTGGTGACGAAGGAACAAGTGCGGAACTGACTTATGAGAAAGAAATAAGACCACCTTGATAACGTAAAGAGACTTGAAATTACGATAAGAAGAAAATCTTCCTTGTCAAAAATGCCTGACGATAGAGTTTCTGGGAGACCAAAACAGAAATGTTGTAAAAGATGCTGTGCTACATGCATATGTAGTCTGGTAGTGGTGCTTATAGTATGGTTAGTTGTGATCGTAGCAATTCCTTACCTTATGATAATGGATAAAAAGATTAACAACGAAACGAAGGAAAGGACAGAGAACTTGAAAAGTAATAGAGTAGAACTAAAGGCAGAAGATGAACCTGAATTTCATCATGAAGTAACAGATAACGACACTAGTTTGAATGTTTTCACAAAATTATTGTTTCAATATGTAGATACCATGGAAGTTAGTAATTGTTATGTCTGTATGAAATTACCTGAATCAGTAGCAGAAGGGTTAACATATCATCACTTGCCATTAACTTATGGCATATCATGTAGTGTATTGGCTAGTTTATTTTATAGAACAGGGAGACTTCAGTATTATTATTCAAACATAGATGTGATATTTTCTGAGGTTCCAATTCGAAAGAATATGAACCCAGTGCTTAGTAGCAAAGATGCACAGTTTATGGGAGAATTTTTCTTAACAATGAAATCAATAGACATAACACATGCACATAGAAGCAATCTAACATGTTCATTACATGAAGAAGAAAAGATATTTTTGAATTTAGTGGAAAATAGAAGACAAGATTTCCAAAAGAAAGCATCGGAGCATAAGGCTCATCTGCCACCTTGGGCTGAGAAAGAGGGTAGTTACACACCTGGCAAGGCTCAAGCTGCTATGGCTCTGGATTTTGTAAAGATAGGGAAAATTTGTCTACATAGGTTAAAGACTGATTATAACAATGTTTTCATCAGTACCAGTGAATGTGAACATAATTTCTTAATTCTTGGAGGTTGGGGATTAAAAGGAGGAACAGATTCAGTTTTTCCTGGAATCTATTATGTGTGTGGGAATAAGGCTTACTTTAGGCTTCCTGCACGGTGGTATGGAAGTTGTTATTTTGGGATAGTATTTCCAAAAATATACCATGTAAAAAGAAACACTGGGAGCAATGAAAATAATAGTGAATTAACACGTAGTAAAAGAGCTAGTTTTTCAGAAATTGTAGGTGATATATTTGGTGCATTGATACCTTCAGTGGGAATAATTCTGAACTCAAGAATAATATGTAAATTATCTACAGTGGTTGATCGTTTATCAACTGACACTGCTGGAGGATTTCTTATGATTAATGCGGAGATGGTTGCGATTAGATCTATGGTTATGCAAAATCGACTTGCTCTTGATATAATATTAGCAAAGAGGGCGGAGTCTGTAAATTATTGAAGTCGAAACACTGTTGCACTTACATACCTGATAAAAGTGCAGAAATTGGAACATATATACAGAATATAACTAAACTTGAGAAGGAACTAAAACCACTGGAAGTTGATAGTGTATGGGAAAGATTGACCAATAGTATTACGTCAATTGGTACCTGGTTTGCTAATGTAGGGAAAGGACTTATAGGTCAAATATTAGTACCCTTAGCAGGGATAGCAATAATAGTGCTGTCAATAATAATATGGTGCTAATGTTGTAGATAGATTGAATCTTAGAATGTGACAGGAAAAGGAAATAAGCGAAAATTTGACGAAATTGAACTAGAAGATTTGAGAAGTGAATTATACAAGAAACTGAAAGGAGATGTGAAAAATAGAAAGTGTAAAAATGAAACTGAGACAATTTTATGCTAAAAGTTGGCATCTGGTTGTGGGTAGTATTTGATGGCTCAGAAACGCCATCAGAGAGGGGATTGATGGAGCAAGAACTCACAAATGAGACTTGCTCGGAGGCAATCTTCTCACAGTATTAATTTATTAATCTTTGTAATGTTCGTACTAACAAATACACACACGAATACAAGTAGAAGGAAGCTTGCCTATGTGTTTTAACTAACTAATAACGCTTGTCTATTCTAAAATGGCCGCTAAAGCGCGGGAAACCTATTGCGCATGTGTCAACCATAGCTCGTGGTGTGACGTCTTTCTTTGCTTGGAGGGAAATCCTTGCTTCTGCGCAGTGTGTATTAAAATGGCTGCTTAATGTTTTCACGTGCGACAGCTTGCTCATGTGTTGCAATTAAACTGTGGTATCCTAACGCTATTAATGCGGGATAGAATTTATAATTAAATGGGAACAGAGTAGAAAGAGTGGGTGTACAGTGAAGCAATTTATTTGTGATTTTAATACTTTCTTCTTTGACTTTTATTAATTCATAAATGGGCCCGGGGTTTGGTTAAACTGAAAACTCGAGAGACAATGGCTCTGCGCATGCACCCTGCGAGGCTGCCCAGAGGAGAGGATGAAGTCAACCTGGACGTCGTCCAAGGCCATGACCTGATGGCCAACACTATTGTACCCACGATGTCCCAACCGAAAAGAAACAATTTATATAAACATTGTAGTAAACTTTGTCGTGAGACGGGTGGGAAATAAAGCAAATGTATTAATTGTGATGGGCGGTATTTTAAAACAATGGGCTTAAAGAAATTGAATTAAATCAATATGGTGTGAGGATCAACCCCCTGTCCCCGTCCAATCAGAAGTAGTGGGCCCATAATTCTGCAACATTTACGGGCGGTACATGGGCGTAGAAGGGCATAATAGATATAGAATTAGCTAATTAGTTAGCATTAGGACGCTCAAGCGGAGTTAGTTCGAGGTTCGAGATCCATGACGAGCTGATCGATTGCAGACTGAACCGCTGTCCAGAGAGGTCCTGAGGTGGGGGCAGAGGAGTCCATTAGAAGGAAGACACTGGAGAAATCGAGGAGAAGCGAGTATCAGAGAGGGGAACGACGCAGGCATCGTTGATAGAGAGGTCACCGGTCCTGTCCTGAACCTGGAGGAGGTCTTTGCTCTTCATCCTTCCTGGGTCCTATCTTTCCAACTCGTTGGCCAAGGGGTTTGGTTCTCGCACTTTTAGGTAAATATAAATGCAAACCTTAGTTGCGCTGCTGTCTCTATCTTCTTCTTTCTGAGGAACCGTCATTGATTGATAATTGATTTATGCTTCATCCTTGATATACGATTAAGTATCATGTGGTTCTGTATTTTACTCTGCTAAATCTTTAGATAAACATTTTAAAACTTCCTGACTCAGTGATTATTTCAGGATTATGATTTGTAAGGAATGTCACTCATTTTAAACTTCCCATTTAATAAGGGGTCCATTGGTAAGTCATTACTCTTCAATCAAGAAAAGTAATTGGTAGCAGGGATTTGATAAGAGTACAACTGACCCACCAGCGGAAATTGCTAGCATAGTATGAATGTATGGGCCCAAGTGAGTATTTTGCGTATGAATGCTTGTTGCTAGTAACCCGCTGGATCATGGGCATACCCTGCCAACTTAGGGCGAACAATGCAAAACCAAAGGGGATGATGGACGGAGTATTGAACATTGCAAGCACTCACCCCCAGTCAACTGATCTGGGTTTAATCCATCATCATTCTTTAGCTCACTCCGCCACCCCAGTTCAGACATGGCCTTATGCAAATCAGTCTGACCCTGTGCCTCATGGGAACAGTCCAGCCCGAACTGCCAAGCCATGTCTTCCCTGGACCGGAAACAAGCATCCTGGGACCGGTTTCGGGCTCACAGCCCTCATCAGCCAGGCTATCTTGAATCCAGTGGCAAAGTGAGCAAGGGACCCACGTCTGGGCATACCCTGCCAACTTAGGGCGAACAATGCAAAACCAAAGGGGATGATGGACGGAGTGTTGAACATTGCAAGCACTCACCCCCAGTCAACTGATCTGGGTTTAATCCATCATCATTCTTTAGCTCACTCCGCCACCCCAGTTCAGACATGGCCATATGCAAATCAGTCTGACCCTGTGCCTCATGGGAACAGTCCAGCCCGAACTGCCAAGCCATGTCTTCCCTGGACCGGAAACAAGCATCCTGGGACCGGTTTCGGGCTCACAGCCCTCATCAGCCAGGCTACCTTGAATCCAGAAGGCAAAGTGAGCAAGGGACCCACGTCTGGGCATGCCCTGCCAACTTAGGGCGAACAATGCAAAACCAAAGGGGATGATGGACGGAGTGTTGAACATTGCAAGCACTCACCCCCAGTCAACTGATCTGGGTTTAATCCATCATCATTCTTTAGCTCACTCCGCCACCCCAGTTCAGACATGGCCATATGCAAATCAGTCTGACCCTGTGCCTCATGGGAACAGTCCAGCCCGAACTGCCAAGCCATGTCTTCCCTGGACCGGAAACAAGCATCCTGGGACCGGTTTCGGGCTCACAGCCCTCATCAGCCAGGCTATCTTGAATCCAGTGGCAAAGTGAGCAAGGGACCCACGTCTGGGCATACCCTGCCAACTTAGGGCGAACAATGCAAAACCAAAGGGGATGATGGACGGAGTGTTGAACATTGCAAGCACTCACCCCCAGTCAACTGATCTGGGTTTAATCCATCATCATTCTTTAGCTCACTCCGCCACCCCAGTTCAGACATGGCCATATTGTTCTGCATTCTGTCCATCAACTGTTGTTTTTGCATTTGTCACCCCGAGTGGGACGGGTATGCCCAGACGTGGGTCCCGTGCTCTCCATGCCACTGGAATCAAGCTATCCTGGCTGAAGAGGGGTGAAACCCGGAAACCGGTCCTAGGATGCTTGTTTCCAGTCCAGGGAGGTCCTGGCTTGGCAGTTCGGGCTGGACTGTTTCCATGAGGCACAGGGTCAAGACTGATTTGCATATGGCTGGGTTCAAACTGGAATGGCATGGTGAGCAAAAAAACGATGGATTTAGGCCCAGATCTCTGTACTGGGGTGAATGTATGACATTGTTCTGCATTCTGTCCATCAACTGTTGTTTTTGCATTTGTCACCCCGAGTGGGACGGGTATGCCCAGATGTGGGTCCCGTGCTCTCCATGCCACTGGAATCAAGCTATCCTGCCTGAAAAGGGGTGAAACCCCGAAACTGGTCCTAGGATGCTTGTTTCGAGTCCAGGGAGAACCTGGCTTGGCAGTTCGGGCTGGACTGTTCCCATGAGGCACAGGGTCAAGACTGATTTGCATATGGCTGGGTTCAAACTGGAATGGCATGGTGAGCAAAAAAACTATGGATTTAGGCCCAGATCTCAGTACTGGGGTGAATGTATGACATTGTTCTGCATTCTGTCCATCAACTGTTGTTTTTGCATTTGTCACCCCGAGTGGGACGGGTATGCCCAGACGTGGGTCCCGTGCTCTCCATGGCACTGGAATCAAGCTATCCTGGCTGAAGAGGGGTGAAACCCCGAAACCGGTCCTAGGATGCTTGTTTCCAGTCCAGGGAGGACCTGGCTTGGCAGTTCGGGCTGGACTGTTCCCATGAGGCACAGGGTCAAGACTGATTTGCATATGGCTGGGTTCAAACTGGAATGGCATGGTGAGCAAAAAAACGATGGATTTAGGCCCAGATCTCTGTACTGGGGTGAATGTATGACATTGTTCTGCATTCTGTCCATCAACTGTTGTTTTTGCATTTGTCACCCCGAGTGGGACGGGTATGCCCAGACGTGGGTCCCGTGCTCTCCATGCCACTGGAATCAAGCTATCCTGGCTGAAGAGGGGTGAAACCCCGAAACTGGTCCTAGGATGCTTGTTTCCAGTCCAGGGAGGACCTGGCTTGGCAGTTCGGGCTGGACTGTTCCCATGAGGAACAGGGTCAAGATTGATTTGCATATGGCTAGGTTCAAACTGGAATGGCATGGTGAGCAAAAAAACGATGGATTTAGGCCCAGATCTCTGTAGTGGGGTGAATGTATGACATTGTTCTGCATTCTGTCCATCAACTGTTGTTTTTGCAATTGTCTGGAAAAGGCACACTCCGACTGTCCACGCACTCTAATGACCCGACGGTGACCATGGAACACCTCCACTTCCAGATCCGTACCAACCCCAACACCACCCTCCACAGCACCCTCATCTACAGGCCCCCCGGCCATGAACCCCCATTCACTGATGCCATTGTAGACCTCCTCGCACCCCAGGCTCTCCCATCCACTGACTACATCCTACTCGGAGACCTCAAGTTCTACCTGGACAACCCCAGTGACCAGAACACCACCCCCCTCCTGGGGAACCTCGCCAACATCGGACTCAACCAGCTAGTCACCACACCAATCCACATAGCCTGACACATGCTCGATCCCATCTTCTCCACCAGTGGGAACTTCAACTACAGCCACACCTCAGGACTCTCCTGTACCGACCAGCATTGTTTACATCATGCCTTCACCACGCCCACCGTACACCATCACCATCATTGCCCCCCCCGTCACGGGTCGATCAAGGCCACCGAAGAACTTACTGTCAACTCCCTCAGCACCACCACTCCGCCAAAGCTAACAGACGCCAACACCGCAGCGCGCAATCTCCACCGATGGATCTCCAACTGCGCCAACACCCTGGCACCCCTCAAGAAAAGACCGGGCAAACAACACTCCAAGTAGGCCAACTGGTTCACTCCCGCCCTCCACTAGTCCAGCCCCACCTGCAGACGTCTCGAGAAGAGATGGAGCCACAACATCACTCAACTCCGCAACACAGTCACCCTTGCACCATGGCGCAAGGGTGCCTGCGTTGGCACATGGCAGCAATTGTGCACCAACTTAGGGGAAAAAGACAGGGGGGCTTATTCATAAGCCCCTTCGGTACGTCATTTTCTTGACGTACTTGCAGCTTGAGTCTTGCACCACGTTGCGCCGTATTTGCAAAGTGACGCATCTAGACATATGCGTGACCTTGTGAAGCCCTGTGCTACATTATACCTGCATCAGGTATGATGTATGCAGGGTGGGCGTTCCACCGCAACAAAGCCTCAAAGGAGTGGCGCAGTGAAATACATCAGATTTCACTCCAACAATTGTAGGACGCCACTGCGTCAGTACCTTACGCCTGCCTCATGGCAGGCGTAAGGGTGACGAAGTGCCACAGGGATAGGCTGGCACCATGCATTGCTGGAGTTGCATCATGCTTGTGACACAACTGCAGCAATGCGTGACTTTTGCGCTGACAGATACGTCAGGATTCCAGTAATTCATTGCGACATGGAGTGCTGTACAGTAAATACAGCGCATCCATGGTGTTGCAAGAAGGGCGTAGTGAAAAGTGTTGCAACGCTGTTTTGTCGCAGCGATGCAACACTTTTCATGAATGAGGCCCAGGAATGCACCCTATCTTATTGATGGTGCGCATTCCTGCCCTGTAGTTTTGTCACAGGGCAGGGCAGCAACATTCTTTGCAGCGCTGTCCAGCACCACAACCTTCTGAAATGAGGCCCCAATTGTTTGCACCATTTTTAAGACCAGCTATTTTCTGGTCTTAAAAAACTGCCTCTAACTGGAGTTAGAGGCAGTTTTTTGGTTTTGCACCATACAAGGAATTCCTTGTAAAAATTGCAAAGTGGGGTTAGCGGTTAGCGGCTGTTTTTGCATCTCATTTTTGTTAAGTCCCGCTACCAGAACTGGTGATCCGAAAAACGCACGTTTATGCCGAAAAACTGCTGCTAACTGCGGTTAGCGGCAACTTGTAAATACGGCATTAAAAAAAAGCCGCCGTAACGTCAAAAAATTGACGCTACGGTGGCATTAACTCCTTGTACATACGCCCCTAAGTGTGGTTTATGTATGGACGAAAATCCACTTTTTGAATTTATAATGTATTTATTAACAAAGTTCAAGTGAGGTAAGTATTTCATTAGGTAGAGTGATTTAATATTGAAGCTTGTTGGTGTGAAGCGATCGAGGGAATGACTTATTTAGAGTTTATCTTTAGAATCAGAACATTTCAAACATATGCGGAAAAGGTATTTGACTTTATGAAAAATTGAGGTTCGTATTGGTAAAGTTACCAATGGCAGGTTAGACTCCGAATCGACAGTTGATCCGCTTGCTCGCAGTGGATCGCGCGTGCAGTGTAGGCAGTTTTGCCCATATTACCTTTATGAGTAGAGCGGGTGGCCATCTTTGGAATGGGCACCCACCGTGCACCGTAAGTTTTTTAAGGAATTTGAGTGCATTAAGTGCATTGGAAAACATTGGAAAAGTGGAACGTGACTCAGGCACATTTGCAAGTCTGCGCTGTGTAATTTCTCAGGAAACAATTTTTTTTAAAAAAAAGGAATAAATGATAAAAGAAACACTTGACATGAGCATGTGAGGTAGATTTGAATAGTGAATTAAGGGAAGTGTCTTTGCATCGGTGGAGAGGGTCGCTTTGAGTCATTATAAGGTTTCGATCTTTTTCTTTAGGAAAAAGAGTTTTTTTTTTGTTGTTAGGTGACGTTTTTTCACCAGCACAGCTGATGGCAGTTGCTTTTTAGTCACGAAACGTAGAGGGGCTTATTTGAGATTATCCCATTGGTTTTTTGATATTTTTGAATAGATTTTCGAAGTAAATAAATAGGATTAGATGCGTTTAGAGTGGAGTTTGGTAGTTTAGATAGGTATCTTAGATTCATGTTTAAAAAAAATCAGATCAGACTTCTGAAGAGGCTAACCAATCTGGCAAAGTAACAGATTTAGGGGCATATCTACAAGGGCTTTATCTCCGCTTTTTTGGCTTTTAAAACCAAAAAAGCGGAGATAAAACTATTGCCCTATTAACAAGAGGGTGCAAACATGCATAATCGCATGTTAGCACCCTTTTACCCAACGCCTCCCTTTGCATCTCTAATGAGATGCAAAGTGGGCGTCACTGGGCGTATCCCGGATGGTCTACCTTGCAAATATCGCTGATGTTCACATCGCGATATTTACAAGGCAGCCCACAGGATTTTAGCATACGTTAGATTTTGGCAAAAACGGCCGTTTTCGCCAAAATCTAACGTCTGCTAAAATCCTGACTTACCTATGCTTAACATAGGGGGTGGATTATGCTGATACGACCACAGGGTCGTATCAGCAAGGTTATCGCCGTTTTGCAGGGAACATCGCTGGAAATCCAGCGATGTTCCCTGCAAAACGGCGATTTCCCCCGCTATCGCTGGATTTCTTAACGCCGTTGTGAAAAGCGTTGTTGATACAGAGCTATCACGGCGATGAAATCCAGCGATAGGATAAACATCGCTAAACGCGCTTAGCGATGTTTATCTCTAATCGTTGTTGATATGCCCCTTAATTACAAAGGAATTAAGAGAATTGGTTCAGGAGTCAGTAAGAGTACCTTTGTCCGGAAAGAGGAAAGCATCCAATAATGGGGAGGATGAGTACTATTCCATTTTAGAAGGTGAAGAAGGACCTGTAAGGTGGCCAGGGGGTAAATGTTTGAGGAAAAGAAAGAATTCGGATGAACAAAGTGAGCAGAGAGGATTCCCAAGCTGCTCAAAGAGACTGGGCGTCATTAGCGGTACATCAGATGGGCATGTAGACCCTGCAAATGATAATGAAGATGTAGAAGAATACATCTTGGGGCAGATTTACAAGCCCCTTGCGCCACTTTTGCGCCGCCGTTGCGTCACTTTTGTGACGCAGCGGCGACGCAAACCATGCGCCACGTTGCGCATTATTTACAACGTGACGCATCTAGGGAGATGCGTCACGTTGTAAAGCCCTGCGCCACATGAAACCTGCGTCAGGTTTCATGTGGGCGTTCCCTCGCAGGGTGGGCGTTCCATCGCAGGAAAGCCTCGTAAAAGTGATGCAGTGAAATCTACAAGATTTCACTGCGTCACTTTTCCGATGCCGCTGCGACAAATCCTTACGCCTGCTTCAAGCAGGCGTAAGGAGTGACGCACCACGTTAGGTATGGACGGCCCCTGTGCATTGCAGAAGCTGCGTCGCGCTTGCGACACGACTCCAGCAATGCGCCGCCCTTACGCCACAGGATGCGACACGCATCGGCCTTTCCTTGCGCCACGGTGCGCCGCATTGTAAATGCGGCGCATCCGTGGTGGCGCAAGGAGAGAATTGCGTGTTGCATCTATTCTGGCGCATCCCTGCTGATTTGCAGGGATGCGCCAGAAGTTGTAAATCTGCCCCTCGGATCGAGACTACAAAGATTCTTTTGATGACGATTGGGATGGAAGTACTCAGAGCAAGGAGCCTTCAAAAGGTTCTATGACAGACCCCTGGGCGACAAGTAGTTCAATCCAAGAGAGAGAAAGCATCCTTGGGGATCTGAATGGTGGCCCCTGCCTCATGTTGTTAAGTATATTATAAAATGGATTCGGAAGCCTCTGGAGAAGGAGGAACGTAGGCTGATGGGGGCAGAGTGGTCACACCCTGTGATAGATGACAAAGACACTCTTCCACCAGTGCTGGGAAGCCCCGTTGCTGGGGCAACCATGCGCTTTGCAAATCTTTTTAACTTAACTTAACACCGAATTTAGACCATGAGTTAATTACATACCTGTTTTAATTAGGGCGTGAACCTAGGGAAGGATTGGATTCTCTTTGAAGCAGTGTGAAGATAAACTATTAGATGTTCTGGGTCCCTTAACCAGAATATTTGATCGGAAGACATTTAGAAATTGTTTCACACACAAACTGGCACTTCTACATCATACTGTTGCTTGGTATCTCATTGAGACATGGTACGCTCCAGACATCATCTTCATGGCCAGTTATAACTGGATTTGAAGTGGAGACCCATGTGTGCTGCCACAATAGTAGAGGGCATGGAATTAGTCCTTCTACAGTGAGGTCACTCATTGGTGCCAGGTTCTTTGGTCCAAAGTTCTGGCCCATCCTGTAAAGACTTGCCTTTTTAAAGCATGTAATCCGGTGGTAATCGTGAATTTCAGTCAGACAAAGCTTAAATTCTCATGAGAAATTTACATGTGCTAAAACCAGTGCTTAACACTTGTCTTACATATTCATTTACAGTTGCAACATAAAAAAAAAAATCCTTAATAAATGTTATCACTTTCAAAAAAACAATTCAGGCTTTTTAAACATATAAATAACTTCAACACACATTGTGGCCACACTCAGTCAAAACTGAAAAGAATGTGTCAATTGTGTTTGCCTTCAGTATGGCCATATGGTATTGTAGTAAATGCGCTCCTTTAAGTACTAAAGGTCTGCAGTAGGAGGGGGGAGAATGTCATTGTTCTGCTGGAATACATACATGGGCATTTTACAATTTTTACTGTGTTCAGTCAAGGCACCATCTGACAAGGTTAAGCTCCTCTGAATAGCTTTAATTAAAGTGATATTCCAGGAAACCAGGAGATTACTGCACCACAGATTTAATTATATTAACTGCTAAAGAGAAAGGTCACCTCTTTGATAACTGTAAAATAATTGCAGCTTAAATGAAAATTGAAAATTAAATGAAAAATGCAAGCACTACTGTTAGACCTGTCAGCCTTATGATGGTCGTCCCCCAAACTTTTTGCCTGCCTTCTCCATTTTTGCTGATCTTGATTTTGTTGGCCTTAGGACTCTGCACACCTTACCACTGCTAGCCAATGCTAGAGTGCATGTGCCCACTCCTCCAAACATTGTAACATTGGCGTATCCCCAGTTGGCATGTTTAATTTACTTACAAGTCCCTAGTGGTACTACATGTAACCAGGGCCTGTAAATTAAATGCAACCGGTGGGCCTGCAGCACTTATTGTGCCACCCATTTAAGTAGCCCTTTAAACATGTCTCAGACCTGCCATTGCAGCCTGTGTGTTCAGTCTTTAAACTGCCAGTTCGACCTGGCAGAATAAACATTTTGCCAGGCCCAGACCTTCCATTTTAATATATGTAAGTCACCCCTAGAGTAGGCCCTGGGCAGCCCAGAGGGCAGTGTGCAGCGTATTTAAAAAGTAGCACATATACTTTTAAGCTGTACATGTTCTGGCAGTGACAAATTTCTTAAATTTGTTTTTCACTACTGCAAAGCCTATCTCTTCCATAGTATAACATTGGAGTTACCTTATTGCATTTAATAAGCTGTGATTTTCAAATGGGACTAGGTAACCAATTCATGTTTGTTGTTCTTTGGAATTGTAATGGAAAATCCGCTCTCAGAGTAAATTTGGATTTTAAATTACAATTTTGAAAATGCTGCTTTTACAAATTTGGTGCTTTCCTGCCTTAGCCATTTAGTGCTTGTAGCCTGTCTCTAGGTCACATGACTGGGTGCAGCTGACAGTTGGGCATTATCTATTGCTCCTAGACAGCCACAAACAATAGAGAGCTTAGTTGTGCCTGGCTAGATGGGCCATCACCGGCAGGATGGGAAGGCGGAGCTGGGCCCAGCCCTACTTACATTTAAATAGTCTGTGTCCTGCCTACACATGAAGGTGCTGCATACCCCCTGTAATTAGTCTAGAGCCAGCTTCTCCTACCTTCTAGAGGGAGCAAACCAGGCATAAATATAGGCGCTTAGATATCACCTCTTCTGTACACTTCTTGACCTGTGGATAATCTGCCATGAAGAAGGACTACTGTGTTGCTGAAGGACCGCCACGCTGCTGGAACACTGCCCTGCTGGGCTGCTGCCTTGTTGTGCATAGTTGCTGCCTGCTACCCTCTTGCCTGGGTGAGGAGGACTTGACCTGCATCTGTTGAACCCAGGACCCCAGATTGACTCCAAGGGATAGCTGGCTGGCCTCCTGAATAGAGTGTCAAGGACAGAAGGATCCAACAAACGTGAACCCAGCACCTGACTCTGCCATCTGTGAGCCTACCCTTCCAAGTGATACCACCCCAGTCTTGAATCCTTGGAAGTGGGCTATAGGTGTTCTGTCAGTCTCTGTGGATCCAGCGGAAGGGACGCATCTCCTCTGCTGTGTGGCGCAACCCTGAGCAAAACTGACGCATTGCCGCTGCTGTGTGGATTGTATCCGTCGCAAAGATCTACATCGCCTCTGCAGCCTCTTCAGAACTGCTGCTGCATGATGCATCCTTGGCACAGGCCCTTGCATCCCTCATAGACGGCAGCCTAGATGACGACGCCGGACTCTGCATGGCAGCCTTGAAGCTCCTCAGAACTGACGCATCACCCCGACTGCGCAATGAATCCTCCACACTGGACTTCACATTGCAAGCCCTCATCCATGGGATCCTCATCGACGACCCAGTACCTCGCAGCGCAACCGTGCCGCACCTTAAGACAGACTTATCGGTTCGGTTGTGCCACGCATCTTCAATGCGGATCTTCGCAACGGCCGCAAACCAGGATTGAAGATACTTTGTTCAGTGGGCCTAACTGGGTCCCTGTAGCCGGCCCTCACTCTCTCATGGTCAGCTTTGCCCCAGTCCGGCGCAACCAGATATCCACACTTGCCGCTTTGTGCTTTTTGGCACTATTTTCACAAAAATCTTCAAAATTGCATATCTCCAGTTCCAGTGATTGGAATTTTGCCCTTTTGGTCTTGTTTTATTTACTAAAAGGTCTTCTATTTATCTAAACTGGTGTGGGATCCTTTTGTGTTGTGTTTTCAATGCGTTACTGTTTGAAGTGTTGCACAAATACTTTACGCATTGCCTCTCAGTTAAACCTGACTGCACTGTGCCAATTTACACGGGGGTTGAGCACAGGTTAATTTAGGATTGCATGTAACTTCACTCTGAGAAAAACTGTCATTGCTGCTTGAGAAGGGATTCACTTCCTCAACCAGTAGCCCAATTCTTTACTACTACATATACCACAATGCTTTGGGGCTGTATTGTAGGACGCATTGTAGGTTCTGCTACTTTGACCAAGTGATACCACAGTCTGTGCTAATGTTACATAAATCTCTTGATTTACTCTTAATTTAGCAATAACTTAAATTAACAAGCCCTGCACTTCTGGAAATGTTTAATTAAGCATTTTAGCCCTCTGATGAAGGCAATAACATTTGTGAAAGGCCCCAAACCTGAGTTAGCCCATGCCATAGGTGAGAGACTAGAACAAAGGTGAGGGCCTTGAACAGCCTTTAAAACCTGAGTCAGAAGGGCTGTAAAGCTATAGAACATTCCACCTACAGGGGGTAGTCTGTTATAAATTAAAAATGGAGAAACAGAAAGACACACATTGGAATGTTGGAGCAGAAAGTCTGTACCAGCCATCATTGGCCTTGAGTGACTCCATTGTCTTCGATGCAGCTCTGAACATACCAATGTTCTAACATAGCCTTATAGCCCACCATAGCGTGCTATACTAACCATTAAAGGCCCGCTCCAGCATTAAAGGCCTGAGCTGAAGGCCTTTAACAAGGAAGTGGTACTTTAGTGCAGGTATAGCCCAGCTACGGAGGGCTGTAAGGCTATTAGAACATTCCGCCACTAGAGGGCAGAATGTTCTAACAAAAATAACAAAGGTCTCACTGAGCCAGAGGGGATTGAAAATGGCCGGTAGAGCCTGCTACGGAGGGCTCTAAGGTTGTTAGAACATTCAGCCCCTAGAGGGCAGAATGATCTAATTTGTGAAAAAAGGACTTTTGTTCGCAACAAAAGCTGTGAACAAACATTGGAATGTTGGAGCTCCAGGCTTCTACCGGCCATTATAAGCCTGGAGCACTCCATTATCTTCAATGGAGGGCTCAACATTCCAATGTTCTAATATAAATGAATGAACCGCAAGCACTGTTTGCTTCCCTTAGTATGGTAAATCATGATGGTCCTCCATGCTTACAAGCCAGCAATGAAAGTGTGATGAAAATATAATAATAACTGCAGATGGAAGGTAAAGTTTTGGGTCTACATCTGGGCACTCAGAATAGGACTTGGTGAAGATATTGCCAGCTGTTGTTCTCCTGCACACATTTTTGTAAAGTCACACTTGTAACCTTTCTCATCAAACATGTATTTGCTAGACTCTTCTTCGAAATACAATTACAGTTCTTATGTTTTTCTTACAAATAACAAGCAAACGTTCTGTACTTTTCTGCATAAACCTCTGTGGAATTCTGAAATAAACTTTTTAAAAAAGCATTTGAGGCTGAAGTACAAAAACAGAATCAGCAAGTGTAATGCACCAGAGACTAACTTGCCACATAGTAAAGCACTGGAGAATAAACCTTTTCTTTCAAAAAATGTTACAAGCAAATTTCAGAATTAAGTTATTAGGAGTTTTCAAATGAAAATAAATGTGGGTTTGTTAATTAAACTAGCCGATTCTTTTTAACTTTGAAAAAGAGTAGATTTGCTTGTTAAAAAAATAGTGACAATCTATATTCGTGGCAAACCATTTTCAATTTTTTAGCAATAACAATCACATTTTAAGTAATAATAGGTATTAGAACATTGGAATGTTTGGAACTCCATTGAAAACAATGGAGTGCTCCGGGCTTCTAATGGCCGTTAGAAGCCCGTAGCTCCAACATATCAATGCTGTCCTTCACAGCTGTTGCTGTGAACAAAGGCCTCACGAAGCCCGAAGGGATTTCAATCCCCTCAGGATCCATGAGGCCTTTTTTTTATTTGTCAGAACATTCTGCCTTCTAATGGCAGAATTTTCTAATAGCCTCATAGTCCTCCATAGCTGCTCTATACTGGCATTAAAGTCCCGCTCCCTTGTTAAAGGCCCGAGCCAAATTGGCTCGGGCCTTTAACGCTGGAGCGAACCTTTAATGGCGGCACATCCTGCTATGGCGGGCTATAAGGCTATATTAGAACATTGGAATGGTGGGAGCTCAATTGAAAACAATGGAGTGCTTCGGGCTTCTAATGGCCGTTAGAAGCCCGTAGTTCCAACATATCAATGCTGTCCTTCACAGCTGTTGCTGTGAACAAAGGCCTCACGAAGCCCGAAGGGATTTCAATCCCCTCAGGATCCATGAGGCCTTTTTTTTATTTGTCAGAACATTCTGCCTTCTAATGGCAGAATTTTCTAATAGCCTCATAGTCCTCCATAGCTGCTCTATACTGGCATTAAAGTCCCGCTCCCTTGTTAAAGGCCCGAGCCAAATTGGCTCGGGCCTTTAACGCTGGAGCGAACCTTTAATGGCGGCACATCCTGCTATGGCGGGCTATAAGGGTATATTAGAACATTGGAATGGTGGGAGCTCAATTGAAAACAATGGAGTGCTCCGGGCTTCTTATGGCCGGTAGAAGCTTGGAGCTCCAACATTTCAATGTTGAATTCACAGCTGTTGCTGTGAACATAGGCCTCATGAAGCCCGAGGGGATTTCAATACCATGCCATACCATTTGCAAGCTCTAAACATGTGGAGTATATTTTTCCTATACCAAATTTTATAGTCACAGACCTTCTATTCTATCTTACTATTTTTATTTTGCCATTAGCAGTAACAAAAAAACGTTTTCTAATTTTATTAAAAGACCACTGTTTCTGAATTAATAAATAAAAATGTTAAAAGAGCTTCCATTGCGTTAATTTCCATTATTTTATTTTCAAGTTGTTTTGTCTCTGTCCTTTAGTGTCTGGTGCTACAGAATTCAGGGCCTCATTTATGAAAACTGTTGAATTGCTGCGACAAAACAGCGATGCAACAGTTTTCACTGTGCCCTTCTTGCGACATGATGGATGCACCATATTTAATGTACGGCGCTCCATGTTGCAAGGAAAGACAGATATGTCAGGAATCCTGACGTATCTGTCGACGCAAAGGTCACGCATTGCTGGAGTTGTATCACAAGCATGACGCAACTCCAGCAATGCATGGGGTAGGCCTGTGTCTATGGCACTGCGTGACCCTTACCCCTGTCATGAGGCAGGCATAAGGTTTTGATGCATTGGCGTCCTAGAAGTGTTGCAATGAAATGCCCACCCTGCATACATTATACCTGACGCAGGCATAATGTGGAGCAGGGCTTTACAAAGTGACACATCTGCCCAGATGTGTCACTTTGTAAATATGGTGCAAAGTGGCGCATTGTGTACACCGTCACTGCATCACGAAAAGTGACGCAATGGTGGAGCAAAAGTGTTGCAAGGCCTTCATAAATAAGGCCCTCAGCGTTTTTGTCTCCAGTGCTTTAGTGCCCCATACTACTGTGCCTGTACGTCAGGTTATAATACTGCAGCCTCCAGTGTTTACCCTCCAGTGCTATATTCCCCAGTGGGCTGTCCATGTACTTCATTCTCTAGTTCTTCAGTCTCTGGTCTTTTAGTCTTTGGCAATGTAGAGTTATGTGCTTTATTTTCCGGGGCTTTAGCACACAGTGATTTAGCCTCCTGTGCATTTTTCCTCAATAGTTCTGTTCCTGGCTTTAATTGTGGGCTGCAGGTTTCTTGTTTAAGAATGACCAATATCACTGACTTATGGTACCTTCCCAGGAAATTAAGAGTCAATTATAGGAATATAATACCATGAAAGTATGACTCAACACTGGGCCTAGTACATCCATATAAAAGTAAGACATTCACGTTTTTACATGGGAGTATTGTCTTAAACAGTTAGGGTTTCTTAGCATTTTTATTTTATTTCATGGTTGTCAGTAATTTTATCTTCAAGAACAGATATTAATCATAGCCCACATGACACTTTTCATCAACAAATCAGCACGTTATCAAGGTGAAACTTCGGTGTTCCAAAGTACCATCCCAAAAGCCCATATGTATGAACACATTTTCCCATAGACAAAGAATGGGTAAAACCCTTTAATACATAAGGCCCGAAGAGTCTGGATTCTCTTTTGTATATTGCAGGATGATGCCTTTAGGATATTTTGAACAAACTTGCATTGGTTTATTGTGTTGTTCTCCAAATGCCACTGTTTTGCACCTATATCCTACAAAATCACCTATGAGGAGTCATCTTGTGATGAGTTGCTGTATTTGGGGCGGCTGTTTTTTGGGAGGGTAAGACATGTATGTCTTGGTACAAGGGAAATCCCACTTCCAGCATGTTTGCCGCTTCTATGCTCCTCATAGTATTGGTTACTAAGGAGCCTTACAGTGGCACAATACCAGGAAGATACAGCCTTCCTGTATAGCAAAACTTTTACCTCAGTGTCTTCCCCTAATTGATTCACCTGTGAGCAGCAGGATGTAGAATTTTGTCACATGTGCACTCAGATTAGCAAATCACTATGGGCCTGATTCACAAAGTTAAAGTTAGACTAAAAGTCTACCTTTACTGCTTTTCTGTATTCACAAAGGGACTTACAAGTTGTATATTTTTGCCTGCAGAGGTTCCACACTCAGAGCAGAGTTTCTGCACTCTGGGTGGAACCTCTGCCCTGAGTGTGGAATCTCTGCCCTCGGGGTGGAACCTCTGCTCTCGGGCGGAATATCCGCACTCAGGGCAGATCACAACACAGTGAATGCAGGGAACAATAGAGTATGAAAACATGTTAATAAGCATTGGATTACATAATGAGTGAGGGACACTTGTGACTTGGAGGTGAAAAAACAAAAGCAGTAGGAGTAGGACCAGATAGCTGTGAAGGGAGTGTATTGGTTGGGTAATTGTGATGGCCAACACCCACCTCTACAACAATGCAGATATATCATATTCATAAACAGAACATATTCAAATGACCCTTCAAGTGGCGACAAGAACATCACAGGTATATTTGCTACAACATCTCTTCTTCAGATGCACATTTAACAATTATGTATCTGTTATGTAATGTCTTGCACCATTAGTTCAAATGTGAATGTTAAACGCAATTCAAAACCTCTAATCAAACCTCAAATTTCCAAGTTTCTCCCAAACACTACATGCACACCTGTGTCTGTGCTTACCATCCCCCCACCCAGCTCCAACAGAATGTCGTTAGCCCAACAGCCAATAATAGCCTGGCTGCATACATAAAATATGAGCAGCCACAAACAAATCCCTTCAGACCATACAACATATCGCTGAATGTGTTTGTCGGCTTGCCCCTTGTAACGAGAGAGAATGATTTGAGGAGGAGGAGGAGAATAGTTGGGGAGATCTTCAGAAAAAGGACCAACCTTTTTGGGATGTCCAGCCAGGGTGTTACCTCTCGATTCCATTTTCCACCAGATGTCATCTTGGACATGGTTTCTGAGTTGGAGCAGGATCTTGATTCTGCTACATGCTGCTCCCATGCCATCCCAGCCTACGTCAATATCTCAGCTGCTCTACATGTTTTGCTACTGGGTCATTCCAGAGGGTGTCCAATGACATTGTGCTCAGTCCTGATGCTTGCATCAGGTTCTGAGCTGCGTAAATAGGAGAGTGCATCTCTACATAGATACATACATACACTGGCAAGCAGCAAAGGATTGCTAGGGATTTCTACCTCTTTTCCTACTTACCCAGTGTGATAGGTGCAATTGATTGCATTCAAGTGGCACTTCATCCACCTCATCACAATTCACACATCTTCCGCAACAGTAACCACTGGCGCTCCATCAACGTGCTGGGTGTATGTGATGCCAGTGGCTGCTCTACTGATGTGTATTCAGTGTTCCCAGGTAGCACAAATGACAGCTACATATTGCACAGGCCACCTCTTGCCCAGCGGTTGGCCGCAGGAGAATTTGGCAACATGTGGCTTCTGGGTAAGTGCTCAAGCACCAAACAAGGCTGATATGTATAAATGTTGTCTGAATATACACAACCATTACAAAGGACTAATTTTCATGACACATACATGACCCCAACAGATACTGCATGTACCATTCCACACATTCTGAACTCTACAGATGCAAGAGGGACATGTGCAAATATTTCCTAATTTTCCTCCTCAGGTGATGCTGCATATGCACTCTCTCCTCATCTCCTCACACCACGCAGATGTTCAATCACTGTACATCAGCGTAGGTACAACAAGGCACACATTTGTACATGATCCATCATAGAGCACACAGATGTCTTGACCATACAGGGGGGTGCTGCTGTACTTCCCTGAAGTTGTGTGCAGGATAACAGTAACCTGTTGTGTTTTGCATAACATTGCAATATGTGAAGGCTTACACATACCTCTGAACCCTCACCAAGGTCTGAAACCAGGGAACCAGGGCATTGTCCCAAACAAAGGGCAGGGTATACAAATGTGTGACTAGCTGGTTGACACCTTTTCTCTTGAGCCACCAGCTGTGTTACAGCCTTTAGCTGAATGCACAGTCTGTTGTCAATGATGATTGGTGGACATTTAACACTCTGTCCATAAATTCCATCCTGAGACTACACTGTAAGCCATACATAATGTATGTAAACAACAGCTTTTGTCAAGAGTCAAAAGATGGGCCATGCAACACATTTCTTGCATATGATAGTAATTAGGGGGGGCAAAATCTTAAAGGACTCTATTTACCTATGGGAGTAAATGTCACTGCATGTGTGAGATCACACTGGAAAGTGGAGATCTGAAAATGGTGGAATGATGGAAAGCTACAGGCATATGTGAAATAGATGAGTTTACAAATAAATATAAGAGGTGTCATCTTTTGAATTTTGGGTTACAGATACTACAAGCAATCATGCCTTCCTCATGGTGTATAACATGTGCCATGCTGTGTGGCACACTGTACCTTTCACAATGGTCCTTACTAACACATGATACATGGGGGTGACAGGCAGTGATGACACCTTATTGGTCCACTCTCTGTACATTTTAAGGACAACCAATGATCAAAATGTTACAAACTACATACTGTTAATTACATTTTGAACGTATGTCAGCGTTAGAGACACAATAGTTCATGTTGCAGGCCTAGTGAGACTAGGAATTAAGCAGGCATGATCCTGTGTTTACCAACATTGTGTCATGCTAGGTAGCACAATGCTATAGTGACATACTACACACTCATTAAATCTCCAAGTTGCATATGTGATGTGCTCAGACAGAACTGAATGCATCAATGTAAGCATCTGTGTGGATTTGCGTTTATTAATCGTAACATGAAACACATGTATGTACAGATAGGGAAAAATATATTGTATCTGTGTGTGCTGCTACTCATATGGCAGTGTAGCTATGTGTCTGTCATACATATACCATGGTGCAAGTGTATCTGTGCAATGACCTGGATTGCCTCTGCTCAGAAAGAGGACTCCTTTGTGCGTTGAACTAAAAAGTAGACGGTTGATTGGATTTGATTGTGTGATGCAGGAAGCATCACACATACTAAAAGTCCAATGTGCATCTGTTATTACATGTAACTGTCTCATGGATACTTCCAGGAAGCATGATAAATAATTGACAAGGAGTGATTGGCACTGTTTGAAATGTAAATGGTGATCTTACACTTCCTGTCTGAAATTTCCTATATGTCACTTCATGTGTCATTGATTTCTGGCCCAATTGTGGAGTCTCCACCCCATGTGCAGAGATCCCACGCTGCTCTTGGGGCAGAGATTCCGCACTCGTGGTGGAGGTTCCGCACACGGGGCGGAGAATCCACACTCAGGCAAAGTCTCCGAGATCGGGCCGGAAACTAAGGAAATTACACGGGACATGATATACAGGAATTTACAAACAAAGGGACTTATTTACATGCCTCTTGCGCCGGGGGTACGTCACGTTGTGCGACGCACTGGCAGCACAACCTGCTGCCCGATATTTACAAGGACACGTAAAGCCACCCTGTGTGGCTTTACGTGTGCTTATAAATATCACCCCTTCTCATGCAACACTTTACGTGTAAGGGGCGTGACATGGGTGTTGCTGTAGGTGTTCCCACACAACACCCATGTATTCTGATGCATTTCCAGATTTACAAGAAATCATAAACCTGGAAATGCATCAGAATGCTATGCCACCCCAGGGGTGGTGTAGCACGGTGCAACGAGGAGAAACGTTTACATTTCTCCTAGTTTTTTTCCTCTTTCCATGCATGCTGTATTCTACGGCACACATGGAAAGAGAAAATCACCTCAATTGATTGGTGTCCCTTCCTGCACAAAAACAATCTCCCCATGACACAGGCATCCTTGCACCATGGTGCAAGGGTGCCTGCGCCGGCGCATGGCAGCCGATTGTGCGCCAGCGCAGAGGAAAGCACAGAGATGCAACATATTGTTGTAAATATGTCGCATTCCTGTGCTTTGAAAGTGACTCAATGCGGCGCAGCCAAATGGCTTGCAGCACACACTGAGTCACTTTCATTGTAAATATTGCCCAGAAAGTTGAAGGCAGCCGTTTTGTGTTCATTCTGTGCCATCCTCACCTCAGAGCAAGCAACATACTTCCCCCATCCTGCTGCTCTGCACATTTATCCTGCCCCCAACACGGCTGAGGGAGTTGATGACAAGGTACCCCCCCTTCAGTAAGTCTGGATTGAACTGAGGGGGTGCTTAATAAGTACCCTCTGCTTTATGGGGGCCCAGATAGCCAGTTGAGTAATACTCATATATGCAAATCTTGAATTACATCGCTACACACTGCAGTGCAGCAGGGTAAGATGTTCCACAAGTGCTGGGAGGACCTGCGGTGCGCTGGGCCCACATCAATGTCCAGGACATCATTGGCGTGTCCTCCCAGCCACATTCGCAATGGCCCCGCATGAGTCCACTGTACAGGAGGGTTCTGAAGACAGCCTGGTCAAACCTCCATGCTCAGCTGGAGGAATGTGAGCACCAGAGAGCTTGAAAGTGCATGAACTTCATTATGTGCCTTGAAGTATGATATGAGTAGTGAGAGAGTTGTAACATCATGTGTTGTTTGTCACCTTTCATTTTTTCTGAGTAATGGCTGCGAAAATTATAAGGTCTGTGCTTCAGTGGAGCTATTGGAATGCAGTTTTCTGATGAAATTCTGGGACTTAAAGTTTTCAGAACACAAATGGGTAGATTTTAATTACAATTGCATTTTTTAAGATAAAATGCACTTGCATAATCATGACTAGTGAACTAAGGTCCTTATAACTGTCGAATGCTATGGTGAATTAATGGATTTGACAATGTCCATTCTTGGTATGTTAGTATTTATGTTTTGTAAGTTGTACCATGCATGCTTTTTGCATGTGTTGTTTGTCATAAATACTAATATTTGTCGAAAAATAAAGTAAAGGCTGACTGTAGGAAGGTGGAGAAACATGTAGTGTGGCTGGTTAGGCTGCACTATGCATCACTCTCACAATACCCCAGAGATGGTCCTTGGATTCAGAATAATAAATCCTTAGCTCAGTCCTGGTAGTGTGGCAAAGAGCAGTCAGGAATACAGGACATGTGTTAAGCATTTCAGAGTACCAACATGGACGATAAGTAATTGACACAACTCAAAAGAAATCTGACACCAATTTAGAAAAATAAAGCAGATTATTATATTCATTTCGAAATCAAAATAAACGCAATTAGATACATATAACCAGAGTTATGAATTTTAGAAGCAACATTAAAATATTGCAAAACAATACTGCAAAATTATAGCTTTGCGGTCAATGGGAAAAAGCACTAGTGACAATCGGTCACTTGCAGGTTGAGCTGCATGGAACCCAAGGAGGGTAAAGGTGATGCAGGTCCATGCAGGTCCTAGGACCAAACCCGACAGTCAGTTCAAGTTTATCTGGCTCGAGAAGCTCAGGTGCAGACTTGTCCAGCCTGTCCAAGGTACTGAAGTGCGAGCCCCAGGAGAACTGGTTTCACTGCTTACATGGTGCTTGCCAGGTCAACATGGCAGTTTAAAACTGCACTCACAGACACTGCAATGGCAGGCCTGAGACAAATTTACAGGGCTTCTTGTGTGGGTGGCACAACCAGTGCAGCAGGCCCACGAGTATCATTTGATTTACAGGCCTTGAGCACACACAGTGCACTTTATTAGGGACTTACCAGTAAATTAAATATGCCAATCGTGGATGAACAATCAGATCACAATTTATGCAGAGAGCATATGCACTTTAGCACTGATCAGTAGTGGTAAAGTGCCCAGAGTCCTAAAGCCAACAAAAATAGGGCCAGAAAAATAAGAGGCAAAAGACAAAACGTTTGGGGATAAACCTGCAAAAAGGGCCAGGACCAACAGTTACTGAGCTCAATGAACTACAATGTCAGCACTTGCTTTGTGTTGTTTCTACCTTTATTAGAAGTTGTACACCACCTACATAATTGTTCCTTTTTATTTTCAGTGGACCAGGCTGGCCAAGGACCATCGGGATAGGACCAGTGGCAGATCAGGACATACTCGGTTCTTCGGAGGGCATGTCCTCTGGAAACTACCAGCGAGAAGTCAGAGGAGGGAGACCAAGCACCAAGCAGGGGTAGTGCACCCAACCGGACAGAGACATTGCCATCTACTTCAACAAACCGGGTGGAGGCTGAGAAGGCTGTAGGGGGGACATTGAGAGGCACACCACCAGCCATGGGGATGATTAATGTGTGTCTCCCCTGGCCCACAAGAATCAGAAATGGAGATGGACAGGCCTCAACACCATCTGGGCCTGTCACTGGCCCCTCCCTAAGTCCTGAGGCCCTCATTCGGGGCCTCCAGCTGCAATCCCTGCGCTAGTCCCTCTCCAAGTGCCTGCCAAGTAGAACTGAGGGAGATTATGCCCCCGACACACCACACCCCATATGTTCAACCCAAACCCCTCCATTTGTGGTTGCTCTTGTGGCTGCACTCCAAGGGGTGATGGGGCAGATGATGAAATCCAGACTGCTTTCTCTCATACCTTACAGGAGATCAGAGATGAGCTCCGTTTGGTCCGAGAGTCACAATCTAGGATTCTGGAGAACATCAATGCCTCCATCACTTCCTTGGGTGCAGCCATATTGTCTGCTTTGTTCCAAAGACCCACCCAAACCACTGTTGCTGTGTCTCCAAGTGTGTCTTCCCTCTCTGTTTCCCCTTCTATCCCTCATGTATTTATCCTCCCATGGAGTGTCTGGTCCTGCATCAGCCAGCCACAGTAAGTCCACAGGATCTCAATATTGTCATCAAAGAGGACAGTGAGGATGGCCAGTGACCATGTCTCCCCAAGCCTGGACACTCGTAGGAAAATACATGTGGCTTGGAGGAGCGGACATTATTTTTTATGTTGTTCATGGAGTCTTATGTTAGGACAATATTTTGACCTTGGACTTCATTTAATTTAATCTTTCTGCATAAATCGGTTCTTAGACTGGTTCCCCAGAGGCTTCCTGACGTGTTTTTCTTATGTTGCCCAAACCCCTCCTAGTTCCCTTTCCCATTGTGATGGAAGAATTTCTTTTCCTTTCTCCCTTTCCGTTGGACAGTATTTAATAAAAATTATATTTCAAACTTTACTTTTTGATTTAAGATTTGGAACTCTATATAAAATATTATTTCAAACCATCTTGTTGTCTTGTATTTCCCATTATATATGTCTGATTCAAAGTGGTTAAGTCTACATCTGTAGGTATTTTGTTATGCTTTCAGCATGATACCTTGTAACACAAATGGTGCTATAAATCAACATGTAGTACTCACACACATTTATTGTCACATATATGTCCTACAACCAGAGTAACCATTTGAACATAATCAAATATAAATCAACTCAGGATAGAAGTATTGATTGGTAAACATTATTAAGTTTATTTACATATCTTTTGAGTCATTTCATATTTACAGTGGTCACGGGGATATCTATTCCTGCTACGCAAATGTGTTGGTTAGGATCTCTGTGGGTTAATGCGCATTCTGGGTTGGAGCCAATGTGTGGGTGGGCGTGGGGCATCTTCTTCTGCAGGTGGGTTAGTATGCTCAGCTGAGGAGGGTGGGGCCTGTACAGTTGGGGGGCATCTATACTGGGGGGTGCCTGTACAGGTGGGAGAGTGCCTATACAGTTGGGGGGTGTGCCTGTACTGGTGGGGGAGATCCTATACAGGTGGGGGCTGCCTGTACAGGTGGGGGTACCTGCCAGTTAGTGGTGCCTCTACAATTGGGGTATGCCTGTACAGGTGGGGAGTGCATGTTCAGGTGGGTAGGAAGCCTGTACACGTGAACAGGGGGCATGTGCCAGTGGGTGGGGGGTGTCCTGTGCAAGTGGGGGAGGTACCTGTGCAGGTGGTGATATAGGTGGCTGGGTGGGGTGGGGTGCAGGTTGGTGTGTTGGGTTCCCTCGATGTATTGACCATGAAGGAAGACTTTGAAACATTTTCAACATGCCCTCCATCATCTTCATGGCCAAGGCATGGTGTCTTGCACTCTCTTCCATATACATTGTTATTTGGTCATGGTGCATCCTCGACACGTCTTGGAAAGATTTCACAATACTGCCCAAGGCCGGGTCTGCCTGTCAGTCATCTGAAAGATTTCCTGCAGTGAGTCTAAAATGCCAAACAGAGTAGCCACTATTGCACAAATGGCCTGCCTTACATGAGACTGTTGTTGGAAAGGCTATGGGGGGAGATTCATGCCTAGGGGATATCTCCTCCTCATCTGGGGTGTTATGTCCTTCAGATGCCTGAGAGTAGGTTTGGGATGCACTGTCATGGGAGGAGTTTATTTATTTATTTTTAGAGTTTTATATAGCGCAAACTAGACCCGAAGATATCAGGTATCAGATCGCTTTACATGAGCACCAGTTTCGTTACAGATGGACACATTCCTTTTTGTTAGGCACGGGGAGATTAAGTGATTTGCCCAGAATCACAGGGGGGCAGATTTACAATAAACTAATGCAGCACGGTGCAGCAAGTCATTTTGCTGCGCCGTGCTGCGTTGGTTTGGAAAGCACAGCCATGCGACATATTTACAACAATATGTCACATCTCTGTGCTTCCCACTGTGCTGGCGCACAAACTGCTGCCATGCGCCGACGCAGGCACCCTTGCACCATGGTGCAAGGATGCCTGCGTCGTGGGAGATTGTTTTTGTTCAGGAAGGGTGCCCTTCCTGCACAAAAACAATCTGAAATGCCGTTTTTCAACTTATATGTGTGCTGCATTTTCACACATAGAAGTTGAAAAACAGCATTCTTTCAATGATTGTTTATGTGCAGGAAGGGAACCCTTCCTGAACAAAAACAATCATTAGAGGTGATTTCCTCTTTCAATGTGTGCTGCAGAATGCAGCACGCATAGAAACAGGAAACAAAAACGAGGAGAATTGAATACATTTCTCCTCGTTGCGCCTCCCCTGGGGAGGTGCAGCATTCACACGTATTTCCAGATTTACGATTCCTCGTAAATCTGGAAATGTGTCTTGTTCCATGGGTGTTGCATGGGAACACCCACAGCAACACCCATGGAACGCCCCTTTCACGCAAAGTGCTGCGTATTAAGGGGCCATATTTACAAGGACAGTAAAAGCCATGAAGGGTGGCTTTTCCTGTCCTTGTAAATATGGGGCAGTGTACTGCGCTGACAGTGCGTCACAAAAAGTGACGTACTGGCAGCGCAAGGGGATTGTAAATCTGCCACAGGATGTTTAGCGTCGTTGCCGAGACTCGAACCTGGTTTCCCAGCTTCGAGGTTGACCGCTCTAGCCATAAGGCTACATCCTCTCCCCCAGGAGTATGTAGGAGATTCAACACATCGATCTCAGTGATTGCTGTGAAGAGGTGGTGGATGTGTTTGGGGAGATGAACTCTGTGGCTGGTTAGCTGACTGCTGAGACTGGGCAATCCTCAGAAGGGAAGTGGGAGATACAATGCTGGCTGGACCTGATGTAGCCTTCAGTCTTTTGGTCAGCAATGCCCTCCCCCTCATCCAGGTCCTCCTCCGTGATCACCACCTGCTCATCTTCTTCCGCCTCATCCTTATCTTGTTGAGCAGTGCTGGTTGCTGATATTGCTGCTTGGAAGAGGATATGGTTCTCTCCTCTGACTGCCTGCCGCCCTCCGCTGGTGGATGGTTCAGCTTCTTCAAGTGGATCATTGTCCCCAGCACCAAAAAGACAGAGGTTGCAACATTTTAAGTATTTGACATAGTACATCATGTGCTACGACACAACAGTTTGAACAACTCTTCTTTGCATCTATCTGAAGTTCCACATGTGATCTGGGTTGTCTGAGCAGATGGAGATGGGTGACAACAGGGATATTTGACAAACACCACATACTGCTAACATGTCATCCAATATATTAGACTAGGAGCGTTATATAAAGTCTTATGTAAGTGACCTTACCAGGGTCTACCATCCATCCACTGTGTAGTGCCTGACCATTTGTCACACCTGTACATGGAGCAGAGGTCATTGCGGCCATTGTTGTCCTGGCCAACGTCACAGGGCTCAAAAGGATATGAGTATAGTTTAATTAAAATATCTATATGGTGTTTAATAAAAATGTAGTACATGGAACCCACTTCTTGGCATATTTACATACCAGTTTGTGCAGGTGGTAGTGGTTGATCTGGCCCATGACGTTGACTTCTTGCAAGTGCAGGAACCTCTGCTCCGGTGGGTGGATTTACTTTGGCTGAATGTGAAAATTAAATGACAAAGTTAACAGACAAATACAACAAATGATGATTGTGTACAACGTCTAACATAGCTACTTAATTACATTTTCAATGCAACTATGAGGTTTATAAATTCATGCACAATTTCGTGTGCCATTTACAAAAAGTCCTTGAAATCGCCAGCAGAGATGGTCAACTATTTCTGAAGAACAAACCGGAAGTTAAAATTTGCAGTACTTAGAATTCTGGGACTTTTATTGTGATGGACAAAATGAAACACATGAGAGTAGAATTCACCATGAATGTTTGCACAAACTTGAAGTTATTTCTATAGTTACAATAGCACTGCATAGTAAACATTTTTCTAATGAAGTTGTTGTGCCTGACTCACAAGGAGCCTCTGCGATCGTGGTGGAAGCTCCGCACTTGTGGCAGAATCTCTGCACTGCAGTCTCTCATTGCAGAGATTCCGCTGTGACTGCGGAGGCTCTTTGTGAATAGGGCCTATTATTTAACCATCACATCTTACTTGACACCACAATAAGGTTGTCGGTCACAGGCAGCCCAAGCAGCAGGTGGGGGAACATGGTGGAGATGACGTCCTTCTCATGTGGTGAGATTATTTCCAGTTTGTCCACTAGGGAGAGCTCCGGCCAACTCTATCCTGGTGAACTTATCCTTCAACCCTCTCCTCTCAACCAGCCACTTTTCTTTATGTCAATGATGGGCCGGACATCCTCCCCAAATCTACTGGCTGTATTAGCCAACTGTTGCCATAGGGCTGCCTTTTGGGTTGCACTGGTGAGGTAAGAGGATTGACCATAGAGCTTTTTTGTAGTTCTCCATTG
Organism: Calotriton arnoldi; assembly: GCA_963921515.1. NCBI lineage: Eukaryota > Metazoa > Chordata > Amphibia > Caudata > Salamandridae > Calotriton > Calotriton arnoldi. Next base: position 56,063 of record CAWUFW010004604.1, on the reverse strand, counting down.
CAAATTTTACTTTCATTTGGGTCTCCTCCTCAGTGAAATTTTTCTTCATCCTGACATCCAACATGCTGACACTTGGCAAATGTGCAAGGCAAGGCACAAGGCAGCCAGTTGAAGAATGTCTTTTGAAAAACAGAGTTGGATGTGTGCTGCTTTTATGTGGTTTGCAGTGCGTGGGTTGACATTAATTGTCTGCAGGTGTATGTAATTACACTTTCCCTGCCCCAAGTGTGGAGGACCCGCCTCAAGAGCAGAGGTCCCGCCCGAGTGGGGAGGTTCCACACTCAGGGCAGAGATTCTGCACTTGAGGCGGAGTTTACATCCCCAAGTGCAGAAACTCTGCCTCGAGTGCAGAACCTCAGCAGGCGCAAAGATACTACTCATAAGCCCCTTTGTGAATACCGAAAAAGTAGTAAAGTTAGACTGTTGGTCTATTGGGCCCTTAGTATGAAGGGGACATTTTTTGAGCTGCTGCTTACTTCTCTTTGGCTCTTACACCACAAAAGTACCAGAGAACATCATAAAAATGCTAGTGGGTACTGCAAGGAAAGTAGAAATACAAACGTGCAGGAATTAATGAAAGAAAGGTAACGCTAAACAAAGAAGCATGTAGCTCATGCAACCATAATGTAAAAAGGTGTAACAAAAAGATAATGTGCCAAAACCAGCGGCGGCTCCTCTGTTATGGCGAAGGAGTGCCACCCCACCTGCAGCGAGCGCAGCAGGCACACACATTCATAATAAAATGGTAGTAAGTACCATGTTATTATAATGTGTCCCAGGCTCGCGCTGTTACAGCTCGAGGGCAGGGTTAGGGGCTGATTAGTGCAATTGCACTGTTACTTCAGCCCCCTGCCAGTGCACATGTCAGATTGGCCGGTTGCCTACAGCTGGCCAATCTGACCTGCGCACTTCAGAGCTAGCAATCCCAGGCTGAGAAACAGCTGAGGGATTGCAACCGCAGGCCCCCCGCCTCAAAATGAGCGCTGGGTTAGCCTTCTCCAATCAATCCTATTGGTTGGTTTCATTTCCCACAAGGGAAAGAGCAGAGGTGCAACGGGACCCTGCGTGCCAGCGCAACAAATATGGTGAAATTATTGGGCGTGGAGCCCCCCCATATTTTAATGTTGCCGGACGCTACTGGCCAAAACGGATAATCTGTAAAGACAAACTCATTTGGCAAAGTGAAATTGCAGATTACCCCAGAACATATTTGATCCTCCTTGTCACCATGATAAAAATTTCTGACCAAACCGCATAAATGTTTATGAATGTAAATGATCCAGGGTCTCTAAACGGGGATGAACTGGGAAATAGTGTGGCGCAGCACCTTTTGTGGATCTAGGGCAAAGAGAAAAAAAACGAGTGAGCTGGGTTGAATTGGTTGACCCCGGAGCAAATTGAAGTCTTGACAGAGGCATTATAATCAGATTTTAGCATGAACTTTTTAGGCACTGGAGCATTCAGTGCTGTTGCACAATGCAGCACTTGCAGTATAAAGTATTGTAATTGAGGTGCTCCAGAGTAGGAAAAATGGCAATTGTTTTTTAAACCCATAAAAGCTACTTAGAAGTCTTTACAAGCAATCCAAACTTGAAGTAATTTTATGTCATTGTAAGTGAAATGTTCATGAGACAAATACTTCCACTTGCTGGTGGGAATATCTCTTTATCGAATGTGGTCAGCACTATAATTTGTAATCTATGGAATCTCTTGCTGCAGAATTCATGAACAAATCTATAGAATGATGTTAAAAGGAGCAAAGAACTCTTGAGAAAGCGGGAACACAGTAAAATAATAAACATAAGCAAAAGTTTTAAAGGTAAGTTGTTTTTTATTTAATTTGAAGAGAGTACCGTGGATTTCTAAAAGTTCTATATCATTATGCACAAAATAAGCATAATGGCCCTCATTTACAGGGATTTGGCGTAGGACAGTGACACAAGGTTTCTTGCTGCACTGCCCTATGCCAATGTGAAAGGGCAGGAATGCACTTTATTTATGAAATATGGTGTATTCCTGTACTTAACCCCTGCGTTGGCACACGTACTGCTGCCTAGCGGCAATGCAGGCACCCTTGCACCATGGTGCAACGGTGTCTGCCTGGCATGCAGGATTGTTTTTGTGCAGGAAGGGGCACCTTCCTGCACAAAAACAATCCTGAGAGGTGTTTTCTTCTTTCCATGTGTGCTGCAGAATGTAGCACACATGGAAACAGGAAAAAACCTCGGGGGAGGTGTAAGGTTTTGGCGCTGCCCCAAATTCACATGATTAAGTAAATCTGGGGCAGAGTCAAAATCCATGGGTGGTGTGTGTGGGAAAACCCACCGCAACGCCCATGGAACACCTACCTGGTGCAGAGTAAGGCAATGTATCGACTTGCGCTGCCTTGTCGTACTCCATTTCTATGAGGCCATGCAAAGTCACGCAAAGTGGGTTTGCATGGACTCATAGATATGATTAAGAGACTTGCGCCACTGGAGCGTCAAAATAAGTGACCTCCAGTGGCACAAGCCCCTCATAAATAAGCCCCAATGTTTATACACATGTTCCGAATTCTTGAAAAAAGTTGCCTAAGTCATGAAAAATATGAACAAATCTTTGAAATAAAATGCAGAATGGTTTAAAAAATTGAATTTGCTGAAGTATGTAGCAGAATTATTTAGTAGATACCATTTGAATTCTTGAAAGTGTTCTTTATTAGTGTAAAAGTAAAACCTATACTGATTGGATGAGAGGCAATATACTTGAGAGACAATTTTCACAATTGAGCACAAAAAGAAAGGTCGTCAGCATGGAGTATTTTTCGTTGTTTTATTCTCAAATGTGCTTAGTTTGTAATCAATTGGATCAGCCAACGCGTTTCGCCCAAACATGGGCTTTGTCAGGGCAAAGAGAGATAAAGGTTCTATTGTGTCCTCGGTACACAAAGCCAAATGAATGGCAGTATAAGAACCTGTGCGGTGGTTCTTTCTCTGAATTGAATATAATCAACGAACCGCACAGGTTCTTATACTGCCATTCATTTGGCTTTGTGTACCGAGGACACAATAGAACCTTTATCTCTCTTTGCCCTGACGAAGCCCATGTTTGGGCGAAACGCGTTGGCTGATCCAATTGATTACAAACTAAGCACATTTGAGAATAAAACAACGAAAAATACTCCATGCTGACGACCTTTCTTTTTGTGCTCAATTGTGAAAATTGTCTCTCAAGTATATTGCCTCTCATCCAATCAGTATATGTATTTATGTTTATGATCAAGGGGCAGCTGATCATTTGAGGTGGGCAGTATCACTATACTTTGTGACTAGTCCAGGTTGTGCAGTCTTCTATGACCCGGCTGCTCTTTTTCTTTGTTGGAACTAAAAGTAAAACCTAATTAAAAATGTGAGCACCTATCACTGAAAAGAATGCAGAATCTTTTATAGCTGTATGTAATATTCTTTCTAAAAGTATGCATTGGTCATAGAAAATGTGAGTCCAATAATTCAGACCTAAACCTCATTTTGCGTGCCCTGATTACCCTCCTGTTAAGTCTGTCCACTGTAGATACAAATATCTTGAGTCTAATGCAGCCCCCTGCAGCTTAGCCTCACCCATCTGCAGGCCCCCATTCAGCCCAAGACCTATAAATATAATTGACCTATTGGAGCCTCTGGGGTCCTTCCTCACATTCTGCAGTGGGGACACCCATGATTTTGTGTTACCCCATTGAACAACACCAGGTGTACCAGTAACTCAGGGGAGAGATAACAGGGGATTGCGAGTGGGACCATAATGGTCCCCATAGAAATGGGAATCGAAAATTCTGGGCCTGATTTCCAGGTACTTTCTTTTTTTCCATGTAATATCACCCATAGATTTCGGCTGCTGGCTGAAAGACACTTGCCCTGCGGATTTAAAGCAAACCTGGTAATTCAGATTCCTATTAGAATTAAATATCCACTTGTACTCGATGCCATGACAAACACAAGTCTGAAAAAAAGCGGTCAGTTTCAAAAGAGTCTGTGTTTTTTGGTTTGGCGGCGGCGGCCATCTTAGTTTTTCACCACGCTTTTATACTAAGGGAAGGGTAGCGTTCTAGTAGTTGATGCTCCTTCACGTTGGATGTGTCTGTTCCTGGAATTTAAGAGTGCCACTGCGTGGACCTAGGTAGAGGTGAGACAGCGGCAAGATGCTGGCCCTACAGTCTAACACCACTTTTTGCTTTGGAAGATTTAATTCTTGTACTTTTTTTACATTTACATATCTTGTTGTCCTGGAGCTTTTTATTTCGGGGCTGGGTTTAAGGGCTTGTTCGAACCCATGTTTTTTTGGTTTGGTGGCGGCCATCTTAGTTTGCCACCCTGCTTTTACACTAAGAGAGGGGTAGCATTCTACTTGTTGACGCTCCCTTACGCTGGATGCGTCTGCCCCCGGAAGTTAAGCGGGCCGATACGTGGATGCATTGTTGGTGCACTGAAGGTATGCATAAGGCAAGCACGTCTGCGCCCATCTGTGCCTGAAAGGGACATGGGATGCTGTGGGTTTGAATGGTAGGAAGCACCGCCGGACATAGTCCCATTATTGGCAACACACCCCACCCACACCACAACAGAGTATGCATGCATAAATAAATACACAACACAACTTTTGTTTGGGAAAATATTGCTGCAGGTTTATTCCATACAAAAGTATGCAAATATGGTGGGTTATCTTACGGGCGATCCAAGGGCAGGCAGCTGTACCACTCTATGCTGCCCTGCCCGCCTGATGAGCCAAGCACTGTGGAGAATCCAATCAGCGCTACCCTTATGGGGGTGATCCCCTTACTGGATCACGTGACACATTGGTCCCTTATTACTCACGCCCCTTTCAGGGCGGAGCGTAGCAAGGCAAGCCCCCGGTTGTTCAGGCCCACAACCGCCCGAAGGACTAACGGGCGCCGACGTAATTGTTCCAGGACCCTCCCATGAGGCTCCTGGGATTTGGCTCTGGCACCCCTATTGTGCCCACACAGAGGTACCCTTCTGTACCCATCTGCTTCCAGATCGCCCTGTAACTCCGCCTGCAACGACAAAAGAAAAACATTACAACGTTCTATGTACTTCGCCTGCCAACCCCACGCCGGGTAAGCGGTAGGGTGGAAGACGGCGTGTCCGGCGCAAAGAGGACGCCAAGATGGCCAGGGGAGGCATAAATACCTCCCCACCTCCTCTGCGACCCGGAAGTGACGCGTCTGGAAGGGGGCTCCTCCTCGAGCCCCGCGTTCTTAGTGGGGTGGGGAAGTGCCCAAATGGCACTAAAGGGGCCGCCCGTTTACGGGGCCCCTGCGGGGCCGCGGGCAGCCGCATAGTCCCATTATTGGCAACACACCCCACCCACACCACAACAGAGTATGCATGCATAAATAAATACACAACACAACTTTTGTTTGGGAAAATATTGCTGCAGGTTTATTCCATACAAAAGTATGCAAATATGGTGGGTTATCTTACGGGCGATCCAAGGGCAGGCAGCTGTACCACTCTATGCTGCCCTGCCCGCCTGATGAGCCAAGCACTGTGGAGAATCCAATCAGCGCTACCCTTATGGGGTGATCCCCTTACTGGATCACGTGACACATTGGTCCCTTATTACTCACGCCCCTTTCAGGGCGGAGCGTAGCAAGGCAAGCCCCCGGTTGTTCAGGCCCACAACCGCCCGAAGGACTAACGGGCGCCGACGTAATTGTTCCAGGACCCTCCCATGAGGCTCCTGGGATTTGGCTCTGGCACCCCTATTGTGCCCACACAGAGGTACCCTTCTGTACCCATCTGCTTCCAGATCGCCCTGTAACTCCGCCACAGCTCTGGAGGCGGCCACCGTCGCCTAAAGAGCCCCCCACCAAAACAGTTCCTTTCTCACTGCAACCTGCAATTTCCCGGGCCTCCTTCATGTCCAGTAGGGACAGATCCAAGCCCACCTGTGCCAGGTGCACCCCAACTTTGTCAAAATAACCTTTGGTGTTCGCCCGGCATAGCTCATGCCTGATGAAGCCAAAGCCCCTTGCTCTGCAAACTTGCGCAAGGAGCGGTTTATCCTTCTCTGGGAATGTACCAGTGCCTCGCATTACCTGCAAGAATGTGATGGCCTCCCAGGATGGGGGCTCTACTTTTAAACATCGCTATATTACCCTTCAAGCTGATGTGGCTCCCACCTCCTGCAACCTGTAGTTGCAGTCCTTCTAGCATTTCGTGCTCCCTAACACCTGTTTCGCCAATTTATGGAACAGCAGCACACTTGCTTGGCAGACCGCTTCCACAACCAGCCTAATATACTCTGGCTATGCGGACGGGGCATTTCATGCATCACTGAAGCAACCCGTAACCTGCCCCGGGAGCAGCGTGCACCTACTTTGTTGAAGTTGGCCAGACATGTGCCCAGACCTTTGCGATTAATAAACCCTGGCGAACAAGACTGTTCGCATAGCACACACCATTGCGGTCACAGCAACCATCTGGAGTGACAACTTACGCCACCTACCAGGCTTGCTTAACTAAAGCTCGATCACAGATACACACATACCTGCTAACCAGCTGTGACCCTTAATGCTCAACCCAGCTAAAGACCTAGTACTTTGCTTTTCCAGGGAATATTGGCCTCCACAGGATCAAGCCGCACATGAGCATATGGCCTTCACCTACTGGGCCGAGGCGCAGTGTGTGGTCTGGAAGTGTCAGCAATGGTGCTCCAAACACATTTCACGCCGCTATTGGAGCCACGGCACACATTCTGGCCTAACCAACTGACACATGCCACCTGGCTAACTTGCCGCTGCGAGATTTGCTCTTAGCACCACCCTCTTGCGGTTACCGCTGCACATAGTCTATAGGTCTTACCCCCACTCGATTTATGCAGATACTTGCAATGTACCCTACTGCCCCTGTGTGGGCGGGAAAATACCTGTAACATTGCAAATCCCACTGCACTCACATTCTCGGGCAGTCCAGTGGGGGAGAGAGGTCCTTAGAATTGGTTCTGCTGCATAGCCTGGCCTCCTAGCCCGCAAGCACCCTCGTCTGACAGCAGACTATCTGCTGTGCTGCCCGTGCAATATCCGCACCCGGGCGCAAGACGTCCCGTTCTATACCTCTGCTAACAGGCTACCTTCAGTGAAGCTGGAGTGAACGGTTGTGTGTTGTGCGTCAAAACATAAGGTCTTGGTTTGCTTGGCAGGGATCAAATGTTGCATCTGCCTCACTCAAAAAAGTGGCAACGTGGAGTTCTATTGCATTCCACACTGCAGAGTGTGACTGGACGATTCTAAGCACCCCCTGTGTGCCAACCCGCTTTGACCCAAGATGCAAAGCACTAGACCCGATACACCTGGTTACCCCCGGACTTAATTGCCCTCCACCAAAATCCATGCGTAAAGGTAGCTGGAAATGCTCTGCTCAGAGCAGCCCGCTAGACAATGACTTCCATTGAAAGGCAGTGCCACCGACCTCCAAGCACTTAAGGCGATACCTCTGAGTAGGGCTCTAATCTAACAGATGCCCCTTGCATCGGATACTGCATCTGGCTGGAAGCCTCTCAGTGCTACTGATGCCTTGGCGCCTTCCTGACCCACAGCCAGCTCACCCTGAACAATCCGCTCGTGACTGGGACCGGCCATGCGGCGAAAGCACGAGACATCCTAGCCTGACCTTAGCTCTTCACCAGGCTCCCACACAGGAGCCCTCCACAAACCTTGTGCCCTAAAGCATTCGCCCTGTGGGGCGGTTGCGAATGGACTGCAAACAACTCCTATGCATTCTCTACCATGTTGTAAGTGTTGTAAATGGAGTTTCTGGTTGGCTAGGGTATGCACCTAAGCATGTCCGAACCCACCTCTCTAGTCAGGAGAAGGAGTACACACTTAGCGGACACCTGCCCACCCCTTAGGTGGCTAGGCAGGGACTTTGGCTTATCCCAGAGGCAGTGTAAATTTAATGTGCCAACCGCACTCCCACAGTGGCACCTACAGCAGAGACTCCATACCAGGTTATTTTAATTACCCTTCGTATCGTCCACCCAAGAGAGACTTCGTACCATCTGCCGCTATTACCCTGTGCTACCAAACCTCATCATGACATCACAGGGATGACATAATTCACTAGGTCAATCGGGCCACCGTCCTACAGCTCAGTTAGCACAACCCCGTAGCTGCTGGTAGGAACTGCACTTAGCATAACACAGCACAGAGTAAATGTAAAATAGTACTCTCCCACCATTTGGCTGGTATCCGACGGCCAAAAAGACCGAACCTGGGCACAAGATCCCAGTTACCTAGAGTAAAACAATAATTATCCTGCACCATTAACAAATGTGCCACATGCACCCATGCCCTATCCACCTGTTGCTGTGTAGATATTGTCCACTTCAATGACATAACCAACATGTTAACCAGTTCTCTCCTTTGTGGTCAACCAAATCCCATATGCCGGGATTTCTCCACTAGTACCTATGATGCGAAACTGGATTTGAAAGGCGCATGTGAGGTTCGGCGATTGTGCCAATGCTAGCCGCCATGTTTCCAACTTCTCTATAGCGTCCGACTTGGTGGGAGCACTACTAGGACTCGTGTGATGGAATGGAGGTCTAAAGCATTGGTGCCAATTAAGGCACAGTCAGTAACCTTCCTCACAGTGGGCATGAAGGAATTGAGCTGTGTCAAGGGGCGGAGGCATGATGGCGCTGAATAACCGGTGTATGTTACCCCACTCACTGATAACTCTGTACAAATAGCTGCCCTTACTTAGATAGAGGGAATGCAAAATGCTTCCCAGTGCCTGTAGTCTTACTGCTCCACCCAGTTTGACCCCAAAACTATGGGACGACTTAAGTATTAACATGCCCTTAACGGTACGTGGCATTCTAACAGCACCGCGCAGGAAACCCCCTTTGACTTGCTCTAGCCTGTGGCCATTCTGCTGAAAGCCCTGTGGGCCTGGGGGAGGGGAGCGCTCCAAACCTCAAGTCCTAGGCACTCAGGAAGCATCCCTCACTGCTGCAGGTGCCCCAAGGCATATATTATAAAACATATAATGGGTAACAACCCGGTTTGCGTCCCATAATGTGCCATGCTGTGAGCGATTAGGTACCCCGCATATCTCTTCCCTATGAAAAGATTAAACAAACCGGCCAAAGCACAATGCACGGGCAGTGCGTGTGCCCACAGACTCCCTCAGCTCTGTGTGGCACAAACCCTGACGCACCGCGTGCCAGGTTGTACATATCATTCTGGGGTGACTAAGCACTAATGTGCCCTTTTCCCTGGATGATCCCCAGTACGAGGGTACAGACTGATGACCAAGTGCTGCGCCAGCAAATAAACAGGTCGACATGTGTGTAAAAAAAACCCAGCCGTAGCCAAACGAAACCACTAAAAGCAGTTTATCAGGGAACTGTAGAGACCGCCGGAGTCCCTCCGCACTCCCGCAAACGCCAGACAGGCCACCTGCGTGCATGCCAGGCGCCGAAACCAGAAAGCAGCAGCCCTTCTGCAAACGGAATGGCGGCGCAAAATCCCACATTGGAGACAATCTTGACCTCGTTATACTGCGAAAGAGGCAAGTGTGGCACTCGTATGAGACAAAGTACTATTCTTTGCGAAACAGAGCCTGTCCGCAAGTATTGTCTCTATTGGGACAAAAGATGAACCATGAGATATCACTGATCAAGTCTGTGAGGTCATATTCGCTACTGATGCAGCGCGTACAATAAAACTATTCTCCTCCCAGGTTACTTATAGGTCATCCAGGGGCAAACTATTTTTCTCATATCCACATGACGATGGGGCCCATAAACATCGCCTAACACACACGCACACTCCTGGATTTCCTTTACACCTTTATGAAATTCTGTACTCCTAGGAGAAGCATGAGAACTAAATGGAGAACACCATTTTATGTACCGCTGGAAGAGCCAGGATATCTTATTACCTTAATTTGTCACTTTCTTTTATTTATTTATTAAGATATTCCTGCTCATTGTTTTGTCGATGAATCATTCATTTAAGAAATTAGTTCATAGTGATTAAGACCAGCTGAATCACAATAACCAATTACTGATGTCACAATCATTTAGGAAAATAACCACGGAGTCATTTTGGGTTTAAAGAATCTTAAATTTTATATAATTTTTAAAAGCATGAAAAGAATTTTAATACTTTATTCAATTATTCATTCTTAAATTCAAATATTTATTAAGCATAATCAATTTATTGCAGAAAGGAAATTTTGTCATGAAGCCAAAACCCTAATTACCTGCCTAGCTTCCTAATTTAGCCTAATGATTTCTAACCTAAGTTAGGAATTAGAAATAGCCTGATTCTCATACTCAACTGTAAAATTAAGACAGCGACAGCAACTTCAGCTCGTCAGCATCAGCTACCTGCAACCCGTCTCCTCTAACAGTCTTTCAGCATCTCCCGCTCAGTAAGGGATCGATCAGGACCACCCAGCACTGGAAGCCACCAACGCGACTCTTCAACTCCTCTCCTGACTGTGACTGCAACCACGACTGCCCCCTCCCACTAAGAGTAGGCCTCTTATACCCTAATTCTAACTTTGCTAACTAACTGTTGCAACATTAATATCACGCTTTTCTTTCATTGGTCCATGCATGTCAGCTTATTCATTCTTTTAATCAAGTTCTCTTGGATTCAAGAGTCCTTGGGTCATTTCCTTTCCCATACGCTTAAACATTTCCATCCGATTCGATCAGTTCATTTGTAACTTCTTTCGACACATTCGAGAACTCCGCAGTCATTGTCCTTTCTCTTAAACTTGTTTCCCACGGGCCTTCTGCTGATCATCATGGCACATTATCAGTTCAATTAGGTCACACCAGCCTTGACCATTTCTTGCCTCCAAACGTCTCAGAAACCTCACGAGGCTTTAGCTTTTTCTCCGTTTTTCGTCCCATATCACGTGTCCCCTTTGCGCCTGCGCACATCTTCCCACTGGCGGCCATTTTACATCGCCACACGGTTATACTTTTAGAAGCACTAATGTGAGGCAAATAAAACATAATTAAAATAGAGAAAAATATCCCTTTCGTTTCCCTCCCGTCGTCTACGTACCCCAATTAGTTGTTACCTAGCAGAAAGCAACATTTAAGCTGTTCCTTACTTACCATCACTATTGTTTTTGCAACGACACATTTTATTTCTATGAAGCACAAACATGCATTTATTTTTTATTTAGTACGCTTTTATTTTTACGTTATAATTAGACACACAGACATCCATTAATAGATTATTTAGCACATACATTGGCATATTACCATTCCCACACATACAGTGTTGATTAATACATTTAAACGAACATTTTATTTAATTAATTATAAAATTTGTTAGGGGTTAAAAAAATTATTTTCCCTGCTCCATCAACTCCCCCTTTGGTGATTTTTAAATCACCACATAAAACCCAAGTCATACTTCTTTTCAGGCAGCATGTCTTTCATCCTTTGCTTTCTGTTATTTATACATCTGTTTCTTCTTCATGTTGCCTTTTAGTCTCTTTATACATGCTTTCTTTCATTTTCTCCAACTCAATTTCACCCATTTCTCTCTCTCTTTCTCTCATTATTCTGTTATTTCTTTTTATCTTATTTTGTCTTACTTTTCTCTTTATACATGTTATTACTATTTTCAATATCATGGCTAACAGTATTACTATAGTTGCTACTATTATAACTTTCCCTATCACTAGTTTACTCATCCTAGTTAACCAATTTGCTACTGAAGAAAACCCTCTACCAAGTTTTCCCAAAACACTTTCAACCTCCAGTGGAACTAATTCTTTGTGCAAACTTGTAATATTTGTAATATACTTCTGTATATTTTCACTGTTATCAGGAATGTAAGTACAACAATGTTGGACTTTCAACATTCCACAGACTCCACCCTCTTTTGCCAAAAGAATATCAAGGGCAAGCCGATTTTGCATCACCATAGCTCTCATGGCAACCATTTCGGTATTTACCATTAAGAACCCTCCCGCAGTATCTGTAGACAAACGATCTACTACTGTGGATAACTTCCGAATTTTAAATGCATTCAAAGATATTCCCACTGCTGGTATCAATGCTCCAAAAATATCACCTACAATTTCTGAAAAACTTTCCCTCTTTCTACGTGTAGATCTATTAATCATCTTGTATGTTCCCTTTTCTTCTCTGTCCATGTGAATTTTTTGGAAAGACCAGGCCTACATAGCAAGTTCCATACCAATGGTCCGGTAACCTGTAATAAGCTCTATTCCCACAAATATAATATATACCTGGAAATATTGGATCTTTTCCACCTTTGAATCCCCAACCTCCCAGAATTTGATAATTGTCATGGCAGATACTGGAACCTACAAAGTAATTGTCATAGACTGTCTTATTTCTCCTAATACACAACTTTCCTGTTTGCGGCCAGTCTAATGTCATTGCTGCATTTATCTTTTCTCTTCATGATTTCCTTCCTCAAACGTCCATAAGCGTTTTCCTTCCTCTTTTATTGCTTCTTTTTGAAATTTCATTCTTCTTTCTTCAACCATTTCTAAAAATACCTTTTCTTCTTTCTTTAACTCACAGGTAAGGTTGTTATTAACTATTTCTTCTAATGTTAATTTTCTATGTTCTAAAAAGAATTCTCCTAACACTTTTGCTGGTTTTACTTTGTTAAGGTCGGGTACTACTGGAATGTTTGCAAAAATCTTATCTATATCAGTATAATAAGATTCTAATCTACCTGTTTTATAAAATAAACTTGCTATTATACTACATGTTATTCCATAAGTCAGAGGTAGGTGATGATAAGTCACACCTTCTGATACTGATGCAGGCAACTGCATACAAACATAACAATCTCTCACGTCCATTGTCTCTACGTACTCATACAACAATTTTGTAAAAACATTCTTTGAAAAATCTGTTACTGACTTATCCTTATGCAACTCTGCACTACTTCTTAAAATAACTGGTTCTTTAATACTAGTTTCTTTTTCTGGTTTAGTATCATTTTTTGCTTCTATCCCAGCTACACTAATAGGAATTGTGATCGCTAAAACTATCCATATGGTCATTAATAACCCTGTACAAAAGCAGCACATTTTGCACCATCTCTTTATAAATTCACATTTATCCCTTCTATCCCTATTATTTTCCATTTTTCTTTTTCTATTTGTTAAGTTTCAGAAAATTGTGTCACTACACTTCAGAAATGACTTAGATGCCACTCTGCTTTCAAAAAGTCTTTGCTTGGTACTTTCTTTAATTCTCTCCAGAATTCTTTCGTTGTCACATCCGGTGATTTGTCACATCCAGTAAATTGTCATGTCCGGCAGAAGCACTATAAGTCTTCACTTCAGTTTTGTTGCATCTCACCTTTTCCCATCCGACTTCTCAGTCTCTGGTTTCCGTGAGTGTTTTCTTCTTCTTCTTTGTAATCAGTCAGTGCAATATACAGCCACTCGGGTGACTTATACTTTGCATTCACTTTCTTTGTCCTTTTGGACTTTTGTAATCTTTTTCCACTGGGTTTTTCTTGTCCCTTCTGACTTGTTACCTCATTTACTTGTTCAGCACCTTCGTCTTCCGCACTTATTATTCTATATCTCAATTTTCTTACATAGCTGTTGGGCCAATTATCTCCTTTTCTTGGCCTTTTGGCTTCACCTTCTCTTTCTTCTCTTTCTGATTTCCAATTTCTTTTTCTTGATTCAGTCTTTGCTTTTTCCTCTCCTCCACTTTCTTCTGTTTCTGTTTCAACTGTTTCACTATTGTCTCTTATTTTGAAACTTATAACCTCGTCATCTCCTACTGGTGGATCTGTCTTCTCCTTTTTGTTTTCCCTTATTACTGTCCCTCCTCGGTGTTCTTCCGATTTGGTGTTTTTCTCCTTTTCTGTTTCTAAATTTCCCTGTTCTTCTGTTTCTCTATCTGTCCCTATTGCTCCTCGGGGTTCTTCTCGATTCTCTAACCTTTTGTGTACTTCTTTCCCTACTTCATCTATTAATATTGTTTCTGAAGGAGTTCCACCATAACTTGTACCTGGTTGTTCATCTAACTCAATTTCTTGCTCAGTTTCTTCTCTAATTGGTTTATAACCCCAAGTTTTCCTTAGGAATTCTTCACGGTTTTCAACTGAATCATCAGAGTCTGAAGTTGTGTCAGATATTTCCAGATGTCGACTTACAGGTCGATCTTCAGGTTCTGGAATTTCTGAATTTCTTTCTTCTTCTTCTTCTTCCTCTTCTTCTCTAGAGGTACTCGCAGTTGGGGTTTCCAGATGTCGACTTTCAGGTCGATCTTCAAGTTCTGGCACCCTTTCCTTTATCTTTGTTGTCCCAGCCGTTAAACTTTTATCCCACACTTCCAGACGCCGACTCACATGTCGATCTGTAGGTTCTGGAACTCTGATTGTGTGGCTGGCATGAACCCAGTTCTTCACTCCTGCACACTTGACGGCAGTCGTTGTCACTAGGATTACCTGTCTTGGCTCGTCCCAACGCGGAACTAGACAGTTTCTTCTCCTGTGGACTTTTATGCGGACCCAGTCTCCTGGATTCAAGTCGTGGGCTGGTTTTCTTTCAAGAGTGGTCGCATCCGGTCCAACCTGATGAAACACAGAACGCACCACATCAGCCAGTCCCTTGCAATAATCCAGTACTAGATCATCAGTTATAGTTAATAACTTGTTGACTGGTACGTGTGCTTGTCTCATTGCTCGTCCCATGATCATCTCATGAGGACTGAGTCCAGTTTTCTTTTCAGGGATGCTTCTGATGGTCATCAGAACAAGAGGCAGTGCATCCGGCCATTTGAGTCCTGTAGCTTGACACATTTTTCCTAATCTGTTTTTAATTGTTCCATTAATCTGCTCTACTACCCCAGAAGCCTCTGGTCTGTAAGCACAATGTAGTTTTTGTTTAATACTCAATGCTTCACAAATCAATTGGATCAACTCATTTTGAAAATGTGTTCCTCTATCTGTCTCAACCGTGACTGGAAAACCATACCTTGGAATGAACTCTCGCAGCATAAGTTTTGCCACTGTTGTTCCATCATTCCTTCTTGTGGGGTATGCCTCCACCCAACGAGAGAACAAACAGACGACCACTAGGACATATCTTAGTCTGTTACTAGGGGGCATCTCGATAAAGTCCAATTGCATTCTTGTGAATGGACCTCCTTCTTGTCCTATTGTTCCTAGACTCACTACTGTTTTTCTTCCTGGGTTAAACTGTTGACAAATAAGACATCTTTGACAAAGACTTTCAGCAATGGCTCTGAATTTTGGGTTATACCAGGTTTGTCTAAAAAGTCTGATCATTGCATCTCTCCCAATATGAGCTTGTCCATGGTACATCCGTGCCATGTCTGCAATCATGCTATCAGGCATAACTGGTCTTTCATCTCTGTATACCCACACACCATTATTTTCCTGTCTTCTACATCCTGCTTTTATCCAGTAATCTTTTTCCTCATCTCTTGCTGTTTCTTGTAACTGCCTTACTTCATCCCATGTTTCGACAGTATTAGTGAAAAGCAAAGGACAAGAGACATGCTCCCTTTCTCTATTTTTGTTCAGGGACGCCATGTTTTCCGCACAATATCTAGCGATCTCATCAGCATAATTATTGCCGACCGCTATGTAGTCTTTGTTTTTCTTATGCGCCTTGCACTTCACTACAGCTATTTGTTTAGGCAACTGTATCGCCTCAAGCAGTTTTTTAACATAATCTCCATTTCTGATAGGTGTTCCTGCAGATGTCAAAAATCCTCTTTGTGACCAAATCTGACCAAAGTCATGTACGATGCCGAAACCATATTGGCTATCGGTCACAATCGTGATTCGTACATTTTTCCCCAATTTACATGCTTGAATCAAAGCAATTAATTCTGCAACTTGGGCAGACCTAACTCCTTTCAGACAAGACGCTTCCATCACAGTTGCCACTGTGCATACTGCGTAAGCTGCGCTTAACACTCCTTCTTTTGTGCGTAAACATGAACCATCTACAAACATGACATAATCCGATTCCTTTAACGGTTCATCTTTTATGTCAGCTCTTGGTTTTGTGCAATATTCCAGCACATTCAGACAATCATGATCTACTTCGTCTTGTTCAATTATACTCTCTTCATCTGGCAATGATGTAGAAGGATTTACATTCATGCATCTATCTATGGTCACATTTTCAGCACTCAAGATGACCTTTTCGTACTTAGTCAGCCGACTATGTGTCATGTACTGTGTTTTTGTTCTTGTCAAAAGAATTTCTACTGAATGGGGAACATATACTCTCAGTGGATACCCCATCACTATACCTTCACTTTGTTCCAGACTTACACAAGTAGCAGCAACTGCTTTCAGACATCCAGGCAATGCTTTTGCTATAGGATCTAAAACAGCTGAAAAATAAGCGATTGGTCTTTTCATGGTCCCGTGTTTCTGTACCAGTACTGAAAATGCACATCCATCTCTCTCACTGCAGTACAACTCAAAATCCTTCTCATAATCAGGCATGCCTAAAGCAGGGGCCTCACACAGTTTCTTTTTCAATTCTTTGAAAGATTTCATTTCTTCTTTGTTTAACTCAAAAGGGTCTTTTACATCTTTCTTTGTCAATTTTTGTAAGGGTTTTGCAATCAAAGAGAAACCACTTATCCACTGTCGGCAATATTCAACCATTCCCAAAAACATTCTTACCTCTCTCTGAGTCATTGGTGCTCTCATTCCTTGAATCATTCTTACTCTTTCTGTCGCTATTTTCCGCACTCCTTTCTCAATTTTATGCCCTAAATACTGGACTTCTTTCTGACAAAACTGTAATTTTGAAGGAGACACCTTATGTCCTCTTTTCTCTAAATGGTTCAGTAAAGCAATTGTGTCACTTACACATGCCTCTTTGGTTTTCGATGCCACCAATAGGTCATCGATATACTGCACCATCACTGATTTTTCTGGCATTTTCAAATCTTCCAGAGATTTCTTTAGAATTTGATTAAAAATTGAGGGGCTTTCTGTATACCCCTGAGGAATTCGGCACCATGCCAAAATACGCTCTCCGAACCGGAACGCAAATAATGGCTGGCTATCTGGATGCAAAGGTATAGAGAAAAATGCATGACACAAATCTATCACCGTGTACCACTCAGCTTCATGTGGAATTTGATATAGAATTACTGCAGGGTTTGGCACTATTGGACAACATGGTACAACTATTTTATTGATTTTTCTCAAATCCTGTACTATTCTATATGTTCCATTTGGCTTTTTCAGTCCCATAATAGGTGAATTACATGGACTGCTCATGATTTCTTTCAGAATTCCCTGTTCAATCATCTTATTTATCACGGGAGTTATTCCTTCAATTATTTCTGGAGTTAATTTGTACTGTGGCGTGTTTGGATAAGTTATCCCTTCTTTCACTGTCACTTTTACGGGATCAACTTCTCTCATTAACCCAATGTCTTCTCCTGTAAAATCCCACACACTTTCTTTTACTGCACTTTTTAGTTCTTCTGGAAGTTTTTCTGCATCAAATGCAGGAAACAAACCATTCGTTTCAGGTTCTTGATTCATCAAAGTTACTTTATACAGAACATCTTCATCTGAAGTCTGGAAACCTATTCCATCTGGCGTACAATAAATTGTGCAATTCATCTTGCACAAAAGGTCACGACCTAAAAGATTTACAGGACTACAATCGCACACTACACATTTATGCATTTTGCTAAAAGAACCAATTTTTACTTCCACCAATTCAGTAAGTGGGGTTTTAATCTGCTGATTGGCTACTCCTACCACTTGGATGTATTTACCTGAGAGAGGAAGGTTTGGAATTTCCACTGATCTAACAGTAGAACGGGTAGCTCCAGTATCGACAAGGAATGTTACGTTTGCACCATTCACTTCTCCATCCACAAAGGGACCAGACTGATCTACCTCTAGAGTTGCGCCAAGCACGCACTCTTTCCCCTCTCCTGCGCACCGTCAGAAACTTTCATCCGGTTCATCCTCACTCTGACGCAACCAATACTGAGAAATGTTAGCTGCTCACGGCAACTGTGTTACCTGCTCTCCTCCGTAGAATCCTGTTTCTGTACTGTATCTTTGCTGGTTAACAGTGTTGGGAAGTGGTGGTTGTGGCACCTGACTTTGTTGAACAACTACCTCATTCTGCACCTGTGGAGTTAATGATTGATGTTCCGGATTAGGTTTAGGTGGGAACTTACACTCATTTCTCCAATGCCCTAATTTTCCGCAATTATGACATGGCCATTTCTTCTTTGCCTCTTCTAGACTCACTTGACCCTTTCCTCTACCTATGTTTGGTCGCATCTTATTCTGTCCTGATTCGTTTCCATTATTATTGTCCAATTGGGCTTCTTGTTTTTCTGCCACTTTCACTTGTGCCCACATTGCCTTTTCTTTCAACTTACGCTGTTTACTCTCTATTTCATCACTACAATACTTAGCATACCTCAGCACCTCATCTACACTTCCATTCTGCCAGTTTATCATATGTTGCTTAATCATATCACTTATTTCTTGTTTCAGGCCAAACACAACTCGGTATACAAAATGACTCATGTCCTTTTCACTCAATTCCTCATAACCACTATACTGCTTGAAAACCAATAACAATCGCTCATAATATGCATGTACAGACTCCTTGCTTTCCTGTGTAGTTCTATCAATCTTAACCCAATCTGTCTCTTTGGGAGGAATCTTATTTTTCAAAAAGGTAATCACCTTGTCGTATTTCTTCATCACATCAGGACCTGGAGCTCCTGTTTTAGGATCTCTTGGATATTCTGTAGTTGGCCAGTCAACTGTAATCTTACATTCGGACCATAAATCTGTTGGTACCACTATGTCAAACAATCCATCTAAATCTATCCACAACACTTTTGAGACTTTTACAAACCTTTCTACTTGTCGGTACCACTCAACTGGCTTCTCTCTTAACTTTGGAAAGTCATTGGTAAATGACAGTATGTCCTGCCTAGTCCAGGGAACATGCACGTAACTACCACCTGGAGTTTCTCTCATGGGGTATTCTTTGACAACAGATTCCTTTTCGGTTACCATAAAAGCCAATGAACCTTTGTCTATACTCTTCTCGTTCTTCTTTGTCCATCTAACCTTCCATCTGTCCACATCACCCCATTTTCTCAACAATACAATTAACTCCTTTATCTGTGTCAGCCTTCCTGCCGTGTTCAAATTTTCAATATCTTTTTCACAAAAGTCTACTCTGTATGGTTTCTGCAATGTTTTCACTTTTGCAAAATCTATTCCAATCTCACTAGCCACTTCTTCTAGTTTGTCATGTAAATTCTTTGCCCTCCATGTTATACTTTTGCACAGAAACATTATTTCATCATCCTGATAATTTTTTATCTTTTCAGTACCAATCGTTCCTAGAATTAATTCTTCCATATCTATTTTTAATCTGATCACATCTAATGGTTTTTCTTCTGTTTCTTTTATTTTAAAAGCTTTCATCCACTCATTCAACTCATCAGGAGTCGGACCTATGGGTGTATTATTTAGTTCTACCCAGTTACCACTCTTTTCAGGCGTTTCTGTTGCAGATTCTGTTACCATATGCATTTTCTTACCATTGCATTCATTCACTGTTAAATTTGTAGGTGGACTTGGTCTGTAAGTACTAGCCAAATTACTTGTACTTGCACTTTGTTCCATCCTTTCCTTTTCTCTCTGAAATTGTGAACTCAAGGGAATCACCAAAGATCGTTCATCAATTTTCTGATTCTCAAAAACTGGTATTACTGGACCTATTGTTACAGGCACAGTAACTGCTTCCATATTTTTCGTTAATTCTCTAATTTTCTCAGTTAGTTCTTTTGTTGTCCTTGCCAATTCGCTTGCATTGTCGCTTTCTATTCCTTCATTTTGAGAAGTTCTCATTTGTTCTTGTGACCTATTTATTTCAATTCCCTTTTCCGGACTTTTATTTCGCATTGTCTCTATTAGTGGCGCATTTGGTGTCACCACTGTAGAACTCTGCTGATACGGAGGTGGATTTCTATTTAATATATCTTCCAGCAATTCGTCCTCCGTTTCGCTCTCATGCATATACTTTTCTCTCTCTATATGTTTCTTTTTCTCAGTCCGTTTTTTCTTAGTCCCTTCCTCAACTGTAAAAGCTGGAAACAAACCTCCTGTCATGTTAGCACATCTCCATCGTTTTATTCTGTCCTCATGATTTACTATATGCACGAAGGATATGGAGTTCCTCTAAGTCCAAGAGACAGAACAGGGAGATACTAGGGGTGGGGGAAAAATTGGTGGCCCCACACTGAAGGTGAAAGGGGAGATCCCCTTGTCGGAACTAGGGCTCTCACACACCTAGCAAGCTAGGTGTCATGCTTCATCATATGAGCCTGCCCCTCGTCAGGTCGGCGCTGCAATACCTGACGGGCACCCAGTACGGGGCTCTTTAGCGGGGATCTTTTATTCCTGCCGTTGGGTGCAGTGGGGGTAAGGGGCCTAGTGAGTGTAGATGTGGGAGGGAAGTGAGTTAAAATAAGTCAGTTAGTCCTAACAGTGATTTATTCAGGAAGGTAAACTGCCTAATTAAAAATAATAAAGAGAGTGGCGGAGAACTGGATACAAGGTATCAAGCTGTATGAGCCCTACTCTCAGTCGGTCAACATGTTTCATGCCCTGTGTGTCAGGGGATCAAGGCATTTCTTCAGGACCAATTGTCAATACTATCTACACAGCGTGGTAAGTGAAAACTACATACCACACTCTCAGGTCAATAACCTATACTGTTGTCTAATTAGGACTGCAACAGTATCCGGCGGTCGTAAAGGACACCAAATTGGGTCCAGCGTTCGAAGAGCGCTTCGTATGTGACCTACCCTGCCGCCAGAAACCGGGATGGTTTACTCCCCACAATCTTCCAGGCATAAACTCATGATCTCTCATTCCTCTGAATCTCTCTCGTTCATACATCTCATCCTCCCATTCCGTCAAAGCCTCAAACTGTGTTGGTCTAGGTCTAGGTTCCAACTTACACATTTTTTCTCGCAAGTTTCGCAAAATCGCTACACTAAACGATCCATTCTCAGGGAAAGCCAAAGCACCATCATTCTTTGTATATTTAGCCCAATTTTCCAACCATATGCACGTATGATATCCATATTTCAGCATCATATGTGAAGCCGCTGATTTCGGCGGAGGAATTACTTGTCCCTCTCTAGTCACAACCTTTTTGTCTTTCTTAAAGAAATTCTTCAATTTCGTCGTCCATGACGTTCTCTCCCTTTCATACTCGTAATACGGCATATTTTCTATTTGTTTTCTCTTTACTCTAACGCTGTTTCTGTCTACGGAACTTCGACCAATTACAGCGCGACTCACACTAACGTACCAATCAGAACAATTCCCTCTGTCCGCGAACCAACCAATCCTTCCGCGGCACTTTTCTACGTCACTCCTGCTCTGTGTTCACGTGACTAGCGCACTATCCAATCCTAGCGCAGCACTTTTCCACGTCACTTCTACTCTTTACCCCTCCTTTACAAAATTTATCGGCAATTTTTCTTTTTGCTGTTTTCTTCGTTAGTTACAACAATTAAAACAATTCCATAGTCTGATTCGCTAAACAAAAGTGACAGCTTTGTCCTTTTACACAAGAATCCTGTTTTTCCAGTAGGCAGCGCTTACCTCTACCCTACCACAGAATTATTTACTCTCGCCGATAAAGTAGCATTTCCCTCTACCTTACCCTTCTTTCAAACAAACAATTTACTCGTTTCTCTGGGGATAAGACACATGTGGAGACTAGGCTCCTGAGAATTAAGGCCAAAGTTTCACAAGTAAACGTGATTTGCTATTTCAATTACACTCTTTTCACACAGAAATCCCTAACATAACACAACCTGCGTTATAACCAAAATGAATTCAGACCATGTACCAAATTCCATGTGACTTCTCTTGCCACACGTGTTCCACTTCCTACATCCCAGAAGCGTGAAAACTTACATATAACATAACGTGACTCAATATATAGTGTTAGTCATCAAAATAATCAATAATCAATAAACAATAATCACTAAACTAATCTATAGAAAACCATAACTCTGCTACCAAGAAATCTGATGCAGCGCGTACAATAAAACTATTCTCCTCCCAGGTTACTTATAGGTCATCCAGGGGCAAACTATTTTTCTCATATCCACATGACGATGGGGCCCATAAACATCACCTAACACACACGCACACTCCTGGATTTCCTTTACACCTTTATGAAATTCTGTACTCCTAGGAGAAGCATGAGAACTAAATGGAGAACACCATTTTATGTACCGCTGGAAGAGCCAGGATATCTTATTACCTTAATTTGTCACTTTCTTTTATTTATTTCTTAAGATATTCCTGCTCATTGTTTTGTCGATGAATCATTCATTTAAGAAATTAGTTCATAGTGATTAAGACCAGCTGAATCACAATAACCAATTACTGATGTCACAATCATTTAGGAAAATAACCACTGAGTCATTTTGGGTTTAAAGAATCTTAAATTTTATATAATTTTTAAAAGCATGAAAAGAATTTTAATACTTTATTCAATTATTCATTCTTAAATTCAAATATTTATTAAGCATAATCAATTTATTGTAGAAAGGAAATTTTGTCATGAAGCCAAAACCCTAATTACCTGCCTAGCTTCCTAATTTAGCCTAATGATTTCTAACCTAAGTTAGGAATTAGAAATAGCCTGATTCTCATACTCAACTGTAAAATTAAGACAGCGACAGCAACTTCAGCTCGTCAGCATCAGCTACCTGCAACCCGTCTCCTCTAACAGTCTTTCAGCATCTCCCGCTCAGTAAGGGATCGATCAGGACCACCCAGCACTGGAAGCCACCAACGCGACTCTTCAACTCCTCTCCTGACTGTGACTGCAACCACGACTGCCCCCCTCCCACTAAGAGTAGGCCTCTTATACCCTAATTCTAACTTTGCTAACTAACTGTTGCAACATTAATATCACGCTTTTCTTTCATTGGTCCATGCATGTCAGCTTATTCATTCTTTTAATCAAGTTCTCTTGGATTCAAGGGTCCTTGGATCATTTCCTTTCCCATACGCTTAAACATTTCCATCCGATTCGATCAGTTCATTTGTAACTTCTTTCGACACATTCGAGAACTCCGCAGTCATTGTCCTTTCTCTTAAACTTGTTTCCCACGGGCCTTCTGCTGATCATCATGGCACATTATCAGTTCAATTAGGTCACACCAGCCTTGACCATTTCTTGCCTCCAAACGTCTCAGAAACCTCACGAGGCTTTAGCTTTTTCTCCGTTTTTCATCCCATATCACGTGTCCCCTTTGCGCCTGCGCACATCTTCCCACTGGCGGCCATTTTACATCGCCACTCGGTTATACTTTTAGAAGCACTAATGTGAGGCAAATAAAACATAATTAAAATAGAGAAAAATATCCCTTTCGTTTCCCTCCCGTCGTCTACGTACCCCAATTAGTTGTTACCTAGCAGAAAGCAACATTTAAGCTGTTCCTTACTTACCATCACTATTGTTTTTGCAACGACACATTTTATTTCTATGAAGCACAAACATGCATTTATTTTTTATTTAGTACGCTTTTATTTTTACGTTATAATTAGACACACAGACATCCATTAATAGATTATTTAGCACATACATTGGCATATTACCATTCCCACACATACAGTGTTGATTAATACATTTAAACGAACATTTTATTTAATTAATTATAAAATTTGTTAGGGGTTAAAATTTTTTATTTTCCCTGCTCCATCACTACCTCTGGCATATTCTCAAAAATCGCCATATATGACTGACCCCGCACTCTCATCCTATGTTTGCCCACTTTAGTGTGAGCAGAGCCCCGCGAGTAAACTTGGCTTCATGGTTGAAAGTGCACAAGTAAAGTACCCCCTCCCATCAAGTTGGGTTACAGTACATTGTAAGGGTGCAGTGGGCTAGTTACTCTCCTGAGGCCCCCATGCCCCTGCACTTGCGGCGTTAATGAAAACTTTGTTGTTTTGGCTGTGACCACGTTGTTGCCTGCGCCCCCCTACAGCCCCATGGAAAAGTGCTGAGCTCTCGCTTACCCTTGCCTGTCACTCAATGACACATGGCCGGTCGCACTGGTTAATGCAGCGATTGTTTAAATTAATATAATACTGTGCATAAGAGTACTATGCACAGGCAATCGAAAATGCCACACGTTAATAAATGTGAAACCTTCTGGACTTGTCCATTGAATTAAGCGCGTCACCACCCTAGGCGACGAGTAGCCCTCTCAAACTTCTGCTAGCCTGAATGGTACGTGACATTTTACAAGCACTGCGCAGACGTCCCCATTTGACCTGCGCGAGCATGTGGCTATTCTGCAGAAAACCCTGTCGGCCGGGGGGAGGGGAGTGCTACTGACCCTCAAGTCCTAAGCCCTTAGGAGCATCCCTCACTGCTGCAGATGCCCCAAAGCATTTATTTGCGCCTTTTTTTTTTTTTTGCGGTTTGCGCCCACCTTAACGTGCCATGCTGTGAGCAATTAGGTACCCCACATATCTCCTCCCTATGCAAAGAAAAACAAACCGGCTCGAAGTACAAAGCGCAGGCCGTGTGCCCTATAAGACATAAGGCTTTCTCAATGCTTGTCAGATGCTTAAGCTCACTAAGCCCCAATATGGCTTCGTTGGAGTAGTATACTGAAAATGCTACCCTTCTGAAATGGTGATACTGTGAAAGAAGTATAGTGACTAACCGCCCAACTGGCCCCGAAATAGGCAATCATCTCTTCTAACTGAAAGAAAGTATTCATAAAGCAGCCTGTCTTTGGCGTTCTCGCGCCCACTCTCAGCCTCCCAGGCTTGCTTAACTAAAGCTCGAAAACCCATTTCTGGGGCCCCTATCCGGAACAGCTTGGAATCTATGTTCCGGCTACAGTTTTCATGCCCTTTCATGGCCAGGACACTGACCCTGCACGGTACACTCTCCCAAATGTGTAATGCGTTTATATCCTATATTCAGAGATACTGATGTGCTTTAGTATTGTAACCAGGCAGCAGCACATTGAAATTACTGCAAATAATCTCTCTGACCCTCTCCCATTTCTCATGAGTGAGTTCCTGTTTTGGTCAAAAAGAAACTTGTTTTTATGGCTGTCGCCTGAAACACAAACACCACATTTGACTGCACAGCCTCTCAAACATCATTGGCCTGACAATTAAGTTGAAGGACAATAGTCTTTCAAACAATCCCTTTAAGACATATTCAAGGTCAACAAGGCAGGACTCTGCATATCAGAGCAGGCGCTATCAGGTGGCCCCTTGAAAGACTGGGGCCTGTGTCCTACGCCCGCATATATAGGAGTCCTCGTCATGGCAGCGTTTGCCGATGCTCATGAGCTGAAGCTCTTCACGTCGCCATCACCAGAATATGGCACGCCCGACAGGGCCTGAGCCCATCTTGGGTGAGGACCCTCAACCCCTGTCACCGCCGTCCCCCACCTGGACGGAGCCTAGCAGGCGACACCTAGAGGGCAAAACAATTTAATGATACTTCCCTACACCAACGGGCTGGGATAATGGATTCTCCCTCCCTGTAGCCTGTTCAGGACCCCCGAATTAATAAACAGCTTCCGGTAGTCTAATGATGCTTAAAGATGCCGTGGCAACGTGTCAAAGCCACTCGCAGGTCCGAGGAAGGCTGTGCATTGCCCGACAGCGTGAAGGATTAGCCAGTACGTGCGTCTGAGGCCCGGCCGGGAGCGCCGCACCATGCGCTCAGAACGCATTAACCACTCTTGGCACCTTTGCCACACCTCAGAGGGGTTGTCCGCCAGAGGATGACGGGGGCCACAAACCCCCACCACGGGCCCCGTGAAGCCCCCATACACTGGCCACAATAACAAATAGCCCTTGCGAGCCAATCGGGCGCTGGTCCCCCAACAGCGGAGCCCCCGGGAACCTACTACCCGCGGCGACCTGTGCGACAATCATCCGCAACACCCGTCCTCCCCGCGTGAGTGCTCCTTCGCTCGAGCCACAGCGTCGGGGCCTGGGTATTACACCCTCGCCCTCGTCTATTGCGGCGGAGTCGGATGGCAATTGGTGGTGCTAAACCACTAGTGAGACTTCCCGTAATGGCCAACCGTGGCACCCGCAGCGGCGTCTGGTGAATAGGGGGACGCCAAGGAACTGCCCGATGGCCAGTACTACTCCCAGGGTCGGCCCCCACCTTTGCTATCCAGAGCCGATCGGGCGATAGGCCCCCCCGACCGCGAGACACCCTGCCGGTGGCGACCTGAGCGCCAACCATCCACGCCGTCCTCCCCAGGGAAGCAACATTCAACTTCAAAATCGGGGCCGATCGTGTGATGGGCTCCCCTACCCCTCCAACATCGCTGCCCCAACCCGCCTACATGAAAGGCATGCCATCTCGCGCAGAAAGGGGGGGGTTAGGTGCGACAGGGTGAGCGAGCTGAAGCCGGCAGAGCGGTATACAGACCTAACTGCGTACCGCGTGCGAGGCGGCCCCCCCTATCGCCGCATGTACGTTTGCCTAAATTGTAACCTGTAACATGTTATTCGTAGCGCCGCACCGTATCCCCTTGCGGTACCTCGTACCTGAAACAAACCAGTACCGTGTTTCAAATAACCATTGGCATGCGAGATCCGCATCGGTTGGCCAGTGATACAACGTAATCATCTATACTGTAGAACTGCGAGTTCTGCGCTACCTCGTACAGTCATAAGCGTATATATCGACTGGAAAACGCTGCGTGTTCTGCGCTGTCTCTTGCACAATCAACACAAGTACCACGGTTCAAATCAACATTTGCATGGGTGAAATTCGTATTATCCCTTTGTACACCCACACCCATTTTTATAAATATATATAAATGTACACTGCTACCACGCAGCTTGTTTTCTCGTTTAATTCCAGAGAATTACCGACTGCAAAATGGCACCGGTGCACCACAATGCAAGCTTGCATGTATCACGATGCTAGCTCTTGCATCGGTGACCATATCGGCTTTTCTGTAAGAGAAAACACTTCCCAAATTGGACATCCACACATCCGCCTATATTGTCATGCAATAGCAGCCATTTCGAATCTGGCTAACGAAAACTACCATTGGCCAATAGCTAAACCTATTAAAAACTAGACCCATTGTCTTTCCCAATGCTTGTCATATTTGTACCATGCCTAGTTTGCCGCAGCAGGGGTTAGAAATCACCCACTAGCCCACGTCCGGCCATCATGTTTCTCAAACGCTTACCATAAACCGTAATGAGTACAGACTCATCATAAATCAACAGGGTCCCCCAAACATTTTCCAGGGAACTGAAGACAAAATGAAATCATTTGTGCGGGGCAAGAAAGACCAGAAAAGTTATTAATGCGCTCAAAAAACGTAACAGAAAGACTGACCAGGACAGTGAAGCAAGGCCCCTCACTCGTCGATCAGCGGGACTTGACTGAGCAATTGAGCCAATCCTGCCAACTGCGACAACCAACAGCTCGTGGGGGCATACGGTTTCCTTGAAAACCACCTATTCTAGGAGGTAGGCGCGTGGGCGAGACAAAACACATCAACATGCCCACCTGCAACCCACGTCGGGACCCGGTGCGATCCAGGCCCCAAGGATCGTGCCGCGAACAATCTGCTCCCCCCTTCACCCCCGGGGTCCTAGCTTAAGAACGGCAAGGGGGGGGCGCAGGGAACGCCCGTTACTAACGCCTGGCAGGGGCTTCCAGCCCCACACACAGTCTCAAGGGGTGAGAGGAACTGACCCGAAGGGCCCAGACTCACCGCAGCAGCCACTGCCTCCCAACCAGAGAACACGACGCAACGCGGAACAAGGCCGACCTGTTGACTACTTCAATCCGGCCCCAGCAATCAATATGGAGCTCGAGGTACGACCATGCAATCGGGCAACAACTCTGGTGCACCAAACCCTATTGCTTCGTGACCGCCCACCGTTCCCCTGGCAGCGTCCGAACGCCTCCCTCACACACACACCCAACGCGCCTAAGTTGTGGAAGATGAGAGGCGCCACTTTCGCAATGGGAGCCCAATTACCGCCCGAGAGGGAGTGGGTCGGCCCAGACTCACCGAAGCTCACGACGCATCGGAGCCCAGCGCTCAGGCGCAACCAGTGTTCGTTCAGTCAACACTGTAATGACTATGCTTGCAGCACTCACCCTGCCATTGGTCATACGTTTGTGCATGAATCCAACCGAACAGTATTTCCGCAATGCCTCCCCAATTTAAATGTTGGAGCTGTGAATCCCATCGCACGCCGTCCGCAACCCTCGACAGACCCAGTGTGGGTCTTCGTGCCGCCTCACCTTCATCACACATGCAGATCGGGGCCCCGCCTGCCAGAAAGCATGCCCGAAGGCAATCAGTGGCAACCGGCCCCACCACGAGGCAAATAAAACTGCCCCTCAAAGGGGGGGGGGGCAGACTCACCGCATGTAATCAACGACGCTTGCCTCAGACACCACGCAATCCGAGCAGGACAAAACGCATCGGCGAGACCGCAACGACGACCAAGTCAAGACGGCGTGTCCGGCGCAAAGAGGACGCCAAGATGGCCAGGGGAGGCATAAATACCTCCCCACCTCCTCTGCGACCCGGAAGTGACGCGTCTGGAAGGGGGCTCCTCCTCGAGCCCCGCGTTCTTAGTGGGGGTGGGGAAGTGCCCAAATGGCACTAAAGGGGCCGCCCGTTTAGGGGGCCCCCTGCGGGGGCCGCGGGCAGCCGCATACTCTAGGCTAGCCCTCTTGAATCTAGAGCCTAAGGTGCGATGTGGGGAAGTGACAGTGCTAGATTATAGATGGGGGGACTGTGGTGTTGCGCTTGCTGTAACTGGACATTTGGGAGCCCCAAAGAGGTTACTTGATATGGCTCACCTTGGGAATGTCAGGGAGTATTACACTGGGGGGTCTTAGAGACCAAGGAAGCTATCTAGTGTGCTTTGGTGAATGCCCACTCTCTAATTAAGCACAGCCTAGAAATTAGTTAGTTGATCGAGATAGCCCGGTTGGACTGTCTTTTTCTCAAGGAAACCTGGGCGAAGGAGAATTCTGGCCTGGATTTTGCTACGCTACTCCACCAGGGTATGGGGTGGTGAAATTGGATAGAACTAGTTGTAGGAGGGGCGGTTTAGGCATTATTTATGTGGAACAACTGAACTGCACGTTAGAATCTATTAACACTCCCATTGAAGGCTGTGAAGTAGGTTATTTTAAAATTAGAAATAAGAATTCAATGAGGCTGGCGGGTTTGTTGATTTATCGTCCGCTTGGTCCCAAAAAGCAATTCATTTCCAATTGGCACAAAGTGCTGGAGCCCTTCATCTTTGGTAACAACCTTACCATCCTGGGAGATTTTTATCTTCGTTTAGATGAAGTGCAGGACTGGGACTTCCGGGCTTTTTTTTAAATTTTATGCTTCTTTTATGCTTCTGTTGGTCTGTTTTCTACTCACAAAGCCGGACACATATTAGATGGGATCTTCTTCGATCAAGAGAATTTGATCTTTAGGGAGTTCTCACAGCTAGATTGGACAGATCATAGTCTGGTTACATTTTTAGTCGAAGATGGACGTGCAGTGGATCGCACATGGGGCATTGCTAAGAATGTAAATAACTGGGGAAAAGTTACTGTGGGAGAGGTTGCCCTAGCCCTGAATAAATTCAAGGAGAAGGATCTTTTGGGTTCAGGTTTATCTGCAGAAAATGTTAATAACTGGGCTAGATTTGAAGTAGAGGAGGTTTCACCCATTAGAAGAGTTAGCTCAAAGGGTAGGAAGAAACCTTCTACCCCTTGGGTTTCAGAAGAGCTCAAGGAGCTCCAAAGGCAGTGTAGGAGGCAGGAGTGGAAATGGAAACTGGCCCAAGGGCCGGAAAAGAAAACCAAACTTAGGGACCTTACTTTCAAATATAAAAGGACGATTAAAGAAACTAAAACAGCATATTTCTCCCACAGGTTAAAGTCGGCCATTAATGCCTGACAGAACTCTTCAATACAGTTCACACCCTTATGTCACCTCTGAAGTTTCAGGAGGTGGAGAACTCCCAAACTTTCTGCAATAAGGAGTTTTTTTAAGGAGAAAATCTTCCATGTGTATTTTCCAGCTCCCTTTAATGGTCAGGTGGATCTGGAATTCAGTCATTCCATGATGAAGATGGGATAACATTAGAATATCCTACACCCAGCCGTTTAGACAGATTCTTCCCGCTACCTGCATTTAAGATCAAGTCCCTGCTAGCTGGCATTACCGGATGACTCATGTCCGCCTAGGATCCTGCAATTGGTTCCGGACCTGATGGCTGAGGCTATGGAGGTCCCGGAGACTGGGACGTACCCACAGGTATGGAAGGAGGCAGTTGTCATCCCTCTGAAGAAGACTGATGGTGAACCCACCGACTTGAAAAATCTGTGTCCGATCTCTTTCTTGCCCTCTCTGGTGAAGATTTTAGAGAAGTATATAAACCAAGAACTTGCCAAATATCTCCTTGAGCATGAACTCCTGGACCCTTCACAGAATGGGTTCAGGAAGTATCATTGCACCGAATCTGCACTTTTTGCTTCTACGGATTCTATTCATAGGCAAGTGGATCAGGGAGGTGTGGCTATCCTGGTTTTGCTAGACCTGTCAGCAGCCTTTGACACCATATCTTCATGTCTTTTGCTGTAAAGGCTGTCGCAGACAGGGCTGAAGGATGTGTCCCTTAAGCCAGTGGTTCCCAAAGTGTGCGCCGCGGCACCCCGGTGCGCCGTGATGAGAAGCCAGGGGCGCCGCGCCGCCGCGCAGGATGTGGGTGCAGAAAAGAGAAGAGTGTAATACTTGAAGAAAGAAACCAACGACACACATGTAGATCTGTATATAATCTTTTCTAAGAGAAGGTGATAACATATTTATGACCAAAACTAACGAGCACCGACTCCTTGTCAGTTCCAAGAAATACAGACTGGCAAGGCTGAGAAGCAGTTTTACACTGTCCTGAAATGGAAAGATGGCTTCAGGGTGAGCGCTGAAAAGAAACTTAAAACTGCTTGCAGTACAGTTAGGTGAAAGCATCACGCTTTAATTTTTTCAGTGCTCGTTACTTGCACATATAAGTGCGTGATTTTGTTTGAATTATTTCTAGACGTAGTAAATAAATTGGAGTTTCCTCTAAACACGTACTTTACGCTTGGCTCCGTGTTCTTCTATGGAAGCAATGACCTTCAGTTTAAATCATCATGGCACACAAAGTCTTTTCAAGAAGTGAATGTTAACAAATCAATGTGACTGCATACTGTCTGCTGTTGGTTACATTATGTTTAATTTGCTGTGTTACCCATTTCTACCTTAGTATTTTTGTGAGGTCTCACACATTCACATTTTAAGTGTTATCTCAACAAATGTCTCCGAACATGAGTATGTGTGGGATATAGTTTTGATTTACCTCAAGCTGCAGTCCATGGGTGGAACAGCAATATGTGGGAGGGTTATGAAATGCAGCTCCTCTTTTCCACCACCTGTAGTACTATGTATATAGAACAAATGTGTGAACAACTACTCGCCTTTCATAAAGAGAACAGCAAATATTGCTCTGGCAGTCGTACCAATGTGTAAAATGTAGTCCTCGATGAATAGTACTCATTCATTTCTTGACATCATTTAAAGTGCCTCATAGCACAGTGTGACCCATGACAGTATATTGTCCCCTGTTAAAAAAAGCACCTAAATTATCACGTCATTAAGACGTTTTCGGGACTTTGTAAAAGCCCATTCCACCATAACTCTCTTGGTTGGATTTTATTTCTTAACTTATTTGGTATTTTTATCATCAAACCCTGGCACTCATATGTACAGTATCATAAGTATACAACTTTTATCAATAATAAAATATATCAACATTAAAATAGTTTTATTATTTTCTTGTAAAAACTCCAGCCAACACGTGTTTCGTCGCTCGGGACAAGACACCCGCGACTTCTTCAGGGCTGGAAGACATACATAGAACAGAATATAAGCCCATACTAAAGGGTATAATTGTTCCATTTAAAATAAGTGCTTTACATAAAATCCCAACAATACACCGCAAGCCAATCCGCATGGTATATACATAAATACCAGTGTACACAACATAATCATCCCAAATGTTATAGCGTGTATCTTAACCTTAAAACAATCCATATCAGATACCATAAAACAATTGATAATGTTTGACGTGGTTCACCAACCTGTATTATCATCTAAATGTGTGGAGGGTGATAAAAGAGAAAGGGAGTTAAGGTAATCAATCTGAGTGATCAAATACTGACCAAGGATATGGTTACTGTACTTGAAAGAGGGATGGGATTCTGTCCTAAAGAGCATGGGGAGGTTTGTAACTCTATGATTGACTTATTCAAGTTTACGAGAAATTTGAAACTTAAGAAATTCTTTGAATGTAATCCTACATCTAATAAAGTAGTGAAAACGTATTCTACTGATGTTCTTTCTGATGTAACAACTATACAAGACATTAGGGACACGGAACTATTATTATCAATAGCAGATGATGACCGGGACCACATGACAATTGAAGAACTAATGTGGGAATATGACATAGAAACTGATATCAATATTAATAGTGGGCTCAGGAACAAATCTAGGTGGACCCCGACACTACCGAGTGGAAATAATATTGACATGTTTCATAAATTGGTTACAGAGGATATGTATAGACACTTACACCAGGATTATAAATATGGGCACAGACTTTCGGACAATCTAACAATTAATGAACGCAGGGCATTAAAAGATCTTAGTCAACTGCAGAATGTTACCATCAAAGAAGCCGATAAAGGCGGTAATATTGTGATTATGAATACCAAAGACTATAATGTGGAAATTAGATCCCAACTTGATGACAGAACTTACTATGAGGAACTTAAGGTTAACCCAATAGGACCACTTACTATACTTCTTAACATACATCTACGAGAATGGTTCAACAATGGGCTTATCAATCAGGATGAGTTTCTATATATGAAGGTGGTTAAACCAAGATTTCCATCTATTTATACCTTACCAAAGGTACATAAAAACCAGTCATTTCCACCGGGTAGACCTATAATATCCAGTATAGGAGGTCCCACAGAAAAAATATCACAATATGTGGATGCATTTTTACAACCAATAGTGAAGAATCTACCGGCATATATCAGGGATACTAAGCATATCCTGAGCATACTGGCAGATGTTCCCTGGGAGGAGGGCATGATACTAGCTACATTGGACGTTACCGCTTTATACACCAACATCAGAACAGATCTGGGAATTAAAGCAATTAGAAAATACTTGAGCAAAAGACCGGCCACACAGTGGGCACATGCTGAAATGATCCTCACTATGATTGACCTAATTCTTAAGAACAATGTATTTTTATTTGAAACCAAATGGTACAAACAAATACAGGGAGTCGCCATGGGCTCCAGGTTTTCTCCTTCGTATGCCAATCTGTTTATGGGTTGGTTTGAGGAGGAGTGGATCTGGGGCCCTAGGGGTACTCCATGGAATGAATCCATCATATATTGGGGTCGTTACATAGATGACTGCATTATGATATGGTCTGGCACAATGAGAAATTTAAATGAATTCTGTGAGTACCTTAACTCCAATGATATGGGTGTTCAATTTACATCTAATCTGAGTATGACAGAAATAGAATTTCTGGATCTAACTATATTCGTAGAGAATAACCAAATCCAGAGCAAACTATACCGTAAACCCACCTCGTGCAATGCGTTACTACATGCGAGTAGCTCACACCCTAAACATCAAATTAAATCTATACCCTCTGGTGAACTGACTAGGGCAAAAAGGAATTGTAGTAAGGAGGAGGACTTCAGTATCTGTAAAAAAGATATGCGACAAAGATTCATTGCTAGAGGTTATGATAAACAAACCATTATTGCAGCTGAACAAAAGGTTACACGAACTAAGAGAGTGGATATTCTCAAAGACAGGCCATGTAAGAACAAAACCTCTTCTATGGTCAGATTAATTACTAACTATAATGAGGTATCAGTAACTCTTAGGAACAGCATGAAAAAACATTGGCGAATATTGTATAATGACAAATCATTGAGGGAATATATTACAACGCAACCTCTCATTACATATAGACGTGGTAAGAGTATAAGATCGTGGATTAGTCCAAGCTATCCTAAACAGACCACAAAATCTAACTGGCTCACTGAAAGATGCATTGGTTTCCACAAATGTGGCAACTGTAAAATCTGCCCTTTGGCAATGAATAACACTAAATCATTTCGGAGTCATCTGGGCAAACAATACGAGATCAGACAAATGATCAATTGCAACAGTCGTTATGTGGTGTACATGATTAAATGCAAATGCAGTTACTTCTATATAGGAAGTACCATCAGGGCACTGAAAGAGAGAATTTATGAACATCTGAGGGCCATTAAACATCATGACCCCAGATACACCACTGCAACCCATATTAATGAATGTCAAGCGCAAGGGATTAATAAAACGCTATCCTTTTGTGGGATTGATCAGATTGATATGGACACAAGGGGCGGTAATAAAGAACTTTATCTTAGACGCAGGGAGGCCCTATGGATCATGAAGCTTCAAGCGGTTGAACATGGTATGAATACAGATCATGAACTACACTATTTCCTAGGGGACTGAATTATTATTATATGAGAAATCATAATATATTCATGATGATGTCAATAATGTAACCTGCATCTATGATGTATCTATTGAATTATGTTAGGTTAAGTTGTTTAACAATTCTTACAACTTCTAATGGACTAGGATTTATTTTGTATACATCTGACGAACCACATGATTTAAGGACAATATATGCATATTTGTATGGCAGCGTATTAATTTAACATCTATATAAAAATGTATTTTTGATATTTTGACACCGATCAGGATATGTTCCCAATCATATGCTCTGATTTTGGGATATGTTATGGTCTGACGTGAAGCCAAACTATATTATATGCACTTATATAACTCTTGATTTGGTTATTCTCTTTTATATTCTCGCTCTTATATTTCTTATATTCCCCTTTCGCATCAGCTGAATTATAACGGAATGAATATATTCCCCTTCGATATTTGTTACTAACACTCTGAGTACAGACAAGTGAGTCCTTTCTTCTTAACGATCTTGGGGATCTCTCCGATTTAACATTTTGAAGGTCCTTTTGACCTAGATTAAAATCTTGATACATGGATACATTTCTACAAACTTATAACTATTATGAGTGAAGGCTTTGATAACCCCTAGATAGATTTGGAATAGGGTGTCCTGTTGATATTAAGTTTACATGACTTATAGGTTGTGACTTATTTAGGAGATTCCGTTACATGGATTCGCAAGATATTGAGTGGTTAGTATCTATAATCTCTGTAGAATATGACGTCTAGAGGTGTAGTCCCTCATTTATACAACACAATGTTATAATTCACAGCCGGGACACGGGTAATTGCACTCACCTAATATGGCGGATATTTTGGGCTACGTAGCTCACGTACTGAGCGTATTGGCCACGTGTTTTATTTATAGCCAGATACTTCCGGGTGCCTTTACTTACGACGGCCATACTGCAGCGCCGAGGACTGTCTCATGCGTGGATGCTGCTATCTACAGGTAGATAGATATTTAGGAACGGATTCGCCTTTCAATAATAAGCTACTATTGCTCATATCATAAATGCGGTTATTTTATCTCTATTTCGCAGCATGCCACAGGCTGTTGAATACGCAGCCTAAGATTCAAGCACGTTGCTTGATTTAATCGTGCTCTTTTTTGGTAAGTGTTAGATACTACTAACACTCTGATCGGTGGTGGGTCTTTTTCAACTATTAGGCACCTATGCACTGATTTATCATCATGGTGGTTTTTATACGGCGCTCCTTCACTGGTTTTATCGGGCCCTTGGCCACTCTTGGATGTTTAACTATTGTATACTATACCTCTGTTGCTATAGGAGATACAATTTCTCTCTTAGAATGAAAGATATTACTTGGGAATAATATCAATGAATCGGATGTATTGTGTTTATGATAGACGCAGCCTTCACCTTGAAATTGAACACACGGGAGTGTAGTTGACTTGTCTTTCTCCCTCATGAATTAGTATTTAGGATAGATACCTTTGCGATAAATACTATTCGGTTTTCTGTTCTAATGTGCGGTTTTCACTTTACAGATATTGTTGGAACTTTCCTTCATTTATATATACTATATCCCAGCCATAATAAGGCTGGGACGGAAGTACAACCAGTCAGAAGGTATGTTGTACGGGTCATATTTTGTAGACAGATATATAGCTTCTAATGTTGGGTTCACACTTAACATACTTTTTCATATATATTATAGGCTTGAAATATTGGGCCAGTCAAATCAAGGTAGGCTTGTTATTGAATGTAAATTGGAAGAGAATCCCTTTCTTTTTTCTTTCTTTTTCATGCACTTGTATACAGATTCGATAAGCACCCTTTCCTCTCTATTCCCACCTTCGGGTTTTTTCTCTTTTATCACCCTCCACACATTTAGATGATAATACAGGTTGGTGAACCACGTCAAACATTATCAATTGTTTTATTGTATCTGATATGGATTGTTTTAAGGTTAAGATACACGCTATAACATTTGGGATGATTATGTTGTGTACACTGGTATTTATGTATATACCATGCGGATTGGCTTGCGGTGTATTGTTGGGATTTTATGTAAAGCACTTATTTTAAATGGAACAATTATACCCTTTAGTATGGGCTTATATTCTGTTCTATGTATGTCTTCCAGCCCTGAAGAAGTCGCGGGTGTCTTGTCCCGAGCGACGAAACACGTGTTGGCTGGAGTTTTTACAAGAAAATAATAAAACTATTTTAATGTTGATATATTTTATTATTGATAAAAGTTGTATACTTATGATACTGTACATATGAGTGCCAGGGTTTGATGATATTAATGTTGTATAGACCTGTGTTCTGTACTGTGGGGGGTTGGATGATTACCTCCTCCCTGGGCACCTAATCATATACGTATTTAACCAAATAATACCGTTCAAAGAGAGCGCCATTACCACCCAGGGCACAATCATCCCAACTAGTATTTCCTGTAGGACCTTACCTGGTGGGGCGGCTCCGACGGTTATACTTTTGCGATATATAAACGATGGATAGAAATAAAGAAGCAGCGGACCTATTTGACAGCCTAGCACGAGGAGAAACTATGATCACCTCCTTAGCTAGTGGTAATCCCAACAAGAAGAAAGAAGGACTAAGAGACAAATTCATTAAATTAGAAAAACTACGTATCTCAGAAAATTCTAAATGGTGGGACGGTGCAACACTAGAACAATATATAAGGCTCAATAGGATACCGAGGGGCTTCGCTCACAGATTCTACCTACATATGATGATTTAGATGAGGACCTTTTACTAATTTGGGAGAAAGAACTTACCTCCAATTCTAACAAATTAATGACAATTTTGATTGAGAGCTCACAACGTAAAGTCAAAAAATTACAAGAAGAAATAGTACGGCTGGAACTAGAAATCAGGGAACTTGACCTTAAAGAGGCAACAGAAAAAAACTATGTGATATTGAGTGAGGTTATTAATAAACACCAAGAAGAAATTAAGCAAAGGAAAGCACGGAAACTAAAAAGGGATGAAATAGACTACATGCAGGGACGTATATTTACATTTGGTAAGAAATACGATCATTTGATAGATAAGAATATCAAGGATGTAGCAAATTCCTTAAATCGTATAACACCTGTCAGTTCCAGCTCCTCCTCACTGAATACATTACCTAGTGGCAGTGAAAATGACTCAATTTCAATTGGCAGCAATCCAGAGAATAGTTTTTTACAAGAGGTCAAAAGAATCAAACAGGGGAACAGAGACCAACTACAGCGAAAGGTAAATACAACAAGAAGACCAGGAGGGGAAAGAGAGGGGGCAATAGAGGCAGACAAACAAGGGATGAGATTAAGATCTTGGAACAAATAGAATTAGAGCATACTCCATTGAAGGGAGTTGAGGTAATCAATCTGAGTGATCAAATACTGACCAAGGATATGGTTACTGTACTTGAAAGAGGGATGGGATTCTGTCCTAAAGAGCATGGGGAGGTTTGTAACTCTATGATT
Organism: Calotriton arnoldi; assembly: GCA_963921515.1. Lineage (NCBI taxonomy): Eukaryota > Metazoa > Chordata > Amphibia > Caudata > Salamandridae > Calotriton > Calotriton arnoldi. Next base: position 17,827 of record CAWUFW010004604.1, on the reverse strand, counting down.
GACTTATTCAAGTTTACGAGAAATTTGAAACTTAAGAAATTCTTTGAATGTAATCCTACATCTAATAAAGTAGTGAAAACGTATTCTACTGATGTTCTTTCTGATGTAACAACTATACAAGACATTAGGGACACGGAACTATTATTATCAATAGCAGATGATGACCGGGACCACATGACAATTGAAGAACTAATGTGGGAATATGACATAGAAACTGATATCAATATTAATAGTGGGCTCAGGAACAAATCTAGGTGGACCCCGACACTACCGAGTGGAAATAATATTGACATGTTTCATAAATTGGTTACAGAGGATATGTATAGACACTTACACCAGGATTATAAATATGGGCACAGACTTTCGGACAATCTAACAATTAATGAACGCAGGGCATTAAAAGATCTTAGTCAACTGCAGAATGTTACCATCAAAGAAGCCGATAAAGGCGGTAATATTGTGATTATGAATACCAAAGACTATAATGTGGAAATTAGATCCCAACTTGATGACAGAACTTACTATGAGGAACTTAAGGTTAACCCAATAGGACCACTTACTATACTTCTTAACATACATCTACGAGAATGGTTCAACAATGGGCTTATCAATCAGGATGAGTTTCTATATATGAAGGTGGTTAAACCAAGATTTCCATGTATTTATACCTTACCAAAGGTACATAAAAACCAGTCATTTCCACCGGGTAGACCTATAATATCCAGTATAGGAGGTCCCACAGAAAAAATATCACAATATGTGGATGCATTTTTACAACCAATAGTGAAGAATCTACCGGCATATATCAGGGATACTAAGCATATCCTGAGCATACTGGCAGATGTTCCCTGGGAGGAGGGCATGATACTAGCTACATTGGACGTTACCGCTTTATACACCAACATCAGAACAGATCTGGGAATTAAAGCAATTAGAAAATACTTGAGCAAAAGACCGGCCACACAGTGGGCACATGCTGAAATGATCCTCACTATGATTGACCTAATTCTTAAGAACAATGTATTTTTATTTGAAACCAAATGGTACAAACAAATACAGGGAGTCGCCATGGGCTCCAGGTTTTCTCCTTCGTATGCCAATCTGTTTATGGGTTGGTTTGAGGAGGAGTGGATCTGGGGCCCTAGGGGTACTCCATGGAATGAATCCATCATATATTGGGGTCGTTACATAGATGACTGCATTATGATATGGTCTGGCACAATGAGAAATTTAAATGAATTCTGTGAGTACCTTAACTCCAATGATATGGGTGTTCAATTTACATCTAATCTGAGTATGACAGAAATAGAATTTCTGGATCTAACTATATTCGTAGAGAATAACCAAATCCAGAGCAAACTATACCGTAAACCCACCTCGTGCAATGCGTTACTACATGCGAGTAGCTCACACCCTAAACATCAAATAAAATCTATACCCTCTGGTGAACTGACTAGGGCAAAAAGGAATTGTAGTAAGGAGGAGGACTTCAGTATCTGTAAAAAAGATATGCAACAAAGATTCATTGCTAGAGGTTATGATAAACAAACCATTATTGCAGCTGAACAAAAGGTTACACGAACTAAGAGAGTGGATATTCTCAAAGACAGGCCATGTAAGAACAAAACCTCTTCTATGGTCAGATTAATTACTAACTATAATGAGGTATCAGTAACTCTTAGGAACAGCATGAAAAAACATTGGCGAATATTGTATAATGACAAATCATTGAGGGAATATATTACAACGCAACCTCTCATTACATATAGACGTGGTAAGAGTATAAGATCGTGGATTAGTCCAAGCTATCCTAAACAGACCACAAAATCTAACTGGCTCACTGAAAGATGCATTGGTTTCCACAAATGTGGCAACTGTAAAATCTGCCCTTTGGCAATGAATAACACTAAATCATTTCGGAGTCATCTGGGCAAACAATACGAGATCAGACAAATGATCAATTGCAACAGTCGTTATGTGGTGTACATGATTAAATGCAAATGCAGTTACTTCTATATAGGAAGTACCATCAGGGCACTGAAAGAGAGAATTTATGAACATCTGAGGGCCATTAAACATCATGACCCCAGATACACCACTGCAACCCATATTAATGAATGTCAAGCGCAAGGGATTAATAAAACGCTATCCTTTTGTGGGATTGATCAGATTGATATGGACACAAGGGGCGGTAATAAAGAACTTTATCTTAGACGCAGGGAGGCCCTATGGATCATGAAGCTTCAAGCGGTTGAACATGGTATGAATACAGATCATGAACTACACTATTTCCTAGGGGACTGAATTATTATTATATGAGAAATCATAATATATTCATGATGATGTCAATAATGTAACCTGCATCTATGATGTATCTATTGAATTATGTTAGGTTAAGTTGTTTAACAATTCTTACAACTTCTAATGGACTAGGATTTATTTTGTATACATCTGACGAACCACATGATTTAAGGACAATATATGCATATTTGTATGGCAGCGTATTAATTTAACATCTATATAAAAATGTATTTTTGATATTTTGACACCGATCAGGATATGTTCCCAATCATATGCTCTGATTTTGGGATATGTTATGGTCTGACGTGAAGCCAAACTATATTATATGCACTTATATAACTCTTGATTTGGTTATTCTCTTTTATATTCTCGCTCTTATATTTCTTATATTCCCCTTTCGCATCAGCTGAATTATAACGGAATGAATATATTCCCCTTCGATATTTGTTACTAACACTCTGAGTACAGACAAGTGAGTCCTTTCTTCTTAACGATCTTGGGGATCTCTCCGATTTAACATTTTGAAGGTCCTTTTGACCTAGATTAAAATCTTGATACATGGATACATTTCTACAAACTTATAACTATTATGAGTGAAGGCTTTGATAACCCCTAGATAGATTTGGAATAGGGTGTCCTGTTGATATTAAGTTTACATGACTTATAGGTTGTGACTTATTTAGGAGATTCCGTTACATGGATTCGCAAGATATTGAGTGGTTAGTATCTATAATCTCTGTAGAATATGACGTCTAGAGGTGTAGTCCCTCATTTATACAACACAATGTTATAATTCACAGCCGGGACACGGGTAATTGCACTCACCTAATATGGCGGATATTTTGGGCTACGTAGCTCACGTACTGAGCGTATTGGCCACGTGTTTTATTTATAGCCAGATACTTCCGGGTGCCTTTACTTACGACGGCCATACTGCAGCGCCGAGGACTGTCTCATGCGTGGATGCTGCTATCTACAGGTAGATAGATATTTAGGAACGGATTCGCCTTTCAATAATAAGCTACTATTGCTCATATCATAAATGCGGTTATTTTATCTCTATTTCGCAGCATGCCACAGGCTGTTGAATACGCAGCCTAAGATTCAAGCACGTTGCTTGATTTAATCGTGCTCTTTTTTGGTAAGTGTTAGATACTACTAACACTCTGATCGGTGGTGGGTCTTTTTCAACTATTAGGCACCTATGCACTGATTTATCATCATGGTGGTTTTTATACGGCGCTCCTTCACTGGTTTTATCGGGCCCTTGGCCACTCTTGGATGTTTAACTATTGTATACTATACCTCTGTTGCTATAGGAGATACAATTTCTCTCTTAGAATGAAAGATATTACTTGGGAATAATATCAATGAATCGGATGTATTGTGTTTATGATAGACGCAGCCTTCACCTTGAAATTGAACACACGGGAGTGTAGTTGACTTGTCTTTCTCCCTCATGAATTAGTATTTAGGATAGATACCTTTGCGATAAATACTATTCGGTTTTCTGTTCTAATGTGCGGTTTTCACTTTACAGATATTGTTGGAACTTTCCTTCATTTATATATACTATATCCCAGCCATAATAAGGCTGGGACGGAAGTACAACCAGTCAGAAGGTATGTTGTACGGGTCATATTTTGTAGACAGATATATAGCTTCTAATGTTGGGTTCACACTTAACATACTTTTTCATATATATTATAGGCTTGAAATATTGGGCCAGTCAAATCAAGGTAGGCTTGTTATTGAATGTAAATTGGAAGAGAATCCCTTTCTTTTTTCTTTCTTTTTCATGCACTTGTATACAGATTCGATAAGCACCCTTTCCTCTCTATTCCCACCTTCGGGTTTTTTCTCTTTTATCACCCTCCACACATTTAGATGATAATACAGGTTGGTGAACCACGTCAAACATTATCAATTGTTTTATTGTATCTGATATGGATTGTTTTAAGGTTAAGATACACGCTATAACATTTGGGATGATTATGTTGTGTACACTGGTATTTATGTATATACCATGCGGATTGGCTTGCGGTGTATTGTTGGGATTTTATGTAAAGCACTTATTTTAAATGGAACAATTATACCCTTTAGTATGGGCTTATATTCTGTTCTATGTATGTCTTCCAGCCCTGAAGAAGTCGCGGGTGTCTTGTCCCGAGCGACGAAACACGTGTTGGCTGGAGTTTTTACAAGAAAATAATAAAACTATTTTAATGTTGATATATTTTATTATTGATAAAAGTTGTATACTTATGATACTGTACATATGAGTGCCAGGGTTTGATGATATTAATGTTGTATAGACCTGTGTTCTGTACTGTGGGGGGTTGGATGATTACCTCCTCCCTGGGCACCTAATCATATACGTATTTAACCAAATAATACCGTTCAAAGAGAGCGCCATTACCACCCAGGGCACAATCATCCCAACTAGTATTTCCTGTAGGACCTTACCTGGTGGGGCGGCTCCGACGGTTATACTTTTGCGATATATAAACGATGGATAGAAATAAAGAAGCAGCGGACCTATTTGACAGCCTAGCACGAGGAGAAACTATGATCACCTCCTTAGCTAGTGGTAATCCCAACAAGAAGAAAGAAGGACTAAGAGACAAATTCATTAAATTAGAAAAACTACGTATCTCAGAAAATTCTAAATGGTGGGACGGTGCAACACTAGAACAATATATAAGGCTCAATAGGATACCGAGGGGGCTTCGCTCACAGATTCTACCTACATATGATGATTTAGATGAGGACCTTTTACTAATTTGGGAGAAAGAACTTACCTCCAATTCTAACAAATTAATGACAATTTTGATTGAGAGCTCACAACGTAAAGTCAAAAAATTACAAGAAGAAATAGTACGGCTGGAACTAGAAATCAGGGAACTTGACCTTAAAGAGGCAACAGAAAAAAACTATGTGATATTGAGTGAGGTTATTAATAAACACCAAGAAGAAATTAAGCAAAGGAAAGCACGGAAACTAAAAAGGGATGAAATAGACTACATGCAGGGACGTATATTTACATTTGGTAAGAAATACGATCATTTGATAGATAAGAATATCAAGGATGTAGCAAATTCCTTAAATCGTATAACACCTGTCAGTTCCAGCTCCTCCTCACTGAATACATTACCTAGTGGCAGTGAAAATGACTCAATTTCAATTGGCAGCAATCCAGAGAATAGTTTTTTACAAGAGGTCAAAAGAATCAAACAGGGGAACAGAGACCAACTACAGCGAAAGGTAAATACAACAAGAAGACCAGGAGGGGAAAGAGAGGGGGCAATAGAGGCAGACAAACAAGGGATGAGATTAAGATCTTGGAACAAATAGAATTAGAGCATACTCCATTGAAGGGAGTTGAGGTAATCAATCTGAGTGATCAAATACTGACCAAGGATATGGTTACTGTACTTGAAAGAGGGATGGGATTCTGTCCTAAAGAGCATGGGGAGGTTTGTAACTCTATGATTGACTTATTCAAGTTTACGAGAAATTTGAAACTTAAGAAATTCTTTGAATGTAATCCTACATCTAATAAAGTAGTGAAAACGTATTCTACTGATGTTCTTTCTGATGTAACAACTATACAAGACATTAGGGACACGGAACTATTATTATCAATAGCAGATGATGACCGGGACCACATGACAATTGAAGAACTAATGTGGGAATATGACATAGAAACTGATATCAATATTAATAGTGGGCTCAGGAACAAATCTAGGTGGACCCCGACACTACCGAGTGGAAATAATATTGACATGTTTCATAAATTGGTTACAGAGGATATGTATAGACACTTACACCAGGATTATAAATATGGGCACAGACTTTCGGACAATCTAACAATTAATGAACGCAGGGCATTAAAAGATCTTAGTCAACTGCAGAATGTTACCATCAAAGAAGCCGATAAAGGCGGTAATATTGTGATTATGAATACCAAAGACTATAATGTGGAAATTAGATCCCAACTTGATGACAGAACTTACTATGAGGAACTTAAGGTTAACCCAATAGGACCACTTACTATACTTCTTAACATACATCTACGAGAATGGTTCAACAATGGGCTTATCAATCAGGATGAGTTTCTATATATGAAGGTGGTTAAACCAAGATTTCCATGTATTTATACCTTACCAAAGGTACATAAAAACCAGTCATTTCCACCGGGTAGACCTATAATATCCAGTATAGGAGGTCCCACAGAAAAAATATCACAATATGTGGATGCATTTTTACAACCAATAGTGAAGAATCTACCGGCATATATCAGGGATACTAAGCATATCCTGAGCATACTGGCAGATGTTCCCTGGGAGGAGGGCATGATACTAGCTACATTGGACGTTACCGCTTTATACACCAACATCAGAACAGATCTGGGAATTAAAGCAATTAGAAAATACTTGAGCAAAAGACCGGCCACACAGTGGGCACATGCTGAAATGATCCTCACTATGATTGACCTAATTCTTAAGAACAATGTATTTTTATTTGAAACCAAATGGTACAAACAAATACAGGGAGTCGCCATGGGCTCCAGGTTTTCTCCTTCGTATGCCAATCTGTTTATGGGTTGGTTTGAGGAGGAGTGGATCTGGGGCCCTAGGGGTACTCCATGGAATGAATCCATCATATATTGGGGTCGTTACATAGATGACTGCATTATGATATGGTCTGGCACAATGAGAAATTTAAATGAATTCTGTGAGTACCTTAACTCCAATGATATGGGTGTTCAATTTACATCTAATCTGAGTATGACAGAAATAGAATTTCTGGATCTAACTATATTCGTAGAGAATAACCAAATCCAGAGCAAACTATACCGTAAACCCACCTCGTGCAATGCGTTACTACATGCGAGTAGCTCACACCCTAAACATCAAATAAAATCTATACCCTCTGGTGAACTGACTAGGGCAAAAAGGAATTGTAGTAAGGAGGAGGACTTCAGTATCTGTAAAAAAGATATGCAACAAAGATTCATTGCTAGAGGTTATGATAAACAAACCATTATTGCAGCTGAACAAAAGGTTACACGAACTAAGAGAGTGGATATTCTCAAAGACAGGCCATGTAAGAACAAAACCTCTTCTATGGTCAGATTAATTACTAACTATAATGAGGTATCAGTAACTCTTAGGAACAGCATGAAAAAACATTGGCGAATATTGTATAATGACAAATCATTGAGGGAATATATTACAACGCAACCTCTCATTACATATAGACGTGGTAAGAGTATAAGATCGTGGATTAGTCCAAGCTATCCTAAACAGACCACAAAATCTAACTGGCTCACTGAAAGATGCATTGGTTTCCACAAATGTGGCAACTGTAAAATCTGCCCTTTGGCAATGAATAACACTAAATCATTTCGGAGTCATCTGGGCAAACAATACGAGATCAGACAAATGATCAATTGCAACAGTCGTTATGTGGTGTACATGATTAAATGCAAATGCAGTTACTTCTATATAGGAAGTACCATCAGGGCACTGAAAGAGAGAATTTATGAACATCTGAGGGCCATTAAACATCATGACCCCAGATACACCACTGCAACCCATATTAATGAATGTCAAGCGCAAGGGATTAATAAAACGCTATCCTTTTGTGGGATTGATCAGATTGATATGGACACAAGGGGCGGTAATAAAGAACTTTATCTTAGACGCAGGGAGGCCCTATGGATCATGAAGCTTCAAGCGGTTGAACATGGTATGAATACAGATCATGAACTACACTATTTCCTAGGGGACTGAATTATTATTATATGAGAAATCATAATATATTCATGATGATGTCAATAATGTAACCTGCATCTATGATGTATCTATTGAATTATGTTAGGTTAAGTTGTTTAACAATTCTTACAACTTCTAATGGACTAGGATTTATTTTGTATACATCTGACGAACCACATGATTTAAGGACAATATATGCATATTTGTATGGCAGCGTATTAATTTAACATCTATATAAAAATGTATTTTTGATATTTTGACACCGATCAGGATATGTTCCCAATCATATGCTCTGATTTTGGGATATGTTATGGTCTGACGTGAAGCCAAACTATATTATATGCACTTATATAACTCTTGATTTGGTTATTCTCTTTTATATTCTCGCTCTTATATTTCTTATATTCCCCTTTCGCATCAGCTGAATTATAACGGAATGAATATATTCCCCTTCGATATTTGTTACTAACACTCTGAGTACAGACAAGTGAGTCCTTTCTTCTTAACGATCTTGGGGATCTCTCCGATTTAACATTTTGAAGGTCCTTTTGACCTAGATTAAAATCTTGATACATGGATACATTTCTACAAACTTATAACTATTATGAGTGAAGGCTTTGATAACCCCTAGATAGATTTGGAATAGGGTGTCCTGTTGATATTAAGTTTACATGACTTATAGGTTGTGACTTATTTAGGAGATTCCGTTACATGGATTCGCAAGATATTGAGTGGTTAGTATCTATAATCTCTGTAGAATATGACGTCTAGAGGTGTAGTCCCTCATTTATACAACACAATGTTATAATTCACAGCCGGGACACGGGTAATTGCACTCACCTAATATGGCGGATATTTTGGGCTACGTAGCTCACGTACTGAGCGTATTGGCCACGTGTTTTATTTATAGCCAGATACTTCCGGGTGCCTTTACTTACGACGGCCATACTGCAGCGCCGAGGACTGTCTCATGCGTGGATGCTGCTATCTACAGGTAGATAGATATTTAGGAACGGATTCGCCTTTCAATAATAAGCTACTATTGCTCATATCATAAATGCGGTTATTTTATCTCTATTTCGCAGCATGCCACAGGCTGTTGAATACGCAGCCTAAGATTCAAGCACGTTGCTTGATTTAATCGTGCTCTTTTTTGGTAAGTGTTAGATACTACTAACACTCTGATCGGTGGTGGGTCTTTTTCAACTATTAGGCACCTATGCACTGATTTATCATCATGGTGGTTTTTATACGGCGCTCCTTCACTGGTTTTATCGGGCCCTTGGCCACTCTTGGATGTTTAACTATTGTATACTATACCTCTGTTGCTATAGGAGATACAATTTCTCTCTTAGAATGAAAGATATTACTTGGGAATAATATCAATGAATCGGATGTATTGTGTTTATGATAGACGCAGCCTTCACCTTGAAATTGAACACACGGGAGTGTAGTTGACTTGTCTTTCTCCCTCATGAATTAGTATTTAGGATAGATACCTTTGCGATAAATACTATTCGGTTTTCTGTTCTAATGTGCGGTTTTCACTTTACAGATATTGTTGGAACTTTCCTTCATTTATATATACTATATCCCAGCCATAATAAGGCTGGGACGGAAGTACAACCAGTCAGAAGGTATGTTGTACGGGTCATATTTTGTAGACAGATATATAGCTTCTAATGTTGGGTTCACACTTAACATACTTTTTCATATATATTATAGGCTTGAAATATTGGGCCAGTCAAATCAAGGTAGGCTTGTTATTGAATGTAAATTGGAAGAGAATCCCTTTCTTTTTTCTTTCTTTTTCATGCACTTGTATACAGATTCGATAAGCACCCTTTCCTCTCTATTCCCACCTTCGGGTTTTTTCTCTTTTATCACCCTCCACACATTTAGATGATAATACAGGTTGGTGAACCACGTCAAACATTATCAATTGTTTTATTGTATCTGATATGGATTGTTTTAAGGTTAAGATACACGCTATAACATTTGGGATGATTATGTTGTGTACACTGGTATTTATGTATATACCATGCGGATTGGCTTGCGGTGTATTGTTGGGATTTTATGTAAAGCACTTATTTTAAATGGAACAATTATACCCTTTAGTATGGGCTTATATTCTGTTCTATGTATGTCTTCCAGCCCTGAAGAAGTCGCGGGTGTCTTGTCCCGAGCGACGAAACACGTGTTGGCTGGAGTTTTTACAAGAAAATAATAAAACTATTTTAATGTTGATATATTTTATTATTGATAAAAGTTGTATACTTATGATACTGTACATATGAGTGCCAGGGTTTGATGATATTAATGTTGTATAGACCTGTGTTCTGTACTGTGGGGGGTTGGATGATTACCTCCTCCCTGGGCACCTAATCATATACGTATTTAACCAAATAATACCGTTCAAAGAGAGCGCCATTACCACCCAGGGCACAATCATCCCAACTAGTATTTCTTATTTGGTATTTTATTTGATTGGTGTCATGGCTGTATTCAGCTTTGGATCAGGTGTCCCATCCCTTTTCCCAGTAATTAGCAACATTTGTTTGTCAGTCGCAATGATGAGGGCCACCCAAAATGCAACTGAAAACAATGGCATAGATTTATATGTTAAATCATTGAAGTCTGATTTAGTATTGTAATGATCATAATATTCATACGTGGGTTCCTCACAAGGGTGTGTTTGAATCATGTTGAATGGTGAATTTTAAAGGACGTTGTGTCATAAAATGTGCTCCAATTTAGCTGGAATTAAAGAGCTCTGTACAAGGGACTTGACAGCTCTCCCCATAAATGTTATCCATAGGAGACCAGGGTTCTGTATCACAGCTGTTGTAAGTCATTTGGAATTTTCCACATTGCATGGCATTTACTCTTTATTGTGAAGATAGATATCTAACTCCACAATCCCATTACTAGCCCAGAAACAACAAGTAGGATTTTTAAATTTTCATAATTCTCCAGGTAGCACATTTTGCAGTTTATTTAAAGCCATGATAGCACACGGGTGGTCCCTGCGGCGAATGGGGACCTCCAAACCTTCAGGGGACCCCCAACTCTTTAGAGCAGTGGCTTGATTCATCATGTAGACCAGTGGTTCCCAAAGTGTGTGCCGCGGCACCCTGGTGCGCCGGTAAAAAAATGGTGGGGAGCCACGGCCAACTGCCAATTAGGTCAAGGGAGCCACGGGTCAAAAAACTTTGGGAACCACTGCCTTAAGCTGTTGGAGTCCTTTCTGTGTAATAGAATGATCACTGTTAGTTGTGGCGACTTCATAGCAGCCAGTGGCGGCTGGCAGAGGGAGTGCTGCGGGGCGGTGAGGTGGGGCGGGGGAGGGGCTGGGTGGGGGGGGTAGTGGAGTCGGACATACGACAGGCAGGAGTAAAGTAAGTAAATAAATAAATAAAACAATTTACCTTGCGCTCGCTGCATCGCCGAGTTGGCGATGCAGCGAGCACAAGGTAAATAGTTTTATTTATTTATTTACTTACTTTACTCCTGCCCGTCGTGTGTTCGACTCCACTACCCCCATCCAGCCCCTCCCCGCCCACCGCCCGCAGCACTCCCTCTGCCAGCCCCCACTGATAGCAGCCCCCTTTCAGCTTCCCTGTGGAGTTCCTTAAAGGTCATCCTTAACCCCTACCCTATTTAACTTGTACAATGCCCCGTTGGCAAAACTGGTACGGTCTTTCGGCTTCCAGGTGCCGTCCTATGTGGACAACACCCAGATCATTGTTTCCATCTTGGATCACTGGGAAGAGGTAGCGGACCGGTTTAGGGAGTGTGTGCAGGAGACGAGCAGATAGATGAGGGATAACTGGCTGAAAATAAAAGGGGTGGAAAAAACAGAGATTGTGGCATTTGGAACGGACAGCTCTATTTGGACTGACCGCTGGTGTCCGGTTACCTGTGCTACCCTACCTATCTAGGCAGCGGCGGCCAAAAACCTGGGGGTGCTGTTTGATAACACCTTGATCTTTGACGCCCAGGTGAATAGAACGGTGAGTTCACTTTTTGGATGATCAGAATATTGAAGAAGTTTCTGCCTCTGCTTCCGAAGGAGCTCAAAGCATCAGTGGTTAATGCACTTATCACCTCACGCTTAGATTACTGTAGTGCCCTGTATTTAAACATCAATCAACTCTCGTTGAACAAGCTCTAAGTCCTCCAGAATGCAGCTGCATGCTTGGTCCTGGGACTATCCAGATATGCCTCAGTCAGGGAGGGCCTGGGATCCCTTCATTGGCTGGCAATAAGGAAACGGGTGTCTTTTGAAGCACTGTGTTTGACGCACAAAGCACTTTTACTGTAGGGGTTCGAGCTATCTTAGGACAACCCTGAATTGCCAAATTCCCGGGAGATCTTTGAGGTCTGCGGGACGACATAAGGTAGCAGTTCCATGATGCAAGAAAGTCAGATGGGGGGAACGAGCCCCACTTACCGGCACTGGGCAGCAGGCTAAGGGATCTCCCTGGGCGTCCAAAGCTCTAGCTACAGCACTGGACAAGAGCGGGGAATGGGAAGCAGAAGGATGATAGAAAATCAGGACGAGCAGGGATCATATACAGAAAGCCAATAAAAACAGTATTGTGAGAGAACCAATCATCTTTGGAGCAGCTACAAGGTGATTCACAATGTGAAAAGTCAATGGCTAAACGAGGAAGAAAACAATAGGCTAACGGCCAAAGTGCACACTAAATTGCTAAAGTTGCCCATACAAGAGACCTAAAAATAGGCACTCAAATATTTGAAATATATGCAAAGTTTTATGGGTAGAGATCAAATTTTAAGGAACATGAGCCAAACTGTATAAAGTGTTTGCAAAAATATTTGAAAGTGTGGTCTCAACTCTTCAGAAATATGCAGTATTTTTATAAAATGTCCAGAAGTCAAAACCAATATTACAGGATCTGTTCGAAAGTTAAATGAAGTAATGAAAATGTAAACATAATTATTCATGCACACGGTTCCAGTTATTTACAAAAATCTCTAAGAGAGGGTATGTCAGGATGGGAGCAGGAGCCCCTAGTGGACCTATAATGAAAAGCAACGAAAGTCTCGGGCAGTGTTTGCTTCAACTGTAGTGAAGTGCAAGGAATCTGCTTTTTCTAAAATGAAAGTTGAAGACATTCTCTTCCATAGTAATGAAAGTGCTAGAACTCTCCTGTCACTGTAATGAAAGACCGAGACCAAGATTACTTCCTTAGTAATGAATGCCACGTGACTCTCCACGTACTCCACTCTAATGTAAGTGTAGTGTTTGTGATCCTCCTGCACTGAAAGATAGAGTAAATGATTATCTTCAGCTGCAATGAAAGTGCAGAAACACTGCTTTATTTGCAATGAAAACTGCGACAATAATTGTCTTCTATTGTGATGAAGGTGAGAAGTCTTTCGTTCAACAGCGTCGATATTAAAGATAGGGCACACTGCGGTGCTCTGTGACACACCTTTCAATACATGCACAACAGTAGCGGCTGCTACCGGACTCGAGTGGTGAGCGGGGCGAAAAAACCTTTTTTTTAAAACACTTACCTGTGACAGCCGGCCGGCCGTCGCCTTTAAACGTCGTCTTCTTCCTGCTCCGGCCTTGCAGCAGGATACAGGAAGCAGCAGGAAGCACCTGGCTCCCAAGCTCCCGATAGCCGATTGGTCTGGGCGCTCAGCCAGGGAACGAGGGCCTGGGCATGTTCTCCATGCAGGCTGTAATGCAGCCTTCATGGACAATATGGGAAGTGTGCATGACTATTTTGGGTGGCCCGAGAGGGCTGACCAAACAGTCATGTGCACTTAGGAGTGGGCAAACCACTCCTCCCCTGCTCCTCTGTCCTCGGAGCAGCCCCGCCCGCCCAGAAAGCTGCCGCAGCAGAAGGAAACGTAAAATGATAATAACGCGAGTTATTATCATTTTATGTTTCCTGCTGCGGAGCAGTGGGGCGACGCTCTTCCCCCTGAGTTGAGGAGCCGACACTGATGCACAATCCCCAGTGCAGTGCCGCACTCACATCAGCCCTGGGGACAGACAGGTCATTAGTGAAAAGCAGATTGGGCAGGAAGCAACCTGACCTGCATTTGAAAGGGACCTAGTGATCCCCGCCACCTGCAGGAGAATGTTGGTTGGTGGTGCCCTAGGGACACTTTTAATAGTGCAGACAGGGGCGGTTCCTCTGCTATAGTGGAGGCGCGTCGCCCTACTGCTTAAAGGAAGAAAATGAAAAATAAAACGATAATAAAACAGTTTCATTATCATTTTATTTTTCATTGACTCGGCCGAGTTTGTGGAGTCGGCGAGTCTGGGGCGGGGCGGGGCCAGGTCGCAGTCACCAGCAGGGGGAGGAGTAGTCGTGGGCACTGAAAGTGCGCATGTTGGTTTAGCCAGTTGTCCAATGCCGGCCAAACTGAAAAGCGCTCTTGGAAATCTCCAGGCTATTCACTGGAGATATCTGCAGGGCTAAGGAGCACAGGCTCTCAGTCCCTGATGGAGAGTGAAACCGTCCCGCTCACCCAATCCCAGCACTTCTCTCATGCTGGGAGTAATAGCATGAGAGAAGTCCTGGAATTGAGTGGGGAGATGGGAGTCTGTGCTCATGGAAACAACTGAAGTTGTGGGAGCAGAGGAGCGATACGGTAGCAGAAGGTAAGTGCATGTTTATTTTTCTCCGCACTGCCCCCAGTACTGCCCCATCATTTAGAATGTGCAGCAGCCGCCACTGAGTACAGAGCCAGTAGTGAAAATTCTTGATTACATGGGTGCACGGCATTCCATTCGTGCATAGTTGTACTGCAAACTTATGCGCCCCTAGAGTCAAAACCCTTACACAGAGTACTTACTTATCACCGGGCCGACGTTAATCATTCACAGTTTGCCGCGCTGGCTGGTTGCTGCTAATGTGGCAGTTAATTTGCAAAAGTGCAATTAATGCAGAAGCAAAGACTTGGCGTCATCTATTAGAATCCGCCCGAGGAGCACAGAACATGCTGTGAAGTCTTTTTAGCAAAGCAGATAAAATTAACGAGACTTCGGCTGCAAGGCTTCACACAGACTCTCATCAGAGATGTGTTTGTTTGTGGTACATTTGTCACGTAGAGCCTTCCTCCTCCTCAAGAAGTGTCTTCTTGTCCTTCTCTTCTTGTGCAAAACCCAAGACATTTTTCGGTTTGATGGAACGCCAAAATATTTTGACAAATTACTCTTACTGACGCAGATGCCAAGGGGGAATTGATTTGACATCCATCTGCAGGAAACTTTATTTTTTTGTATCTCAGAAAAGGCCTCTTAATATCGAATTGCTCACTTGATGCATGGAGGTCAATTTACCATAATGGTAGGGGGAGCGGAAGTGATATCTTTTGTGCATCACATGACAGGAAGTGACATCAAATGACCTTTGTCCCCGATGACCTCATGTTAAAAAATGTGTCATAGTAAGTGACTTTATTGAGGTAAAAATAACAAAGTATAGGATTAATAAAATCACAAAAGCACCACTAAAGCAGATTGCTGTCTATTTTTGTTACAAACTACACATTAACTGTTGTACTGCCATGACATGCTGGGAGAGCAGACTTGATATGCCAGGGTGCAGCAGTTCATTTACACAGCTACAAGCATATGCTAACAAAGATATAGGCAATTAGTGGCTAAAATGCCTATGCATGGCCCAAATGTCCATATGACCCTTAAATAGCCAAGCATAACCATCATATGCCCACGCACACCCAACACATCCTGTGTTATACCCTTGCAATGTCAGGTTTAGAAGCATAGCCCACATGAAGCTTGTAGTAGACCACCTTACTCCAGGTCATTATGAACACTGTCTCCAGTCCTGCACTTTTCACCTACAAATCATTGCTTTCACGTGTGCCAGTCTAATTAGTAAAATGAAAGTAAACAAAAACTACAACACTCAAAATGCATTAGGTAATCGCATAAAAGTCCAGGACCGGAAACAACGTCCATAATAATAAAGGCGGTAGCCCCCCTAACAGTTTCATAAGAACATTAAGAGCTACACTACAGGCACATAATCCCTCCCTTCACAGGCTCATTATGGTTAGGTACAGCCTCAAATATCCTGTACATTCTTGCCATGAATAAGTGTGCAGTCGGCTGCTGAGTGCATCCTCTCCATGTGCAGATATAGCCTGAATCATAGAGTAGAGACTACTCATGCTAAGGTTTAGCCCTCAATGCTCATTGAAGCTTCTCTCTGCAACATCACAGTCTCTAATGCACAGTGCAGTATCATCATACACATGATGGGCTCTAATTCCCAGAGCAATTACACCATGAGCAAAACCTGGAGAATTTAGTTGTAATTGGCAGGACATCAGCACTTTTCCAGACCTGGGGGCATATTACCAAGGATTTGCAATAATTATCGCAAAGCTCGCTTAGCGCTGTTTTTTTTATTGCCGGCTATTGCTGGATTTCATCGCGGAGATAACGTGTTATTATCAACGCTTATCTCCAAGGCGATAAAAAATCCAGCGATAGCGGCGAAACCCAGCAATAGCGCGAGAAATTCACTCAGCTAATGGAAAGCTTGCTAATAGGCAGGTGAGGACTTAACCTTACAATCCACCTCCCATTGACAAGATGGTTAAGTCAAGTTTTTAGCAGGTGTTAAATTCCAGCGATAATCGCGGTTAGCGCGACTTTTTTTATCGCTTCGCGGGCATTGATAATAGGGGGAAGTTGTGTTTGCGACTGTTTGCAGTTGCGAACGCCTACTTTGCATGTCATTAGCGATAATTATCGCTGACATGCAAAGCGGCAACAAAACGGCTGCTATCGCCATTAAGCTGTCGCTAACAGCTGTTAGCGACAGCTTGCTAATAGGGCGATAAAAATATCGCCGCTTTATCGGCAAAAAGTGCCGCTAAAGTGGCGATACTGCCCTTGATAATATGCCCCCTGGTTTTCATTTCCAAACCACTGGATGTGCTGGTTCAATTGACTCATTCAAGGATGCCACAACTACAACAACCAGAATGCACTGAGTTATAGGAAAGTCCAGCACCGGAAAAGAGGTGTCCTAACATAATGAAATGATCTGGCAAGCCCGATACATTTTTTAATGTAGAGAAATACCAGGGAATAAAGGCCAAAAGAAGGACAAGTACCCAATTGTCAAAGCTGATAAAAGGCAAATGAATGGAAACTACCAGATTGTGGCCACAACAATGCAAAGAGGACCTATTTTCAAACCATTTTTAGGACAAGGGGGAATACTAAGAAATTAGACACTAAAGCTTTCTATGTAGTACAGATAACAACATATTTGTGTTTTTCCTGCTTCACCCCTTTTCCATCCTAACCTTCATCACACTGTTGCTGAGTAAAACACAAATACGTTCAGCATCATTACCACAAATCCACATAGAATTCCACATTCCACTGGGGGTGGATTTTCAAAACTACAAGGCATTTCCTCTATAGTCACTCTCCACATCAGACGTTCTATGCATCCCTTATTCTGTGCTCTGTGTACTGTTGCAATTCCAGATGTTATGCCATCTGTAGCCTATATATACTGGGCCATGCAAAATAATCTCTGGATATGGCTGTTCAAAATCAGCAGACCCCATTCTTTTCTGTGCATAGCCTTCACAGAAAAGACTGCAAACTATATGCAAGGGGCAGTGCAAGATCTGTATCCCCAATGCTGCTGACCCAGCCCTGCCTCAAACATAGATGAACAGCTTAAGAAGTGACAACCACTACGACC